>CAMZMU010000065.1:22017125-22617125 GCA_947311845.1 Poa pratensis
TGTATTTTGGTACGGAGGCCTGTAGTAGTTTTTAGTGTGGACCTACTTCTGGAAAACTTGATCCCTTTGCTTTTGTTAATTCTGAAAATTGGATTCCTCTTCTTATTTTGGCAATTCGCATAATAAATATTTACAAATAAACACAAGTTTTGTTTCGCTAAGTTTTATCGTCAATCAAGATGGTCACATGTACATTAATATTAATATGATTTTAAGGGATGTCCAGCCAAACATGGCAACTAGTTGCCAATTGTAGTTTCCCGGCCCGCTATTTGCAATTTCAAGGAAGATCTTGAGGGGGGGGGGGGGGGGGGGGGGGGGGGGAGGGGGCTAAGATTTGAGCTCTTTGCATGACGTCAACCGCCGGTAAGATACGCATGGGAGTGGATTGATTTTGGGTTTTCGAATCGCGTTAGACTGGGTTTTAGATTTATGATTGGCGATTTTTTTTAGCTAAAAGTGGTCATATCCACCGTCCAAATAAATAGAAGAGATTACCCAGTTTATAAGGCGAGACCGGGTCCAAAAACCATACAAACTGTACAATGCCCTGTTTACGAGAAAAACATGGCCAAAAAACCGCACAGACGAGGTGAACCGCCGCCCACACGACGCAAATCGACCAAACGCCACAAACACACACCACATGCTCTGGGGTCGCCGCCCCGACGTAGCAACAAAGATGAAGCTCTGCGCTGCCCGAAGTCGAACCAGTCAGGGTCGACGAGCTTGCGGTCCACACAGCACCAAGGCGCTATCGAAGCCCACCTGCTCGGGGCCGCCGCCCTGGTGTAGCAACCAAATCGACCTTCGCATTGCCCGAAGGCGATCCGGACAAGTCGGCGAGCTCGCTGTCCACACAACACCAGGTCGCCACCCAAAAACCATGCAAGGCCACGGTCCTGCCTCATGGGATCGTCACAGCATGGGAGACCGAGCCGCCGCCTCGACTTCCACCCCCGTCCGAGGCTGCCGCCCCGGCATCTGCCTCCCCCGCCCATCAGGATCCGACAAGATGCGCGTTGCCGCGGTTGTCGGCATGCCCGCTTGCGTCCCTAGAACCTGGGCGCGAAGCGGGGTTGCCGGACGCTGTATTGAGGCGTGCCAGCAACTTTTGTGCTATTGGGCGCGCCGTTGGGGGCCGAATTGGTGCCGGCGCGCCCAATACGCCTATTGGGAGCGCTATTGGGCGTGTTCGGTGGAGATGCTCTTAGGTGCTAGGTTCACTTTGGGGCCACTGCTATTTTGAGAATTTGGGAATCATTAGTAGGAACAGACGTGACATAACTGTTGACAAATATAGTGTTCTTTCCCTTGTAGTCCATACCAAGGCATGTTATCTCGTATGCTGATCCCATGTTCAACCAGTTATCTATCTATACCTCTTATAAAGCAAAACCTCACTAAGTGTATTAAATATTTTTCTATCTCAACATGCAATCTATCCACATCACCCACTATTTTAGCCAATCAATTATTCATGTCATCTCCACTAACAAAAGTTAATAATAGTACATCTTTCATGCAACCTATCCATGTCATCTTTTTTCATCCATATAATTGTTGACTCACTAATATTTAGTCCTCAAATATTTAACAATTCCACACTAATTAAATTTAGTGTCTCAATACTGTGATCAACTAAATCTGAACAATTGAATATTGCATTGTCTTATACCTATTTTATTTACATAATAATTATTTAAGAGGTTTCGGCTGCAACGCGCGGGTTATTTTTCTAGTTTGGAAATAAGGTTTCAGGGCAGCACTTATTGGGGATCAGGTACTCAACATTCAAGCAACTGTTAGTAGACTTAGCATTATGTATAAGCAGATCATTTGGCAATAATAGTATTTAATTATTATTTATAAGAATTCATACCGATCATGAAGAATACACTGTAGGAGACTTACAGCAATACTTATAAAAGGTGTACACGTATAGTTGTGCTGCTTTATGTTTCTTAACTCAGTAGGCACAATTCGTATACAATTATCTACACCTACTGAGAAGAGCTTCGGAGGAAAATTAAATCCTGACCCTACATCACCAACGATCAAATGGCTGCTATTCATCCGTTCTCTCCCTCCACTGTGTCACCTGAAATACACAGGCCCTCACACATCCCCGCACATCCGCCACCGTTCCCGTCTTCTTTTACGAAATCGTTGACATCCCAATATAAGACAGGCTGCCCATGCTATTCCTAACAGCCCAACGCCCCCGACCTATTTCTCTCGTCCCCGTCCCCGTCCCCTAGCCATGGCCCTATAGGGTTAGGGCTCCGGTCGCTGCCTCTGTTCCTCGCCATCGTCGACGTTCACTCGCCCTCTCTCGTCCGCCGCCGTCGTCTTACCGATGCGCACCACGGGTCAGTCGCCTCCCCGTCGCGGCCGGCCATATGAGGGTTTTGAGCCACCGCTCCCTTGCCCTTTTGTGACAAAGTGAACATAGGGAGTAGTAAACTTTTATACTTGTTCATAACTCATTTGTTAAAATCAATATGTTGTGCTCCTTTTAATAATTATTATACGGTGAAATTTAGATAAGTTATTTAAACACATTGTGACTTGGAAGATATTTGATGAAAATCCTCTCAGACATGAGAATGTAATGAAAGACAAAATCACTTGTCTTTTCGGATTAATTCGTCTCACTTGCATCAATATAGTATATATATATATTTGTTTGCTTATCCTATCTTTGTAGATTGTCTCTATATAGTATGATAATGAATATCTTGATAGAGGTTTCTAGTTTATAATTAGGTATGCGCAAACATAAAATCTGAAGTTATATACAACACTTAAGAGGTCTTGTCCCCAAATCACTGTCCTGGTGTTTTCAAATGTGTCTTATGTATAAGAGTGGGATGGTCGTCTACTCCACACTTGGTACTAGAAATCGCATCGTCATAGCCGACATAACCTTTAGTACAACTCATAGGGCGTTCACCGGGGCGATACTAACATCCTAAGTGAACTATCTGCTAACCCTTTTGATTTGTTTCTACGTGGAGAACACTATTAGTGTAGTGTGGTTCTACTTGTGGAAAATTGGAACCTTTTGTGTTTGTTAATTCTGAATAATTGGATTTTGTTTGGTTTTCTACATATTCACTAGACCCATGATCGTAATAAATATTTACTAATAAACACTAGCTTTTTTAGACTCGCTAAGTGCCATGTAAATCAAGATGGTCACATGTACATTGATATGATCTTAGGGGATGTCTAGCCAAACATGGCGACCCACTCCCAAAGAAGTACTCCCTCCGATCCGAAATGATTGTCGCTCTTACAACTTGGAATTTGTGCCTCATACTTCGTCTGACACTTACAACGGATCAGAGTAAACGGATCAGAGGGAGTAGAAAACTTAGCGTAAGGCCCATGAGCTCGCTATGGAAATTTGTGCCATGTGCACTACATCAGCCCCACAATAAGATGATGTATGGGAGTGGATTGATCTTGGGTTTCCGGTACAATTCTGACGGGGTTTTATATCCACGATTGACGATTTTGAATCAGCAAAATCCGTGCTTACACCATTGTTGGTAGCGAGAGGTAAGTAAAACAGAGTATTTCTTTTTTGATGTCCCAAAGGTGCTTCGTCACCTTGCAAGCACACATGTTCTTTAGTTCATGCACATTATCTTCCAATTGCGTGATTTTTATTGTATGTTTCAGAGGGATTTTTCTCATGTTCCAAAATGTGTTTGTTCTTCGGAGTATGCATTGTTTACACCCGTTGTTTACTTTGTTTTTCATGTTGCGGTAAATTTTCTCACTGTTTTGCTATGTCCAATAGGATATTTTGTATACTTGTTGCAACACTTTTACACATTTATTATGGACCACGAGAAAAACGTTGCAACAGTATTGCATACATACATAAAAAATAGCCCGAGAAGATTTCATGTTCCATTTTCACGTTTAAGTAAAGATCGGAGAACCCGGGAGGGGCTGTTCGGGTTAATTAGTCCAACCAACTGACGTGGACCTATACACCTTTAAAGTGACTTTCTTTTCGAGTGAAGATTTTTGGTTCCCGAGCTCCAGTGCTCCCTCATATTGAAAATTTTGAAAATCATATTATAATATTACAAAATTCTGAACAAAAATCTGGAGGCAGATAATGATATATCCTACAAACTTGCAAAATATCAACTTCAAATACGTTGTATTCTGAGCTACACAAAAATGAAAAAATAGATTTGAGTATGCATATTTTCAAATCTCTAAGTTTGTCAAATTTGTTATTTTTATGAACCCAAAATATAAAGTATATCTAATTGAAAATTTGCATGTTCGTGGGATATATCATTGGTTACATCCTTATTCTTTTTCAGAATTTTTAAAAACTCACGAATATGATTTTTGAATTGTTTACATTAGAGGAGCAGTGGTGCCAGAGAGCAAATAACAATTGCCGGTTTCTTTTGTGCGGTCGCATAAAATCCCGTAGTACATCATAACATTTCAGACAGAATCTTTTCGATACTCTCAGCAATGGCTCATGCCGTCGCCTGATTTTATACTTTTATACCACCGGATTCTCTGATTCCTTTGTCCACCGCTCCACGCCTCCACCGCCGTCCAAACTCCGGTCGGCGAACCGGTCAAACTCGCCGACGACCACGGTCCCACCGTCCCCGAACTCCCCGCAAGAACCCAGGGCCCACGCCGCAGTGACCCGTCGAGCTCCCAAAAAAGAACGCCACGTGGGAATGTTCCCCACCCCAAACCTCCCCGCTACGCGTCCCCCGAAACGCATCCCTACGACTCTCTTTACCGTTACCCGACAGAGGTCTCGTCTCTACTCTGCCTAGCTCCAGCTCTAGCCCACCTTCTCCCTCACAGTCACAGCCCCTCGATCTCCTCTCTCTCCCCCACCCTCACCCCACCAGCGCGGTGCCCAATGCCGTACGAACCCTAGCGGCCCCACCCCCGATCTCGCGCGGCGGCCATGGGCAACTGCTGCCGCTCGCCGGCGGCCGCGGCGCGGGAGGACGTCGCGTCCTTCTCCACCGGCAAGAAGAAGCCCCACCAGCCGCGCACCGGCGCCGCCGCCGGAACCGCCACCAGCGCCGGAACCGAGAAGAAGCGGCTGTCGGTGCTTGGCGACGAAGGCCGCGACGTGAGCGGCGGGATCGACGAGAAGTACGCGCTGGACCGGGAGCTGGGCCGCGGCGAGTTCGGCGTCACCTACCTCTGCATGGACCGGGCCACCAAAGAACTCCTCGCCTGCAAGTCCATCTCCAAGCGCAAGCTGCGCACGCCCGTGGACGTGGAGGACGTGCGGCGGGAGGTGGCCATCATGCGCCACCTGCCCCGGAGCGCCAGCATCGTCACGCTGCGGGAGGCGTGCGAGGACGAGCGCGCCGTGCACCTCGTCATGGAGCTGTGCGAGGGCGGGGAGCTGTTCGACCGCATCGTGGCCGGGGACACTACACGGAGCGCGCCGCGGCGGCGGTGGTGCGCACCATCGTCGAGGTCGTGCAGCTCTGCCACCACCACGGGTGATCCACCGGGACCTCAAGCCCGAGAACTTCCTCTTCGCCAACAAGAAGGAGAACTCCCCGCTCAAGGCCATCGACTTCGGCCTCTCCATCTTCTTCAAGCCCGGTAAGCCGCCCGCCCGCCGAGATCCGCCGTGATTTGGACTGACTGCTTGGCCGCGCTTTTGGACTTTTTGCGGCTCCAGCGGGATCCGTGGGTTGGTGGCCAGTTCTGGGTGGAATTTTCGGTAGTGGTCGCTGTTGTAGTGAGTGCTATTTTCGTGCTTGCGTAATCCGAAGAGAATTTAGTGCTTCTCTTTAGGTAGGACTTTCTTCCAGTTGTATCTATCTTTTTTTCTTACAAATTAGTGGTGGCATGTCAGTACTCGGTAGCTCAATGCAGCTTCGTGCTTTTGCTTCTGCGAGGCTCGAATCTCTTGATAGATGGATCTTGCTGCTAGTCCGGATACTGGAATCTTAGGTGCTAGGTTCACTTTTGGGCCACTGCTATTTTGAGAATTTGGGAATCATTACTAGGAACAGACGTCACATAACTGTTGCCAAATATAGTGTAGTGTTCTTTCCCTTGTAGTCCATACCAAGTCTTGTTATCTCGTATACCGATCCCATGTTCAACCTGGGTTGAGTTATTTTGGGAAATAAGGTTCAGGGTAGCAGTTGTTGGGCTCAGGTACTTCGATATATATATGTTCCAACATTCAAGCAAACTGTTAGTAGACTTAGCATTATCTATAAGCAGATCATTTGGCAACAATAGTATTTGGTTATAAGAATTCATACCGATCATGAAGAATACGCTGCAGGAGACTTACAACAATACTGATAACAGGTGCACACACTTGTGCTCTTTATGTTGCTTAGCTCAATAGGCACAATTCGTCTACTTCTATTCTGCACCTCTTGGATGAAAATTAATAACTTTGAACTACATGAATCATGAACGTCCATTAAATCTATGTTTGGTTCTCTGCCATATTTCTCTTCTTGATTTCCTGTTATGCAACATTTCCCCTTGTTCGTGTACCATGTGGCTTTCCTGCTATCAGTAGGAGCACCTAGATTTCTTTTCCATACTGACCGTGCTTACTTGGTTGGTTACTTTCTTTTCATCACTAAGAATCAGGTCCAATTTACTTTAGTATATGCGTGTAGTAACCAAACTGACTTAAATTGTGGACTTATATCTTGCAGTAATTTGATAGATTTAACTTCCTAACAAAAGGAAAGTAGATGCCTGTTTATTTTGTTGATTTGCTCGCTGCGGAATATAGGCATTCCGAATATTTTTGGAGGCACCTCTGTGTAGCCAAATTTGGCTTATTTTTGCGGGCAGCCTAATCTGTCCTTTGGTATAAAAGAAGACGCCATCTTTATAGGACTGAAAACAGATGTTCTTGCAGTTCGTGCTTGTTGGAAAAAGGGAATAGCTAAGCCATCTCACACATGTAACTTCCTTTTCCTTATATGGTGCTGTTGGATTTGTAATGGCTCTATATGGCAGGAAAGCCCTCAAATATCACTTTAGTATTTTGGTTCAGTGCATTATACGAATCATTTGGAACATTGATGGTTTGATGATCTACTTCGCTTCCTATCACACGCCCCAATTGTTCCCTGTGAAATGTATGCATGCTATATATTTGAACATTATGTATCGTACATAATATGATGCCACCTTCTGATGTTCAGGCGAGAAGTTTTCTGAAATTGTGGGGAGTCCCTACTACATGGCTCCTGAAGTGCTCAAAAGAAACTATGGACCTGAAATAGACATATGGAGTGCTGGTGTTATCTTATATATATTGTTATGCGGTGTTCCTCCATTTTGGGCTGGTACTTTGCCTTTTCTCTACTATAATCTTTTATCCCTTAGCTTGCTCTCATGCAAATGGTCTGACCAGGCTATATTGCAGAGACCGAACAAGGAGTTGCACAAGCTATCCTTCGTGGAAATATAGATTTTAAGCGAGAACCATGGCCCCATGTTTCTGATAATGCTAAAGATCTGGTTCGACAGATGCTTCAGCCTGATCCAAAAATCAGACTAACGGCAAAGCAAGTTCTTGGTAAGATGCACCTTCAGTATCTTCAAGTTTTAAATACGGCACATTATTATGCTACTTTCGATATCCTCATGTTTATGAAACTTCATCATCTGCCTTTGTTCTTAACCTTTTAGTGCTGCTTTAAATCTCAGCCTGTCCCTTACTCCTTTTTGTCTGCCTTGTTTTGAGTGATTTTTCTTATACGCAAGTATGTATCAATTATGTCTGAAAGTCATATTATGTAGTTTGTTTCTGCTATGTGATAAGTCTGCTGTCGGATTGGCTCTAATACTCAAATCAATTACGGACCCACTAGTGGTAGTAGAAGTTATGTAGGATCCCGTTTGAATCCTTGTTCAAGGAGTTGGCTAGCTATACTAGTATACTCTACAGTTGTATATTGTTTACTTCTGTAAACTGATTGTAATACTGTGTAGTGCTGAAGAAGAATGTGCGAACAAGTTAAAGTTTGATGTTGAAGGCAATGAATGCTGAGAGTAAAATGAGGAAGTATATTTTAAGTGTTTCTGTAAACTCGAGATATATCATTGAGGTTTGGCATGAAACACAGTGCTTCTGTAAGCACCATATGGCAGCTACATGGAATGTGTGCTCATTCTCCAAAGAAATGCAGTTAAAAATAAGCTTGTTGATTATCCAAGACATGGACACGCTGTTGGTTAGCAAATTAGATAAAGCGAAGTTTCTTCATTTTGCCGCTTCATGTTCTAATAGTTAAGCTACAGGCATTCTTTCTTACAATCTCGGGATGCACAAACTGAGTATCAAACTTTCTCATGCCATCTACCAGATCGATAATGCACACATTTAATCGGCCATATGTTAATGGAATTTCGTCTTTTCTTAATTCTTTTTGAGATAGTATCATATTCATTGGGACTTCTTGATTTCTGTTATCGCAGAGCATACATGGCTTCAAAATGCCAAGAAAGCTCCAAATGTTCCTCTTGGAGACATTGTAAAGTCAAGGCTGAAACAGTTTTCAAGGATGAACAGATTCAAAAGAAGAGCTCTAAGGGTTTGTATCTCCTTTTCTCATGAATATGGATTTACTGCCCTTTGATATAATATTTTTCTCAATTCTACATGGATAATATGCCGTACTTATGGAAATTATTTGACTAGGTTATTGCTGACCACTTGTCAGCTGAAGAAGTTGAGGATATAAAGGAAATGTTTAAGGTGATGGATACTGATAATGACGGTATAGTCTCATATGAAGAGTTGAAGAGCGGGATCGCAAAATTTGGTTCTCACCTTGCAGAATCTGAAGTACAAATGTTAATAGAAGCTGTAAGTAATGTAAACGAGTTTCCTTGTTTGTTAAAATGTTCAGTCAGATTAAGTGAGTTGCCTATTTTTTATCATAGTCCCAAGTCCCAACAGAATCACTTTTTTTGTTTCAAAATTTATGTCTGATATATAGTGCTCCCTCTGTCCCATATTATAAGACGTTTAGGCAAGCTATAGTTGTGTTGATCCAGCAACCAGTAATGCAGTAAAAGTATATTGAAACGTCTTATAATATGGGACAGAGTAGTTATGTTGATCCAGCAACCAGTAATGCAGTAAAAGTATATTGGCATTTTTTGTGTACCAGATGGTGGGAGTATTGAAAACTCTGGTCCCTCTTGTTGCATATGTTTAGTTCCTGGGAGTTGGGACCTTGATAAATAGCATTAAGGGATAAATGATATAATGAAAAAATTCTCCCATTTCCAGTAACGACTTGTCTATTCTACATTTATATTCACTTCACATGTTTATGATCGATAAGATGTAGAACCTTAACGCTAACATTTCTCTGAAGTTTCCATTTATACAGATCGAAAATATAGAGCAGTGAACTTGCTAGTTATTAATCATTAGCCTTCATTTTTGTTAGTTGCTTAGGTCCATGAGAAGAGTTAACTTGTGTTGAGAATTAGGTAGTCCAAATTGCTTGACTTTTTAATGTCCTCATATATTTAGTGAGTTAAAACTGTTGAAGATTTTTAATATCTTGTCTTTGTGGTTGGAAATTAGGTGGATACAAATGGTAGAGGAGCACTAGATTATGGTGAATTTTTGGCTGTCTCACTTCATTTACAAAGGATGGCGAATGATGAGCACCTTAGGCGGGCCTTCCTGTTTTTTGATAAGGATGGCGATGGTTTTATTGAGCCCGGGGAGCTTCAGGAGGCCCTGGTGGAGGATGGGGCAGTTGATATCACTGAAGTGGTGAAGGACATATTGCAAGAAGTTGACACCGACAAGGTGGATGCTCATTTGTATTTGTACCAAATGGAAGGTACAACATTGCGGATAGTATTATCCCTCTCCTTACTAAACATCTAGTTTTGATTGTTTCTGCAGGATGGCAAAATTAGCTTCGAAGAGTTTGTAGCAATGATGAAAACCGGCACAGACTGGAGAAAGGCATCGCGGCATTATTCGAGAGGACGTTTCAATAGCCTCAGCATAAGGCTTATCAAGGATGGATCTGTAAAGCTTGGAAATGAGTGAAATTGCGCACACTTGCAGCTGGTGCTCTTACTCCGGTCATGCAAGTCCGGCCCTCGGGCCCACTAAGCAGAGACCCTCTTTCCTTCTCTAATGATTATTTTGGCGGAAATTTAGATAGGCTCCCCACCTCTGATTGGCTTACTCGTGTAAGTAGCTTTCCCGGTATCGCCGAGGAGCACGCACTGAACCCCTGTGCGCACCCTCTGCATGATATCTCCTTTTGCTGTACCTGATGCTAAGTGTTGTACAATATTTTGTTGCTTCCCTCAGATTCACTTTGTTGGCTTGATGGATTCGTTTGTACTGTACTGGTTAAGAGCTAGATATGCCCAGGGGCGGAGCTGGAGCAGCAGTGACCCTGATGCCCTTCGAAACAATGAACAAATATAGTAGCCTACTACTGCTTAAATAACCTTTGTCTGATGCACAATATGTGGGCTAACCTGATGCACACAATCTTTTTTGGTGGTAAGTAAGCCTAAATTATTTTTGGACCCTGATGCATGTGCATCAGGGTCAGCTCATGCAGCTCCGCCCCTGGATCATATGCCTAGTAGCTCAGTGACAGTTAGTGCAACTTCGCTTTCAACTATATACCGAAACAGCATACTGCCATGAGAAAAGAACAAGAGGCGCCATGTAGCTACAACCTGTGTACAGTTCTGACATGCGCTACTCTATGTATGCCGTTGCATGTATGATGTTCTTATTTGCAGTCTTGCACTAGATTGTCTGAAGGGACGCTGTTGTGTTCCACTTGTTTTATACTGGAAGTTTCAGCTAGTACTTGCCAAATCGGGATCAGGGTAATCTGCAGTTTGTCACAGTAGAAATCAGAGAAGTCTGCCTTGTTTCGTGAACTTGCAGCAATCCAGTGTTTGTGGGTCTAAACGTTGGTGCTTTTCGGGCCATTGATTCAGAAATCATTGGACATTGTGAGCCCCTATCTCCCTGACTAATCATGCAATCTTTACACTTAAGCTCCAGCTACCATTGTTTTCAAGCGGAAAAGAAAACAAAAGGGAAAGAGGCTCATTTAACATTGCTTTTCGCTTTGTCACCCCATAACATAATGATGAAAAGAGTGTCAAGAATGGGCTGGTGATGTAGCAGGTATCTGGTTTGATCTAATTCTGTCGTCTCTCTCAAGGTAACTACAATTTGGGCGAGCTTAAAGAAATGTACTACTACTACTGAACTGTAATTAAGCCACGTGATTCCTGCCACACTTTATCAGGTGGAGCTGAGTTTTCACTTTGCAGTGTAGATAACATCCTGAAGTGAGTGTTCAAGTCACGCAAAGATGGTCAAACAAATGTACAAAACCTTCTCCCACAACAAACAAAAGGCAGAGCTAGTATCACCAAACCTTGAACCGAAGATGAAGTGCTTGCTGGAACGGCCTTTCTTCTCTAAATCGATTTACAGCATCAATTAAGATACACCTGCTCGTTGTGACCAATCATTAAACATACAAAACAACACAAACGACAACCTTCTCCTCTACCAGCTTTGAGCTCTTCCTTTTTACTACCCCGTAGTGCGCCTCAACTACCGTGACAACTCCAGTGCGACGTCGTTTTTACAGGATGGTACACCCGACAAGGTGAGATTAAAGAAACCAGACACGTTTTCTCAGAGGGTAAACATGTGCGACATGATCGCCTGCAGTTTTTTTTTGCGAAAAACAGTACGGGTGTAGACACTTATATAGAGCCGGCGGGTCGGGTTGCACACACCCTACCATATGAGCATTTTCGATAGCTGGGCTGGCGGGAAATCGATAAACTCACCATTACGCCTCTCTACCGATGGAAACGTGACATCTAAGTTTATTTCCAATCATAACTAAATCTTGTTTTGTTAAAAAAAGGATATTCCAGATAAATGAAAAACAACCGTGTCAAACCTAAAGTTTTCTGGTGGTTCAGGTATAACCACCCTTCTAACCATGATATTTTGAAGCTATCTTGCCACGTGTTGGTTCTCAGGATCCCCTGCAATCACAGAGCTTCCTTCATCAGTCACATGTTTTGACCCCACCAGCAGTGTTACCTTTTTTACCTCTCAAAAAAGGCAATGCCCCACTTACGATACGAGCTGGCCCGTAACTCTCATCTACCAAACCAAAGTATCGGCTAATTTTTTTTTTAATAATACATTTATTTTACTAAATTAGACAAATAATACCCATTTTGAAAAAAATTCAGAAATAATATGGCCTCGGCCCAGGCTGGGCCGATTAGTACCTGTCGGCCCAGGCCTGGGCCGATTAGTACCTGTCGGCCCAGGCCTGGCCGATAAGTGCCCACTGGGCTAGCCCAGCCGTGCCCTGATTAGTAGCTTATCGGCCAGGCCTGGGCCGACAGGTACTAATCGGCCCAGCCTGGGCCGAGGCC
Source organism: Poa pratensis (assembly GCA_947311845.1). Lineage (NCBI taxonomy): Eukaryota > Viridiplantae > Streptophyta > Magnoliopsida > Poales > Poaceae > Poa > Poa pratensis. The sequence continues at coordinate 22,029,618 of CAMZMU010000065.1, forward strand.
GTATTATTTCTGAAATTTTGTGATTTTGCGTAATATTTTTCGAATTTAATTAAAAAAACGTATTATTAAAAAAAATTAGCAAAGTATCGCGCAATTATGCAGCGCCATTCGTCCGGTAACCAGTTTTGCACGATTGCACGGCGGCTCGACTGGAATGTGTACGATCGCCCGGCCGGCCGGCGGGGCCTGTACGCGAGCGCCATTAGGATGACTCCAACGGGGCGACGCATCGAGTCCGCGCGCATCCGTTCGTGTCCGCGAGGGCCAAAAACACGGCCCAACGGGGCGACGCAAACGGACCGCGGTCCGTTTTTTGGTCCGCCGCGACGCATCCCTGGCCCAAATTTGGGCCACCGATGCGTCGGCCCCGGACGCGAAACGGAGCTCTTTTGTGTCCTCCCCTGGCCCGCAAATCAGACCATCCCCACCCCAATCTCCTCCTCCTCCGCCCCTCTCGCCGCCACCCGCCGTCGCACCCTCGATTTGGCACCGCAGGCCATTCCGGGGACGCCGTCACCGGAGCAGGTGCTTCCCCGCCGTCACCGGAGCAGGTGCTTCCCCACCGTCACCGGTGATTCTTGCGGCCAGGAGCGTCCACAGCGCCCCGCGATAGACACGCCGCCCACAAGGTGTTCGGCCGTTCGCCCCGGCTACTCAGGTACGTCCCTCGGCCATGGATAGCTCGGATGAGTGGTTCTACAAGAACCACATCATGCAGCGCTCATCCTCGGACGATTCCTCCGACGATGATGACAGTGACGGCCTGGTTGCCACCCTCATCGTCAACGAGTACATAGAGAGGATGCGACCGGTGTTCCTTGGCTCCTTGCCGGGCCGTTCTCCTGCTCTTGACCGGAACCGGCGAGCTGGCCAAATCCAGCTGTATGGGGACTACTTCTGTCCCCACAAGCCCACATACCCTCCCAAGCTTTTCCGGCGCCGTTTCCGGATGAGGAGGTCCTTGTTCAACCGCATCCGGGTGGGCGTGATGCATTTTGATGACTACTTCATGTGCAAGCCCGATGCATGTGGTATGAGGGGCTTCTCGTCGTACCAGAAGTGCACCGCCGCCATTCGCATGCTTGCGTATGGGATTGCCGGCGATCTTGTGGACGAGTATGTGCGCATGAGCGAGTCCACGTGCCTGGAAGACATGTACAAGTTCTGCGCGGCCGTGGTGCAGGTGTTCGGGCCGGAGTACCTGCGGGAGCCCAATGCTGCCGACATGACTCGCCTCCTGGCAATCAACGAGTCAAGAGGCTTCCCTGGGATGCTCGGGAGCATAGACTGTATGCACTGGGAGTGGAGGAACTGCCCATTTGCTTGGCAGGGGCAGTACAAGGGCCATGTTGGATTGTAATAATAAGTACTTGATAAACTATTCGGATTGCTTTTATGAATTGTATTATTTGAACTTTGATGAACTATTCAGAATAATCAAAAACCCTGCCCGTTTGTGGCCCACCTCCCCTATGTATCAATGAAAATGGCCCATATAGGGCCTGCTTACCTGGAAAAAAAAAACAGAGGACGGACTCGATGCGTCGCCCCGTTGGGGGCAGTGGCCGGAAAGGGGCGGACGTGGGCCGGACATGGGTCCTTTTGGCGACCGTCCGTTTGCGTCGCCCCGTTGGAGTCATCCTTATGCCCAGCTGCTCGCTAAAGCCGGAGCAGGTGCGGTTCGAACGGTAGGGTCGCGATTCGTTCGGGAAAGGCGCCACGGCAGATCTGGCGTCTGCCGCTGGTAGATCCGTCCGCCGTGTCCGTCACGATCGAGCGCAAAGAATCCCCCAGCGGAGCAGGGGACGTCCAGCGCAACAGCGACTGACAATAATGACGGCACACAGTCCGCTCTCCCTCCACATCGGATGATCGGATCGCGGCGCGGCAACCCTGACCCAGACCAGCCACCGCGTCGCCCGGCGACAGCGACCTCCGGGCCGACGCCGACATCGACACGCTGGCCGCCGGGACCCGCCTGTCGACGCCACCCGGCGCCCGAGACGAGAAGAAGAAGCTGCCGTGTGCGGGCGCGTGTTGTTGGGGTTGGATCCCGTGCGGTTGCTGCTTCTCCGCTTTTGCTAGTGCCCCGCTCTCGCTCTCGTCCCGTACAGTTGCCTGCCCACTCGCTTCAAATGGTCACGGTGGCTCGGGGTGAGCGGCGGAGGCACGCTGGGCGCGCGTGACCGAGGGAGTTGAGTTCGTTCGTTCGTTCACTGGCGATGTCGGGGGTGCGGTCTGGCGCGGAGGAGGTCGTCGTCGGCGGCGGCGGCGTCATGGGGTTCCACGCCGACGCCGGGCGCGGCTTCGCGCTCCCGGACGGCGTCCTCGCGCCGCGCTCCGCCGCTGACTGGAGGGGCGGCGACGAATCCGCCGACTCCGACGACCCCGTGCTCCCGCCGCTGCGGCTGGGCGCCTCCTACGCCGATTCCGGGCGCGCGGCGCTCGGGAGCCCGCCTGGCTCCAGCTCCTCCTCCGACGCCTTCCTCAGCATGAGCTCCACGCCTTCAGGTACCAACACCCCTCGGCTCGCGCGCTGGCGCGGCATCCCGAGAGCGTGACACTGCTGCTGTAAATCTCGATCTCCACGCGTGATTGGGTCACGCATTCGTCAACTGTGTGTGTATTTGCCTTTGCTCGAATTCTGATCCGAATTTTGTCGGTTTGGTTGTTTTCGCGTGGAGATCAGGGCTGCAGAATCCGTACGGGGTGTGGTCGCCGCAGCGCGCGCCGTCGGAGGCGTCTTCCTCGGAGATGGAGTTCCGCTCGGCGCGGGAGTACGACACCTCCGACCTTTTCTTCGGCGAGAACTGGCTCTACGACGACCACCTGTTCCACCACAAGCCAGAGAGTGGCGATGAGGAAGACAAGTTTATTGTTGGCCCCGACGCCGGCTCGCGGCACAGCGAAACGTGCAACCTCGGCGATGATGGCAGCAGCCGGCGGCACGCGCGTAGCAAGGGCAATGCGGACTCTGAAGGGTGCGCAGAGGTGTATACGTCGCCGCCCTGCGGTTGCTGCCATGGGGAAAGGGGGAAGAATGGTCAGGAGTCCGTGAGTGATTCTTGGTCTGCCGTGTACGGGAGGTATCATATCATGGATGACCTGACGGAGGTGCTGGACGAGTGCGGCGCGGATGCGCTTCACTTCAGGCGCAATGTGGATGGCGATGCCGCGCTCAAGTGTGGTCCATTCGTGGATTCCAGGAGTGGACATGATGACCTGGAGTTTGATCTCAGTGCGCTGGAGAAGGAGCTTCAGATGCTCAGTCCGTACTTGGTTGAAGACGCGGATGCTCTTAACAGTAAGTACTTCTGGCTTCTTTCATGCTCCTCGGGATCATTTGTCGTGTTTAGCAGAATTCATTAACAAGCTCAGAAGGATTCACTTTCTGACTGTCACAATTCTAGAACATTGGTATATGCTTGAGTTATGAACCCGTAACAAACTTGAATTATGATATATACTGCTGATGTAGTTCTTCTGGCTGATCCGGATTTGCATGCCTTGTAATTCCAGAATTCACTATTCGCACATGAAGTCAAATATTTTTGTTTTGCTTGTGAACTAGGTGGTTCCATACTGACTATACTTATCTATCGCAGACCGTAGGTTTGACCATGACTTCAGAGTAAATGATGGATTAGATATTGACATCGTAACAGATGAGAAAACTATCGGTGACAAAGAATTTCTAAAGAATAGTTACAGTGTGCATCCTTTTCCTGAGATTGGTGACCCTGAAGATGTTTATGAGATGGAGGACTTTGGATCAGCAGATACAAATGTTCAAAATACTACTACCCATAAAATTGACGGAGGTCCAAAATCGGATATTGATCTTGCAAGCTCTATTTTTCATCAAGAATATGAGGAATTTGAGCTGAGAATTTTCCACCGGAAGAATAGGTTCACTATCCAATACCTTCTCTATTTATTTCTGCTGCCTAATAGTTATTTAAATATACTCATATGCTCATATGATAGGCTTCTCCTGCAGGACTGGCTTTGAAGAAACCAAAGAATTCCCTATTGTGGTAGATTCAGTTGTTGCCGGAAGATATCGCATCACTGAATATCTTGGTTCAGCTGCATTCAGCAGGGTTGTTCAGGCTCGCGATCTTTGCACGGGAATGGATGTCTGCCTTAAAATAATTAAAAACGACAAGGATTTCTTTGATCAGAGCTTGGATGAGATAAAGCTCCTTAAGTTTGTAAATAAACATGATCCGGCAGATGCACATCATGTATTGCGCCTATATGATTTTTTCTATTATCAGGTATTGATATGGATATATATTCAGTTATACCATTGGTATTCTTTTACACCATACCTTACAATTGAAGAGTCAACTTTATTAAAAAAATGAAAAAAAAGATTATATTCACTCCAATTCTTAAGGTTTATTTGTTACATCAGCTGTTCTTTTAATACAGGATGTATGATTCAATTATTGGCATGTTAAGTGTTGATTCCAGCATTTCTTTTCATTTTTGATGTCGGATAATGCTGACAGCTGAAACAATCAACAGGAACATCTTTTCATTGTCACTGAATTACTACGGGCAAATCTATACGAATTTCAGAAGTATAACCAGGAGTCTAGTGATGAGGTCTACTTCTCATTGCCCAGAATACAGGTATCTGACTGTTATTTTCTTTTCCCTGAGAGTATCTCCATCTATTCTGCAACCAAAAGCACTCTTTGTAAACTTCTTCTGTATATTCTGATTGTATAATTATTATCTCATCACTTAAAATTAATGGCACCGTATCAAATCATTCACAGCTGACCTTTTACGCAGCTTTAAAGGAAGATACATTTGTGTTTTCACCCTTCTGTTCCATTTTTCTCTCTGAGTGATAGTTTGGGAAGTCTGGACTATATTATTGAAGCATAATAGTTTATTTACTGAAAATGTAAAAATGCTGAAATGGAGACCTTACCTTTGTTTTCAGGCTATAGCTCGACAGTGCTTAGAAGCTTTGGTGTATTTGCATCATTTAAATATAGTTCACTGTGACCTCAAACCAGAGAATATCCTTATGAAGAGCTACAGCAGATGTGAAATCAAGGTTATTGATCTGGGAAGCAGTTGCTTCTTAACAGACAACTTAAGCCTATATGTTCAATCACGTTCTTACCGTGCTCCTGAGATCATTCTAGGTCTTCCGTATGACCAGAAGATTGACATTTGGTCTCTTGGCTGCATCTTCGCTGAGCTGTACAGTGGTGAAGTAAGTTCACATAACTTAAATCTCCTTTGTTTCGTTTACATGACATGCTCAAGGCACATCAACACTTTATCTACAATAACACCTTTTAATCCAATCACAGTCAAAGATGCACTAGAGTTTATCTACGACCAAATGAATATTTGTCTGATTTTAAACTTATCCCTGTAATCTCTGGCAGTTAAGGTTCTAGTCGGGATTGGTGTTTGTGATTGTTTAACCACTCACTTCATCCCAAGAAGACTGTAACATACTTGAATTCTATAGCTTCTTCCGCCCTTCACAGGTTGAGTAAGACCTCCTTTTGTGGTCTTAAGGATGTTTATACGAAACTGTGCAGAAACTAGGAGTGAACTCAAAAGCCTATGACTATATTTCTGTAAACTACTACTCCCTCCGTACCAAAATAAAATACCTAAAACATCTTATATTTTGGTACGGAGGGAGTACAATCTAAGCAAAGAAGGATCTTCCAGTAACATTGCATATACAATAGAACCATCTATTGTTCTAGTATGAGTTGAAGATAATGTGTCTGGAATCTTTGTTTAAAACACTTGAAAAATAAGATCAGACGATTAGTGCACCCTCAGAGTGGTAGGTGAGGTCTGAGGAGCTAATGTGAGGCCTGGTACAGGTAGAATTACATCTGTCTGTATCAAATAGCCATGTTCTTCTGTTTAAGTAGAACTCCTTTTGACTGAGGACGCTGGTTTCATGTCACAGGTGCTCTTTCCTAATGAATCAGTGGCAACCATTCTTGCTCGGATAATTGGAATAATTGGCCCAATTGACACCAAGATGCTTGCATTGGGACAGGAGACTCAGAAGTACTTTACCGAAGAGTATGACCTTTTCCACAAGAACGAGGTACATGCTCTTTGTTAATTCTTTCAGTTTATGCCGGTCTCTTCGGTCTTCGGGACCTCCTTGTGTCCCACATGCTTGGCAGGGTGAATTCCACTGAAATTATTTTTCACTAGTACGATGCCATAGAAGGTTATTTACAGTGCAGCTTTTATTCTAAATTTTGTTGTGCCGTATACCTAAAGGAAATTGTTATGCCGTGTACAAAATCTTGAGTTGTGAAGAAATCAAAGTCAACAACTGGAATGCTTTACATAAGTAATATTACCAATAACAAAATACGAGTTGTAAGTACGGTTGCCTTCTGTTACCCGAGGACTTGCGTCATGGTGTTTTAGTAGTTGCCGGAGGCGTTCTTCGCATTTGGTCTCATGGCATACTCTGTTGGTCTTTACTTCTTTGGATCTAGATCCCTCCTCAGGTGCATCAGTGTACCAATTAGGTGGACACCATGCGTGCACATAATCTTGAGAAACAAACTTGTTTGTCATCACTGTAAACATCTTTGGCACAAGGATTTCAGTTGTTCTCTGGCACTTTCACTGGTATCATCAGCACGCAAGTGTTATTTACAACATGTCATTTATTTTCCAACCTCATTTCTCTTCCTATTCTAGGAGACAGATCAGCTGGAGTATTTGGTACCAGAGAAATCCTCCTTGCGGCGCCACTTGCGATGCTCCGACTCCAAGTTTGTTGATTTTATGTCCTGCCTTCTGCAAATTAACCCCAAAAAGAGACCGACAGCCAGGGAAGCGTTGCGGCATCGATGGTTTTCACACACATATCGTTGAGCTGCCAACCAAGACCATCTTCATACAGAGGGACATTTTCAAAGTTCCTCAGCTCATGAAACGACACATTTTCTTCTTTTGCAGCTGGATTTTGTCCTTGTTTTTTTTTTTCAGGCAACCCTTGGCCTGTTTTCCGAGGTGAATACATACCTGCTCATGCATGTAGATATGAGAAAAGGTTCCTATCTGTACAGCTGGCGTTTACTCTGATGGACCTTTCTTAAATACTACTCTGATGTACTTCTAATTCACAGTATAGCAAATCAAGTTTGGTTTAAGCTGTCCAAAGTTTATCTTTAGCACTTGGAGCTTGCTTGGATGGATGTATGTCTTTGCAGAGTTTTAATATTCATTTCAAATTTGAAAACAAGATCCAGCGTCCAATACTGTTAAAATTAGAATACCAAATTCATCAAAAAAGAAACGCAGAGTTTTTAATATTCATTTCAAATTTGAAAACAAGATCCAGCGCCCAATACTGTTAAAATTAGAATACCAAATTCATCAAAAAAGAAACCCAGTGGTTGGGTTCAAGTTTCGAACTCTGCAGGTCTTTAACCCCTCAAACATGTAAACACTCATTAAGATTATATGAACTGTCAACGACAGAAAGAAATGCTATACAACAACAAAATAAGGTCCATGTCTGCCTAATCTACATACATTTTGTTCTTCTCTTTGGGCATTCAACAAGGGCTCGTATGGAAGTACTTGAATGAATGTACTGTGTACAAGTATACTCCTAAGAAGAGCAGCTAGCCCTTGAGCTTTCACCTAATAACCCAGTTCAGTTGCTGCAAGACTGACATTGCTTGATCAACTTGTGGGATCCCTTTTTTTTTAGCCACGTGGACATGAAGTTCATGCAGTACCGGTCTAACATTCTTTTGCATTTAATGGTGCTTGAGAAATGGAAGTATCACTCCCATGATCTGGAATGTTGGGAGCATAATTGGACAATAATACTGAAAACCCTTAATCTGGCATTCACTAATTCTTGCTCTCTCTGGTGAAAACCTTTAACCTGAGCTGCTCCTCGTGTACTAGTTCTTGCTCTCTATGGTGAAAACCTTTAATTTGCCGTTCACTAATTGAGCTGCTCCTCGAGTACTAGTTCTTGCTCTCTATGGTGAAAACCTTTAATTTGGCATTCACTAATTGAAGGCGTGAATGGTGATAGTTATTTACTCTTCCTTCTTGAAGACATTGCCTGGATTTTGGTCGAACCTCCTGCTCTAAAGTGAAAAATTAAGGTCTGACCTACAGAAGTTTGGATTTGGCAATGGTAACGCTCTTGCTAGCTCCGTGTCCTTTTTTGGAGTGCACTTTATGTAGATGGGTGGCTTTTCAGCTGATGCATTTCATCTTTCGTACACATCCACATATAATAGGACACACTTACCTATCTCCGCATTATTTATGATGATGGTTGAGATCTTTTCACTTAATTTGTCAACTACCTGTAGCTGAAACACATGGTCACGGTCAGAATTCAGTACGTACCTAGCTTGCTCCCCTTCCTCTGACCTTTTCCGTTGCTATATACACTACCCTTTTTCGGCGGAGGACCTGGGTAGAGGGTAGAGCAAAACAACGCAACGCAGATAGAAGAAGATTACGTGGAAACATATACTCCCTCTGATGCTATAGAAGAGAAGGATTCTATCAGGTTGTGTAACTGCGAGCTTGTGTCTGTGATTTCCTTGTCAATTTAAGATGGGTCTGTGAGGCATTAGGAATGCATATACTGCAGACAGCGAGGGACGCAGTTTTGCTCTGACATGTGGGACTAGTAAATTAATTAGAGACAGAGTGCTCACGGAGGAACCAGACCGAAAATGTGTGTATCGTAACAGTCATGATATAACCACGCATGAGGCTGAATTCTAGGAAAAGCCAGAGTGGTGAAGACAACCAGAAGAAAATCAAACACATGCAAGCTCAATGATGCGATAGATTTGCGTAATTCTGAAAATATTGCTAGTAATTATCATGCGACATATGGATTTTATTGAAACGCAGGAGTCAAATGTACATATTAATTCAGGAATGCCACCACACCTCTGTCTTAACAAGTCACATGGGACGTAAACACACGGGATCCTCGGTGGGCTTGGGTACAACCACCCTCTAAATCATCCAACAACGGGGAACCAAACTCTAAACTATATCATCATCAATTCAAAGATCCAATAATGGGTACTTGATACGAAACCTAGAACATATGTACACAAAATATAATTCACCACTCCAAGGAAGCAACGAAACAGACAATTATCCGCCCCGGTGAGGTCACCGCTGACGAAATGGATAGATAGAAAACCACACAACGCTGCCATATGGCATAGCCACCATATCATCGTTGTTGATTGACCAAACTATAAGTTTAGGGACTTAACTACGACAACGAGCGTAGGTCCGAGGTCCCCGCCCCTCCCACCGCTGGAGCGGCAAGCAGAGAAGGAGAGGGTCCATCCATTGTCGGGCGGAGACGGTCAACTGGTGGGTTTTATATTTATTAGAAATATATTAAGCAGTCCACCCCCACCCCCCTCTCCCTCCACACAACACTCATTGCCAACAACACAAGATTGCGCTCATGTAGATGTAGTGTTGAATGTACATCCTTGGATATATAGCACCCTCCATCTCCCAATACAGGCACCACCTTGTCCTACACCATATTTATACCTAGCTAGCGTTTTCCCTGGAAACATAGTTCATTACATAAGGACCAAATAGATAATAGATTTTCAGAACAACATTCTTATCGTTACAGATCCACCATTTTGCAACTTACTCGAAGTCAGTATCAAGTGATACTCCAAACATCTTTGAAATCATACCCAGTCTGATGTGATCCCTCACATTAAAAGAACAAACAGAAGTGCTAAAGGTTTCATGTGATGCCGACCTTAATGAACCAGACCTTTAGAATTCGGTCATCCCTCTGCTCCGAGGATTGGTCGAGTAAAACCTTCCCTATTTACAGAACGTCCTGCTACTAACACTTGAAAAAAGCTGCTTTCAAGGTCTCGTCGCTTCCGTGAATCACTTGAGCCCTGAGACATTCCGATGAAAAGTAACAAATTGATAAAAAAAATGATGAACACACTCCGACCCAGAGCATAGCAAACATGACTTGTCTGTCGTAGTTTATGCAAATTATCACTAGTCAAAATCCAATTATTGGACATGAGCCATGGTAAATGGATCCTATGAGGGATGTGCACACGAACGACACATTCAGTGTTAAGAATGTCATAAAGGACATGGAATAATAAATGTGTGATGAGTGAAACATCCAAACATGGTAATTATCCTGCGAAGTAAAGACTACAACGTATTAATTGAACAAGTTCAAACCAGTGATCATATACATGAGCCACATTTCTATGAAAAGTAATTTGAAATTGGTACCATCCCATGCATTAGAAATAGTGTATTAATGTTCACGGACAATAACAAACAAATCCCAATAATGATTAGCTAGGCTTCAATGTCCAAGCAAGATATCCTACCAAAATATAACTTTTGACCATTCCCAACTTGCCACCTGAAAGCAACCTCAACAACATGATCTGCCTACATGACCCTTTCCAAAAAAGGGGAAGAGTGTAAGGGTTTAGGCCAAAAAATACAAGGGATGGTTTATTTAGCATCTACGATTCTTATATATTTTGTTATTATCCAGGTGATATCTTCCACCCTAGTAAGTAATTAAGGAGGAAAATATTGAACCTCCTAGTGCATTGTTTATATGTCAAGTACTCAATCTACATAAATACAATTGGCATACGTAATTACCTCCACATTTTTTATAATGAGATATTTTATTATTGAGCTACTTGTAGCTAAATTTAAATACCTACCTACCTTGCTCAGTTGCTCTCCCCTTTGCCATTGCTATACATACTCCCCTTCCGGTGTAGGACGTGGGTAGAGGCGTAGAACAAAGTAACACAACACAGATAGAAGATCACATCTTAGGAAACATACTACAGAAGATTAACATGTGATGCCATGAAAGAGAAGGATTACAGCGTGTTGTGCTGCAATTGAGAGCGAGTGTGTGTGATTTCATCGTCATCTTAAGATGGGACTGTGAGGCATTAGGAATGCAAAAGCTACTTGTGTTGATACTGTCCCAGTCCTACTGTTGTTCACAAGTGTAGGACTAGTAGTGCCAACTAGTGAAGGAGTGTCTACTAGCACCGCGCACGAACTAGGGGCATGCGCTTGCGCCTGGCGTGAGATGGCCTCTAGCCACGAACGGGTATTGTGGTATGGGCAAGTATTTGATCATCACGTGAATTGTGCGTGATTTTTTAAGCTATGAGCATATGCATACGTCCGGTGCAACCATCAATGGGCAAGTATTTGATTGTCGTGTGATTGGTGCAACTATGAGCATGTGTACACGTCTGGTGCCATGAACTGGGGATGATTACTCCCGGCGGGTGTATTTTCTCCTTTTGGCTGGATTTGCGAATTTAATGGGACGGGGTGAAAGTGAAAAATGACAGTGAGGCCCGCAACACAGTGGCACATGATCTGTAGATGCCCTCAATGTCCTTGCAGTCAAACAAGATATATTACATCCTGTAGTAATGTGAGGTCTTCCACAAAGTAAAAGTTCATCATGTAAAACCCGAACAAGAGGCATTGTAGCTTCAGCACTCGGCAGGCGACTAAGGTTAACAAATGTGTACAGAGGTGCTAGGTAACCAGTCATGTGGGACCTTGACCAAACTTTGCAGATCTTTACCATATACAGAATACCTTCAGTCTGAAAGTGTTACACAACAACAAATTAAGGTTCATGACATTACAAATGTCTATCAAAACTTACATTACAAAAAACAAAACTTCTCTCTGGGCACGGTTACTCCATTTTAACAATGGCTCATACGGAAGGATCTAAATGAATATAAATGTACAAGTATACTCCCTAAAAGAGCAGCTCGCGCGCATTTGAGCTTTCCCCTAATCACCCAATTCAGTTGTTGCAGACTTAAGTTGGCTGATCAGTATGTGGGATCCCATGTTTTTTGGAACCACTCTGACATATGAGATGTATCGTTCAATGTCGGTCTAACATCCTTTTGAAGAGAAAGGCGCTTGAGAAGCCGAAAATCACTCCCATAAGTTAAATTTTAGTAATGGTGGCAGAGTTCAACAAGAAGTTTAACGCACTCTTGTGGCAAGCGCCGTCACTTCCGGAGGATCAAGTGGTTTCCATCTACACCACTAACCTGCAGGATCCGTTGTAGATTGACGTGGAGATGTGGAGACCGGGCAGCCTGCTGGACGCCATGAGTTTGACATGCTCCTGTGAGCGTCGTGCACAATGGACACCCTCGACAGCTCAACAAATAGCACAAGATGTCTACCAACCATGTCCTACCAGCACCACCTCTTGGACCACCTACACCTGCTATCTCAGCAGCACCACCTCCTAGACAGGGAATAGTAGCAGCTCCAGCAAACCCACCACGACGCACACTTACACCGGCAGCAATGGCAGACCGGTGTGTACAAGGCTTATGCTACAACTGTGATGAGTGTTTTGTGTCTGGCCACTGCTGCAAGAAACTCTTCGCTCTAGAGATTGATCTAGATGCAGTTGATGATGTGGAAGGCGCACATTAGTCCAGCTCGAGGACAAGCTGTTTAAAAAGGGGGAATAGATGTTATGTGGCTTAAGGCAGCCACCATGGAAGGGCCACGGCCAGGGGGAAATCCCCAATTTATCTTTATAGATTCCATAATTATTGTTAGTTAGTTTTGGCAGTTAAATATCTTAGAGATATTTCTTGATTCTCAAGTTAGTTACTTCCTAAAGTTTGTTAGTTTGGCTTAGCATCCAAGTTTGTAAGCTGGCTATATAATGACTAGCCTTATCGATCAATAGACAAGCAAGAAAATAGTCTCAATTATCCTCCCAAGTTTCTCCCTGCTCTTGTTGTGCGGCAGCACCTCATCTGTCCAGGGCCATCTCATACCAACCTTAGGGTTATTATCCTATCACCTACCATGTTCATAACAGCTATATATACTCGCCTTTCTGGTGAAGGCATGGGTAGAGTTGTAGAGCAAAGTAACACACTGCAGATAGAGATGGCTGCTTAGATAACATACTACAGAAGATTAACATGTAATGCCATAGATGAGAGTTAGTGTGTGTGATTTCGTTGTCAGTTTAAGATGGGTTTTGATATTTAGTATATATTCTGATATATTTAGCAAATCCAGTTTTGTTTGATATAGTCTAGGGTGTGTATTAAATACTTAAAGCTTGTTTGAATAGGGTATGGGTTTTGATATTTAGTTCAGTTTTGAACCAACTACTGAAGCTCCAGAAAAGAAAATCCCACACCCAATATTTGACTCACTGCCGTCATTCATCGAAAAGTAAAACCAAATATCGGCCGTGTTGCCGATTATTTGTCGCAGTGCTGCCAAGCTCCTGAAAGACTAGCAAGAAGTCGAAAAAAAACTGAACTCAACTACTCGATCATACAGATGAAGGATAACAGACATGTGATGTGACATCTGCCACAAAGTAAAAGTTACTCCATCATGTAAAATCGGAACAAGAGGCATATATTGTAGCTTCAGCAAGCGACTAAGGTTGATGAATGTCTACATAGATGAAAGTTAACCAAACCTTGACCGAACACACACGCACACACGCACGCACACACACACACGCACGCACACACGCACAGGCAGAATGTCAGATTATCCCAAACGTTAACAAAACAAAAGTGCTATACGGCGATAAATTAAGGTTCATGACATGATAACTGTCTGTCAAAACCTACATTACATTTTGTTTTTTTCTCTCTGGGCACGGTTAATAATGGCGTGTATGGAAGGACCTAAATGAATATAAATGTACAAGTATACTCCCGAGAAGAGCAGCTCGCCTTTGAGCTTTTGGAGTAGGTGTAAGAAATGTGTGTTTTGTGACTCTAAGGACTCTAGTCCCATATTTTTATTGCATGCCTTTTTGCTCATTTTATTTGGAGAGTTGTGTATTATGGAACTGTAGAAACGTCACTGTCTTCAAGATTGACAAAGTAACGAAGACTCAGATTCATATAGCAATTTGTGCATTGGTGTGGGTATTATGGAACTGTAGAAACGGCATTGTGTCCAAGATCGAGAATGCTCATTTTTTACACACTAGTACAGAACGACACATCGGAAACGGGCCAAAAACCCCTTCGGCAACGGAGAAAGGGCCCGTGTCCCCGCCTCTGTCACTGATGTGAAGGCCTTCATCGGTAACGGAGGCCAAAAACCGTTTCCGATGAGGTCTCCATTTGGCAACGGTTGTGCGCAGACCTCCGTTTCTTAGTTTTCCTTCATCAGATACGGAGTTTGCCATCCACCCGTTTGCACTGAGCATTTCTCATATTTCGGTTACAGGATGCCACGTTTACAAATGCCACTAGATACTTAAAATCTCACAGCACAAGCTCAAATACTAAAACGGTAACAGATTTCATTCATATCACAATGTAACTTTACATTTCCATCACAATTTCACCTTTACAATTGCATCACAAGATGTGACAAACATAAGAGGTAAAACGATAACAGATTTCATCTATACTAAGCCTATCATGTCAAAGGACGGAAAGAATATATGATTTCTTCCCTACATCCTTTTCCACAATCCTCGCAGGTGTCACTCTAGCTATCTCTTCTTATCTCAACTTCTTGAGAGAAGGATGTTGAATCTTTGGACCCTATACATTAGTAAATAGAGTTACAATTGTTAAATACATATGCTAAAACAAATACACTATGAATTTAAGCAAACTGAAACGATATCTTACCTATGTCTTGAGGTGGCTCTTATTGATGAACCGGAGCAGCCAACACACGGCTTGTCAACAAGATATTGCGATGTCAGCAGCTTCATAGGATGCCTGACAACGATCATCCTTTCCATGGAGGCCACCACCGGCTCTGGATTTTTTATGCAGTGTCACCGAAATCTAATCTAATACGTCACCGATGTGACATTTCGGCGACACTGTATAAAACACTCTTACTTAAAAAAGTATTTTATGCAGTGTACCAAAACGTCACAATAGCGACGGTGGATATGTATGGTGGAGTTTGAAAGGGAACAGCTTGATATCCCTAAATGTAAATAAGGATTTATGTTAGTTCTGACACTACTAGATAGAACAAACAATTTAACACAATAATATGAAGTATACAGTAGTATATAGTGTGTACTGACCTGTGTATATAATTGGAGGCCATTATGGGAAAGTCAACAAACACTACTCTCTTGAGTAATGTTCATTGTTTGTTCTGTGTCTCCGACTTTTTTATGCAGTGTCACCGAAATAGACTCCTGTTTTCACATGGACTAGTTAGCTAAACTACAACCGGTTGCAAGTGCACAATAGGCAAGTTAACTACATCAAGAAATGATCTAGATAGAACTACCGGATGTGAACTGAACTACTATCAACAAGTTAGCGAAACTACAACCGGTTGCAAGTGCACAATAGGCAAGTTAACTACATCAAGAAATGATCTAGATAGAACTACCGGATGTGAACTGAACTACTTTCAACAAGTTAGCTAAACTACAACTAGTTGCAAGTGCACAATAGGCAAGTTAACTACATCAAGAAATGATCTAGATAGAACTACCGGATGTGAACTGAACTACTTTCAACAAGTTAGCTAAACTACAACTAGTTGCAAGTGCACAATAGGCAAGTTAACTACATCAAGAACTGATCTAGATAGAACTACCGGATGTGAACTGAACTACTTTCAACAAGTTAGCTAAACTACAACTACTTGCAAGTGCACAATAGGCAAGTTAACTACATCAAGAAATGATCTAGATAGAACTACCGGATGTGAACTGAACTACTATCAACAAGTAAGCTAAACTACAACTAGTTGCAAGTGCACAATAGGCAAGTTAACTACATCAAGAAATGATCTAGATAGAACTACCGGATGTGGATCTGATACCTTCTTCACGTCGCCGTTGGATCGATCTAGCAGATCCGGAAGTGGTGGAGGCAGAGGAAGCGGACAGAGCGACGACCTCGCCGTGTCGGCGAGATGGCGAAGACATGGCGAAGACCTCGCCGTGTCGGGGGACATGGCGAACACCTCGCCGTGTCGGGGGAGATGGCGAAGACCTCGCCGTGATAGCCGTCGTCTGGGCGGAGACGGCGCCGTGGCCGCAACGCCAGGAGGCGCCGCCACGAACAGATCTAGCATACTGGGACAGAGTGAGGAAACGAGTGTTAGGTTTTGCTCTGTACGCCCATATATATAGGTAAAACATAGGAAACGGTTCTTTAGAAGGACCGTTTCCTTTGTGTTTCTTCCACTGAGGTGTGGGACCTACGCGCCCACTCTGTGGAATTTCTTCTACTCTCTGGAATAATATTTTCCTATATGGAGAAAACCACTTATAGGATACTTATATTAATATTAGTGATTACTACATTACATACGCAGTACATATTAATAATAATAAAGTAAATTACAGTTGGAGAACTTATAGAACTACTACTAGCTACTTCTTGTTTTTCTTGCGCCCTGCTTCCGCGCAATCCTCGTCCTTCTCACGGCCTCGCTTATTGGGGGCCATTGGAGGTGGTGGCGGCGGCGGCGGCGGCATATCGGAGGCGGTGGCGGCGGCTTTCTTCTCCGTCGCCGGGGCTCCCTTCTTCGGGACCGGCGCCTCCGCCTCGTCCTCCTCGTCGTCCTCCTCCTCCTTCTCCTCTTCGGTTGACTCGTCATCAGAATCAACCTTCGGCGGGCCCAGCATCAAGGTGGGATCATGGAAGTTGGCGTATTCGTCGTCGCTCGTCTCCGGCGTCGGTCCTTCAACGGACTCGCCGCTGACGGGGGGACTGTCCCGCGGCGACTCAGTGTGCTCCTGTGTGTCGTTGCTGCGAGGCATCTTCGCTAATCAGTAGGAGGGAGCGAGCGAGCGAGAGAGCAGATTCGGTGGCGTCTTGAGCTAGCAAGGATTGGGGTTTTCAAGGAGTAGTGGGCGGTGCCACTACGCCATGGCATTTACTCGCCTCGCTTCGAATTCCAAGATGGAACGTGTCCACATTGGAAACGGACACCCAAAAGTCTCTGTTGCTATAGAGTCACATATCGGAAACGGAGCCAGAATTAAGACCGTTGCCAATACTATGGGTAACGGAGTTAATACTTTATCCGTTACCTATGTTGACGGGCCAGCCGCGGCCCAGGTCAGGTTTGTACGCACTGGCCGCGCGGAAAGCGCGATTCTCCGTCGCCTAACGCCTGCCGTTTCCATAGAGGGGTATCCGATGTGTCGTTCTGTACTAGTGACATGTTATTAATATGGCTACATATTGGATCGACACATGGTCCTTCCTTCTGCAAGAGGTGCAGCGGGCGCATTCTGTATGCAGCTGTGTACAGACGGTTGGTCGGGCTATTTTCGGTCTAGTGGCTGGCAGACTACTGGAAAATTACACGATGCATATGAGATTTATGTTTATCGTCTTCTTCCGGTTGAATTTTATTCACACGCTTTGTGACCTGTGAGCTGTAAATTCTGAACTGTAAAACTATGTAATAAAATAGTTGTGTGCATCGATTAATGAAGAGTCTGGCACATCATTGCCTTTTTTAGAAAAAGGACGGAACTACCTTTGTAATTTTTATGATGAGATATTTTCTCTTAATGTATCGCTACATGTAGCTAAATCTCATGGCCACGGTCAGGATTATATACCTACCCACCTTGCTCAGTTGCTCCCCTCCCTCCCGGCTTTCCCATTGCTAGATATACTCCCCTTTCTGGTGGAAGACACGGGTAGAGTTGTGGAGCAAAGTAACATACCGCAGATAGAGATGCCTGCTTAGAAAACATACTACGGAGGATTAACATGTAAATGGCATAGAAGAGAAAAATTGCGTCTTGTTTTGTAATTGAGGGCGAGTGTGTTTGAATTCGTTGTCAGCTTAAGATGGGTCTGTGAGGCATTAGGAATGCAAAAGCTGCAAAACCTCAATCTTGGACGGTCCTACTATTGTTCATACTTGTAGAACCAGTAGAGACCATTAGATAAAATGTGGCTAGAAGTACAGTGGAGGAAATAGGGAGAGAATGATTCAAGCGGTAGAGCCAAGAATTCACCAATCCTGGGGCTGAATCGCGGTGATGAGGGCCAGAGTGGCGGACACAATGGACAGGAAGTCAAGCATATGCAAGTTTGGTGACGCAGTAGCATTGCCTATTTCCAGAGGATTGCAAGTGATCATTGTGTGACATTTCGATTTTCTTGAAACTTGAGAATACTCCCTCAGCCTTCTATACAAGACCACTATTCCTCTCGAGGCAAAGATATATGAGCTACATGTCACCAAAATTATATCATTGAATCATATTTCAAAGATAATTTCAACAATATATTTTTAATACATATAACCTATACTTTGTTGATATTAGCCAAGCTTTCTGGGAGCCCTCCCTGTGATGCAGCTTCAGGACCCTTGAGGGTTCTTCTCCCTGTTCGGAAAAAAAAAAGACGGTCAACGGCCAGGTAGGCCTTGCGGCATCCATGGTTTTCTCACGCATATCGTTGAGCTACTGATCGATATCATTCTTCACACACGCACAGACGGGAGATTTTCAAAGTTCCCTAGCTCATGGAACGATACATGTTCCCCCTTTTACAACTGAGTTTTTTCTCTTTCTCAAAAAAAAAAAAAAATGGGTTTTTCCTCTGTAGGTAGCCTTAATTTTCTTTTCACGCAATCCGTGGCCTGCTTATTCATGCGAGAAGGTGCCTATTTTTAGAGGTAGCGTTTACTCTTACGGTATGTTGACATATACAGCAAATCAAGTTTTGTTTAATCAGTCTAGGGTCTATATTTAGTACTTACAGCTTGTTCGAATAGGGTATGGGTTTTGATATTTAGTTGAATTTCGAACCAACTTCTGAAGCGCCGAAGAACAAAATCTCGCACCCAATACACGACTTACTGCACCTCATTCATCGAAAAGTAAATTCAAGGATTGAGTTCAAGTTTCAATAGGCTTGTATCGTTCTCATGAACCAAAGATTTTAGAAGATTGCATGAAACGATACATTCCCCTCTTTTGCAACTGCATTTTCTCTCTGTAGCCTTTTCTTTTCAGGCATCCTTGGCCTACCTATTCATGCGAGAAGGTGCCTATTTTTTACAGGTAGCGTTTGCTCTTATCATATTCTGATATATATAGCAAATCAAGTTTTGTTTAATCAGTCTGGGGTCTATATTTAGTACTTACAGCTTGTATGAATAGGGTATGGGTTTTGAGATTTAGTTCAATTTCGAACCAACTACTGAAGCTCCAAAAGAACAAAATCCTGCACCCAAATACTCAGACTCACTGCACCGCATTCATCGAAAAGTAAACCCAACGGTTGAGTTCGAGTTTCAACAGACTCGGGCTTCCGCGGTGCTGCTAAGCTCACGAAGAACTGGCCAGAAGTCGGATAAAATAACTGAACTCAACTACTAGAGCATACAGATGAAGGATTACAGACATGTGATGTGAGCTCTGCCACAACGTAAAAGTTACTCCACCATGTAAAACCGGAACAAGAGGCATTGCAGCTTCAACAAGCGACTAAGGTTGACGAATGTGTACGGAGGTGCTAGGCAACCACTTATGTGGAACCATGACCGAGCTTCGCAGATCTTTACTCCGTCATACACAAAAAACCTTCAGTCAGATTAACTGAACTTTAATGACAACAGAAGTACTATACAATGATAAATCAAGGTTCATGACTTCTAGAAAAAGAGAATGCAACTACCTCTGTATTTTTTTATGATGAGATATTTTCACTTACTTTATCAGCTACCTGTACGGCTGTACCTAAATCACATGGCCACGGTCAGGATTAAATATCTACCCACCTTGCTCAGATGCTCTGCTCCCTCTCGCCCTTCCCATGCTATATCTATTCCCCTTTCTAGTGGAAGACGAGGGTAGAGTTCTAGAGCAAAGTAACACACCACTAATAGAGATGACTGCTTAGAAAACAGACTGCAGAAGATCAACATGTAATGCCACAGAAGAGAAAGATTCCATCATGTTTTGTAATTAAGAGCGAGTGTGTGTAATTACGCTGTCGGCTTAAGATGGGTCTGTGAGGCATTAGGAATGCAAAAGTTGCAAAACTTCAGACTTGCAGGACCAGCAGAGACCAGCAGATAAAGAGCCGGTAAAAGAACAACGGAGGAAATGCGGTGAGAATGATTCAAGCGGCAGGTCATTAATTCACTGGCTTTCCGGGCCAGGCGGCGGGGGCGCTTTGGTGCCGTTCCCTCCTTGGAGGCGCTATTTGTGTTGCTCGTGGGGTGACAGATGCTTCATGCTGCGGATCTTTGGCTTGTTGGCTTAAGATAAGAAACTGAGACGTGTGTTGGTGTGGTCGTTTTTAGGGAGTGGTCTTTGCTCGGTAATATTAATTAACCGAGTGTTATATGGTTTTTAGGTCTGGTTTCCTCCTAAACTCGATCACTCTTCTTTCTAATTAATGGATTTAGCAGCTTTCCTGGTAACATTTTAAAAAAATCACCACGTCTAGGTCTGGATCGCAAGGAAATGCAAGTTTAATAATGCAATAAACTTGACTAATTCCGGAACATTGCAAGTAATCATCGTGTGACCTTAGATTTTCTTGAAACCAGGATACTCCCACTGTTTTTATAAAAGACCACTACGCATTTCAAGGTAAAGCTTCGACTAATTCGCTCAACAATATATGAATTATATTTCACCAAAATTATACTATCGTTGAATCATATTTGAAAGATGTTTTCAACAATATATTTTTAATACATATAACTTATATGTTTCATCGTAAAGTAAACCCAATGGTTGAGTTCAAGTTTCAATAGGCTCGGGCTTCGTTTGCCATGTTACCAATTATTTGCCGACCATCTCAAAACAAAAACAAAAAATTGGCGCGGTGGTGCTAAGCTCTTGAAAGACTAGCCAGAAGTCGGATAAAATAACTTAATTCAACCACTCGAGCATACAGATGATGAGATGAACGATAACAGACATGTGATGTGAGGTCTGCCACAAAGTAAAAGTTACTCCGCCATGTATTACCGGAATAAGAGGCAGTGTAGCTTCAGCAAGCGACTAAGGTTGACAAATTTGTACGGAGGTGCTGGGCAACAACTGATGTGAAACCTTGACTGAACTTCGCAGATATTTACTCCCTCATACACAGAAAACCTTCAGTCAGATTACCTGAACGTTAACGACAACAAAAAATGCTATACAACGATAAATTAAGGTTCATGACACAAAAAAATGTCTGTCAAAACCTACATTACATTCTTCTTCTTCTCTGTGGGCATGGTTACTCCATTTGAACAATGGCTCGTATGGAAGGACCTAAATGAATATTAATGTACAAGTATACTCCCAAGAAGAGCAGCTCGCCTTCGAGCTTTCACCTAATCATCCAATTCAGTTGCTGTCGAACTTAAGTTGCCTGATCAATATGTGGAATCCCATGTCTTTGGAACCACTCTGGCATATGAAATGTATCATACAGTGCCGGTCTAACATCCTTTTGAAGAGAAAGGTGCTTGAGAAGCGGAAAGATCACTCTCATAAGCTAAAATTTGAGGAACATGACTGGTTCAGTAACACTGAAAATTTTAAGTAACCAAAGAATGACCTTATCTACAGTACTACCTTACCTGATCATCCATGGGTTCTCCAGCTGAAAACGTAAGGCATGGTATCCCATTCAGCGGCTGTAGTAGGAAACTATATGGATTGTTATCGACAAGTACAATTCTACGGAAATCTTTGGACAAACAAGAAAGATCCTTTACATGGTCTCTGTACTCCCTGAAATTGAGAACATGCCAGCATTAGAAAACTGACGCTTCTCAATTAATGCAGCAGAAAGATTAATTTCATAAACAGAAACATGAACAGACTAAACAATATATTCAAGTATACGGGAACATCAGCACAAACCGGCTTCCATATAAAATCATGCATGTTTTGTTGGCAAGCAGTCCGGCGAAAATGTGCCTCCATAGATCTGGTTTCAGTCGATTCTGGAGGTTTCAATCAATTCTAAAGAAACAATACATGGTTTCAATCTTAGATATGCACAGACGGGTGTTGTACCTCAAATTTGCACACCATAATAATAAAGATGGATTGGAAGTAGTAGTTGGCAAAATAAAAAGAAATATGAAAAATCCATGAACATGAATGGGTGTCACCACGTTATAGTGTAGCACTTGTACGTATTTAATCTCATACTTGCCGAAGGCCTCCCACTAAAATCAGCCATAGTTGCATTTCACTATTTCAGCGAGTAAGACGATTATCCGGTACAAGACTAATATAGTCAGGAACAAAGAGTCCATTATTTACAGCTTATAGAGATGTTAATAACAACTTACGTATTAACAGTTGATGGTCTATAGAGACGGTGACAGAACCTGTTGTGAGCATCTATCCTGTCAACCAAAGGCTTTGCATATCCTGGGGAAAGCAAAAAATCAATCATGTGCAGTGAAATCATCTGGGCTCTTGATGGAAAGCAATATGAATATTCGGGAGAACAAACCTTCCAAACCAGCAGTGAAGAGTATAAGATCGGCGAATTCACTAATTTTCTGCAAAAACTCATGCAGACCAGGACGCTCAAATACAGTTACATGATTCACCCTCTGTCTGCCTTCGGCATCCTTTACACCAAGAAATACAAATACCATAAGCACCTTCCTACAAAGTGAGAACTAAACTAAAACAGTACAAATATGATAGGAAAAGGCGCAAATATGGTCGTCTGCTTGCCTTTTCAGATGATATGCACTCCATGTCAAAGCAATGCAGCCCTGCTTCGATCGCCTGGGTGCGCACGGCAGCAGCAAGGCTCGAAGACTCATATGCACAGACCAATGTCTCGTCCAAGTCTAGCACTACCTGGAAATACAGCCCCAAAATACTTTACAGACTATGCAGCAATGAGCAAGGAAGCTCACTGAAGAAGACTTGATAACTAAAACATCAGATTAAGCAGACATTTATAGCCTAACCTAGCATTCAGTTTGAGATAGGCAGAGTGCTAATCTGTTGTTGAACAAGCCTCCCATTTCACCTCAAAATTAATCTTGCTAAACATTCCTGCCTACACTGCAATCAAGCTCTGAACCACACCCAATTTAGCTGCAGTTCACCACTAATAACCCCCTAAACCCAACCAGCAACCACACAGGTGATCCCTAGCATATGAAAACTCCCAGAGCCCAAGGGCACCATCCTTTCGCGCACACCAACACACGGGTCCGTACCGTGAGCCGCTCAGACGGCGGAGACAGGGGCGGCAGCGGACGCAACTCGTCAGCGGGGGCCTGGGAGGGGAGCCGCGCGAAGGCCACCGCGGGGGCGGCGGAGAGGAGCGGGTGGCGGACGCCGAGGAACCTGAGGACCTTCGCGCAGGAGGAGGGCGCGCCGCGGATGACCCGGAGAAGGACCTGCAGAAGGAAGCCGAGCCACCCCACCACCGCCCGCCACGCCGCCTGACCCCCGTGCTGCGCCCCCGCCGCGGATGGCGTGTAGACCTCCGCCGCCGCCGCCATGTCCGCGGTCGCCGGAGAAGGGGCTACGAGACCGCGCCGGGGTGGAGGCGGAGAAGCCAACTGGAGGAAGCAATCATAAGGCGCGGCGGTCGTCGGTCTTGGTTCGTGCAGGCGGCTTCTGAAATTTGTGACAGACGGGGTACCCGAGCTCGGCCAATAGGATTTTCCACTCGATACAAAGTAAAACACAAATTTTATTTTTATTTTTTCAGAAACAATGCAGACATATAAATACCTACTTTTAAATTTTCTTCCAATTTCGATTCAATAAAGTTGTATTTTCTGAAGCAAACATACCAGGATGTCATGGGGCGCACGCACACTTTGCATCCCTGCATGACACTGTGGAACATAAAGTGAGTAAGATATGCCATACACTATCATGTTTTTTATATTGGAAGACGAAATTTGATGTCGCTTCCTCTCAAAAGTAAAGTTTACGGTTGCTAAATTAATGTGCTTAACTTGTTTTATAGTCTGCTGTAAAAAAATAGCGATTAAAATATAATATTCTAAACAAATGATGAAACAGAAAAAGCTTCTAGACAGCCAAATTATCAAAATCGACCGTACTATCAAAATTAAAAGAAACCTAATTAAACAGTTCTGGTTGAACAACTTCCAGAACGGCAAAGCCAAATTCTCTTAAAATTTGTACCACGTGGTACAAATTTGGTCTAGGTTGAGACATCCTTTTGTGGACGGAGAGAGTATTTCACAGAAGGTTTTTTCAATCCTAACACTAGAATCATGTAAGGTGCAGTCGCATCACTGCGGGCCATTCCTCTTTTTTAAACTAATTGTAAGGAGAATGACACATAACCAAGCCAAGTCACATAGGAAAACAACATGTGCCTTATCTAGATCAGTGTCCTTCGGCATAAGTTTGCGCAATCAGTGCATGTATTGGCAACAGAGGATGGACAAGTAGCTCGCACTAACGGTTTTTATTCTCGTTTTTCCGGACGCGCCAAGTATATACTCTTTTCGTTCACTAATGTAAGGTATTGAACCTACTGTTTTAATTTTCCAAAATACATACTAAAATGGGTGAATATATGTATAAAATAAGTCTAAATATATTTAAATCAAGAAAAGCTAAAATGTCTTACATTAGTGAACGAAGGGAGTACATGAACTTACACATGAATCCAGCACCAGACCACATGTATTGCGACATCACATGATGGCCATGCTCACGACGTGCCTTTTGAGGAAGTCACACTATTGTTCTTCTCGAAAAAATCGTCATTATTGTTCTTCTTCGTTGTCTCGTTGTCAAAAAGATCGTCCTTCGATAAAATGAATAACCCGTTTTAATATTGAGACATAAAGTCAAATTCAAGAATCGATGTCTGGTGGACAAAGGTAATACCACTCTTGTAACCGAGGGGTTTCTCAATTCGCCTTCCTGCCTAACTAACCATTTATTTATTTTAGATACGTGAGACTAGTGTCATGATTAGTTTCTATATACATCTTGAATTGGAACATTTGCCTATACTTAGCAAAAGAATTGAAAGAACATAGACACATACATATACATATACGCACATTTTTATAAATCTACTAACAATTCTTTCATCACTGAAAAACCCTAACGGCCACACAACTCTCATCCTCGTTGACTCATTCCTTTGGTCTATCCCGCCTTCGGCGATAGATTTTGACGCTAGGAGACGGCATCCGGTGACTTCATGGCCATAGTTATAATGACTTCGTCCAGATAGCCTTGTCACGAGCCTATGCAAAGCGGTCACGACGAAGAATCCCCCCTTAGACATGTTTGTAGTTTTTTTTATTTTCGTCAAGCTCGAGTTCTTGTCAGGATTAAACTTGGTTAACATATGGTCAGTTGCCTTCGCAAAATAATATAACATCTACTACTAAAGACTTTTTGTTCTAAATTAAACAGAGAGCAGGGCAGCACAACGTTTGGCAACAAAATACAAAAAAAAACGTTTGGCAACACGCAAATACAATGAACCAAGGAGGTTGTCATCACAATCGCATCACGTCACACCACAAACAAACGCGGCGTTGGCCACGTTGCGGGCAGCAACGGCGCGAGAGCAACGGCCCTATCATCCATAGCATCAACGACGTGCGCAAAAGGTAACGAGAAAAAAAAAAGGAATTAACAAGCCAGCGCGGCGCGGTCACCCAACCCCGCGTGCCCTGCCCTCAGCCTCAGCGGAGACCGTTGCCCACTTCGCCCTCCCAAGCAAATCAACCAAACGAACCACGGTTCTCCCTTCTCCGGTCTTCCCCGACTCTTCCCGGATCGATCAGGACTCTTGTAGGTGCCGGGGGAGGCAAGCATGGCGAGGAGCCTCGACGGCTGCTACTCCGCCAAGGACGTCGCCTACAGGTTTTTGCTCCCGAACTTCCTTCCCTGCTGCCGCTCTTCTTCCCGCTGAGTACTTGGGTCAGGAACCGATTTAATTAAACCTAGGATCGAGAATCTGGTTTGGTCCTCCTAGTGGCCTAGTCTTCCATTAGTCTGGCTACTGTCGCCACAGATTGATCTGTATGACTGTATGAGGTCATCGTCCCGGCCTGAGCGGTTTAATTTCAGAATACTGTCGCAGTGTTGCTGGGTTCAGAAGATAAATACTATGGGGCGTAGCTTAAACTTGCAAGAACTGTTAGTTTCAGATTACTGTTGCAGTGTTGCTGGGTTCAGATGGTACAGGATGGATACTGAATCGTTTGGCTCTGGTTGGTTCTGGTTGTTAGGTAGAGAATCTAAGTAGACTGGTCACAGAGAAACTGCCTGCTCCGAGGCCCGAGCAAGTGAGAAGTATAGTGAAAGTGAACTATCATTGGCCTTCTGTTTCTTTCTTGCAAGTGATCATCAGAAATACTAGTAACTCGAAAATAGGAACTGGATGTGACATTTTCAGTGCAGGCTAACGTTGCCTGCTGATAGTGGATACCTGATTAGACACGAATAAATACTGTGGGAAGTAGCTTAAACTTGTGAATGCCTCACAAAAAACTAAGAGTTGTCGGTTATGTGAATGTGACATTCTTGTGGAAACAGTAGGATGGTAGTTTCAGATTAAGAAATCTGACATACTTTTGAAGGAAAGAGGGCTTCGCCGCCGACAGTCGCCGAGCTTGTGAGGGAAGAGCTTGGGCTCTTCCGGCAGGCTGTTGTCAAGACTCAACCAGATAGTGTCACGGCGTATACAGCGAAATGCAGTTGGAAAATTCGGCTTTGTAAAAAAGAATCCTGAACTGTCCTGTAATGTTTTTTCCCTACTAAAATTGAATAGCAGAGCTTCTGCTCCAGTTTGTAAAGAAAAAGTAGTTTCAGATTAAGTGTTTATGCCCAGTTTGATGATGTGTTTTATTTGTTTTTTACTGGCAGCTGTGGATACTGTGGCTATGCATTGAACTTGAGCTCCTCAACACGGAACACAGCAAACATTGGATCAAAGTATGGCAAGCAGATCAGGAAAGGTGTTATCTCTTTCTTTGCAATCGACGAGAGCCGGTTCACACAAACCGATGAGGTGAGCTGCACACCATATTTCCGCTCAGGGCTTTCCTGGGGTTTCTTCAGGAAGAGAACAAGGTTGCTCTGCCGCAAGTGCAGTGGTCATATCGGGAACGCTTATGAGGATGAGGACTCAACTTTGTATGATAGCTTAGATGACGCGCAGACGAGCTCCGAGGGCAGCAGCATGTCTAGCAGAAAGAAATATGTTATCAAGATCAATGCACTACAACCGTCATCCGAAGACTCTGGTGTTCCCTTCACCCTATGACAACAATCTGAACACTGCTGCAATGTGTACATTGAAAAGTATGGTTGTGCTACTCTATACTGGACTGTGATTCTGCGGATTCGGTAAATGCAGCACCAAGAAGAACATGATACTGCTCAGCACTTTTGAGGGGAATTTACCCTCTATAGTCTATATGTTGCTTCAGTCATCTTCCTGTCCATAGTTGATAGTGTTTTTTCATCTCTTTTCTGCACAGGTGTACATGTATATTTTTAACAGGAGTATTAAATTTTGGTTGTGTTAGTATTACATATTGCGAGGATCCTATTTTTGTCTACTTCAGTGTATACCATACCTTCAGATTGTTTGCACCATGTCTGTGATTATTGAAACCTCTAGTTGTATCAAGTGTTTGGTTTCATGATAGCCATTCCTGAAGTTGTTTCTGTGGGAGGGACAAACCTGTATAGATGGCAAGAAGAATGTATCAAAATGTTGTAATCTGTCTACTGAATTTTGTATACCAAAATGGTAAAGGTTATCTTCCGCTACTCTGTAATCTTTTTATGGGGCAGACTAAGTTTTGTGCTGGAGTATACTTCAAAACCAGACAACAAGAATGGTCGCCAGTTCGCCGTGAATATCAATCTAACTTGGTATACTTGTCTCGTACTCTCAGAACAGATTAGTATTCCTTTGGTTTAGCTGTTTTGGATATCTGAATGCAATTCACAAGAAACTAGGTGCAATACATCACTCCTCCCTTTTTGTATTGCTTAGTGAAGGTGACCTGACATTTAATTTAGCATTCTATGATTCTCAAGTCAATGCTCTCTACATGTTGACTTTTTATTGACACCTCCCAAATCGAAAATTATCTGTATGCAGAGAAATGAAAACTTCAGATACAACGTTTCTATGCTCTAGATCTAACCACATTAGGCAGCTGATTCTCGTGATAACCTCGTGCAGAGCATTATATGAAAATGAACAAGTCTGCTGATAAGCCAATAAATTAGAAATGAAAGATGAAGTTGATGCTGCTACTGCCAATAGGTAACGTCCATTGTGAGTTATTCAGAAATACAGTTCAAGCGGCGCTGCAGTACCTAAAACTCAACATAAACATACATAATTACTCCTTTCATGCTTAAATTGGCAGCTCAAAAGCACCCAGATGATTCTGGTGGTAATTGCAGGATATTTTCTAATTGCAAGGTAACCTGCAAATTAGTTGGTCTGGAACTATTGCAAGGATGGCACAGAAGAATTCGAAATATGAAACTCACTCCAAATCATGCTAGAAAGATGGAACAACAATCACGCCCACCACAAATTCAACAGACCAAATAGCAAAACAAGAACACAAGAACAGTATTTGCACAGAAACAAGTCTGGATTCAAGCTTCAGATACGAACAGCTTTGTTCCACGATTTCAGGTTACGGTTCAGAGAACTAAGGAAACAGGGGAACTAAACAGGGCGGATTTCATTGCATCTAAGACTTCTTGACCGCAAGACTCGTAAGCACAGGCAGACAAAACACATCTGAATCTAGCAGGCGGCGGCGACGAAGGTAAGGGCCTCTAGCCGCCGAAGCCGTAGAGGGTGCGGCCCTGGCACTTGAGGGCGTAGACGACGTCCATGGCGGTGACGGTCTTGCGGCGGGCGTGCTCGGTGTAGGTGACGGCGTCGCGGATGACGTTCTCGAGGAAGATCTTGAGGACGCCGCGGGTCTCCTCGTAGATGAGCCCCGAGATGCGCTTGACGCCGCCACGGCGGGCGAGGCGACGGATGGCCGGCTTGGTGATGCCCTGGATGTTGTCGCGCAGCACCTTCCTGTGGCGCTTGGCGCCGCCCTTGCCCAGCCCCTTGCCTCCCTTGCCGCGGCCCGACATGGCTGACGAACTCTCTCTGCTTCGAGCTGCTGCTGCTGCGAGCTGGTGGATTTGGTGGGATCGAGATCCGGTGACATGCCATGGGCATGTCACCGGTGAACAGTAACCGTGACATGCGCCCAGTTTTTTGCCGTTGGATCCAAAATCGACGGATAGATGAACGTCTGCTACAGTACGTCTGCTACAGTGTGTGCGCTACAGGACATCTGCTACAGTACATCTGCTACAGGACCGTGTGCTACAGTGTTCGATCTGGTCTGTTCATTTTCGATCCAACGGCCCAGAGTGCAAGGCACGGCACTGTTCATCGGTGACATGCCATGGGCATGTCACCGGATCCGTGTCCGATTTGGTGGGAGCGGTGGTGGTTGTGATTTGGGGGTAGGGGAGGACGGGGTTAAATAGGGGGCGAGAGGTGGGAGGAGGCGGGTGCCTGCCGTTCGATGCGGAGAGTACGGACGGTTCAGATGGCGATCCGTGGAGGGATGTCGCGGATCGGTGACGTGGCTGGGACTTGGCGCGGTGGATTGGCGGGATGGGTCCGAAATTTCGTTCCGTGAGGCGCGCGAGCTCCAAATTTTGGCCTGCAGAGGCTTGCGGGGCGCGGGCCTTCTGCCTTTCAATTATCTGCCCCTGCGAATTAATTTCTTACAGTAGTATTTTTTTCCAGGACACAGAGTAGTACTGTACGTTACTACGTTTAGTATTTCTTAGTATTTTTTTCTGCGAATTAATTGAGCGTGTGCACAATTTCAACGCTCAAGTTTGTTTCCTCTACTTTTCTTAAGTCAAACTTTTTAAAACATGATCAATTTTAGAAAAAAGAAAAAGAGTAGCAATTTATGTGACATCAAATTTGTATATTTTAAAACTATATTGGAACATAAATCTAGTGATACGAAAATCCGTTTTGGTGCCCGGGCACAGGTGCTCCCTGTATCCTGTCCCTACAAAATCTTCGAGATCTATGTCTCGCTGTCCCTTTCAACGCATTTTACCATGGTAACTTTAGATCGCTGGCCCACCGTTGTCCCCTGTTGATGACGACGGTGCCGTCTGCCACTCACGGAACAAACACGGCGGGATGGACGCTACCTCATTCAAAGCAAAGATCCAGCAAATCTTATCCCCACCCATCGTCTTCCTTCGTGTCCCTTCCTCACCACAGCCGACCCCCATCCAGTTCTACCTTCCGCCGACGGGATGTTTTCCGCCGACCCCCATGGTGACGAGCGCATGCGCACGGCGTCTTCCCGCCGACGCCGAGCCGCTCCTCACGGCGCTGCGCGCCAGCGCCTCGTGTCTTCCCTCGCGGGGGAGTCCGTGGAGCTCCCGGCGAACCCGGCCGACATCGAGAGCGCGATTTCCTTCGTTGACCTCGTGGACCAGCTGCGACACGCCATCGAGGAGGCGGTGGCGCGAGGAGACGAGGCCGCCCGAAGCGTGGAGGAGGTGATGGGGTTCCTTGGCCACACGACGAGCAAGGCCGGCGGCTGACATAAGCGGCGTCCGCGGCTCCACGCTGCGCGTCGTGTTCATGGCCCGCTCGACGAGGCCTGTTAGGACTCAAGGACCTCTTCGAGGTTCTGCTCCTCAGGCTCAAGCATGCTGAGACCGAGGACGACGTCGGCGACACGACGAAGGAGTATGAGGAGTATGACCTCAAGGCGCCCTGTACTGCTCGAGGAGTTCCCGCACGGACGAAGTAGTCGAGGGAGAGGTTGACAAGCGCGGCGGTCGCGCTGACGCGTGCCGGGGGATGAGGAGCACGCGACGGAGCGCCGCGAGAAGCCGCGGCGTGCAGAGCGCGCGCCGGCGGTCCGCGCTCTCCCGCGTGGCCTCCCGGAGGAGGACCAGCGCTCTGTTGTTGTGCAGATTCTTAATGGCGACGGCGGTGGAGTCCCGGAGCACGCCCATGTAGACCACCCCGTAGCCGCCCTCCCAGAGCACGTTCCCGGCGGCGAGCCCATCGGTGGCCTCCTCCAGCTCCCGACGCGTGTACCTCCGGCCCCAGCCGCCGCGTCGCTGGCAGCGCCGCTGTCGGTGCTCCAGCCACACGCGCTCCCGCCGCCGCTCGTCACCGTCTCGGGGCTAGTCCTCGCGGACTCCTCCGCGATCAGCGGGGCCTTCTGCTCCGCCTTGATGACCTCGATCGGCGGCTGGATCGGAGGCGGCGGCGGGTGCCAGCGTACGGGCTCCTCCACCACGACATCCTTCTCCGCCATCGCCTGACGCTCGTTATGCTTGATGGGCCTGGAGGCGCCTCCGTCGTGGAGGTTGCAGAGGCGCCAGGATGGCGCTCAGACAAGCCGCTCCTGCGGCCAAAGATGCTGGTGGCGACTACGGCCACCCAGCGATGAGCTCGAATCGGCAGCAGCCTGCACAAATCAGCAGTGCGGCCCTTCTTCCCGGCACTCCCCTCGCCACCTTAGCCGGCCGGAGCAACAGGAACCTGGACCGCGATGATGCGGAGCAGGCGAAGACGCTTATTGAGAAGATTCCATTCTCTCCCATGCTTGAGCAACATGTTCATTATCCAATTGCTTAAAATTCATTATGCTACTTCTCAAAGAAATAATCTTAGCAGGAGGATAATATTTTCCAATAAAAGCATCTTTGCATTTAGTCCATGAATCAATACTATTTCTAGGCAAAGATAGCAACCATTCTTTAGCACGTCCTCTCAAGGAGAAAGGAAAAAGTTTCAGTTTAATAATATCACCATCTACTTCCTTGAGTTTTTGTATTTCACAAAGTTCAATAAAGTTATTAAGGTGAACAGCAGCATCATCAGTACTAACACCAGAAAATTGCTCTTTCATAACAAGATTTAAAAGTGCAGGTTTAATTTCATAAAATTCTGCTGAAGCAGCAGGTGGAGCAATAGGTGTGCATATGAAATCATTGTTGTTTGTGCTAGTGAAATCACACAACTTAGTGTTCTCAGGAGTACTCATTTTAGCAGAATTAAAAACAGGACAGAAAATAACTTGAAAGTAAACTAGATGCAAGTAACTAATTTTTTTGTGTTTTTGATAATTGAAAGCAAACAAGATAAAATAAAATAAACTAAGCAAGACAAAACACAAAGTAAAGAGATTGGAAGCGTGAAACTCCCCTTGCAGAAGACTGCTGTCTCCCCGGCAACGGCGCCAGAAAAAGAGCTTGATGGCGTGAATCACACGCTCGTTGGGAGACCCCAAGAGGAAGGTATGATGCAGTTCAGCAGCAAGTTTTCCCTCAGAAAGAAACCAAGATTATCGAACCAGTAGGAGCAGCAACTCTTCAGAAGGTTGTTGGTGACTCGCACGGCGCAATACGATCACCAACGTGGAATCTGCACACAACACAATCAAACTATTTTGCCCCAACGAAACAGTGAGGTTGTCAATCTCACCGACTTGCTGAAAACAAAGGATAAAACGTATGGTGTGGAAAATGAGTATTAAATTGCAGAGAATGAAAAAGGAACAGTTTGCAGTTTGTGGTTGTTTAATCAGTGTAAAAGAATGGACCGGGGTCCACAGTTCGTCTCTCCATAAAAGATAACTAACATGTTGGGTGAACAAATTACAGTTGGGCAATTGACAAATAGTGAGCGCATGACAATGCATATACATGACATGATGACTACTATGATATTTAATTGGGCATTACGACAAGGTACATAGACCGTTATCCAACAACATCTATGACTAATAATCCACCGCCGGGTTGTCATCCGAGTCCCCCGTTGGTATTAAGTTGCAAGCAACGGATAATCGCATTAAGTAAAGCGCGTAATGTAAACAAACACATATGCCCGTGGACATAGCATCGTTAGGTTATCCCTAGTGGCAACAGCACATCCACAACCTTAGAACTTTCTGTCACTGTCCCAGATTAAATGGAGGCATGAACCCACTATCTAGCATAAATACTCTCTCTTGGAGTTACAAGCATCTACTTGGCCAAAGCATCTACGAGTAACGGAAAGCATGCAAGATCTTAAATAACATATAAGATAGATTGATAATCAACTTGACATAGTATTCAATATTCATCGGATCCCAGCAAACACAACATGTAGCATTACAATAATATGATCTTGATCATGTAGGGCAGCTCACAAGATCTAAACATGATGGCACAAGGTGGAGAGACAACCATCTAGCTACTGCTATGGACCCGTAGTCCAAGGATGAACTACTCACGCATCACTCCGGAGGCAGGCATGACGATGTAGAAGCCTCCGGTGACGATTCCCCTCTCCGGCAGGGTGCCGGGAAGAGGTTCTGGACCCTCCCGAGCTAGGGTTGACGGCGGCGACGCCTCTGGAACTTTTCGTGGATATTGGCTCAGGCACTTAGGATTTTCGCGTCGGGGGGAATAAGTAGGCGAAAGGGCGGCGGCTGACGACCCCCGAGGGGCCCACACCACCCTAGGGCGCGGCAGAGGGGGGAACCACGCCCTAGTGGCGTGTGGGACCCTGGTGGCCCTCCTCTGTTGCTCCTTCGGTCCTTCAGGTGAGTTCTGGTAAAATAGGGACCCCCGTGAAGTTTCGTCCAATTCCGAGAATATTTCCAGACTAGCTTTTCTGGAATACAAAAACAGCAGAAAACAGGAACTGGCACTTCGGCATCTTGTTAATAGGTTAGTCCCAAAAAATGTATAAAAGTGATATAAAGTAGATGCAAAACATGTAGCAATTGGTATAAAACAAGCATGGAACATCAAAAATTATAGATACGTTTGAGACGTATCAATCTCCACTCACATAACTGGTACTATAAGAAGTTGTAACAAGGCGGAGTTGGATGCGCTCAGGAGCGAGCTGGGTCGGGTGAGAAGAAAGCAACGCTGGTCGCGACAGGAAACAGCCAGCTCTCTCTGTCGGCCAACTCTTTCTCCACAACGAACTAGATCCGGAGCCTCTTCGACACTCTCTCGTCTCTCGAAATCCAGTTCTACCGTCGCTGGGGTCGCGACGGTCATGCTCTCCTTGTTATGTGGCTCGCCCAACGTTGTCGGCTTGTCTACACCTCCTCGAGCTCTGAGCGAGGCTTATAGTCGTGATGAGTGAGCCCTTGGGACCCTCTCACAGCCGTTGACCGGTCCAAAGCCCAATATTTTGTACATTTTAGTACTACTCTCCACCGATCTTTCTACGATCATGTGTGCAATGATCCAGTAATTCGTTGAATTTGTCCACCATATCCGCTCAACCACCTTCTCCCACTATAAAAACCGCCTTGAAACACCCTTACTTTCATTGTGGATTGAGCACTCTCTGCTTCCTTGCCACCCATACCATAACGAAGGACACTACAGCAGGTGCTTCGTCACCTAAATCATTTCTTTCTTTTGCTACTCAGCGTATAGTATCGAATTTGAATTGCGATGAGGTTAGTCTTGTGAGAGATGAAACTACAATTAATGTATCTGCAAATGCTCGTAAACATATGTAGATTCAGGACTATCTTAAGGTTTCTTCCAAGTTTTGTGTGAGGAGGCTATCACATATCTAGATGATGAGGAAGCGGATGCAACTTATTATGGTCAACTCTTATCTCATCTGGTGGGTGAGGTCTCGGAGGTGGGTCAAGATGAGGCTTGGCTTGGAAACCGGCAGCAATAAAAAAGAATACAACCCGCCCAAAAGGGTGAAGGTATCCAAATCTCGAAATGTTTTCGGATGAATGACATGTTTTATAAATAGCAGAGATCTTCCTAACTTGCCTAAATATTAACATATGTTTGATTGTGTTCGGGATCATGAATTAGATTTTGTTGCGACTTTGGAGGCGGGTAAACGTGACTTGTTATTGCATGTCCTAAATCAAGTATCAGGCGGTTTTGATTATGCCTGAAGTCGTCCACCTCCGCGTGGCAAATTTGGATGTATCTTCGTGGGTGTTTAAACACCTTATATGGATGTGTTGGCTTTTTCGTATGGAGAAAATCATATTAAATTTGATCTTCAATATAATCCCCACAATTTTACATGGAGTTTAGTTTTTTGTGTATGGTGCTGCCTAGGCCTTTTGTGTATCATGTCTCGGCCTTTTTATGTTAGCTGAGATGTAAAATCTTTAAATGATACCAAACTTTGCAATAAAAGTTGTGTGCATCACTCAAAATGTAGAGGCTGGGGCAATAAAAGTAAAACACGGAACAAGAGGCACTGTAGCTTCAGCAAGCGACTAAGGTTGACGAATGTGTACGGAGGTGATAGGCAACCACTTATGTGGAACCTTGACCGAGCTTCGCAGATCTTGACTCCGTCATACACAAAAAACCTTCAGTCAGATTACCGGAACTTTAACGACAAATTAAGGTTCATGACTTAAAAAAAGAACATAACTACCTCCGTATTTTTTATGATGAGATATTTTCTCTTAATTTATCAGCTACCTGTAGCTAAATGCCTAAATCACATGGGGACTGTCGCGATAAAATACCTGCCCACCTTGCTCAGTTGCTCCCCTCTCTCTTGCCTTTCCCATGCTATATATAGTCCCCTTTCTGGTGGAAGACACGGGTAGAGATGTAGAGCAAAATAACACACCGCAGATAGAGATGGCTGCTTAGAAAACATACTACGGAAGATTAACATGTAATGGCATATAAGAGAAAGATTTTGTCAACGACCTGCCTACACGAGCGGGCCGTTGGGCCGCCACCAAGCCATGGCCTGCTTGGAGGCCATATGCAGAGGAGACAGGAGGCATATATACCTACAGAGCAGCTACGCATGGACTCGGCTTGGAACGAACCGAACGGACGGCCTCGGCCTGGAAGGCGAGGATAGGCTAGGGCGTGGCGTGTGTCATCTTCTTCCTCCAGTTCTTTCCAAATTCCTGTAATTCTTCGTGTGATTCTCCTGTAATCCGAACCAGATAACGAATTGAGCAATACAATCAGTGTGTTGTTCACATTTGGTATCAGAGCCAATCGATCCCTCCCCCGAAATTCCCACAAAAATCCCCACCCAATTTTTCCCCACCACTACAAGCCATGGAACAGACCCCGTTCATGAAGGCGATGCACGAATTCGCCATGGCTGATCCAGACGATTGTGCTGCGAAGTGGACTGCCTGCCTCGCGCTGGTGAGCGACCAGGAGACCGCGTCGATTTCCTCGTTCGGGGGCTCCTCTACACCAACGTCGACCGCGCCTCTGCGTGTTCCGGGCAGCGCCGTTCCCTTCAGCGGGATCTCCGAGCGAGCAGCTGCGACCCCATCCCCTACCTCAACACCGGCTAGCAAGGACGACCTCAGTCCGGGGGACCGTTGCCTCTACGATCTCCTCGTTGGCGCGAGCGGCTCTACCTCCGTCAACGACGCCATGTCCTCCACCTTCGTCTCGGAGGAGTCCACTTCTCGTTGGAATCACGAGGATGTCTGCCCGCCGCTTGCTGAGCTGCGGCGAGCGCTGATGACCGATGCTGAGTGGATTGCCATGTCCGAGTGGGAGAAGGATCTGTGGGAGATGAAACACCTACCAGAGAAGGAGCGTATGAGGAGCATCGAGGGAATCGTGATGTGGCTTCCGGCGGCGCAACAGGACCATCGCAGGAAGGAGTTGCTGGAAGAGATACTCCGATTTGGAGAGCCAGTGCCCACACTCGACTCTTCCACGGAACCAGCTTCAACGACCGATGTCTCCACCAACCTCTTGGTCCGTACCGAGCTCGACGCCGTTCCTGATGCAGTCGACATCGACAGTAATGATCTCACTGCTCCCGCGCCCACCATGTGTTTGTCGGAGTGTCCCAGCTGTGGCGTCTCTCATCTGGAGGCCGCGCTCTCGTCGGCAACAGCAACTTCACCCACGGCCACCGGCTGCTGGAAAGGCTTCCCTGTACAGTTGTGGCCCTGCGCAATTTCAGTGGGAGATTGCATGGCCACCTACAACATTGGCATATTCTATGGATTACGGTATGCACTTGTACCTAATCCTAGAGTGCTCTATTGTGATCTGCTACTTGGAGATTGAGACAATTTGCGCCATTATTCGTTCTCCGCACTTGCACTGGAATCCTGATTGTTTTAGTCGACATTGGCTTGGAGTCAAGACAAAATTCAGGAAGTTTGCATGGTTGCTCGTGGGGTCATATTTGGCTAGTTCAGAATCTGGAAGAAGTGAGATGGTCACTCTCAAGGAGTCAGTGCCACCTTTGAATCATTTGATGCTGAATGTGTACCATACCTTTTCTCCGGGGACTCTTATTGAAGTTGGCTTGCTGAAGGACGGTCTAGCACACGATTGGCTTATCTGCTTAAATGGACACATTATTCAGCATGGTTTTGAGGTTACACAATGGAAGATTGCATGGTCATTTCTCTTGGAGTACTTTGATGCCGGTAACAAGTCCAGGAATTTCATTCTTGCAGCAACACTGACACACCCAGTGTGGTATTTTTTCTGGGATCCTGGCGTCTGGGCCCTTCTATGTTTCTGCGGGCTTTTCACACAAGTTGTAGCTAAAGGCAGGATGATGGTTGAAGCTCCGACCTACTGCTACTACCACTACATTACCGTCTTCCTCGGCATGGCCTCTTCAGCCATGACTACTTCATCAACCCTGGGCAAGTCCATCTACCGCACCAGTCACCGGTACCACCATGACCTGTATAATCAAAGAATCTCATGTACCATGGGATCCTGGTGGTTCAGTCACTGCTCTTGATGTGACCACTGGTGTCAACTGGAATAGCACTCCACTGCTATCGTTGCACTTGACATGGGATCCCGGTGGATCTATGCAATATCGGCTTGAGGGCAAGCCGAGTTTTAAGGAGGGGGATTGTCAACGACTTGCCTACACGAGCGGGCCGTTGGGCCGCCACCAAGCCATGGCCTGCTTGGAGGCCATATGCAGAGGAGACAGGAGGCATATATACCTACAGAGCAGCTACGCATGGACTCGGCTTGGAACGAACCGAACGGACGGCCTCGGCCTGGAAGGCGAGGATAGGCTAGGGCGTGGCGTGTGTCATCTTCTTCCTCCAGTTCTTCCCAAATTCCTGTAATTCTTCATGTGATTCTCCTGTAATCCGAACCAGATAACGAATTGAGCAATACAATCAGTGTGTTGTTCACAGATTTTTTTTCCTTTTTCGTAATTGAGAGCGAGTGTGTGTAATTTTGCTGTCAGCTTAAGATGGGTCTGAGAGGCATTAGGAATGCAAAAGCTGCAAAATCTTCAACTTCGACGGTCCTACTGTTGTTCAGACTTGTAGAACCAGTAGAGACCATTAGATAAAAAGTGGCTAGAAGCACAGTGGAGGAAATACGGAGAGAAGGATTCAAGCGGTAGAGACAAGAATTCACCAAGCCTGGGGCTGAACCGCTATGATGAAGGCCAGAGTGGTGGACACAATGGACATGAAGTAAAGCATATGCAAATTTGGTGATGCAATAGCCTTGCCTAGTTCCAGATGATTGCAAGTAATCATTGCGTGACATTTCAAATTTCTTGAAACTAGAGAATACTCCCTCAGGGCTTGCTTGGATTGGCGTGACAGATTACCGAACCGAAAAGTTTTCCCCGCCGTCGCCGGAATTTCTGCGGGGCATCGTCAGGTCCGTAAACTTTCCAGCCGGATTAGACTAATATATGCCCATCCATGCGAGGCCTCAGTCTTCTATAAAAGACCACTATTCGTTTCGAGGCAAAGTATTGGCTAATTCGATTCAACAATATATGAGCTATATGTCACCAAAATTATGTCATTGTATTTGAAAGATGCTTTCAACAATATATTTTTAATACATATAACCTATACTTTGTTGGTATTAGTCAAGCTTTCTGGGAGCCCTCCCTGTAATGCAGCTTCAGGACCCTTGAGGGTTCTTCTCCCTGTTCGGAAAAAAAAGACAGAGGTCAACGGCCAGGTGGGGCTTGCGGCATCCATGGTTTTCTCACGCATATCGTTGGGCTACCGATCATATCATTTTTCACACACGCACAGACGGGAGATTTTCAAAGTTCCCTAGCTCATGGAACGATATATGTTCCCCCTTTTGCAAATACTGTTTTTGTTTTCTCTGTAGCCTTTTCTTTTCACGCCATCTCATGCGAGAAGGTGTCTATTTTTTACAGGTAGCGTTTACTCTTACGGTATCCTGACATATATACAGTTTTGTTTAATCAGTCTAGGGTCTATATTTAGTACTTATAGCTTGTTTGAATAGGGTATGGGTTTTGATATTTAGTTGAATTTTGAACCAACTTCTGAAGCACCAAAGAACAAAATCTCGCACCCAATACACGACTCACTGCACCTCATGCATCGAAAAGTAAATCCAAGGGTTGAGTTCAAGTTTCAATAGGCTTGGGATTCGTTTGCCATGTTACCGATTATTTGCTACGGTGCTGTTTACCTCCTGAAGGACTGGACAGAAGTCGGATAAAAATTAACTGAACTCAACTACTCGAGCATACAGATGAAGGATTACAGACATTTGAAGTGAGGTCTGCCAGAAAGTAAAAATTAATCCACCATGTAAAACCGGAACAAGAAGTAGCTTCAGCAAGCGGCTAAGGTTCACGAACGTGTACGGAGGTGCTAGGTAACCACTGATGTGGAACCTTGACAGAACTTCACAGATCTTTACTCCGTCATACACAGAAAACCTTCAGTCAGATTACCTGAACTTTAATGACAACAAAAGTGCTATACAACGATAAATTAAGGTTCATGACGTAAAAAAAGGTCTGTCAAAACCTACATTACATTTTCTTCTTCTCTGTGGGCATGGTCACTCCATTTGAACAATGGCTCGTATGGAAGACCTAAATGCATATAAATGTACAAGTATACTCCCGAGAAGAGCAGCTCGTCTTTGAGCTTTCACCTAATCATCCAATTCAGATGCTGCGAAACTTAAGTTACCTGATCAATATGTGGGATCCCATGTCTCTGGAACCACTCTGGCATATGAAATGCATCATACAGTGCTGGTCTAACATCCTTTTGAAGAGAAAGGTGCTTGAGAAGTGGAAAAATCACTCTCATAAGCTAAAATTTGAGGAACATAACTGGTTCAGTAACACTGGAAATTTGAAGTTCAGAACCAAAGAATGATCTACAGTACCACTTTACCTGATCATCCATGGGTTGTCCAGCTGAAAACGTAAGGCATGGTATCCCATTCAGTGGCTGTAGTAGGAAACTATATGGATTCTTATCGACAAGTACAATTCTACGGAAATTTTTGGACAAACAAGAAAGATCCTTTACATGGTCTATGTATTCCCTGAAATTGAGAGCATGCCAGCATTAGAAAACTGAACCAGCTCAACCAAAGCAGCAGCAAGTTTGATTTCATAAACAGAAACATGAACAGACTACGATAAACAATTAAAATGTTGACGGGAACATCAGTACACTAAACGGCTTCCCATAAAGTGGTTATGTTGAAAGTTATGAAACAAGTCTTCGGTAGTTCAAAACTGGAATTGGCACAATATCGATAAAAAAGTTAACATCAGGCAAAGGAAATATAAAACAAAAATTAATATCATGAATGCTTATGTTAGCACACAATCCCGTGCAAATATGCCCCCATAGATCTTGTTTCAATCGATTCTGAATTTTTTTTGGTCTCAATCGATTCCAACAAAATGGTTTCAATCTTGGATATGCACATACTGGTGTTGTACCTCAAATTCGCACACCATAATAAGAAAGATGGATTGGAAGTAGCAGTTTGCCTCAAATAAAAAGAAATGTGAAAATACCATGCGCACAAATGGAGTGTCATCACGTTACGGTGTAGCACTTGTGGTATTTAATTTCCTACTTGCCAAAGGCCTGCTACTAAAATCAGTCACAGCTGCATTTTACTATTTCAGCAACTAAGACGATTGTCGATTATCCACTACAAGACTAATAATATAGTCAGGAACAAAGAGTCCATTATTTACAGCTTATAGAGATGTTAATGGAAACTTACGTATTAACAGTTGATGGTCTATAGAGACGGTGACAGAACCTGTTGTGAGCATCTATCCTGTCAACCAAAGGCTTTGCATATCCTAGGGAAAGCAAAAATCAGTCATATGCAGTAAAATCACCTGGGCTCTTAATGGATAGCAATATGAATATTCGGGAGGGCAAACCTTCCAAACCAGCGGTGAAGAGTATAAGATCGGCGAATTCACTAGTTTGCTGCAAAAACTCGTGCAGACCAGGACGCTCAAATACAGTTACATGATTCACCCTCTGTCTGCCTTCGGCATCCTTTACAACAGGAAATACAAATCCCCATAACCATAAGTACCTTCCTGAGAAAGTGAGAAGTAAAACAAAAACAGAAACATGATAGTAAAAGGCACAACGAGTCAA
Organism: Poa pratensis; assembly: GCA_947311845.1. NCBI lineage: Eukaryota > Viridiplantae > Streptophyta > Magnoliopsida > Poales > Poaceae > Poa > Poa pratensis. Next base: position 22,071,150 of record CAMZMU010000065.1, read on the forward strand.
AGATGGGCGCATGCTTGCCTTCTCAGATGATATGCACTCCATGTCAAAGCAATGCAGCCCTGCTTCGATAGCCTGGGTGCGCACGGTAGCAGCAAGGCTCGATGACTCATATGCACAGACCAATGTCTCATCCAAGTCCAGCACTACCTGCAGATGCACCCCCAAAATACTTTACATATTATGCAGGTAGCAAGGAAGGAAGCTCACTGAAGAAGACTTGATAACTAAAACATCAGATTAAGCAGACATTTATAGCCTAGCCTAGCATTCAGTTTGAGACAGGCAGAGTGCTAATCTGTTGTCAAACATGCCTAATACTAAATCATACCACCATTTCACCTCAAAATTAACCTTGCTAAACATTCCTGCCTGCACACAGCAATCAAGCTCTAGAACCACACCTAATTTAGCAAGGTTATGAGCATCATATTTGTTGCCCAACATTAATGGGGTTAGGTAGTAATAGTACCGCAGAAAGATCACACGGCTGCCATAACCTGAACATAATGAAAAAAAAATGTAGTGTGAACTATGAAGTGCAAAATGAAGCAAGAAGAAGCACTGTTTTATCCTCATGAGCCTCGAAATGCGTCTGGTTTGAAAATTCCTCTTGAGCAATGTGATGATCAGCAGTGCGACGCAGCCAACGCACCAATGTCACAGTTTCCCAATTTGCTCTCATGAACCAAGCTGCATCCTTCCTGCGAGAAGCCACTAGCGAGCACGGAGCGAGAGCACGCGCACGCACGCACACCCTAGGAGTCTGGCTCGCTGGATCCGATGGTGACGCTCGCTCCCCTGCGTCGCCGTGCTGCCTCGCTTCGCTGGTACCGGGCGGGCGTGGCGACGTCTGTGCCCCTCGGCAGCAATGCGAGCGGCCGTTTCGTCGGCGGCGTGTAGGGAGAGGCTTGCCAGGGAAGGGCAGGGAAGGGTGGCGCAGTCGGCCCTGGCCGACGCCGCCGGCGCAGGAACAGAAGAGGCTCCGGGAGAGACCTCGCGCTCGTGAGGGTTTGGGCCGGGCCGAGAAAATGGCCCGCAGGCCCACCTAGTGCGCAGAGCCCGGCTCGGCGATGGCGTGTCAGACATACTCGCCGTGGCGCCGAAGGCTCAACCAACTTTGCTCGGCTCGCCTCGCCTCTCCTCTTCTCACCCTCGCCGAGCGCCAAGAATCCATCATCCCCACCTGTGGCTGCGGAGCCGCGTGCACGACACCTACCTCCACGCCGGCGAGGACGGCCATGGCATCTCCCTTAGCAGTCGTAGGGCGTCCATGAACGTCGCGTGGGTGGTGCACCTCTACGGGGACGACTAATACGTGTTCCTCCACAGCGCCGCCTACGGCTGCTACCTCATTGTCACCCACGCCTCGGCGCCGCTCGGCTGCCCGGGCTTCCGCGCCAAGTAGCGAAACTACGCAGAGCTTGAGGAAGAGGCCATCAGGTGGCATGCCGTCGGAACTGGGCCTGGTCCGGGGACGACATCCTGCTCCCCCACGCCACTGGCGACCGCTACGACTACCTCCGCGACAAAGGGAGGTACCTCCCCTCGAACGAGAATGTCGTCAACGTCGATGACTTCGACAACATCAGCACTATGATGTAGTGGGTGGTGGTGCCCATCCTTAGCAGCGAGTGCGTGCCTCGCCTTAGTTTGCCTTGCCCTCTTCTGATTCTTCTCGAGTTGCTTTGGGGAGTCTACATCAGAATTAATCTCGGGCGGTTGGAAGCTGTGTTAATTTCATTCGCCTGGAGCAATGGTTGGTTTTGTTCTTGGCATCTTACAAAATACGCACTTCTTGGGGGCAGTTCTTGGTTGCCGCTCCTATTTCTTGACTGCACTTCTACATTTATGTTTTCGATCATAAAATTCAGTGTAGTACCCTACTATTTTGATCTAACCATGGTTCTTTGCAAATCGCAACTCACCGCAGCTCTGCCTCCACCTCGCTGGAAGCCTGCCGCCCTGCTGACGTCGCGGGCGGTGGAGTTCATCGGGAACGGGGAAAGGTTCTACACCAAGGGCGTGTTTGGTTGCTCGCACCATTTTTAGGCCTTTTGCATCCGTGGTCCTGGCGAGCCTGGCCCTGCTAAAACGCGGAGTGAGCCATGTTGTGCAGCCCGTTTGGTTGCCAACCATGTTCTGGCCAGCCCGTTTGGCTGGGTGCAAATTTTTTAGCACGCGCTGTTTGGTCGCCTGTACCACGACCTTCAGATGCAAAGCAGGTTGTTTGGTTACGTGCGTCTAGGCTTGTACTATCACCACTTCTTGGAGTGGTGACCTTACCAGCATAGGTGCACCCAAACTGAAAAACTACTACAACACAAAATCATCGACATTCATAGGATCAAAGTGACAACAGTTTTAAACTTAGCAGCACTCATAGCAACAAGCGCTAACAAGTTCATAGCAGCACACTTAACATTAGTCATAATAAGGGATAACAGTCATAGGATCATAGATGCAGCAGGTAAAGACAGAGTTCAGGACTTCGGGGTGGCAAGTACAGATGCAGGTTCATGGGGTGTTCATCACACTTCTTCACGATTCGACGCCATCGGTGTTGAAGATGGTAACCCTATACACTTTTGGGTTGAGCATCTTGAAGGTGATGAGTTCCCCGATTTGGATGTCGTGGCATATGGCAAATGGTGCCCAGCCGTTGTCAATCGCTGCAGCTCCATTATGGTCGACGACGGTGACCAACCAGTTGCAGCCAGTGTTCGTCTTGAGGACGATCTCTTTAGGGATCTCTCCTAGATGATGACGGAACGCTGGAGGAATGGGCAGCAAGTCCAAGCCAGGTGCCCGGATCACCTTGCAGAGTGGGTAGGAGACACCTCCTCGTGGAAGTGGTCGACGGGGACCTTCCTCCTCTTCGAAGCACTGCCACCATTGTCCTCAACAACATTCTTGTCCTTCGATGACTGCAAAACAAATCGCCAACTTGTGTCAAAATATGAACAACAAGACAAGCCAACAAGTCACCTCCGTGAACATATGTCATGCCACATTGTAATCATCGGCTTGGTGAAAAGTAGAAAATGAAACTAGAACACAGAAATCAGCCTCATAAACATGAGCACAAGATGTGGTGCCAAGAAATGTCTCCATGGTACCAAGAGTTGTGCACAAAAATTCTACTTGTACATCACTCAAGGTACAGTGGAGACACCTCTTGCATTATAAAGTGTGTCACATTAAAATCATAGGCCTACAAGTAAAATGCAGAGCAAGTAAGCCTCAGTCAGGTTATCAAACAAGCACCACATGACAACCAACAAAATCAAGTAAAAGACACAAGTACTTGTGCAAGGTTCTTAATTTTGGTGGCTGCCTTGTGTTGACAGTGCCACAAGTGCTATCACCGTTCATCATTGGCACAAGTTAAAATTGAGCACTCAAAAGATGATCTCTTAGTACCTACTATGCTACACAAATAGTTCGATTTTCTGCAAAGCGCAATAGATACTAAAAGACACCTCTCGAATGCACACAAGTAAAAATCGAGCCTCATACATCAAAGCCATAAGTGGGCAAAAAGAGTGCCTACAAGAACTAAGTGATAATACAATCATAGTCCTGCATTGACCACTTGGTTCTATAGGCAGTCTCCTTGCAACTATCATGGGCTTTAATCATCGGCCCGTGTCAACAAAGGTAACGTCAATAAGTTCATGTAGCAGATCTGTTCATGGCCTCAGTTAGCATAATCTAGAAGAGTTCCTAGGGGTGGGAGCACCGTACCAAAGACAATGCAGACATCGAGTTTACTTGTTTTTGGAACGGTGCCACACATCCTAAGAGACAACTGCTAGTGTTCATCATCGGCCCATAGCAAGAATACTCCGAACACATGCAGAACTTTGCAGATCAAAACCCTAAACGACCTAGATCTACTGTGCATGTCAACCTACGCCCATAAATCTACCACGAACTACAGATCTACGCTACAAACAAGCTCGTAAGGGGTAGAGAAAATCATTACCGCCATGGATGAAGCGGTCGACGAAGACGATGAGCACCGCGGCCGTCGTTGCCGACGCAGATCTAGCCGGTCGGCGAAGAAGCAGGGATGGTCGGTCGAAGCAGATCTTCCTCTCCCAGCGAAGATGCAGGCGGCGGAGCTGTGGACGTGCCGGCGGCAGGGGAACCGCCAAGGAAGAGAGGAGAGAGGAGAAGAGTGAGTAGAGTGAGTGGGAAGGTGGGCGGTGCGGGGATTTATTGGCGCGTGTTCTCGAAGGACGCGACGTCTCCCGCCCCTTCCCAGCGCGTGCACGATGGCTCTATTTTTTGCCTACGTGAGGGTGGCTCAGTGGAAACGGCCGAATCGAGCGTTCCCCCTAGGCCTGGCCTGAGCCTACTTTAAGGTTGCGCTGTGCAGAAAATCGGTGCAGCCCAGGCAACCAAACAGGCCGAAAACAGGTCTCCAGAGGCTGCACGGGGTTGCCGTGAGCAACCAAAAACGCCCCAAGTCACCAACCCTGTCTCATTCGGTTTCGGGCAAGGTTCGTGTTCCACCTGAGAAACATGGTGGCTACCCAGCTGGGCATCAGGAGGGAGAGGAACATCCCCGAAGACCCCGTCATGTACATCCGAGGCAGGGCCAACACATAGGCTGGGAAAGAAGGGTGGCCGCCCAGGGCCCCGAGCAGAGAAGGGCCCAAAATGTAGAGTGGTGTTCTGTAGCCCGAGATAGATGTAGCTTGTTTTTTCAAAAATCCAAAAGTTGCATTTTTAAGTTTCCAAAAGTTCCGCAAAAAAACACAGATGTGGATAGTAATATGATCTATTCCCTCCGTTCGAATTTAATTGACTTGCTATACACCAAACGTGGACGTATATAGACATGTTACATGTATAGATATATCCACATGTGATGCATAACAAGTCAATTAAGTTGAAACGGAGGGAGTACAATTGTAGAAATTTCAACTCGAAATTCATTGTATTTTAGGCTGCACAAAAATGACAAATGGGTGGATATGTGTGACGAATAGTACACAATTTCATAAATTTGAAATTTTGCCAGCTTTATCTTTTTTGTGTAGCCAAGAATAATACGACTTTTTGATTAAAAGCACACTGATAGATCTCAACATTATCTACATGCAGAATTTTTCATTCGAATTTTTTGACACTAAAAAAATTACCGATTTTAAATTTTGAACAAACGAGATACATGTAGCTCGAGCTACATTAGCACTTTCTGCCCAAATGTAAAACTATATATATAATAATAAATATGCTATTATCTGTTACACCCCAAAACTCTTAATAATCGTTGGAAAAAATTAAAGCATTAATTATGGTCAATATTGCACAATTTTAACTATGATTTCACTTATGATATTTTTAAAATAGTATATATACAAATGAAAAGTATCCAACAAGACAAAAGGCAAGATGATTTATATAAGCTCAATCCATACATTTCGATATTAGTAGTAGTTAAAGACATGAATTATTGGTGGTGAAAAATCATGCTCGTGTTATATTTTGGGATGGAGTGAGTATATTAACATAATAACATGATTAATTTGTTGAAGCAAGTACACAACACGAGTCTCTTCGGATGTAAGAATAAACCACTGTGACTGGCACAACAATTTTATTTAGCTTGCTCTGCTCTTTCCGATTTCTGATAGAACTCTTGCAGGTCTTTTCAGAAATCTACGTAGCTACATTTTAAGTTTAATGTCATGCAACACATTTTTGTTTCATAAACTGCCGTAGGACTTGTGTACACCAGATGATAACAAGCAGGTTGCATAAGAACATATCATCAAATAATAAAATCCAAATATGCAAACATATTAGAATACAAACTGTTTTATTTTTGTTGGTGATTACCCTAACCAATATTTTTCAATACCAAGTCTAGAGCATGAACACTTTCTTAACTTCGAATTGCTAGAAAAACTGGACCACAAAAAAGTAGTGTCAGTGGCTAAATTTATAGTCTATAAGTTTCTATAAATATACATACATAATCATATGCTAGAAACCGCTATTGAAATAGTTGTTAAATAGTATTTTTACACATCCTTACCATAAATAACTATAAATCATATACTACCTCTGGTCCTATTTAAGTGTCATGGACAAAATATTAGGATTGTAAAAAATACTTCTCTAGCTCACGACACTTATTACGGGTCAGATGAGTAGATTATTCATTGTAAGAAAAAATTTATAAAGAAATTTTGTTACAAAATATTCATTACAAAAAACCACAACCTAATATTTTGTAATATTTTTATTTATGCGATTAAACTATGCGGATAAATAGAAAATTATACTCATAATATTGTACATGCTAAAATTAAAATCTAGAGAAGTATAAAAGTTTAGTACAAATTATTTGATTCGCCCCGTGCCACGATATCTGGATTTCGACGTATAGTAGTAGGGAAAGACCAGAGCAGGTCTCCTGACTGTTCGCGGCCTCGAACCGGCAATATGAGAATTCTTAATTTTTTTACTAGAGATATATGTTGAGAAAAACTATGCTGCTCTTGTGTTGCTAGCTAAACTTGATATGTTATCGTGACATTACTTTTGACCTCGCGGTTCTGAAAATTCAGACCGTGCTTGAACAATTTGCAGTGACGTATGTGTTGTAATGGTTGTGTTCTTATTCTGACCAATACTGGTGGTTGTTGCTGTGAATTGAGCAATTGAGTTTAGCTATGCCGTTTCAAGTTCTAGTCCAACGAAAGACATCAACCTTACTTTCTAATCTTGTTTGTTGGTTATGTGCAACATTAGCAACCCGGAGTTAACATTTTGTGTTGGCCCGGTATAATTCTCTGATGAGTAGTAGGGTATAAAATTCTGAAGTAGAAAAGATTCTCTGAAATCCAGATAGTAATTCTCCCACAAAGGGTTGTTCTCAATATTATCCTTCTCCATTCTAGTTTCAGTATACTAGTTTTTTTCTTGAAAAATTCAGGACACGCAGCGGACTCTACTAGTTAGATTGCTGCGAATCTTTGTTCTGAAACCGTAACACAGAGGCGGGAGGTGTGCATATCATCTTTACAACTAACTAGCAGATGTACGATATTCCCATGCGCAAGGTATTTTATTTTTGAGGAATGACACAAGATAATCAAGATGCAGTTTTCACATAAACATTGGGTATTTTTAATTGCAGGGGTATTAATTCAAAGTTTGAATTGTGAACACCCATTGCAAAACTGTGAACTGCCTCTAGTACACCAACACACAAGGACACACCACTGTTCAAACTCCAAACCGATCGAGCTACACTGGATGGTTGGATGTCAAGGAAAAGAACAGCAATAAACATGAGAATTTTTTGTACTCCCTGGTCAACCCTTTCTATTTTTATGTATATTTTATGAAAACTAGTTTCCTCATGAGAAAAAAAAGCTTAATAATACATTGGTTAGATCCTGTATTGTGTGGTTGCATGTGAGACTCTGCTTGCGCAGTTAAAGAAGAATAGACTATGAACATCGTCACCATGTTATGTCTGATTTCAAATACGAGCTATCTTGCCAGTATATTGTATCTTCAGCTCAGTAATATTTCTCACGTTCTTCGCTATAGCCTAATTAGAGCAAACTAAAGTCGTAAGCAAATTCGCCATAGCTGCACTGCAGGTACGTAGAAACATCAACAACAAGCGGAGGCGCGCCTGTATCTGCTTTTGGGCCAGGAAACAATGGGCCTAACTGGGCCGCTGAGGCTTTAGCCCTTACAGCTCTCTCCTGCCCGCCGCACGCGCCGCGCCACGGCGGAGCAAACCGGCGGCCGCCAGCCTTTCCTCCCCACCACAGCCGCCGACCTCGCGCGCCCGAATGGCGGAAAACCCACCCCCGCTCCCGCGCTGCCATCCGCTTTCACCACCGGCCGCGCGCGTCGCTCGCGCCGCCCCCACGCACGAAACCAACCCCTCCCCCTTGTCCTATTTCGCCATGCCATTCCCCACCACCGACCCACCTCCCCTCTCCTCTCCCCCTCCGGCTTCCGGCGGCTACGACCCCCGCTGCACGGCGCACCGCATCGCGCTATCGCCGCCACCACCCGTCGCGGCGCAGCAGCACAGGCCCCACGGCACCGAGGGCGCCCGGCCGACGACGCGGGGCGAGAGGGGACGGCCGCGGCGCGGCGTGACCCCGTCCGGCCATGCTGCAGCGCGCGGCGAGCAACGCCTACTCCTGGTGGTGGGCGTCCCACATCCGCACCAGCCAGTCCAAGTGGCTCGACGCCACCCTCCACGGTAACTACGCACCGCACACATCATTCATTCACCGTCTCCTGGCATAGCCAACTGCGCATTGCATTGCATTGCTGTCTGTGATTGAATCTGGCTGTGACAATGGCCCATCTGCCGCCTCTCGCGTGCAGAGATGGAGGACAGGGTGAAGCTGATGATCAAGCTCATCGGGGCGGACGCCGACTCCTTCGGCAAGAAGGCGGAGCTCTACTTCCGGAGCCGGCCGGAGCTCATCACCAACGTCGAGGAGATGTTCAGGTCCTACCAGGCGCTGGCCGACCGTACGACAGGATATCCAGCGAGCTGCACAAGGCCAACCACACCATCGCCACCGTGTTCCCGGACCATGTCCAGTTCGCCATGCAGAGGGCGACGGCGAAGGGCTCCCCAAGGCGATCACCAGCATCGATCTCATCAACTACAAGTTCCCTGCGCTGGAAGGCTTGCCCATGGGCTCACGGGTCACAAGCCGGGGTTCCAGCCCGGTTCCCAAGAGGACCCAGACGCACCGGAGAGTCGCCTCCCACATGAACAAGGACAAGGCGATGGAGGAGATCGACAAGCTGCAGAAGCAGATCCTGGTGCTGCAGACCGAGAAGGAGTTCTTGAAGACCTCCTATGACAGCGCGCTGGGCAAGTATCTGGACATTGAGAGGCACGTGGCTGAGTTGCAGGATGAAGTATGCTCCTTGCAAGATACTTTTAGCACTGGCTCGGACATTGAAGACAACGAAGCCCGGGCACTGATGGCTGCACGAGCCATCTTGTCTTGTGAGCAGACATTGGTTAACTTGCAGGACCAGCAAAAGAGATCGTCTGAGGAGGCCAGGACTGAATTTCAGAGATTGAACGAGGTAAAGGAGAAACTGAAGACATTTAAGGATGAGTGTGGGCAACCTCAGACGCAAAATGAAGGGCCTGATCACCTTGACACAGGACTTACTCAAGTACTGCCGCCTGTGGATGGTGATGTTTCTGTTCAGAATGAGGTTAAGCTTGACCTGCAGGAAATATGTCAAAAAGTTAAAGAACTAATTGAGTTGCACCCAGAGGCATCAGTGGCAGAAATAGCGGAAAAGGTTGATCGACTTGTGGAGAAGGTAATTAACCTGGAGCTTGCTTCTACTTCGCAGAATGCTCAGATCGATAGAATGAAGTCTGAGATAGATAACTTTCACAAGCGCCTGCATGCCATGGAGGAAGAAAAGGCTGCTTTGGTTGCGGATTCCACTAAGTTAGCAGAAAGATTGAAGCAACTTGAAGGGGTGCTGCAAATTGTCCAACAAATTGGTAGGTCCATACAAAATGGTACAGCAAATATTTCGAAAGAAATGACTGAAGCCTGCAGCGAACTTGCTGAGTTCGTAGAAACATTACATGATCCTGAGCGTGTTGGGGATTCATCCAAAAAGGGCTCAGAGGATCCTGTGGTTCGCGAACGTCTTGTTCCAAATGAATCTGAAGGCGAGGATAATATTTTATCAGAAGATTACACATCTGTCCTTCAGAGCTACAAAGATACAGAGCAAGAACTTTCAGAAATCGAAAAGAAAAATCAGAAGTATCATATTGATGCAATGTCAGAGCTGAATGAACTGAGGAGTGCCAATACAACGAAAGACGAGGAGATTCACTCTCTTCGGAGAATGCTAAGTTCTTTGCGAAAGATGAATGCTCCTGTTCCTGAGAGCATGGAGAAGTCTGAAGAAACGTCTAAAATAAGCACCACTTCTACAACTGAAGACAAAGAGATAGATGAATACATTAAGCAATGTCAAGTTGAAGAACCACTTGCATATTCAGTTGGGGAGGAAAAATTTAGAGCAGAGATCGACAAGGTGTTGGAGCAGAACATGGATTTCTGGTTGAGGTTTAGCACATCGTACCATCAAATACGGCATTTCCAAACAGCATTTGACAGGCTAAAAGCCGAGATGGTTAAATTGACTGATGCACAGGCACAGGGGGTTGCAGATGGTATTCCTACTAATCATCAGGTAGCAAAGCTGGAGTCAGCTGTTTTAGAAAAGAAATTTCGGGATTTGAATACAGATCTTCAAGTTTGGATGGAAAAGAATGTGCTATTAAAAGGAGAGGTAGAGAACAGGTTCTCCTCGCTGTGTAGCATACAGGAGGATATATCAAGGATCACAATTCTGGATAAAAGTGACGATGAACACTTCACCCTTTTCCAAGCTGCAAAATTCCAAGGAGAGGTGCTTAATATGAAACAAGAGAATAACAAAGTAGCTAAAGAGTTAGAAGCTGGGCTCGACCATGTAAGAGGTCTACAAGTGGAGGTTGGGAGGGTGCTTTTGAAGCTCCGGAGAATCTTGAGCTATCTATAGCAAGAAGCAACCGAGCTCAACAGAACTTCCGAGCCCTGTCAACAAAAGCTGGGGTCCCCCTTAGAACTTTCCTGTTTGGCGCGAAGCCAAAGAAACCATCACTCTTCTCATGCATGGGTCCTGGATGCATAAGCACTATGGTGGCTCGAAGACTGGTCGTAGATGAGAATGGTTGGATAATCAGCTATCTGTTTCTTCTAGCTGTCAGCTGACTTGTGCTATCTATGTTTTTTCTTAGGCCTTAAATGTGAATGGACCCTGCGTCACTTGACTCAAGTTTGGTTTGTATATTTAATTTACTTCTGCATGGACCTCACTGCCGAACTAAATTTAGTGGAAAATATGATGTCAGATTTGTTCAAAATACTACTGTCCTATTACTGGAAGAATTTAACTATCATTGTCTTCTAATTGCTACACTGAGGTCAATTTGGCGATCCCTACTTATTCCGTGGTGGTGTTTCTGTCTTTCCAGCTTATGCAATATTGGAGAAGCATGTCTCCTCCCATATGGCAGTGTCTTTCTTCAATGCATGGTGTCAATAGAATGGCAAATTGCCAAAAAATGTGTGTTGACTTCATTGTGTGTGGTTCATTTCCACATTCAAAGTTGATCTGCATATGTTACGATCTATTAACATCGGTAAAATCATAAAGAAGGCTAAGTTACTTGTAAATCTAAAGTTGTACTACTTTCTTCTCTTTCCTTTTTTTTCCAGAAGGTTGTGGTGCTGTTGACTACAGTTGTTTGTTATATTGCATGCTTTATCTCTTAATAGTTTAGCATAAGTTCAAGGGCTTTGCTATTTCCTTTGCATGAAAGATAAGTGAGTGTTGGTTTGGTTGAATCATGAGAGGGAGGTGTCAGAAACTTTCCTCGGATGGACTTGATCAGGTATGTTTCGTATCATCGTTTTAGACGGCACATCATGTAAAGTTAATAATGCTACCTTGTCCATTCTTTATGTCTAACATTTTAGCATTTTTTAGAAAACAAAAAAATGGGCTGTGAAGTGTCAATTATCAGATATAACTAGCCCTATTCTATCCATGATGTACTCACTGTTTTCAGTTTTATGCATAGTTTGCTTTATGATGAAACTGTGCAGTCCTAGTCAGTTCACAGGCTTCCTCAAAGCTTTTCTGTTTGCCGAAGCAGTGGGTTCTCATTACCTACTATTTGGTAGTCAAACTCAAAACATGGATATCTCTATGCATACTTGAAAATGGCATGCATCTTTCCTATGGAACAGTCCTGCAAATGTTCCTATGAAGTACTAACAGGTTATCTAATACAAGCACCATCTTTAATTTGTCATGGGTTGCTTTTATGCTTGCTAGTTGCTACAGAGCTGGGAACTCAATGTGTATAATCGAAGATAAGGTGCACCTGGCAATTTCTAGACTCTAGGCTAATGATTAAAGCTCTTGAAGTTGGGAAAGTAGGGATTGAGTTTCATCCTAGCTAGCATCACATCAGTTATCCAGCTACAGTTTGTTTTATCTTCTACACCATTCTGTTCCTGCTCCTTATGCTAGTTACTAGTCCTGTTGTCTAATAAGTTGATTTCGTTTACAATTATAGATGTGAGTTATACATTTGCCTTTTCTACTCCACTTCTAGCCACTGGTCTCATTGCATTTGTAAATAGCTTCCTTGCCAAATAAGAAAAAACAATTCAGAACTGGAAAAGAGAAGATAGTTTCCAGATCCTTGGAAAAAAGGCCATTCATGTCTCTAATGTTTTTTCTTGTATTATGATATATAGTAGGTTATTAAAAAAAACCAGGAGCTTCTAAAGTTTGGTTGTGATGTGTTATATTTATCCAAACTATCGATGTGTACTGTATGTACTACGTACCGTGAAAAGGTCCATGCATATGTAAATATGACCGATCGCTGCAATTTTTGTGTGTTCTTGATGTCTTATGCAGAAGGGTCAACGGCATCAATCTCCTCGTGTTTATTAATTCATTCATAACTGATTGGAGCATATTCCTTACTAGCGAGTCTGACACCTGTTCATCTCTCGAACTCTTGTGTTCAGCATACTTTTTATCTTCTACCAAATGAAGGAAGATTTTGAACTTCTTTTCCTTTAAAGGTAAAGAATCTGATTCCAATGGCTTCGCTGGAGGGGAAAGGGCCCCAACTTTGTAGGACCTACTTGCCTCGTCACACAGCTCATAGTATGGTATGATATTCTTCCATGGCATGTTTTACTGTGGCCCGTAGTGACCATACTGAGCTGATATATCAATTAGGAATTCTCTCCCTTGTTAAAAGTAGTGGCCTAGCCGCCCTACTAACTTTGGTGTATAGTAGTATACACTATGCACATCAAATGGCCTCTTTTTATACCAAACCCCATCACCTGCACTTAGCGCCAAGCACATCGATCAAAGGGATTCGTACCCAAGAGCCATGTTCAACCCTTCTTCCTCGTCCGTGCCCACCTACAGTCACCTCTCCATGCACAACGTAGTGAACTTCTCCAGTGATTTGCACACAGCTCCGACTGAAATTCCTCGCGGCAACGGCTTATTCCACGACAATGGTGGTTTGTTTTCTCCGCCTGGCGCTGCTGCTTCAGCGCCACCTCCCTACAACTCTTCCCTCCCTTCCTATTTATGAACAGGAGCACCAGCTCACCTCCTTCCCTCCACCACAATTTCCTGAACCCTCAACAGTAATGCTGCCTTCTCTTGCCCGTCTCCTTCGGCATTCCAGTTGCCCTTTCCCCCTGTTTCTTCCTCCCCTTCCTCATCCTGTGGTGACTTCTTGGAATTCAGCAGCTCCAGTACCATGCGGCGTGTCCTCAGCACCGGTGACCTGCAGGTAATGCAACAATCCTCAGGTTGTCACAGCAGTTCATACAACTGAAAACTGCTAACCATTTTTCACATGTGTTGATGCAAAACAGGGGAACAATGTTCTGCTGCCACCGCCGACGGCGCCGCGATTTCCAGGCGACAACTGCAGCCAGGAAGTGGGAGAACCATTTTCAGAGAAGGTGGGGCGTTACAGCGCTGAAGAACGGAAGGAGAGGATTGAGAGGTACCGCAGCAAGCGCCAGCAGAGGAACTTCCACAAGAAGATCACTGTATGTATTGATCCCTCTCCTTCCAACACAACCTTCCAAATGCATTCCGTCCTCACGCCTAGCCCAAATTATCACCATCTTTTTTGTTGCCTTCCAGTACGCATGCAGGAAGACGCTGGCAGACAGCAGGCCGAGGGTGCAGGGCCGTTTCGCGAGGAACGCCGAGACGGAGGGCGACGCGGCCACCGACCTGGAGATGGAGGCCTCTGACATAAGCTATGAGCACAGCTCGTATAACGACCTCAGTGGCGGCGGCAACTGCTATGACGGCCAGAGCCAGTGCAGGGAAACTAGCGGCGGTAGCATGGTGTTTGACGACAGCAAGTGGTGGTGGTGGGCAACGCCGCTGACAGCCAATAGGCAGCCACAGCAGCAGCTTGGTTTCGATGTCGTCGACGACGAAGAGCAGCTGTGGGCCAGCCTCGCGGACATGTGCTCCGGCACCTGACCAAGGCGCCTCTGGTTGGTGCTGTCTGGTGCGAGGAGCACCGAGCGGCGGCTACCGAGCCATGCAGCGGTCAGAATGGCGTCGCTGACCTTCTTATGCCCGTAGTGCATCATAATTGGCCTTTAGTAGAAGAAGAAAGTTCTTTCTCAGCTTGTTCTACGCGTGTTCCGAGCTAGACAGTTACTACTAGCAGTGTTATTACTACTTTCCATTCTTGTTCCCCCCACAAAGCTTGGGGCCGTGATGTTTGTTGCTTTCCACCACGCACCTGAAAAATCGAAACTAAACCTTCTTGCTGTAGCTTTCGCGTGCCCCGTTTTTGTCTCGTGTGTGTTTTCCCCTATCGCTTTGCGGATGTTTTAGTGCTGGTGCATTGCATACAATTTTTTGCCACTGGCTGGCATGCTGATCTAGGATGCCACCGAGAGGGAGTGTGCTGGCCCGAAGGTTCCGCTCCTTGGTGCAGTCTACCAGTTGGCAAATTGGCAAATGGCGACGGTCTCATTGGTTCTTAGAAATGGTGCGAGTCACTCTCTCACCAGCACCCTCACCTAGGCTTTGCTGGCTGATTTTGCACTATGATTTCCCCGTTGTGGAGATGCTGGCAGTTCCTGGAAAGATGCATCATATATAACTATAAGTGGCTATGCACGGCTATTCCGGCTTTGGTAAGCGTGATGCTTACATTGTTGAACAACATGCTTTTTTAGACAGGGGAAGAGATGCAGGCTATTTCTGTCGTCACTGTCCTGGAATCAGAATATTAGTTTTCCGCCTTGGTGTGATTGGCAATCATAATAGTAGTATTTCTGTCGTTAGAGTTCATGTCTTGAGGACCATTTTCTGTCATGGAATCAATATATTGCTTTCCGAACATGACCACCGAAGCCTGACTGTGAGCTTATTTATAAGCATCACAATAAATCTAAAAAAACATCACAATTAATTCTTTAAGAAAGAAAATCGTTTGTAAAGGGAGTTCATGCATGTGCTTCAATTATCCTCTTTTAGTGGATCTTGACTAGCTTGCCCTTCTCCGAGCTGGAAATCATGAACTCGCTTGCGGACAAGCCTCTATACAAGGCTTGGGGGCCCCGATGACTTCTCGGTCACCTTCTTCGGCACCCTCTGGAATACGTTTTGCAGATGTAGGGGAGGTGGAGGATGCAGGTGCAGCGGCGACTGCGGCCGACCTTGTTGCAGCGTGACGGCGAGCTTCACGGGCCCGGATCCCCCGGATCTGGGCCCGGCCGGACTCTATTAGGACTGGTATGCCCCCGTGGGGGCTTTACGGACCCGCTGGGCTCGGCCGGACCTGACGGAGACTGGTGTGCTCTGCTGTCGCGTCCGATCGACTACCGTCTTTGGCGGTGGAGGTTGTTCCCTCCCGCTTGGCTGCGGTACTGCTGCCCCCGGTTCATACACCTCACCTTCGTCTTGCAGACCTCGTGACGGCTACTTCGGTGAGACGACGATGGTGGTGACTTCGGTTTCGTTGGCGCATGGTGGTGGGCGGCTAGTCTGGTGGTTTCGAGGCTCGTCCTCGCGGGGCTCCTGTGTTACCGATCGTCCGGGGTTGTGGAAGGGGTTTCGGGAGAAATCCTTGTCGGTTTCTTTGACACCGACGCGGTGCCGCCTCCGGGGTGGCATCTTTCCTTCCTGAAGGGCGTCGTGGCTACCTTTCATCCGCTTCCCTCTGTGCCGGGGGAAACCCTAGGACCAGTGCGCTGGTCCGGGCAGTAGCGTGGCTTTCCCTCTTGAAGGTGCTGCTTGGTACTCGTCGATTCGGTGCTAGGAGCGTGGTGGTACTTCTTCGGAGAGGGCGCAGTGGTTGCGGGTCACCGTCGCTTAGTCGATCCGCCTATGTCTCCATTTTGTTTCTCTTCTTTCTTCTCTTCCCCTTGCTTTGGGTGTATGTTTGCTGCCGCCCCAACATTTCGTGACTGTTGGTTGTATCGGGTTGTTGCTATATTTATATAGCGGGGCTACGACCTATTTCGTCAAATACCATTAAGGAGGATCTCATGAAAATCGTTAATTCTTTCTCTGAGCTCGTAGTTCCTAACTTCAACATCATCAACACACAAAAAAAACATGGCCCTATACCCAAGGAGGGGCCAACTCCATTTTCGACTTTCGGCCTTAGCTCGATTCACATCATCTTGATCTCATTTTTCAGATACCAAGAAAACAAAGCCGAATAATAAATAGGATGATTAATTGTTTGGAAAACCTCTCTTGTTTCTAAGGATGCAATGGGTACCCATTACCTATGTACCCTATGGGTAAAAACCCTATTAGGGTAAGGGTGTGAGATGAAAAATTAGCCACGGGTATGTAAATAGGAAAATATCATACCCATCGGGTAGAGAGGGTACGGGTTGAGACCGTATAACCCATACCCGCTTACCCATGTACACTCTAATATTTTGACAAGTGAGGTTGAATTTCCGGGTTTATGCATTATGCCACGATCGTAATTCACGGGCATGTTATGTTACGAAACGTAGGCAAGGATTGCTCGCTTCACCCTCCGCCGATAATGGACCACCCGGTGACTGTCATACTAGACCCATAGATTAGCTAGCCCTAATATCGTACTCCCTCCGTTCGGAAAAGGATGTCACAAAAATGGTCTATCTATAGTTCATTTTTGTGACATCCTTTTCCGAACGGAGGGAGTATATAATATATATTTTATTCACATGATCACGTCTCAATTTACAATAGAGCAAAACAATAAATAGATCTCTTCTGGATGATTTATGTGTTGTTTTGTATGAATATTCCGTTCAATTTGATGTGTTTTAAACGCAACTATTTTTACCCGCGGGTACCCTTTTACCATGTCGGGTGAGGGGTATGGAAAAAGTTGTACCAGTTGACGGGTATGGGTACGGGTGACGGGTAAGTTCGGGGTGGACGAGTATGGGTATGGGGTGGCTCCACCCTTACCCATACCCTGCGGGTGCCAACCCTACTTGTTTCATGCTAATTAATCTTGTTACATGTGGCGCTTATTTCTCCATGGTTGCATTTCGTAGAGAGTTCCGTGATCCAGTTGTTTGAGCATACATAGGTTGAGGACGAAACTCCTATAGCAATCGATTCTGAAAAAGGACAATATTAGCATTAATAAGCAACATATTACGAGCTAGAAATCTAATCAATTGTTCTTGGAAAGAGATAGTGGACTTGTATAAACAGAAATATATTTTGGCTAGTGGTCTTGTATTAAAAACCGAGGGATATTAGCATTAATAAGCACCATATTACGAGTTAGAAATCTGATCATTTGTTTCTGGAAAGAGATAATGGCCTTTTATAAATAGAAATATATTGGATGAGTACTGTTTAACCTCGTATGCAAGTGTGTATATGTACTTTAATCTTCAAGTATGATTTTTTTTTTGTAGGTTCGTATATATTTCCCCATACCTATATAACCTTTGGCCTAAGATTCAAGAACCTTTTAGATAAGGGCCACCCAAGCAAAACCCTCAACCATTAGCCGGTACTAGACTAGAGTGCAAACTTCGCTGACCCCTCTGCAAGTGCAACCACAAGCCAGTGTATTCCTTTTCCTTAGAGCCCAAATGCAGCTAATCTGCAATTACCCTTTTGAGTCTTGACCATCTAAACCCGCAAATGAGTATGGTCAAGAATAAATTAAGGCAGCACTAATTGCCCTAGAAACGTAGCCCGACAAAGAAACGCAAAGGGCATTTGAAACGCCCAATGAGCGAGAGCTTAGCTGCATACTTCTCTCTTGTCTATACAATGTGCGAACTTGGAATCATCACCGATGTAAAGAACGAACACAAACTACCCTCCTTCCAAACTGTTAATTTTCAACTGCCAGGAGTGCATGCAGCACCAGAGACGGCCAGGAGATCGGTCAAGGGGAATCAAAGAGCTGGGTCCTAAGCTTGTGGCATGTTTTTATGCTTAGGAGTTAATTAGGAGCTAATATGCTTCTGCGATGCACACGACAAGTCCTAAGTCCTATATATCTCCTCTTAGGATCCCTCTTGGAGCACATTGTGGATGCCTTACGTCACTAGCCGTGTGTTTAATTGACTTGCAATGTGGTTTCTTTATCATTATATAAATTTGGCCATGAGTTCTTGTTACTACCCTTCAATTCGAGAAAAAAGAATTCAGCTGGTTTGCACTGTTCAAAGAAGGTGAACACCGAAGCGGAGAGGGTACATCCTATCAACCACTTAAACATATAGGTTTTGGTAAATACTAGTGGAATTTGGCGCGGCGGCACGCCGCACCCGTTGTAATTCAAAATGTTGAAATCCATCGGAATTTTTTGTCTAGAGTATGTCCAAATACTTAGTGAATTAAAATGTTCAAATATGTTTGTATTTTGACATAATTTTTTAATTTAACTACATAGTTAGAAAATGCATGATATGAGTATTTATTAATTTTAACTCCATAGTTAGATAAAGTTCATTTAGATTGTATCCAAATATTTATCAAATTGGAATGTTCAAATATGTTTGCATTATGCCATAAGTAGTTAGCATATATTTTTTGTGAGCATGTTGTTATATTTTAGAGTATCTCCAAATTTTTTTTTAGCAAATTGAAATGTTTAAACATGTTTCTATTTTTCCAGTAATATTTAATTTAAGTCCATAATGAGTGGAAACGCACATTTATTGAATTGAATTCCATATTTAGAGAAAGTTCATCTAGTTTACATCCAAATATTTAACAAATTGAAATGTTCAATTTAAGTCCATAATTAGAGGAAGTGCATTTGTTTTTTGTCTAAAATATTCACCAACTCAAAATATTTAAACATTTAATAAATTAGATTCCACATAATTAGAGGAAGTATAGTTGTTTTTTGTCCAAATATTCACCAATTCAAAATATCTAAACATGTTTGATGTACATTTATTGAATTGGATTCCATATTTAGGGAAAGTTCATCTATATTACATCCAAATATTTACCAAATTGAAATGTTTAATTTAAGTCCATAATTAGAGGAAGTGCATTATGTGAGCATTTAATAAATTTAACTCCACATAATTAGAGGAAGTGCATTTGTTTTTTTGTCCAAATATTCACCATTTCAAAATATCTAAACATGTTTGTTTTTTGCCATAAATAGTTAGCATTTATTTTTCTGAGCATTTTGATTTATTTTTCCATATTTTTCCGACCGGCATAGGTATTCATAGAAATACTTCAATTTTTTGAAAAAATTTCCAAAAAAGAAAAAAAATCTGGCACTGTAGAAATGTGGTATTGTTCATATGAACAGTGCGCGGTGACATGGCAGCGCGAAGGAAGGCTGAAAGGGTCAGCTTTGATATATAGATAGAGCATTTTGATATATTTTTCATATTTTTCCGACGGGCATAGGTATTCATAGAAATACTTCAATTTTCTGAAAAAATTTCCAAAAAAAATCCGGCACTCTAGAAGGGTGGTACTGTTTGTATGAACAGTGCGCGGTGACGTGGCAGCGCGAAGGAAGGCTGAAAGGGGTCAGCTTTGATATATAGTAGTTATAGAGCATTTTGATGTATTTTCCATATTTTTCCGACGGGTATAGGTATTCATAGAAATACTTCATTTTCTGAAAAAAATTCCAAAAAAAAAATTTCCGGGAAAAAAAATCCGGCACTATAGAAGTGTGTTTCTGTTCATATGAAAAAATCCAAAAAAAAATGTTAGATTCCTAGTGTTTAAGATTTTTTTTTTTGTAAAAAGTTTGGAAAAGATCACAAAGTAGTTGGAGTGGTTATTTTTCATTTTTTTTTTCAAATTTTTAAAAAGTGATTTGAGTTGATTTGGAGATTTGTTTCAAAATTTATTGATTTGAATTTTCAAAATCTGTTTAAAAAATCTATCTTTTTAGATTTTGTTTTGGAGTGGATATTTTTCATTTTTTTTCTTCAAATTTTTAGAAAGTGGTTCGAATTGGTTTGGAGATTTGTTTCAAAATTTATTGATTTGGATTTTTCAAAATTTGTTTTAAAAAATCTATTGTTTTAAAAATGTTGGAATATTTTAGAAAAGAATCTAGTGCTTCTACATAAACTTTTGATTTGGAGAATTTTTATTGATTTTGAGATATATTGTAAAATCGGTTAAAGTTTTGGGAAAAAAAAAAAGGCCGAGCCAGACGCACAGCACGCGGCCCAGCCCAGACACGCGGTGACGTCAGCGGTGATGTCATCGGCGGTCGGGCTCCGCCGCGGCGGCGTGGGTCCCTGAGATTTTTTGAATTTGCGAATTAGTCCTTTACGGGTCTTTTTTGCAAGATGTTGCGCTGCAGTGACGTTTTTGCACGGAACCCCGATCTTTTCGCGAATTACGAATCGGTCCTCCCACCGAGCACTGTAGAAGTGTGATTATCTGCGAACGTGGGCCGTTGCCGGCCGATCGGACGGCCGAGAAGAATCGGGGCGACGTGGCCGGTCGGAGGGCGGGCTGAAGCCTTGCGCTTTGATATATAGTAGTTATAAGTTGCCTGAGATTTTTTTATGTCTAAGTTGAGGGTGGCTAACTAGCTACTGGATTCAGGTTAACACTCGGCATATAGCTTTCAGCACAAGGTTGGTCGGCATCAATCTATTTACCGAGTGTTGGACACGGTGACACTCGGCAAACAACTAAATGCCGAGTGTTTTTTTGGAACTTTGCAAACGGCGCACTTGGCAAAAAAAAAAAAAACGACGAAGATGGTTGTTTGACAATGGCCTTTGCCGAGCGCCAGATACACTAGGGCGAGCATGGGAGGAAAAAGGCGGGGAAAATGAAGAAAAAGAAAATATAAATTTCTTTTTTAGTACTAAAATATATGAAAAACATGTACTCGGCAAATAGTACACCCTTATGTTTGCTGATTTCCTCGGACGTGGCACTCGGCAAATGCTTCCCGCCGTCACGGTCTCCTTCTGTCAGGCCACCTGGCACTGCCTTTTGCCGAGTGCGGCACTCGACTACGTGAGCCCTTTCCCGAATGTGTTGTATGCCAAATCATGCATTTAGAAAACACTCAGCAAATGAGCTCCTTTGCTGAGTGCCTTCTATTTGTCGAGTGTAGTTATATGACGCTCGTTATACATGTGATGGTGCCAGTGACCGATATATTCTACTCGGCAAACTGCCGGTCACTCAGCAATAACGCCGAGTAATTTCTAGTTGTGGGAGTGTTTGTCCTCACAAGCCCTGCATATTTCTTCTATGAAGGTCGTTAGCAACGTCGGAGTTGTCTCTTATTGTTTCCGCAGCTCACTGTTCGGACCGAGGTGAGCCTTTTTTTTTTTGAAAAGGAGGTTGAACCCCTGCCCTCTGCAACAAAATGATTCAGCTTTTCGTGAGGATCATGCTGTTTATGGTTGTCTGTGGTCAAGATTGGAGGTGATGGGTGACAACGATGATGTTTATGGGCAGCCTCGGCATTTTTTTTCCTTCTTGTGGCGTGTGAGTTTGCTTGGGTAGCCATGTTGGCTTTGGGCCTATTGTAATCTCGGAATTCACCCGGTTCTTATCAAATTAACTAGGAATTTTCTTATTTTTAATTAGTGAATTCGATTCTTTTGTCTTGATTTTTAAAAAGCCGGTGCAAAGTGGTCCGATATATTTGTGCTCTATGAGAAGATTTGCATAAAGGTGAGAAATATCAAGACTAGATGAGAAGGCTAGCGCTATCAACTTAGACATAAGAAAATCCAAGCCGATTGAACATATTACAAACCACCTAAACATGTCACAAAATGCATCATATGTTACTTAAACCTCTTTAGATGCATCATTGTATCTGTTGAGTCAAATTAAAACGGCAAAAAAAAAAATTTCGCCTATATAATAGGATTCCAACCTAGTATATAGTAGAAAGTAGCAAAATAGATTAGCAAACGGCTTGGCAGTACTTCTCTTATTTTAGAGCAATCAGGAGAGTTAGTGGCAGGCTAATTAAAATAAGTGTATCTTGTATCATCTGTGCCTCTTTGGAACCTTCAGGCAAAAGCCTATGCGTGCGTTGAATTGCAGAGGAAGATTGAAGGGAGTCGCTTTGACTGTCCCTCCCCTCCCATGGAGGGCTGCCTGATTCCTTGTCGGCCGTTAATCCCAAGCACCAATACAGATAACTTTGTTAATTTTTTCACTATGATTACAAACCGAGCTACTGCTAAGTAGTAATGTTTGGCCCAAAATTTTCTGCAGAAAAATGGTATACAGTTGTGAATTCGTTTGTAAAATGCTTAGTACGGTTGTTGCAGTTAAGTACTACAGTACTACTACTACACGAATAACGAATTCTAGGTTCTTTGTTTATCTTCGCAAAAATAATCCAACGTACATAATGTATGTCATTCTGCAAAATTGTCAGTGAGAATTAATGCAGTGCTCCCGTCAGTTTCTTGAAAAGAAAAAACTTAGACGATGGTCAACAGCATTTCAAATTAGAGGAACCAATAAACACCTTTTGCCAAGTGGAGGGAGCGGACAAGAATCATGTGAGGTGTCTCATTCACATCTTATCGTGTTTCTTATAAGAGAATTGAAAAAAGAACCAAAATGATGGCCATGCACTTTTTGGCCGAGTCGACCACAAGGAAATTTGGAGAGAAGAACACTTCGCATGAACAAAGGTGCCCCCGGATGCTAATGTTGACGCTATTTTTTTTAATAATACATTTTTTCTAATAAATTTGACAAATAATATGCGTTTTGAATTTTTTTCACAAATAATACACCCTCGGCCTAGCCGAGGCCGATTAGTACTTGTCGGCCCAGTCAAGGCCGAAAGGGGCCTGTCGGCCCAGCCAAAACCGATAAGTCCGTGTGGGCCTGCGTGGCTGGCACCGATAGCCTAATCGGCCACGTCCAAGCCGATAGGCTCGCACCTACATCTTCCTCCTCGCGACTGCCTCCGCCGACGCCCCTCCTCCCCCCGCCCATCCTCCCGTCAGCCGGCGCCTACTCCCCAACTCGCTGCGCCGGACGCGGTGGCTCCACGCCTACCACCGCCAGCTCGTCTACTGCGTGCTGCAGTTTCTGCACAAGGACCCCGGCCTCGCCGGCGCCGTCGTCCACGGCGTGCTCCGGCGGTGGCCCGTCACCAACTGCCAGAAGGAGGTGCTGCCCATCGACGAGCTGGAGGAGATCGTCGAGGCACTCGAGCAGCGCCAGTTCGACGCCCTCGCCCCGCCCACATCTGCAACCGGATCACGCGCTCGGCCACCAGCTGCAGCTCACATGTTTGCTTCAGTTGTGCTCGTCAGGCTTGCCAAGTGCACCCACACCGCCACTGAATCCCGTGGAGGAAAAAATGTGGCCTTGCACTAACACGGATGATTTCCACTCGCACTTTCTTGTCGT
Source organism: Poa pratensis (assembly GCA_947311845.1). NCBI lineage: Eukaryota > Viridiplantae > Streptophyta > Magnoliopsida > Poales > Poaceae > Poa > Poa pratensis. The sequence goes on from CAMZMU010000065.1 coordinate 22,094,658, forward strand.
CTAATCCACCTTTGGATAATTCTCCTATCCCTAGTACTACGTAGTAATCATAATGCTTATACTGATGACATCTTTGACGATGGTTTTCATGGTTTCCAGGTGGCGGAGAGGGCGCTGTACGTGTGGAACAACGAGCGGTTCCTGGAGATTGCGCGTTGTCTTCGACCTCATGCAGCAGTCGGCTTTGCGCCAACCGATTAGCACCTGTCGGCTTCGCCAAGGCCGATTACGTCTGACATGGTGAGCGGCCGACGTCCGACAAGCTTATTGGCCTTGGCTAGGCCGACAAGGTCCTATCGGCTTAGGCTAAGCCGAGGCCGTATTATTTGTGTAATTTGTTGAATTTGCATAATATTTGTCAAATTTAATTTAAAAAATGTATTATTAATTTTTTTTTAGCAATGTTGACCCAGGCTAGAAAATGAGAAGGTGCCCACTTAAAACCCTTCACCAATTACACAAAGGCCCCGCTTGGATTGCTGTTTTTTAGTCAAAACGATCGGATAATTTAACGGACCAGCGGACCTCCTGCTGAAAATACTGCGCGCGACGGGTGGGGAAATACGGAGCCGGTTAGTTTTCCAACAATCCAAGCGGGGCGAAAATGAAATTAATTTACCCCTGGATTACATGTTCTTAATTCAACCGACGGATCTCCAAGGGTAAGAGCATCTCCAACCGGAGCCCCCAAATTCGGCCCCCAAACTGTCCGCGGACGCGTTCGGACGCGTCCGCGGACAGTGACCGGACAGCCCCGAAATGTTGTGCTCTACAATCATGACCCGTATATTTACTCCTCAAATCCATGCAGTACATGCATCTACGTTCTTTGCATCCGGAAGCCTATCTAGTGCACAAAGATATACCATACATGGCAAATATAATTATAACTAAAATAGCTATAGCTCCCAATGCATAATGGAGATGCATCTCCTTCTTGATGGCATGTTGTTTGAACATCTTCATCTTTGTACGACATGCATCCATCTTTTTTTGGTAATCATCGACGATTTCCGCGTGATTCAACTCCATAGTCATCTTCTCTTCTTGTATTTTGTTCTTCTCTTCTTCTAACTTTTCATTTTCTTCTTCCATCTTGTTCTTCTCCGCTTCCATCCTCTTTATTTTCTCCTCCAACTTCTGGTTTGCACCATGAACTTCTTCAAACTTTTGTTCAATCTTTGTCTTCTCCTCAATTGTGAAGTTCAAATCCTCCAATATACGCATCTTGCCTTGGAGGGAGGCGTTCAATTCGGATATCACTCCACGGACATTGCAGCTACATGTTTTTAAATCCTACAATTCGAAATATTCCGACTCAAATCCACCACAATGCACAAGATTGGAGAAAATACAAAATGTGAGCTTCAACCTAGGACATACCGAGTCGGAGGAGCTTCCCTCCTCGCATAGAGGGTAGGAGCCTACGGAGTCCTCGTCCGTCTCCAATGAAACCATGTTCTCCTACACCGGATAGGGGGGGGAGAGATTGGGTTCCGACGAACTTACTGATCCGGCAGCCTGGCGGGATGAGAAGCCGTGGGAAATCAAGTGGTACAAGTGCGCCGGTCGTGGGGTGAAGGGGAAATCTCTCGCGGGCTGCAGGCGAGCGGAGAGGATAGGCGGTGGCGGCGGCGCCTATCCTTCGCAAAAGGGGAGCTAGGAGAAGGAGTGTGAGAAATATCTACTGCCGGGCGAGGGTTCCATTGGATTTATGGTAGAAAATGGTAGGTCCGCACTGTCTGTGACGAGGGGGCGGACGCGTCCGGGCGGCCCCAAACCCGCCCCAGATATGGGCTGGGTTTGGGGTGTGCCGGACCGCCCAGTCGTTTCGGGTGGCTATGGGGGGCTCCGTTGGGTGGCAGTTTTCGGCCCAAAACGCGTCCGGGCTGTCCGCCCGGGCGTTTGGGAGAGGTATGAGGGCCTCGCTTGGAAATGCTCTAAATTGGTTATTTCATTGGTCTGATCAAAGCTCAAACAGGGTGAAGGAAATTGTACATGTGAATTAGGTAAAAAAGCGCAGGAGAATCCATTGAAAAGTGGGGAGACCACATGTAAATAAAACTTCACATTTGGTAATGTTGCATGATGACGTGCACGGTGACACCACAAACGAGGATGCGAGAGCCAATGAGCAAGATGTAAATCATTCCTGTTTGTTTACTACTAGAAGGTAAGGGCGCGCTTTGTCACGCCCACGTTAGCTTTTTTCGTTTAATTGATTTGTTTCTTATTTTTGCTGTGTTGTTGTTGTGACTTTGAGTTAGGTGTTTTTAACATTTTTTTTGTGTTCTCTAGTTTGGTAGATAGACAAAGTATGTTATTTCTCTTCATTATAACAAGCTTGTGAGTGCTATGAGGCTAATGTTCGCATAAGTTTATAAAAAAACAGATTTCAAATTCATAAATCATAGTATATAACAATAATTGCTAAAAAATGGTACTCCCTACGTTCACTTTTATAAGGCGTTGGACCCATCCTTTCAATTTTCTTAATTCAAATGTATCTAGACTTATTTTATACATAGATTCACTCATTTTAGTATGTATGTAGTCAAAATTGAAAGGGTGTACAGTGCCTTATATTAGTGAACAGTGGGAGTAGTACAATATTTACAGTTTCATCTGCAATAACTTTTCCAAACCAATTCAGTATACTACAATAAAAAGAATAACAAACTGAAAAATATTCTAACATTTGCATGAAATAAGGGATTCAACATATTAATAATAAGACCAATGTTTTTTTATAACAACAAGTTTCTAGATTCTGCATCGTCACCTCCATAAATCGCCCGTGTTATTTACCTATCTCCCTATCTTGGATGGCTAGAAGTAGACGACGGTGTAAATTAGTTTTCAACATTTAAAAGCCTAGTACATGTGAATGGATTGGGAACGTATTCAGAAAAACCTGAAGCAGAAATTTAAAATATACGGGACAACAACCAAAGTAGTAAAATATTTTAGAAGGATTGTCTATGAATTAGTATTTATTTTTGTGATAGCAAAGAGAAAACTACCCCTGCTATTGTTTGAAGGGATTAGCTATTCAATTGAGATGTCATGCAATTTTTGTTTTAAAGCTTCCCAATCTGTGGGCGAAGTTGTTTGATTTTGTTTAGAATGTGTTTGGTTTCCACAAAATTTCCCTTCCTAATCTTAGAGTGGAGCTGTGATCGTCTCCATTTCGGGTGGACGAAGGTTCAACGGTTTGCGGCGACGCCGACTAAGTGGAAGTACAAAGGCCGGAGACACTCATGGAGAGGATGCTACTCAGTGACATCTCCGTCGAGAAAGTATCCCATGAAAACCACATTTCAGGAAAAATGGAAACCAACTTATGAACCACTATCTTGTGAGTAACTGGCGCGTAAACCTCTGCACTATCGATTTAGCGCTAGTTAGTGACTAAACACCGGTGCTAACAAAAATCATGAATAATGTGACAAGTCTCGGCACATTGGTGTCGTTGATATGGGGAAGCAAAAAGAACATGCCATGTGTCAAGCCCTAGGATGGCGGCCACGACAGTAGTGCCGATGATACAAGTGCATCCTATGGCGACACATATGTAACTCATTGAGTCATTGGATGGGCGATCTGGCAGGGCCATTGGGTCAGAAGGGCTTTGATAGTGGATCTTGTTAGTTGGCCTCCACGGGGCGAGGTCATGTACGTGGTGATTATAGGTCGACACAGGGCTGGCCAGAACACGATGGCAGCGTTGCGGCGGTGGCCGACGAGTGGCAACACTTGGTCCAGCTGACGTGCCGGTGGTGGGGAATGCTAGCTGGGGCAACTAGTCCCGACAATGATGGTTGCAGCGGTGGCCGAATCTGCTCCCACCCTCTACCATCAGTGGTTTTGACGAAGGTGCGACATCGACCGAATTGGGGGCGGGAGGGGGGGTGGGGAGGGCCTCAACCTGATTTCGTTATTCTCTACGGTGACATGTGATGGATTATTCTCACTTGGATCCGTCTAGCAAGAAGTTGCTAGTTGGTAGCGAGGTTGATGCCAACGATGGTTTCCACAATAAGTATGTGTGCACTCTGGTGGAAACACATGCCCTCGTAACAACTTAGGCATATGCCCTCTTTGTTTCTTTTCTTGGCCGGCTTTTTCGATATTGATTCATGGCTTTACTTGGCATTGTTGAATAATCAATAATATATAATTATATGCATGTACCGATTTTGGGGCCAGGGGTCATCCTTATTCTTGAAGAAGAAATCAAAGCGATGCCATTTGGAGAAGGGGCTGGATAACCAAGTGCAAGGCACAGAAGAGCACACAAGGCACAAAAGGGTACGAGCTTCGCACACGGGCCAATAGGAAAGCGTTGCCAATCGAACCATGTATGTTATAGATGCACCTTTGTGTCAATTCGTGATCTAAAGTTAGCTGTGATAATGATATCGGTATTACTTCTCTCCATTTCTTAAAACAAGCCGTGTAAATTTTGGTCAAAGTCAGACAATGTAAAGATTGACTAAGTTTGTAGAAAAAACTATTAATATCTATAAGGTCAAATCAGCATCATTAAATTTATTTCATGTAATATTTATACAGTTTTATATTTTTCAATAGCTCTTTATAGCGTTAATCAAAATTAACAATGACTGACTTTTGAGAAAAAAAGTGTCTTGCTCTAAGAACGGAGATAGTATTCAGTATAAACAACGACATCAACCTTATGAGTGCGACCCCCATGTCCTAAGCTTCCAAATGTTAATAAAATAGGTAAAATATGACACAAGTTTCACTAAATGAGATAAACGGAATAAATTGATGAGGTAATTGTTGTCATAAAGGCAAACTAGGGAGTACAAAATGGAACTTTCTACAAGAATCGTGTTTTGAGACTCGAGTGAAACATTCATAGAGCTTTCCGAAAACTTCATTGATTCACCGCTTGGGTATTTTTATATGTGTCGTGGTGGTCATCATCAGGTCTCTTCAACGTTCGGGAGAACAATCACGGGCACGGCGGCGGCGGCGGCAACCCATGCGTCGTCACATGTCGCCCAATCATAAAACTAGCTACGAGAGAGGGACTAGCGAAGAAGAAAGGGAAAAACAGAGGCGGGGAGCCCGGCGCACGTGAGGAAATTAACTCATTACATTTACAGGCCGGCCGAAGAGCTCTCTTCCTCAGCTGGTGAGCGGTCGTCCACTCGTACGGCCTTCTTCCTCCTTCGTCTCATCCTCCATTGTGCATGCGCCAAGGCATGATCCGTGAATGCATGGCAGCTGAGTTCTCCGGGTTAACAAAACGAGCTTAATTAGTTTGGCTCCATCCACGCCCCACGTGGGGTGTGTTCTATCGAGAACCTGCGCGGATGATCCGATGTTTGCGACGATCGCGCGGAGCAGATCAGAAGTCAGCACTCATCAGCTGGATAGCTTTTGGTTGGTCATGCTCATGCATTCAGATGCCAATTGGCACTTGAGATTCTGCCCATTCTTCTCAGTTGCAAGAGTGGAGTCAACAGGATGTGCTTAATTCTATAGCACTAACAGTCATGTTCAGACTTCAGAGCAACCCAGACTAAGTTTGTTTTCTTTTTCCAATAGCCTTTCTTCAAAGGAAAAAGAAATGATACTCCCTCTTACTTTGTATATGAGTCCATTACAAATGGAAATAAAAATCCACAAATACAAGGCCACTAACTCTTCCTGAGAAGAATTGATTTTGTTTCTTTTTCGTATAAAGGTGCATATTAATGTGATTGTTGCCTGCATCCAAAAGAAAGAGACGCTCCACACAACATGTTTAATCAGGTCGGAACACGATGGGTTTTCCAAGTAAATTAACCACGCCTCTCTTACTTTGTTTGCATTACTGATATCAGGAAAAAAAATGACATAGTGGCTATGTATACATAGACAAAGGGAGTACCAAACATGATTGTTCTGGCCAAATACTTTCCATCAAACTATTCTTTACTACTTTTGAACGAGCTGCAGTCTTGTAGTTCGGAAATTAAGGCAACATATTTAGCTTGCGATATTTTCATTATGTCTGTATTTTTTAGGAGCGGGCTACTGCGTGACAGCAACATGCTAATTCTGTATCGCAGATTGCGATCAGGTGCGCGACGCCTTTTTCGTCGAGTTTTTTTTTTTTGTCATATCATCATCCATGCAACATAATCCCGTTTGTCTGATGATGATGATGATGATGATGATGATGACGACGATGACGGGGACGGCGATGGTGATTGGTGTAAGGTCCTTTGGCTCTTGTATAGAAAATTTCATTTTGGGGTAAGGACTAAGAGAAACTATAGCGGACCCTATAAAAATTCATCCTCCTCTGAAACTACTTTAGATGGTATAGATGCAACTTATTTTTTGGATCCCATAAAACTGCATTATCTATGCATGTCTATTCTGTTGCATCCATGGTCTATGATATGCATATAGACTATAATTCAACTCTAGTTTTGTATCATTACAAATGAAAATTCTCACATTTCGACATTGAATAACAACAACAGTTTAAAACTATAATTTAAATTTCCAAATCCAACTACAAACTTTAATGAAGTATAAATAGTGCATAATAAACATGAACAAGCTGTAGGGTTGCGTGTACGGTAAATTAAAAATTTCTGTCTAACATGTCACACAACTACCAAGATCTACTATGAAGATACATGCGAATACAAAGATCCAAATATCTAGACAGGATACGTTACCAACACCGTTGAAGCGGAAGAAGTGTCGATGACGTTGTCGATGAAGTCTGTAGAAGATTCTCTCGACCAAACCTAGTGGAGAGAATGTTGCTGACTCCTCCTTAGCTCAACATTCTATATCCAGCAGAGTAAGGGTCAACGGTTGGTGTTCCAACGACTAACCCCCCGAGAGTTCGCACACGTTCGCAGGACTAATTCAATAGAGCTTCATCGTCCAAGTTTGAATCACTACTAGTGTATATGAAGGTGGAGATCTCAACACATGAGAAGGTGAGAGAGAGAGAGAGATTAGATCTAGTCTAATTAGAGATGATCCCTCTAAACTAGAGAAGTTCCCTCAATCCTTTTAGACAGGTGTTAAAAAAAAACCTTTTAGACAAGATCTAGACTTAGAGAGAAACTTGTCTCAACTTGTGTCTTCAAAAGAGGAGGGCTGGGTTTATATAGTAGACCAAGGGGTAGGGAGGCTTGGGGAGGGGCAAGCCCTCCCCACCACCGGCCGCACCAAGGGGAGGACTTCCCTTGGTCCGAACCGACCTAGGGGAGGAGTCCTCTTCCAACTCAGGTTCCCCCCTCCCCCCACATGGGCCCATGGCCCATTAGGGTTTCGGTGAGTGGGGAGTCCCCCCTCCCCACGTTTGACCCACCCGCCCCACATGGGGGCGCGGCTGCCTGGTGGGCCCCTAGGGCCCACTCGGCAGCCCCTCATGGTGGGCTCATATTTATTATTTCTTTATTAATATTTTCTGAATATTCTTTTATTTATATTTTGTCTAATTAATTCGTAATAGAATATTTCTTTTTACAGAAAAATTCCCAGAATTAATTACTTATCATAGAAACATATTTCTATAATCCGGGACACCTAGTGTCCGCATACAAAATACTTCGATAAATATTTATCGCTTATATAAACCCTCGGAATAAATCCGATAGTAATGGAAACAATCCTATCACCCTGAGACATCTAATGTGTGCATATTTAATTATCTGATATATATAATACATCCATCACGCAGAAAATACTTATTCTAGTGATACTCTCTCGATGTTCCAGACCAACCATAAACACAAGTAACTAGTCTTAGTTTAAGTGTGTGACCCTACAGGTTCGATAACGAGTAGCTGTGATCAGATGTACTTACCCAATCACCGATCTAGATCAGAGAGACCAAGGACGTCCTGAATGACCACTACTGTTATACAAAGAATACTCTATTGAACATGTTGCTTATAATATATCAATCTCATTACTCACGATACCGAACTTCGCCCGAGATGTAGATCCATTGATAATTCCTATGAGTCAAACTTGACTCACCATATCTTAGTCTATCTCGTTAGCCGACAAGTTTCCTTTTACTCGTTCCCGTATTACGATATCCCACACGATGAAACTTCATCGTGCATTGTCAGCAAAACATATTGGATATCTCTCATACCGAGTGGGCCCAGGAAGTTTCTCTCTTTTAACGGAGTAGTAATTTCCCATCTTGAAACATTAAGATATATGAACACCCTCCGTGTCACCCAGTAGCTACCGTTTTGATCATCCAATTAAGGCCGTGATGATCGATAGTACCAAAGCAACACTTCATGTATACACAACCCTAATAACCTCATGGTCTAAGGACATGTCATAAAATAACCTTTCTGTGATATGTTACTAAGGACGAAAGACTCTATATATGGATTCTCTTAGTATATCAACAACTTGGGTCTACCCAGCCATATTGTTCCACCAACAATATGCCTTTTGTTGATGCTGACATAAACAGTGTCCATGACCAGGAAAGCACAGTCATCTTGCATTCAACAAAATAGTCTATATATAAGACTGGGGTACGTGTTACATGTTCATGTTTACCACATGTGTGTATGAGCTTTCCTCTGAATCTCACATTCAGGAGCCATAACAATTATAGCATAGAAACTGAATCATAATTAATGAATCAGATGTATAAAAACATTGTCTTTTGGGCATACATCCAACACATAAATAGCTCCCAAGACATTCAGAAGTATCGCTAGCCGAGATTCACATGGTATATGGATTTCTCCAGAAAGTATTATGACATGACCTATGCGGTCCAACCACTTTATTCCGCAGAGTCTTCATCCACCTTGGTTCCTCTCCATGTTTCTATCTCCTTCTCATTGAGCTAGCATTTGTGCAATATTAACAAATAATGATTTTTGAGAAAGCCATCATGACAATCATTCAAAGACAATGAATCCTCTATAAACTCGTCTTGCGAATTATGAGTTGAATGTCATCAACATGAAACACAAGTTGCATAAGACTATATTTGATAAGTTCATTAAAATTTACCTCCCCGGTATTTTTTCATACAACTTGAGATCGTCATTTGCATGCTTAATCGGGGAGAGGAGGTCAGAGCAGGACCAAAATCTAGAGGAGACATGATGCGGGGCACCAACGTGCTTCGGCTGACCCCCTCAAAGTAGCAGCGGTAGCCACCACCGACGGGAGATTGGTGAAGGATATGTTGTTGCAAAACTCTAGTTTTCTTCTTAAGTGGGTGACTCAAGGTTTATCGAACAAATAGGAGGATATGTGAACATCTTTTCTCTGTCTACTACTAATATGTTCCTCCAATGGCATTGACGTAATTGTCCATTACAAAGGTAATATGAGATACTAAGATCAACGAGATAACAACATAAATATTTTTTGTGTTGTCAGATTAAAATAAGGCAACAAATAAAAGTGTATGTATAAGAGTAAATGAGTTTTCTAATGGAGTAAACTAGAACGAGGTTCACGGGTTAACTTGATCTATCTCGCATAAACATTGTGGCTTGTAAAACAAAACATAGATATGAGTAATGATCTATTCAAACATGCATACATTTATAATTGATTAAAATTGATAATATCTATATAGGTACCACAATTAAAAATACATACACTCCACATTCACGTGAGTGCGGGATAATACTCCACCCTAAACATGTGAATCCATGTCATGCCAAGAATTTAAGTACACATCATGGAGTATTCCTTTAACATAAAGTGACATGAAGTTCAGAATCAGTATATCCATGGCGAGTAAGCTATACTTATCCCATTTTAATCCTTAGGCAATTCGAGAAAAATATCAGCATGCATAAGTGACTTACCCGTTTCTTCCACTAGGCTAGTAACAATGCTCATTTCACTCCAACTAATGTGCATCATACCCTCTTCTATTTCTAGCCTCTAAATTGGCCAGATCTATAATCTAGAACGGAGGTACAATATGCAAGTATAAATATCTCACAACCAACCATTACAAGAAATGCGTAGAATATTCATCTCATAAACAAGGATCCACCATTAACATACATAAAGTTGATCATAATCATGTAAAACAGCTCATATGGTCTATAAAGATCATAGAACATGGAGAGATAAATTACAAGCTAAATGGCAAAAACGGGTCCTTGAATATTCCAATTAGATTTAAGTTAAATGAGTCTTATATTTTACCGTGTATGTATGGGGGAGGGGGCATTGCCCCCCCCCCCCCCCCCCCCTCCCCCCCTCCCATGACCCTAAATAAATACGATATATATTTTTATTTAACCATACCAAAATTTAGACCGTCTTTCACCACCAAGAACTACAAACAGTTCTGCTAGTATGTGTTAAATTACAACATAAGATAACCCGGGGCCAGCTGCCCTAGTGTAGCGCAATTCAAGCCAACTGAACTGGGACTGTCATGCATCTTCACATGTTGTTTCGACCAACTCTGACATGTACCAGCCCATTTTGGGCTGTTTTTTTGTTTTCGTTATCCTTCTTCTTTTTTTGTTTTATGTGCTGAATTTCCATAAAATACTCCCTCCGTTCCAATTTAATTGAGTTGCTAGACACCACATGTGAATGTATCTATACTTGTAACATGTCTAGATACATCCCATTTGGTGGATATGAAATCAATTAAATTGGAACGGAGAGAGTAAAAGAGATATGTGCTGAATTATCACTTGCGATCACCCGGGGCCATCAGCCTGCCCTAGCGCAGCGCAAGCCCCCTGGCTGGGCTGGGCTGGGCTGGGCCTGGGCCTGTCATGCATCGTCACATGTCGATCCGAGAAAAAGATAACAAAAAGTAGAGGAGAAGATGGAGAAGCAAAGAAGAAAAAGCATAGGCACGGAGCGTGTCGCATGTGAGAAAAATAACTCACCGGCCGGCCGGAGCCTCCCTCCCGTTCCATCCTCCGGAGGTGGCGCGGTGAATTCATCTTCCTCCTTTCCAATTAATGCTTCCGATCGAGAGGCTCCTCTCCACTGCCCAAACACCCACAAATTTAATCCACCGATCGTTACCTTCTAGCTTCCTCCGTCTCCTCTACCCGTTCTTCTCTTCTCCCGACTCAAACCACACCGTGCTTGCATGCTGCATGCATGGTGGAAGGCGCGTGATCGAGGGCCAGCTGCATGCATGCGTCCGTCGTGAGTTCGCCAAAGCTAGATCGCCGTCGACGTGCTCCCTGTGATCATGGAAAAACAGGTAAGTGCATGCATGCATGGGACTATATTTCAGCCTCTTTCCAATGTTTAGTCGTGTGATTGATCAAGCTTTGATGTTTGCGATGTGTGCTCGCAGCAGGGAAGCCACCACCAGCTGGATAGCTTTGCTCACCTGGACGGGGGAGCGCCGGGGGAGCTGGTCGGCGGCGGCGGCGCGGGTGGGGGAGCAGAGATGGTCGACTACATGCTGGGCCAGACGCCGCCACCGCCGGCGCCTCCGGGAGGCCCGCACGGCCAGGCGTCCCTCGACAAGCTCAGCTTCTCCGACGTGCTACAGTTCGCCGACTTCGGCCCCAGGCTCGCGCTCACCCAGCCGTCCGCCGATCACCACGAAGACGCCCGTGAGGACGACGATGAGGACAGCTTCTTCTTCAGGTTCCAGTCCCACGAGCTCTCCGCCGCGGACGACCCTGATCCCCGCGGAGGCGGGAGTGTCCACCACGCCGCAGAGCAGGACGGCGGCAGCAACACGGCTGACGGATCAGGAGGCCTCCCGCACGACCACGGCGGTGGCGTCTCGGAGAGCACGACGCTGGTGCAGCAGTACTCTGATGGCGGCGGCAGGGCCGGAGGGGGCGGCCAGAAGGCTGGCGGGGAGCAGGTGGCGAAGAGCGGGCGGCGCAAGCGGCCTCGGTCGACCAAGACGAGCGAGGAGGTGGAGAGCCAGCGGATGACGCACATCGCCGTCGAGCGCAACCGGCGCCGGCAGATGAACGATTACCTCAGGGTCCTCCGCTCCCTCATGCCAGGATCCTACGTCCAAAGGGTATCTATTTGATCTCTAATTAGTAATTAATACACCAACTACACATAATCCACACAATATATAGGGACGCACTGTCCAATATATATGCATGCCCTACATATGAGAGTGGCGTTTTGTAGCCCGAGCTACACATAGCTTGTTTAAAAAAAATTAAAATAAGCATTTTTAGGTTTCAAAAATTTCTGGAAAAAATCCCAGCCGTAGATAGCAATATGATCTACACATAGCCTGTTTTTTTTTCAAAATTCAAAAATAGAAACTAAATATTACATGTAGACAATGTCGAGAACTCGAGATACGAGTGTACAAATTTTGAATCCAAAATTTCTATTATTCTAGGCTACACAAAAAATTGGCAAAATTTTCAAGTTTTTTAAATTGTGTACTGTTCACCACAGATCCACCCATTTGTCATTTTTCCCATCCTACTCACTCCGTATCAAAATATAAGACTTTGTACGTACTTTTTACACACATGTATCTAGACATGTTTTAGTGTACTAAAACATGTCTAGATACATGTGTGTAAAAAGTACGTACAAACATGTATCTAGACATGTTTTAGTGTACACATGTGTGTAAAAAGTACGTACAAAGTCTTATATTTTATACGGAGGAGTACAATATAACAAATTGAAAATTGAAAATTTACACATTTGTAGATTCATACCACTATCTACAGCTCGGATTTGTTTCAGAACTTTTGAAACTTTAAATTTTCATTTAATTTTCTTTTTAAAACGAACTATGTGTATGTGTAGGTCGAGCTACAAAACGCCACTCTCGTAACACATCGTGACACACACATACTTGCATTTGATGTGCAGGGAGACCAAGCTTCCATCATAGGTGGCGCCATAGAGTTCATACGAGAGCTAGAGCAGTTGATCCAGTGCCTCGAGTCACAGAAGCGGCGGCGGCTGTACGGCGACACACCACGGCCGGTCGCCGACGGGTCCGCCGGGACGCTTCCGCCGACATCCATGCACGAGCCACCACCGCAAGGACACGAGGCTTCGCCGTTCTACGTCTCCCCGAGCCTCCCGTTCCCTGCGGCGGCGATCACTGACGGCGGAGCCGCTGGCAAGGTGATGGTCGACCTGGACACGTGCGACGGCAGGCTCAGGGAGGAGGTGGCCGAGAACAAGTCGAGCTTGGCGGACATCGAGGTGCGCGTGCTGGGTGAGGACGCGGTGATCAAGGTCCTGTCTCGCCGCCGGCCCGAGCAGCTGATCAAGACCATCGCCGTGCTGGAGGAGATGCATATGTCCATCCTCCACACCAACATCACCACCATCGAACAGACCGTCCTCTACTCCTTCAACGTCAAGGTACGTGCCGTGTTCGTGCACCCATGTATCTACAGATTAAACGCAGATCATCGACCAGGCATGCGTGTGTAAGAAATGACCAATGGATGGAATTACCCATTCTTATAGATCGCCGGCGAGCCAAGATTCACGGCGGAGGACATAGTCGGTGCCGTCCACCAGATCCTCACCTTCATCGACGTCAACTACACGTTATGATCGATCCCTGTACTCAAGATTGCTGATGACGAGCCGGTTAATTTCAAATTCTATATTTCAGCGTGTGGGCAATTATATATTTTTATCCTACTTGTTCTTAATCAATCTTGTGACGCTATATAGATGTTTCCTTCACTTGTATGTGTGTAAGCTGACTAGAGCAGCCAGAAACACTGCCATTACGTTTGTTAACTCATTGTATATGTATGAGCGGTGAAGGACTCAAATCTGTTAACTCTCTAGGTAAAGGCCAAAACTCACTCTTACTTTTATCTTGGCTATATGCATGAAAAATACACCGGTTATAGATTACACAAGTGAGAAGCCGATTCCCTGGCTAAACAAAGGAGAAGGCCGTGGGAGGCAAGGATGTGGAGTGGTGCTGGAGAGGGCGCGGTGACGGCGAAAAAGGGGCGGTGACCAGGCATGGAAGTGGCCGATATGACGGTGAAAGCTTTGGCGGCGGGTGGAAGTAGGTGATGCAACGAAGGCTCTAGGTCCGACATCCCCGCCGTGCACCGACCGCCGCTAGCATCCTCTATAGGCTACATCCATCCTCGAGGTGTCGCATCGTCCTCCCCTTGGGTAAGCATTGCCAACCATCGATACCTCCTCCTTCCCCACAGATGCGCTCAGATGTAGTAGCCTCGGATCCGTGCTCCTCTGTCGGAACCCGGTCATCCCTAATGACTCTCTACATCTATGAAGCACCATGAACAATTAAAAATACAATGGATGTTAATTACCATGAACACAGATGTCAACTAGAAGTGCCTCAGTTGAAATCGTCTCGAATAAAGTCTAAGCATATGTTATATTTTGCAAAGTAGGCGGAACTTGCAAACTATAAATGGGTGTAATTATAATGGGTTTTTGCAATGTCTAGAAGTCCAGTGGCAAAACCAGCGACAAAATCCGTGGGGTGAGACTACTTAGATACTAGGGACCAAGACAAAAATATCTATAAAGTAAAGGGGTTTTACAGAAAAGCTGTGGGGTCAGTTGACCCCACATCTTACATGTAGCTCCGCCAAGTCGATGCACATATCTCAGGACAAGGTTGGACGCCACGGTAAGGCCAGGATGCCAATGTATACTCATGTATAGTGTGGTACTCGTGTTTATAATGTACATCCTCAGATTAACGTAGCAGTAGAATATTCTTGTAAGATATTGTCCCAATGCAAAGTATGCTTTTGGTGATTAAAAAACAAAAATGCAGGACTAAAAGTCTAAAATGGTTCTCGGGCAGTTCAAATTGTTCAAGGGGTCTTCGCATTATTTTATTTTTTTGAGCATCTCAATTCTCAAGTCTCGAACCGCCGGCTCAGTCTCTCGGAGGTGCTCATAGGGTAGGGTGTGCGTGCATGCGTTCATAGGGGTGAGTGTGTGCGCGTGTATATGAGCGCCTACGTTGTACTGTGTTTCACAAAAAAAAAATCTCGAGGGGTCTTCACATGTAAAGGTGGGCTGTCCTTTCCATCGTCTTGGTTCCAAGGCCTGCCGTTATTTGGGCCAGGCTGAAATGGGAAAGCAGAAGCCCCCACCGTGGGCGGCGCTTCCCGGCGTTGGTGCTGGTCGCTTCCCGTCGCCGCCGCCACAGCAGCAGAGGTCAGCCACCAAACCCTCCTCCCTCGCTCTCTCTCCACTGCGGATGCTTGGACCGGAACTTCTTCTCTTCTTACTACCCATCCTGATCCTGCCCTCTCCACTCCGCTACGGCTACTCCACGTTAGGGCTCGCGCCTCTCGGCGCACAGAATTACCGACGCCAGCCAGGGATTCCTCCTATGTGTGTATACCTACTTACCTAGTACAGTATGTAGGAGTATGTGCAATGCAAAGTGCAAGTTTCCTGTTGCTAGGGGTGTAGATGTATCGAGCAAAAGATACAGAGCGTCGTTCAAGCAGTTTGATTTAACATCGTCTTGGTTCACAAATTACAACTGATTTTGTTAACGTGTTTCAGACAAATGAGTAAACGAATCACTTTAATTTTGAGCCATCTTCAAAATTAATCCAATCAATTTTGTGCCGAGCCAGTTGCCTGTTCAAGTTCTGAATTTATTCTAAGAAGCACTGACGAGACAAAAAGAATACATGAATTTCCTCCTCCTATCTATGCACGGCAGCAGCACTAACTAATGCCACATACTCTTAACTCCTTACACTTTGTACACCAATATACGCCGCAGCTCCCGATGGCACTTGTAGAGCTAGAACTGCTACCCGATGCTAGGATGCTACTGAATTTCTTGCTGGCCTGACCTTAGAAGTTCTCCTTGTGGAAATGGAACCGTGTCGTCGTTGTGTGGCTGAACTCTACTGCAAGGTCCTTGAGTGTTTTTGTAAGCGTTGGAGATCCACAGTAGAAAACACCTGCGGATTTTATGCAGCATCTTAGTATCTTTGTGCTGTAAAATGATGTAAAGCATGATCCAGCACTTGAATCTTTATCAAACGTAACTCACCTATACGAGCGTTCTTGTGGGTATTGGCCAAATCAGAGTACACCTTTCTCCAGTTTGGCCTAGCGAAATGTGTCCGGATCTGCGAAAATAGTGGTCAGAAAACCAAGCAACCATGACATATCTGAATTTGTTTGCAAGTAATTGTGGCAGTGAGAAGGGGAATACCTTGCTGCCAGATACGATATCCATGCCATTTTTTGCGTGCTGGAGTGATTGAACCATGGCAATCAGAGCTGACCTTGCATCGCCTTCCTCGTAGACACTGGTCAGGTAGTTGTGCATCTCTATTGCATCCTGTACATCAAGACATTAAGTTACTTTCTTTTATAAACAAGCAGAGAATATGTGGGAATTTTCTCTTTACTGAAGCAGTTAGGGTTGAGTAGTACATCGCGATCGCTTTCAGCAACTTCATTCATGACACCTTTGAACCATTCAAAGGAGCCCTGTTCCCTTGTAACCCAGTAGAAGTAAGCTCGGCTTGGCCCATTGCTCTTAAAGGTGCAGCCTAACTCCTCGTCATTCATACATTGCATCTCCTGTTGAATCCAACTCGTTGTATTAATCCTACATTTGTAAACATGTATGGGATAGAACTTTCAGTCACAGTTGGAGAAGTTTACTTGACTGGACTTTAGGTTGTACAGGAGATCCTTCAGTATGCTGATGAAAGGAGTTGCACCAATTCCAAGCCCGATAAGTAACAGAATGTCGTATTTCTTGTAATTTTGAGCTGGTGCACCAAAAGGTCCATCTATAAAGATCTTTGGAAACCTAAATGAAGAAATCCAAGTAACTAAGGTTAATACAATATATATATTCTCAAGTAATTCCTTAAAAATTTAACGCATATTTACCTAGTAGTATCCTCTGCCCGACCTTCTGCTATCACTGTGGTTTCAAGTCTTGAAAGTGTGGCCTTCTTAGAACTGACTTCTGCTTCACAGGCCTGAATGCATTATTATAAAATTTATCAGTTAACTAATACAAATACAGTTTAACCTCCTGTTAAGCTTGTGCAAATTCTATTTCATCTTCCGTCGCTTCTCTCTTTTTCTACTGACCTTCCCGAATACGTTCCTTAGTTCTGATGTCCAGTCACCTAATGTTCTGATATGTACACTCAAATAGTCGTCACCAGGTGCAGAAGTGATAGAGAAGGGATGCCTGTAAGCATTCAAGAAATTTTGAAGCCAAAGCCTTTGGAAATCCGTGAGTTAGAAATTGAGGATGATGAGACAATACCATTCAAAAGGCGAGACATCTGGGCATTTTACGAAGAGGTACATCCCACTTTTGTATTTGAAACTTGGTGGCTTCTTCATGTAAAGAGATAGCACATTTCCGGGGTAAATTGCTGCCTGCATGACACATTTTGGATCATTAATGAGCAATTCTCTTGTGGCACTTGCAGTTTCCAATTTATACTGAAGAAACTTATATGTGGTGTTCATGTATAATCTATAGCTTACCTTGATGACACTCACTCCATAATTCTTCTCACGGATTCTTCTGGTAGCTCTCTCGGAGGCATAGAAGAGAACAGGAACTGCCAAGTACATCCATCCCTGGGAAACACATCGAAAATTGCAATTTCAGTTTTTGTGCACAAACATTAGCATTTCACAAGAATAACTACTATTGCCAAATAGATGTAGGAACAATACCGTTCTCTTGTACCACTGCTTGGTGAGGAATATGAAGTAGGAGTGCATCACCAGGAGGATATATGCAAACACCAGCAGGTGGTGGGCATACCAGAAGGCATTGAAGCCAGCCAGGTGGTGCAGCGGTTCTCTTGTACCACTGCTTGGTGAGGAATATGAAGTAGGAGTGCATCACCAGGAGGATATATGCAAACACCAGCAGGTGGTGGGCATACCAGAAGGCATTGAAGCCAGCCAGGTGGTGCAGCGGCGACGGCAGCTTCACGACACTCCTCCTGAAGGAGTGCGTTGCCAGTGTGAAGGAGAATGACATTATGAGGATCAGGAGGATGCCAGTCCACCCTGGAGTGCTTGCAAGCAGAGATCCCCATGTTGGTTGAACATAGTTGAAGAAGGGTCCCAGCTTCTCCTCGAACTTGTCGATTGGGCATGAGACCAATCTTGGGAAGTCGCAGATCAGGTGAGCAAGCGTATGAGTACCCGCTCCAATTGCAATTGCCAGTGCAATAACCTGGATAAGTTGTGATCGTTAGAAGGGGTCAGATGGTACGATGCAGATGGAGGCTAAGATGATGATTCCATTCTCACAGACTGCAGTCCTAGAAATGGCACGGAGGCCTGCATCATATGTACCTTGTGGAAGTTTATGTTATCGTCAAATGGTACGACATTGCTAAGGGCAGTTGATCGGAGAGCTGTCAGCGTGTTTCGGCACACCGGGAGCAGTATAAGGGCCATGTTCAGCTTGGTTGTCTCAGCGGCACCCTTTGCGATGCAGACACAGTAGCCCATCACGTCGAAGGCTGCCCGCCTCCTGTATTGCACAAACTTGAATATGAAGAGGCCAAGGTTGACGATAACCCACAGGGTGATGACCCATATCCTCTTCCAGTTCTCATGGATGAAGTCTACAGTCTTGGTCATACGCCTCTGCATTGGGCTCCGGTGACTGGAAGGAACCATTGTTTTCGCAAGGCTTGTTGATGCCTGGTCCATCTGATCTTGTGTCCCCTCGGCCATCACCATCCCACGGAGTAGCTTCTCCAGCTGCCAAATCTGCACGAGGACACAACCTGAGAATATATATATTTGTGTATGCTGTTGCTGCGTCGGAAAGAGGAAAAATAATTCATTTCTTGGTACCTCAATGTAACCGCGACCATCAGGGTCCAGCTCTTCCATGATCAGCGAGGCGTAGGTCGCGGCATGTTTCTTCAATTTGGCAAGCTTGTTTGCTGAGGCGCTCAGCACAATAATCTGTACATGGAAGAATTTAGAAGCTTTGTGGAGAAGGACAGATTCAGACTTCAGAATTTTTTAGAAGCTTTGTGGAGGTAGGCTACTGACCTCTTTGACCTCATCTTCTGTGAGCTTTCCATCACCGTTCTTGTCACACCTGATTGAAAAAACAATCTCATCAAGAGGCCAGCCGTAAGGTTTTGCCACTGAAGAGAAGGAAGGTAGATCTTTACATGTCAAAGAATATGCGTAGCCGTGCGTCGAAGTTATTGTCGGACATCTCCTCCCAGAATTCCTTGAGCTGTTCTTTCGTCAGTCCTTGGTCTGGGTCAATCTTCCTTCTCCTCGCCATCGCCACGAACACCTCGCTTGCAAATTCCTTGGAATCCGCCATGCCTGTAAGAAGCAGAACCGTTCTGGGCTTAGATGTTCAGTTCTTGCATTCTAAGAGCCAGTTTCGTAGAGATACATTGATATCCTGATGTCAGTTCTACAGACTGCAGGCTGCAGCTGATTTGTGTTCTTTAGTTTGTTGTTCTTGCTGTATGAAAGAAACTAAGGAGCGTATGCAGATTTCTTTTTAGTCAAAGATTACCCTCTTAGATTCCTAGATATGTTGCATGAACAGGTCATCTTGATCTCATGGTACGCACGAATGCCTTTATTTGGGACCGGAAAAGGAGAGCTTTCTCCATTGTTCAGGCAAACGATTAGCAACCAAAACGTGGCTGGTTAAATCTGAAAATATATTGTATCTGACGAACAGTACGTTGATTTGAGTATTTGACACCATTTAATGATCGTTTCAAACACCATCTGCAACCTGCTCCATCAGAAAGAAAGATAAAAAGAAGACCACCGACATGCAGGAGATGCTTTACCGTATCGTCAAGCTACCACTACCAGAACATCAAAAGATTGCGGAAGCAGGAGGCAACGAGGGAGAGAGCCGTTCGTTCGCTCGCTCGATCCATCGGCCGTACGTACCGATGCATTTGGCGAAGTTCTCCTGGTGGAGGCGGCCGTCGTCGGCGCTCATGTCGTCGAAGCGCTTCTCGACGGACTTCCACCCGTCCTTGCCGGCAGCCGCCTTGTCGAGGAACCGGAGGCCCCGCAGCGCCGGCTGCGCGCTGGAGTGCGAGCGCTTGAGGCCGCCCATGACGGAGTCCGGCACCCGGATGGACGTCACCCTCGACGCGAGTCGCTTCATCCCCGACGCCAGCCGCGACGGCTGCTTCCTCATCACCGGCCCCGTCGCCGCCGGCTGCTGCGGCGTATGCGGCGGCTCCGGCTCGTTGCCGAGCGGCACGTCCACGTACCCCGCCGACGACGACGCCATTTCGTGCACACCGCACCGCCGTGGGGCACCAGCGCCTGATCAAGGCTAGCTGTAGAGCTTGTCCGATGAGTGGATGGCCGGTGTAAATTTGGAAGGGAGGAGACGGGAGGAGGGGAGAAAGCGAGGAGAAATATGGCGCGTGCTGCGGAGAGGGGGAGGTGCCAATTATAGCCGTTGCGTTGCATGCGCGCGGCTCGAGCTTGGCCGCTAGCTCGGCGTCCACGCCGTGTCTTCTTCCTTTGTTTGTTCAGGGACATGAGCGTGGCGCACCATTGGCCGTGCCGTCCACGCGAGGCTGCTCTGTCCTGCGCTGCCCAGCTGTGAGCATGTCAGGGAGTTGAGCGTGCTTCACCTCTGGCCGTGCCGTGAATGCCGTCCACCCGAATCTGCCCTGCCCAGCTGTGAGCGTGTGACTGTACAGCGAGTGCTGGTGGATGCCATATACTGTCATTTGCATGTGGGAGTATCAGGCCATGTACAATGCGACGTCAGACTTCTCTTAGACTTGCCACGTTAGATTTTCGCTTAGTTGGAGTAGAGAGAATGACAAAAGAGATGGTTGTCTTCTCTTAGATAAGAGATGATTTTTTAGAAGAAAAAAAAGGCTAATTTCACCATTATACCATTCGTTATCTCTTAGAAATACAATTGCCTACTAAAATATAATTAGTTCTCATTAATTGTTAGGGATGACAACAAGAGATAATACAATTTTACAAATTATAATTTTGACTTCTCTAGTGACGTGGAAGGCTAAGAGAAGGCACGCTTTTCTATCATTGTACATGCCCTTACGCATCACATGATCGATGTCGTTCAGTCGTTTGGTTAGTGCTGCAAATACAGTTGCACATCCTCTGGATGTTCGTCGTAGACTCGTAGCTGTGTGCTCAGGGAACACTAATTGCTCTCGGCATAAAGACTTTTTGTACGCGACAGGAAAAAAGTCTACGAATTCCCCTTTTTGTTTGTGAATCCCTATTTGTATCCTTTGAGCGCACATCCATAAGCAGCGATCAAATCAAGTAGATGTATTATCAATTCCACGTACCGGACTTGAGAAATTAATTATTCCCTCAGTCCATTGTAAGGCATGCAATGATTCGGATTAGATGGTGATTCAACTTGTGGCGCTGTCCTTTCTTAAGCGTGTTCTCTTTACCATGCAGCTTGAATCTGGGCAAACTGGCACAGTTCAATTGAGTTGAGTTTACCATTTTCGCATATTCCGTCGTAGTCTAGGTGGTTAGGATACTCGGCTCTCACCCGAGAGACCCGGGTTCAGTCCCGGCGACGGAACATTTTTATTTTTGTTTTTTTGCTATGAAACTTCCCCTTACACTTACAGTAGCCAAATTGGAACATTTTTATTTTGTTTTTTTGCTATGAAACTTCCCCTTACACTTACAGTAGCCAAATTCATAGGTCCGTCTTCAAACTTCAGAGCAAAAAAACAAAAATCACCCCTCACAGTAGCTTTTCTTTTTCTCGGAAACAGAAGTCAGCACCCATCTATAGGCTGTGTGGCACATTGTCTGAACAGTTTCTGCAATTACCAGAAGTAGGAGAACGATGAGCGGTATGCAGGAGGCAGCTCGTTGGCTTTGCCTATTTATCGGTTGGCCTTGGTGCCCAGCAATTTTACCCGCTCAAGGTAAATGGCAAGCCACCATCTCGATTTTCCAACGAATATATTGTGTTCCCATTCGTCTTTACACGAACATTTCCTTGTGAAAATTCCCCTCTCTGAATGAAATCTGCAACTATTCTGTCTTGCAATCCAAACGGCAATGACAATGGCCATGGCAGCCCAGATAGACAAGCTCGCGTCGTCGGTAATGTGGCCTCCAGATGACGCATGTCTCGGTTAGTTGGTAATAACTCGGTTTAATTCTCAGGTAATCCAACCGAGGCGGGGTAAGGTAGGATCAACCGACAGATAGGAAGAATTCGATCGATCGATGCCATGGCTCTGAGACAGAGCACGCAGTTCGGCGCGGCCACCGCGTTCTTCGGCGTGCTCTCCTTCGTCCTCGCCATCGTCGCCGAGCTCAAGAAGGTACGTAATTCATTAGCTCCATGGCTAATTGGCTACGCCTACGACATCACGATGTGTATGTGCAACGCGTGCATCAGACTGAAATGTCATTTTATTTTTGTCGGCAGCCGCCGTACGGGACGCCGATCAGAGGCGCGGGCGTGGTCGTCTGCCGGTTCCCGCCGGACCCGACGGTGGCACTGGGCGCCCTCTCGGCGCTCGCCGCCGTGTGCTGCGCCGGGATCGGCGCCGTCTCCCTATTCTTCCCCTACGAAGAAAAATCCATCCCGAGGAAGGCGCTCTTCGACTACACCCTGCTCCACGTCTTCTTCCACCTCGCCATGTAATCAATGGATCAATAACCGCGCCCGCGTGCCCATGGTTGTCCATATGATGCGCACTTATGCCTAATATGCTCTTTTGCAGAGGCGTCACGGTGGCGGGGGTGGCGATGACGGTGTGGGCGACGGCGACGGAGGCCGTGCACCACGTCCGGAACGTGCACCCCGACCTCAGCTACGCCTGCCCGACGGCCAAGACCGGGATTCTCGGCGGCGCGGCGTTCCTCAACCTCGACGCCTCGCTCTTCTGGCTCGCGTGCCTCATGCTCGCCGGCAACGTCAGGGAGGACTACTTCGACGACCAGGACGAAGGCGGCGGAGGCGCGGGGGTCGAGGAGAACTAAAAAAAACCTTCACAGCATGCATGCAGCATCTACAAGTTGCGAAATGTAATGCGCTACATCCATGTACAGGCCTTTTCTGTGCCTATATCTGTCGAATTCGTATTTGGGTGGCTTGGAAAACAAGAGGGAATGGTGCACATTGCAGCCGAGCCGTGCTGCCTAACTATGAATTGCAGTATGGGGACGGATCGAAACGGGTGGGACCTCAACTGATATTGGGGAACAAAAATGGGTCCTATGTTCTTCAGATTTTTTTTTTTTTTTGAGAATTACCTATGTTCTTCATATCAAGTTGTATTTCTGTGAGCAACGAACTAACACCTCACTAGCGGAATGAGGGTCAGCTCATAGGCCGGTAAGAAAAGGGTAACCGCCCAGGGCCCGAGCAGAGAAGGTCCAAAATGAAAAATAATATATAATAATAAATATGCTATTATTCATTACACCTATTAAACTATTTAATAATCGCTATAAAAATATTAATGCATTTTTTCTGGTCAACATTACACAAATTAACTATATTTCAATTATTATATTTCTAAAAAATAGTATAAATACATATGAAAAAAGAATCCCACAAGACAAAATGCAAAGATGATTATCAAGCTCAATCCATACATTTTGATTTTAGTAGTGGTTAAAGATATGAATCATTAGTGGTGAAAAATCATGCTCGTGTTATATTTTGGGACAGGGTGAGTATATTAGCACAATAACATGATTAATCTGCTGAAGCAAGTACACACCACGGGTCTCTTCGAATGTAAGAATAAATTGTTGTGACTGGCGACGACAATTTTAGTTAGCACCCAATGCTCTTTCTGATAGAACTCTTGCGGGTTATTTTGGAAATCTAATAGCTAGGTTTTCATGTTAAATTCATGCAACACATTTTTATTTCATAAACTGTCTTGGACTTGTGTACACCAGATGATAACAAGCATGTTCATAAGAACTTATCATCAAGTAATAAAATTGAAATATGCAAACATATTGTCTTATTTTTTTTGCTAATTACTTTAACTAATGTTTTTTTAATATCAAGTCTAGAGCATGCACACTTTGTTAACTTCGACTTGCTAGAAAAAGTGGATCACAAAAAAGTAGTGGCATTGGCTAAATTTATAATCTACAAGTGTCTATAAATATGCATACATAATCGTACACTAGAAACCGCTATTGAAATATTTGTTATATCGTACTTTTTACTTATCATTAACATAAATAACTGTACATCATATTACATTACACTATATATAAAAGATGGTGAAAACCGCTGCCTGTCCAGCCATCCACGTCGCCGGTGATCCTCGGCCGTCCGATCCGCGCGACGGACGGCCAGGATGAAGCCACGTCGCCCCCGCGCGGCCGCTACTGTAGCTCGCCGATTTTTGGCCAATGGCCACGCGCCACGTCGCCCCGGTTGCCCGCCGGTCACCCCGCCCCCAGCAGGTCGCCCACCCGGTCGCTGTGCCAGTTTGCAAAAAAAACCTCGCACGTTCAGAAATTAGCGCGCGATCCACGTTTCCATCGACGGGAGGACCTAAACATAATTTCCGGAAACATCAGGGTTGTTTCTGCAAAAATGTCCGCGTGCTCTCCTCTTCCCCGCGCGACGCCGTCGTCGCCGTGAACGCCGCCGCGCCACCCCGCCGTTCCGCCGCTCCCCCGTCAAATCGCCGGCCGCGGGGAGGTGCGCCATCGCCGCCTCCATCTCCTCCCCGAAGATCGGCCTCCACGCCGCCGCACGGGCGCGGGAATCGCTGCCACGGCGACCGCCGCCTCCGCCGCGTCCGTGCACCGCCGCCGCCACTCCGATGACCCAAAGGTGGCGGCGCCGCCACCAACGGGTCGAGCGCATCGACGCGGGTCGTTCGCGCCCGCGCCCGCGTGCCGGAACGCGGCGGCGCGCCGCCGGCGAGCCCACCGCCGCCGCGGGCGAGTAGAGCTAGGTTTCCCCACTGTGACGTCAGCACGACGTCACAGTGGGCCCACACTGTCAGTTTTCAATTTTTTTTTAAAGGCCCAAATTTGATTAAAATTTGATAAATCATAACTTATTCATTTAAAATCAGAAAAATAAGAATAATATATCAAAATTTTCATAAAAATGCAACCTTTCTTTTAATGCCATAATCCCCTTCCTTTTTTTATAACTCAGAAAATTCAAAAAAAAATCAAAAATATCTTCAAATCGATTCAAAGCAATTTCTAAAAAATAAAAACAAAACAAAAAAAAACATTTCAAGCACATTGGGAACTTTCAAAAATTATTTTCAAGCTTAGAAAATTCAAATAATACATAAGTCCCCCTTAATAGATTTCGAAAAAAGAGATGTGCTAGAAACTTTAAACTTATTGATTATAATAATGCAAAACATACATACAAAATGCATAAACAAAATAAAAAAGAAATTATTTTTGGTAAGTTTTAACATAGAATTCACTAATTTACAAAATCAAATTCTTCAAATTTATAAAACACACAATGGACCCCATATGTAAAAAAAAAAAAAAAAAATCACAACAAAATTATTTCCCACAAAAAAAATTCTCTCCAAAAATATTCATTTCCTACCTACATTCCAACACGGATTTCAAAAAATCAACAATAACTAAGAACTTAATTTAATAATTAGAACCATGCAAACCTTGCATAAAACTAAACTGCAACCAAAAAAAAAAACCCGAATAATTCTTCCTCCAAAAAAAAATAACCACAAGTTCCAATTAGTTTCAAAATAGATTCGAAACAAGATTTGTTAGATTTTTAAACAACAAATATCCCCCCTCCCCCCCCCCCCCCCCCCCCCCCCAATAAAATATTACGATTTTTCTATAAGTTCAAAACAATTTGGACACACGATTTGTTACAAATATTTATAGGAAATAAAAAATCAAATTCCCTTAATTATAGAGTACATTTTAAAAAATCTCACAATAATACATTCCCTTTGATTACGATGGCAAACAAAAAAAATACAACAGCATGGAACTATATTTTATGGTAGAAACAATCACAATTTTAAAACACTTTATACAAACAATATGTAAACAACTATAAATAAAATATTGAAATTAAAAAATAGCAATTACGGAAAATACTGATATTCAAATAAAAATAAATAATACACATAACATACATATCTTCCACCATGCAATTCAAAATAACAATTATACAAAAAAAATAGGACTCAAACAAAAAAACGGATTTTTCAAATCTACATTCCAAAATAATGCAAACAATATGACAAGATTTCCTAGCTCTAACAAATTGTCAAACTTACCACACAAAAGTTATATTATACGTCCTCTAATTATGAAACTCAAACAAATATTTCAGCAAAATACAAACATATATAACCATTTCGATTTTCTAAACATTTGACGGTACCGTATATCATATAAAGGCACTCAAAAAAATACTACCTATTTCAAAATGTTTCCCTTAAAAAAAAATTCGAAATAAATGTTTAAAGAAATGCAACACATTTGAACATTCTGAATTGCTAGAAAATTTAAAGCACTCTAAAATATAACTGATAAAATGCATTAACCCTAACTATGTAATCGAAACAAATAGTTATGATATACTTCAAATATATCTAGAAATCCCAATTTTCTAAATATCTGAAAATAATCAATTTGACAAATTGCTTCTTCTACGATAAAATATATCATATTTCTCACGAAAAAAAAAATACATGCAGCACATTTCTAAAACTCAATTAGCTTAAAAAAAAGGAAAACTCTAAAATATAAATACTTCACATATTATCTCACACATCCTTTAAAAAAAAACTAACACATTTGAAGTAAACGTTAAAAAAATGCAACACATTCGAACATTTTAAATTCCTAGAAAATAAAAAAAAACTCTAAAATATATCTAAAAAATTGCCTTCACTCTAATTATGACCTTCACACAAATTTTATGTTATATTACAAAAGTATGCAATCATCCTAATTTTAAAAATACATAAAAATACTCGATATAACAAATTGCTCCTTCTACAATAAAATATTAGTATCACAATTCTCACAAATAAAAAAAAACAATACATGCGAATTGTAAAATTGTTACAGAATTAAAAACATTCTAAAATATATCTTACAAATTGCATTTACCTTCATTATGAAGTTAAACCAAGAGCAACACATTTAAGCATTCAAAATTGTTAAAAAAATCAACACATTTAAGCAACCAGGTCTACAGAATTACCTTATAAATTTATTTAAAATGCAAACATATTTGACAAATTTGCCAAGTATTTCAAAATACTGCACACGACAAATTCCGACGGAAATTAAGAAGGAAAAAAACCATATCAGAGCTTTCCAATCCAAATTTCGAAATTAATCCCTCCAAAAAAAAAAAATCTTTCGAGTCCACGGGCGCGGCGGAGCCCGCGCTTAGTCCCCTAGTATAGATTATTCAGTGTAGGAAAATAGTTCTGTAAAGAACTTTCGTTACAAAATATTCATTAAAAAACGCACCAGCTAATATTTAGCTAAAAAACACCAGTTAGAAAATGTTCATTACAAAAAACACACCAGTTACAAAATGATTGACACAAATTTGTCAAGATACAGAAATATCTAAACATATTTTATTGCGTATATACATCTGTATTTGAACAAAGTTGTGTCAACCTTTTTCGCTCGAAGGGAGTAATATTTCTAGTTATGTGTTTAAACTATGGGAACAAACAGAAAATTACATTTATAATATTGTATATATGCTAAAATTAAAATCTAGAGAAGTATAAAAGTCTAGTACAAATTATTTGATTCGCCCGGGGTCTAGAGTTTCATTGGACCGGCCCTATGCTGGTCCCGTCATCGACTATGGGCAGGTCGTCTCTGTGCCGCGCCTTCGCTTGACGTCGCCCATGCCTCGTGTCACCCAGGCCCCTTATGGCTCCACGACAACTAGTGGTGGCGGCGGGCTGGAAGCACCAGACGGAGCCGACTCCACCCATCACCAGCTCTTTCTGGACACTGGCAAGCCTCTACATAGTGACGACAAGACCTTCACCAAAACAGGGGACCCCAAGACGCAGTTGTGCATCCATTGGCAGAGCAGGGGAGAAGCGATACGGGAGTTGAGTTTGCTTTGCGCACCGCTTGGACGCAATTACCGTTCTACTTGGCGATATATGTATACATATGTCTAGCAGTTTCAGAGTGTGCGCTTTTTATTCACATACCGACTTTCGCGATT
Organism: Poa pratensis; assembly: GCA_947311845.1. NCBI lineage: Eukaryota > Viridiplantae > Streptophyta > Magnoliopsida > Poales > Poaceae > Poa > Poa pratensis. The sequence continues at coordinate 22,122,865 of CAMZMU010000065.1, forward strand.
TCTGGCCGCGCTATCGCTATTTAGGGACCTACTAATTTAAAGATTTTGTGACTCCCCCATTTTATGAGTATGTACCGATGTACATGCCTCAACATTGTAGATGTACATTTTGTTGCCGTCACATTGTAGATGTACTTAGGGTGATGTAGCCCAACCTAGGACCATCACCATGTCAAGACCTTCAACACATCCCAAGGTGAACTCCTTTCTCGATGAGAGCCCATTTCGTGCACCATTGGATGGTATACTACTTGAGCATCTACCCCTTTGCTATGCTAGGTATCACATGACGAGTACGGACATTCGAGGAGATGCCAAGGAAGCACAAGACTCAAGATCATCCAAGGCGTACGCGTGGAAGAGGAGGAGAAAGCGCCAAGACGAAGTTGAAGAAGATGGCAAAACTGTCAGGCCGTCTCCAGCCCGGCCTACAGCCCGGCCTGGCCGGCCTGCAAACCGAAGCAACCGGTCTCCAGCCCGGCCTCCAGCCCGGCCTGGCCGGCCTGCAACCCGAAGCCGCCGGCCTCCAGCCCGGCCTCCAGCCCAGCCTCGCCGGTTTTCCTGCACGCGTTGACTTTTAAGTCATGTAACTTACCCCTTCGTCCTAGACTATAAATACCCCCTTGGCTGCCTAGGGTTAGGATAGACTATGTTTTGAGATTAGAGTAGAGCTGTGCTCCCCACCTCAAGATGGTCTCCTTCCTCCACTTGTGGGGATGGTTCCTCCCCTAGTGGAGAAGATCCCTCTAGTGGATTCAACATCTCTATTTGTAGTTTAACTACTTGCCAATCTTTCATCTTCGGGTGACTTTATTGGAGCGGTTTGGTTGACCGTTGGAGAAACAACCGTCCAAGATCCCTTCTTGTATCTACTTGCTAATCTCCCACCTTCGTGTGGATTCTATTGGACCGGTTGGACCGACCGGTAAGGGAAATGGTTCTTGTATCGTGTGTGTTCTTGTGTTCGGGGCGTTCTTCGTGTGTTCTTCGTGTTTCTCCGTGTTCTTGCGTGAGTTCGTCCACATCCGCCGTCAATCCGTGAAGATCGGGCCACCCTCGAAGTCCTTACTTCACCATATGGTATCAGAGCAAAGGTTGCCACGAATTTGACTTTGTTTCACCCACAAATCCACCAAAATTTTCTTTGATTTTGAGAAATTCGAAAATTTCCACCAAAAATAGCCCCAATTTGCTTTTGGATCGATCTGAGATTTGAGTGCGTTTTGGTAGGTTTTGATCCATGGATCTATTACTATACTTGTTGATCTACCTTCCTTTGCGTTCCCATGGTCAAATTCCATTGATTTCCCTTTCGACTTGAGGTTTTTCGGGCCGTTTTTCCGCCAAAATCGCGGATTTTCGAGTGTCAACTCGACATGGGTCAAACCGGTCTTCAAACCGGCCTCAAACCGGTCTAAACCGGACCCCTACCCGACCCAACCGGCCTCCCAGCCGGCCTAAACTGGACTCAGGTCTGGACTGCCCGAAAACTGAAAATTTCAGATTTTGTTTTGGCCATATCTTTTGATTCCGGACTCCGTTTTTTGTGTTCTTTGGCTCGTTTCAAAGCTACGATCAAGGCCTTCATCACCATTGCGGTTGATCCATCATCCACCACCACCAAAATTCGTGGGCAAGCACGAAGCTTCTACATCAACGGGTGAAGATCATCGACGAAAGGTATAAACATCACGAATCTTTCCCTCCTTGCCATTCCTTTGATAGCCATCATACCCTTGTGTTTATCTTGTCCTATTGAGGCTAGCTCTTGATAATTGCTTGGTCTTTGCACATTTGCACCGTGTAGTTTCCGAGCATAAGTTGTGCGCTAGTTTACATATAGCATATCTTGTGTTGGCATCAAAAAGAAGTGGTGTGCAAAATAGAAAAGAATCAAAAGAGACAAGAAGCAAAAAGTGCCAAATCAAAAGAAAGAAAGAAAGAAAGAAAGAAAGAGAAAGAAACTCCATTTGCCATATATCTTGTAGGAAGCGCGCAAGCTCGATGAACATCTTGTAGGTGTTACATTTTGTGCAAATCTTGTAACCCACCAATAAATTGCAATCGAGCTAGTGACTCTTCTTGTACTTGTGCAACACCGAGCTTATAGTCTTCGCTAGGATCATTTGGTTCTTTAGCTCACTTCTTGGTTGCATGAGTCCCATTTATCTCTCCGCGCGTGTGTTTCCTTGAACTACATTCCTATCTTTTGAGATTGACTTGTATTTGCTTTGTGATCATCGTGGTTCTCTACTTGCTTTGACAATATCTTGGTTTCCGGTTGGTTCAATTTGCTTTCCACCTACCATACCTACCTACAAACTTTTAAGCCGTGTGTGTTTTGGAGTTTGCTTTGGATACTTGAACACAAGCATTTTACTTTGTGATCGTTTCCCTTGGTTGTCCACGACGTCCAATACTATCTACAAGGTGAGAGGTTGTGTTCTAATTCCTTTCCACTCCACATATATACACTTGTCTTGTGAGTTGACATGTCTAGGGAGAGCGAATGCAACTATGGAGCCTATGAGGAGGACTACACGATGAGTCACATGCACTATGATGCCCCAAGCATTGAGGACATGGGGGACTACTACTACACCGACAATGACCCCCATGACATGATGGAGCATCACCAAGACTTCCGCTACGACTCCGACTATTCAAGCGTCCACGACATGGAGCGGTACCACGACTTCGAGCAACCGTCATCATATGGTATCGACTCCAAGTACATACGAATCTACCACGACTCCGACTACACAAGCTCCAATGACAATGAGGCGCAAATTCCCTCACATGCCTCATCATATGGTACCAACTTCGGCTACAACAACATGGTGGAACGCCACTACTACGACTACCACTCCGATGACATGGTGGAGAACGTCTACGTATACTACTCTTGTAGCATGTGCGACGACTTCGACAACATGCAAGAGGAGAGGACTCCCATCACCACCATGTTCAAGAGCGGCACCACCAAGCGTCATGGCACAACCTACCATGGTTCAAGCTCAAGACGGTGCTCCGACAAGACCACCATGCACTCATCTAATGGAGCTCCATCTACTTCAAGAAGGCGTCATAAGAAGGACATCGCCAAGAGCGCCAAGCTTCGACACTCTACATCGACAACAAGGTGGTGCCCCAAGAAGTGCATTGACAAGGCAAAGTTCCAAAATCTCAAGGACGCCATTGACAAGCTTGCCAAGAGCATACATCCTTCATCACACTCTACAAGGCGCCACAAGAACGTTGCCAAGGTCGACCGCAACTTGTCCAAGCTCCAAGATGACCTCACCACACTCGCCAAGCTTCGGAACATATCACCAAGTTCGAGTGGGAGCTCCAAGACAAGGTCACCAAAGCAACAAGCACGCCGATGCCTACATGAGGAGAAGCATCCGAACGACTTTCGGCGACACCCATCCACTCAAGAGTGTCAACGTCGACATGAGAAGAAGACGGCGACAAAGGCGCATCCTATGGTGTCCCCTCGTGCTACCACTTCAAGTGCGCCAACAAGAGCTACAAGTTCCATCTTTGATGAGATCATGGCCGACATCGACAAATTCTTCGAGCAAAGCCTACGTCGACGCCGGAAGAAACATGGTCACAAACGTGAGGCCACAATCAAGACGGCGCCTTTCTCAAGCACTTCTCTTGATATGACGTCTACACCAAGTGCCATCACCACATTGGCCCCATATGGGAAAATGAAGACCTTCTATGTGACAATTGCCAAGGTCAAGACCATGATCCACGAGAATGTCCCAATCTCTTGTGCCCACTATGTAATAGAAGAGGTCACTTGATGTGGGAATGCCAAGTTGGTGAACAAGACGGTAACCAAGGAGATGAGAAGACGGTCAAGCATGGGATTTTCCCTTCGACCAAGGAGGCGAGCATGGATGATGCTATCAATTTGGTTGATGCGCCAAGTGAAGAGGGCGAGCATGGGATTTTCCCTTCGGCAAAGGAATCGAGTGATGATGCCTACACTGGCATTGACCTTTGGAGGTGAGTTGGTTGAGGAGGTTGAGCATGGGAGTTTCCCCTCAACCTTGGAGGCGTTTGGAGTTGAGAACATTGAGCCTACCCTCATGTGTTTGAGTTATGAGATGGTACCAATCCCATGTGAGAATGAGAGCCACTTAGCCCACTTGAGTGAGAGTGAGTTGAGTGCCTCCACCATATGTGAGTTTGAGTGCTTTCACTTTGAGGGAATGAGCGATACACCACTTGAGTTGAGAGAGGTAGTTGATAGGTCTTGTGAGGCCATTTCGATTTCTAACAACTTAACCACTACCTCTAGTGTGTTTTCTCATTGTGTGCTAGGTTCCATGGATGATGAGACGTCACTCCTCAACTTGACGGTGCCTCAAATGGAGAAGATGTACATGGAGGATGATGATGCCACCCCATGTCTACTTCAAGATGAAAAAGTCAGCTATATGGAAGCCCCTACTACTTCAACACCTACTTCACATGAGCGGGACTACAAAGGTATGGGTGTTGATGTGACCATGATCCCGCTAGTGGACATGATGAACTATGATTGTTTGCATGCTATGGATGATTTTCTTGCCCCATCATATGATTCGTTCTTATTCCCTTGTGATACTTTGTTTGAAAACCAATGTTGATCATGTGGAATTACCTATTTGCGATGATTTTGCCATGAGCATGCCTTGTTTTGAGTGTTTCCACTTTTCTCCCATTGTTGCTTGCAATATGTTGAACAATTCTTCTTTCACATGTGTTGCTTGCAATAATGTTGAAATGATTGATAATGAGATTGCTCCCATAGCTTTCTCGCATGTTGGAGATGTTTCGTTTTCTCTTATGGACCTTGTTCCATCCTTCACTTTGCATAGTGACTATCCACATATGTCATATTTTCCAATTGATTTTGATGTGGTTGGTGATGTGCAAATGAAGAGACACTTCATGATGGGTGATGTGTTCATATACCGTGCACATAACTTCTTCATATGTTGTCTTGTGTGTGCCGGAAACCGCATGATCATGTCAACCTCTGTGGAGGTTATGCCGAACGGGTATACCTGCCACGGTGGATAAAACCTGGCCCACCAAGGAGGCCCATCAGATAAAGCCGGAGGGCTTAATGGAGAAGGCCTCATGGGCTTAGGCGCAAGGATAAGCTCTGGGCTGGCTTAGTGAAGTCCAAGACGAAGGCCTGGCTGCGTTCGCCTTAGGGAGCAAGTTAGGGTTTGTTACCGTGTTAGTCTAGGACTCATGATCTAGGTCGGTTAAGGCTTTCCTTGTAGGGGAAGGCTTGGCGCCTTTATAAGCCAGCCTTCCAGCAGCCTTAGGGCACGCATACAACTCATTGTAACCTGTACACATATTCTCCTTGAGTGAATTATAGCAGCACGTAGGATCTCGCCACCGTCGTGAGATCCGAAGCTGGGTAAGATCGTGTGTGCAATCCCGTCACTGGAACCCTCTACGTTCTTCCCCACCTCCTCTACGGTACGTATGAATCCATATAGTAGTTCCGCGTTACCAATACCTCGACAGTTGGCGCCCACCGTGGGGCCCAAGGCGTCGGGAGTTTTGTTTCAGGCGGGAGCATTGGGCGAGATCGGCAAGACTATGGCGGTTGGTCGCGCCCGCATCATCAACAACTTTGGGTGCATCGAAGACGACGGTCCTACGTCCCAGCAAACGACGCACTGGTGTCAAGCTTCGTCGTCCCCTTCGGCACCATCAACATCTTCATGGGTTTTACGGCTGAGGCGTATGGATTCCCCAGGGGATCCGCCGCCTTTTGGCCCACCCACCACCCCATCGATTATGCAATCGAGCAACAACACAGATCGGATCAGGCCTTTGTCTATCGCGATCTGAGTGACTCTGATACCCAAAGCGATTCTGACTCCAGCTCTTATGAGCTTATGGAGCCCGCCTCTCGCTTTGTCGGTGTCATTGACGCATCTGGCCCTAAGCCGGCCGAATCTGACCCTGAGTCAATATTACCTGCCTTACAGACAGGAGCAGACTCAGAAGCCGGATCTGATGGCACCGCTCCAATGGCGGAAGATTCAGATCTCGATGAGCATAAGGAGGAAGACTTTGCAGCACAGGTTGCCGCGCGAGGCTATGGCTCATCCGATCCAAACGAAGTCTTAATGACTTTCCCGGCACAGATAGCTATGGAGGATGGTGCGGCCGCGGCTAAGCCAGACGAGGCTGAAGTTTCCTCTAGCATCAAACACATTGGTGACAAGGCGGAAAAGCCAGAGGATATTGGACCCTAAAGGCCTCCCCGGCTACGCCTATTGAAGAAGACCTGGAGCGGTCAAAGGAGGAACACATGCGCGCATTGGAGCTTCTCAAAACACCTTTGGGACCAAATCCAACCGCGGTTGAACTTGAGGAAAGACGGAAAGCGCTCCTGGCTGAGACTGAAGTCAACATCAAGTATAAGTTGTCCCTCCTGAACAAGGAAAAAGAGTTAATCCTAGTTGGAAAGGCTCTAGAAGAGGAAGAGTACCAGCGTGAGCGCGATGTTGAGAAATTCCGCAAAATACGAAGTATACGTGACCCTCTTCTGCATCGGGATCTGCAGGGAAACTTCGAGAAGCTTCTGCCCAAAAGCCTTTAAAGCCTTGGCAGAAATACTCTTTCAGAGTTAACCCTGATGGAGTCATATTCTTCTCCACCCCGGCCAAAAACCTAGAGGCGGCCAGGGAAATCATGGGAGACGAAGCAGTCCCAATTGAAGAGCGCCACCATTATTCTAAATGCTCATCGAAAAGGCGGTAGAGCAGCAGGCTAAGGCGGACTCAAACTCAAAACTGGCGGACGACACGCGTCTTTGCAAGACGGCCGTTGCCGGCGGTGGGGATCCAGAGGAACCAGCTGGTTCCAGTAGCCATGGCAATAAGGGTAAGGAACCCAGGAAGGACAAAGTTCCTGACAAGCACAGGGATGAGTCAAAGACTGGGTCCAACCGCCATAGTGACAAAGGCAAGGACGACCACCGGCAAAAGGATAACACACGCCATAAGAAGAATGATCCGCCTCGCCGTGAAAGAGATCAAGACAAGGGGAAGGACGCACGGCGTGGGAGTGACCGGCTTAACATGCCACCTCCGCCCGCAGCACGGGCAAGAGACGAAGGAAACAGGGGCAACAGAGATCCGCCTCAAAGGCGATCTCGCTCCCGCTCCCCTCATCGCCAAAGCCGTCAGGAGGAGCCAAGGCGTAGCCAATCCAACAAAGGGCCAGCCAGGGAAAACACTCATATCTCAGACGCCCGCATCCGTCTCGATGAGATTAAAGCGGCCAAGAGGAGTCTTACCTGGGCCCTGTGTGCTTTGGACCGGCGATTCGCAAGGTGCAACTCCCATCCTCGCTAGGCAATGTCAAGAAAATTGTGGACAAGTACAATGGCATTGACAAACCGGACATATGGCTGCCTGATTACATCCACGCCGTTGGTATTAATGACGGTGATTACAACGCAGCTGTACGTTTTCTTCCACTCATGTTGGAGGGAACGGCCCGGTTATGGATCGACACTTTGCCAGAAAAGAGTATCCACAATTGGCAAGACATGCAGAAAACATTCATGCAACACTTCTCATGCACATACAAACGTCCAAAGGCTTACTCAGATCTACTAAAGTGCGCTCAAGTGGAGGGGGAGTCAAGCAGAGCTTTCATAGCTCGATGGACAGAGACAAAGAATGCATGTGAAGACGTTTCTGAGATCCAGGCCATACATGCTTTTATGAACAGCCTGAAGAAAGGCAACATGATGAGATATATGTTAGCCAGCCAAAACATCAAACACCTCGGCGAGCTCTTAGACAGCGCGAACAATTACGCTGCAGCAGAAGACGACGCTCGAGCTGACGACGGCGATCTGCGCATGGACATAGCTGTTAACCCGGAAAAGCGAAACAACAATCAAAGCCGGAAAAAGAAGGAAGCCAACGATGCGCCAGGACCATCAAAGGAGGTAGCCTTTGCCAATAAGAAGGGTGGCCAGAGCGGGGCTAGCAGATGGCAGAAGAAGGCGATGACAGTCAAGGGTCAAGACCCATTAAAATCACCTATGACGACATCAAAGATGAACCTTGTGCCCATCATAGCAAGCTTGGCAAATGCACCCATACCAACAGGCAGTGCCGCCTTAACGATGATATCAAGAAGGATCCGACGCTGGCTTCAAGGCAAAACAGTTCAAGCGCAAGAACCGTAAAGACAAGAAAGAGCAGAAGGACAACGAGGAAAGTGCTTCGGAGCCGGAAGATCAGGAGCCAAAGCACAAGAGGAGCAACAAGTTTCCAAGGGTCGAAACAAGCCTTGTTACTTTCCTTGCCACTCCTTCGGCCAAAAAGGAAAAGGCAGCCTGGAGGGAACTCAATGCCACTATGCCAGCGGTTCCCCAGTATCTCAACTGGTCCGAGCACCCATTACATGGGACCGCAACGATCATCCTGATCATATTCCACAGAACCCAGGGAATTACGCGCTCGTTGTAAACCCAATTGTGCAGCAATGCAGGCTTTCTAAGGTGCTTATGGATGGAGGGAGTAGCATCAACATCCTCTATCTTGAAACCTTAAAGCGCATGCGCCTTTCTGAGACACAGCTAAAACATAGCACAGTCAAGTTTCACGGCATAGTGCCAGGCAGGCAGGCCAGTTCTATGGGAACAATCGTCTTAGACGTCACCTTCGGTGACGAAACAAACTATAGGACTGAGGAAGTTGCCTTTGAGGTGGTGGAATTCAAAAGTGCGTATCACGCAATCTTTGGCCGCCCAGCCTTTGCCAAATTCATGGCACGCCCGTGTTACATCTACAGCAAGCTCAAAATACCTGGACCAAACGGCGTCATCACGGTCAATGGCGACTTCAAGAAGGCGAAGGAATGCGAAGCAGGAAACGCCGTCTTAGCAGAAGCAGTCATCAGCAAGGAAGAGCTGGAGCAGTACAAGAAAGAAGTTAACACCAATGAAATGCCGGATGGTAAGAAGCCTCCTTGCGCCTCGGATGTCACTTTCAAGGCCAGCTCAAACTCGAAGAAGATCGTGCTGGACAACGCCGATGCAAGCAAGACGACGAACATAGGCGCGGACCTCAGTGACGCATAGGAAGGCGCGCTCGTCAAGTTCCTCCGTGAGCAACGGGATATTTTTGCATGGTCACCATCAGACATGCCAGGAGTACCCCGGGAACTTGCCGAGCACAGCCTTAATGTCGCCAAAGGTGCCAAGCCAGTAAAACAAGGTCTTCGTCGCTTCGGTCCAGAGAAGAAGAAAGCAATAGGAAAAGAGGTAGCTCGGCTTAGTGCCGCTAATTTCATTAGAGAGGTTATCCACACAGATTGGCTAGCAAATCCTGTATTAGTACCTAAGAAGGACGTGAAAGACTTGCGCATGTGCATAGATTTCACCGGCTTAAACAAAGCCTGTCCTAAAGACCCCTTCGCATTGCCGCGAATTGATCAGGTCGTAGATGCTGTATCAGGTTCTGAATTACTATGCTTTTTGGACGCTTACTCTGGCTACCACCAAATTAAGATGAAGGAGTCTGACCAAATTAAGACTTCCTTCATCACACCTTTCGGAACGTTTTGCTACATAACTATGCCTTTCGGGCTTAAAAACGCTGGCTCAACGTACCAACGGTGCATACAACGTTGCCTACACGATCAAATAGGCCGCAATGTTCACGCTTATGTCGATGACATTGCCGTTATGTCGCGAAAACGCGGCGATCTCATCGTTGACCTTCAAGAAACCTTTGATAACTTAAGAAAATATAACATGAAGCTAAATCCGGGAAAATGCTTTTTTGGCGTCCCAGCAGGAAAACTTTTAGGCTTCATTGTTTCAGAAAGAGGTCTTGAGGTTAACCCAGAAAAGATTCGAGCTATCATGGACATCAAAAAGCCTACTTGTCTTAAAGATGTCAAAGGCTCACAGGATCTGCAGCAGCTGTAAGCCGATTTATTAGTAGGCTTGGGGATAAAGCTTTACCCCTATACAGGTTGTTGAAGAAAACTAAGACGTTCGTCTGGACTGAAGAGGCAGATGCAGCCTTAGCACAGTTAAAAGACGCCTTAGTTTCAGCACCAATATTAGCGTCTCCTCTACCACAAGAGCCGATGCTACTTTACATGGCGGCTACCAACCTAGTTATTAGTGCAGTGGTTGTTGTTGAACGAAAGGAGAAGGAAAGGAGCTACCGGAACAAAGGCCGGTATATTATATCAGCGAAGTCTTCTCCGAATCCAAACAACGATACCCTCACTATCAGAAGCTGGCTTATGGAGTTTTCTTCGCAGCCAGAAAATTACGCCATTATTTCCAAGAGCACCCAATCACGGTAGTCAGTAAGGCGCCATTGGGTGACATTATAAACAACACTGATGCCACTGGACGTGTGGCTAAGTGGGGAATTGAATTGGCAGCCTTCGATATCCAGTACAAGCCACGTACAGCCATCAAATCCCAGTCTTAGCTGATTTCATCGCAGACTGGACGAAGCAATGGATGAACTTCCCCTCCCTGACGAAGAATATTGGGTTATGCACTTTGACGGCTCCAAAATGTTGCAGGGATCGGGAGCTGGCGTGGTACTGAAGAACCCTAAAGGAGACAAGATGTGCTATGTCTTGCAGATACACTTCAATGCCACTAATAATGTTGCAGAATACGAGGCTCTGTTGCATGGATTGCACGTCGCAAAGGATTTGGGCATTAGCCGTCTTTTGTGCTATGGCGATTCAGACCTCGTTGTTCAACAGTTAGAAGGGGCATGGGACGCGAAGAGCCCTACAATGGCTGAATACCGACGCACGGTAGACGAGTTTGGTCGGTGTTTTATCGGCTTAGAAGTCAAGCATATCAAAAGGGAGGAAAATGAAGCAGCGGACGCCTTAGCCAGAATGGGCTCGAAAAGATCGAAGGTGCCCTCCGATATATTTTTGGAGCACCTGTACGTGCCGTCTATTAAAGGCGGAGATGAGGATGACCCCATGGCTTCGCAGTCTGTTTCCGTCATGCTGGTAACCAGATTGGACACAGCCCTACATAAATTTCCTCCTTAACAAGGAAGAGCCAGAGGATGAAGTCTTAAGGCGGCAAGTTGTGCGCAGAGCTAAGGCATACACAATAATAAATGGAGAGCTATACAAGCGGAGTACCACAGGTGTATATCAACGATGCGTTTCGCCGGAAGAAGGACAGGAGATACTAGAAGAGATCCATGGTGGATGTTGCGGTCATCATGCCTCTGCCCGAGCAATTGTCGCCAAAGCTTTTAGACATGGATTCTACTGGCTCACAGCAAAGCAAGACGCAGAAGAACTCGTCAAGAAATGCGTTGGATGCCAAAAGTATGCAAGACAGCCAAAGATGCCAGCCCAGGAGTTGCGCACCATTCCAATCACGTGGCCATTTGCGGTCTGGGGACTGGACATGGTAGGTCCATTCAGGACTGCGCGAGGCGGCGTCAAACATCTCTTAGTTGCGGTGGATAAATACACCAAGTGGGTTGAAGCTAAGCCCATAAAAAAGCTTGATGGGGCAACAGCCAAGAAGTTCGTCATTGAGGTTATAACGAGATTTGGCGTCCCCCACAGTATCATTACGGACAATGGGACAAACTTCGCCGTAGGAGAACTGGCAAAGTACTGTGGTGAAGTTGGTATTCGTTTGGACTTAGCATCTGTGGCTCATCCACAATCGAATGGCCAAGTTGAGCGAACCAACAGTATAATTCTACAGGGAATAAAGCCAAGATTAGAGGTGCCTTTGCATAGAGCAGCTGGAGCATGGGTAGAAGAATTACCTGCTGTCTTATGGAGCATACGCACAACTCCAAGCAGCGCAACAGGCTATACCCCTTTCTTTCTCATATATGGCGCTGAAGCGGTACTCCCAACAGATGTCCTGCACGACACACCTCGTGTAACAGCCTACGTCGAAGCAGACGCAGAAGAAGCCGACAGGACGGCTTAGACCTTCTCGAAGAAGAGCGTGAGATAGCGCTTCAGCGCTCCGCCATTTATCAGCAGAACATGCGGCGTTACCACAGTCGCAAGGTAAGACGGAGATCGTTTCGGAAGGCGATTTGGTGCTTCGCCTTGTTCAGCAAAAGGAGCACAAACTATCTCCCATATGGGAAGGACCCTTCGTTATCAGCAAAGCGCTTAAGAACGGGGCATATTATCTTGTGGACCTCCGTGATATCAAGAAGAAGAAGAAAAGAGGCCGCAAAAGGAAAAGGAACGAAGAAGCAGTGCTCAAGAGACGAAACGTCCTTGGAACATTGAGCAGCTACGTCCTTTTTACACTTAGCAATTCTATTGTAATCACACCATATATGATTATGAAATAAAAGTCTTTGGTTCCCTCAATTATTTTTATGCATGAGTTCTCGCCGTCTTTTATTTCCATTTGATCATATATTTCGATAAAAATATCAATGTTAACCCGAATTGGCTCGTGCTTGTGGTTACTCACATGATGCTTTTGCCTTAAGGCCTTACAAAAATTAAAATTGCATCCGTCTAAGAGTATTTATCTGATCGCGTATATGCTGGCTTGTCTTAGTAGATGCTTTACGCACCAAAAGCCGGCGCCGTTTCTGTGTTTAAACAGTTTGGTTACTAACCCTGTTGCCAGCGAAGTGTTCCGTGCCTTAGGTTCTGCCAGCATACGAAAAGGCTAAAGCATATAAGCCAGAAAACTTAAAGACGGATAAGGAGCATAGTTTGCAAGCCTTTTAAAAATAAGTGCATGCGTCGCAAAACAAACATGTTCAACAGATAAAAAGGCTCCTGCCATTACAAAACATAACTTAACAAGTCTTTTGTGCCATCTTTCATGACACGCTTAATGCAAAGTTTTTCCTGCATCTTATGCAGGGGACTGAGGAGGCGAAGACGCAGGGGACTTGGATGGATCCAGCGTAGCTTCAGACTCGCTTCTTCTTCTTCATTTCCGTCTTCTGACTCATCGCCATTGCCAGTGTGGGTGCTTCGGCTTCGTCATCAGACACGTCGTCAGGACGGGGAGGCACAGGCTTCTTGGAGAAGAAGATAGACAAGTCTACCATCTCAGCAACGGCTGAGGCAAAGCCAGAGACAGAGGCATAGACCTTTTCTTTGACGAGCTCGTTGCCGTCTCTGTCCTTGGCTGGGAAACACTTGATAACGCGCCACATGTTGACCTCGGGGTAGTGGCCGCGAACAAGTCCTAGAGCAAGTTTTGCTCCGCCTCTAGCTGCTGAGCGAAGACGCTCCACCACCTCTGGGACGCAGTTCTGAAGAAGTGGCAGCAAGTTGCTGGTGTTTGTCACTTGGGGCAGCTGTTTTGGGAAGATGTTGGCGACAACGTCTCTTCCCGCAGCATACAGCCCTGACACAATTTCGCCACACTCCAAGATAAGCTCCAGCGCGTCTCAGAGGTAAGCCTTTCCCCAAACCCAGCTGGAACTGTGGAAAGGAGGAATGAAAAAGTTAAGGCGTAATGAAGTGTGGAATAAAGGCGAGAAGTGAAAGAAAAAGAGAGGCTTACTTAGCAGTTTCTCGTCAATGGCGGTGCTCTCATCAGCTTGGCGTTCAAGACGACCTTGTAAGCTCTGGATTAGGAGCCCATCCTTTTCAGCCTGTCGCTGCAGTTTCAGAAGTTCTGCCTTCAGTTTGTCTTGCTTCAGCGGCGCTGTCTTGGACGGCTTTAAGATTGGCCTCGGCCGTCTTTCGGTTCTCCTCCAGTTGCTTAAACAAGGCGGCATTTTCCCGCCTCACAACTTCTATATCGCCAGTCTCGCTGACGATCTGTTTCGCCTTCGCCACAACAGCTGTGCAAAACACATTGCATGTGTTGAGCATCTTATGCCTTAAAGAATTAAACTCACAAGCATGTGAAAGAACAACATTTACCTTCGTTCGCCTTATTTTCGGCGACGGCTTGCTTGAGCACTTGCCTTTGGTTACTCAGTGAGTACCATAGATCGCATGTAAGTTGCTCGCTGCTCTGCTAAGGCAAGGGCAGTAGTAAGTAACAAAGGTAAAGACAATAAGTATAGCTACAAGGGCTTGGGGACTGAGTCTTTATCAACATGAAAGAAAGGCCATTACGTCGGCTTAGTCAAAGCACAACGTAATGCCCGGGGACTAGTATGTACATAAAGACGGAATATTTACCTGCATCATGGCCTTCAAGGCTTTGTAGCTCTTCTTCATTGTGACGTACAGCTCGTCACAATTGTCTTCCAGATTCAATATGGTCAATGTTGACCAACTGGCCTTAGCTTCGGAGGCGGCTCGTTGCGCTCCTTCTCATCGGCAAGCATGGCGGCGATGTTGGGTAAGATGTACCCCTCGTCGTCAAAGAGCTCTTGCTTCACCATGTTGCGGATAGCCTCACGAGTAATGGGCTCGTTCGGCTCTTCTGACTGAATTACTGCCGCCTTCCCAGCAGCGGCAGCCCTGGCCAACTTTTCAGTTTCCGTCTTATCAGGTAAGACGGCGGTCCAGATCTATGATGATCTTCAGATGGGCCTGGGGCTGTCTCTTGTGAACGGAGGGGTGGGGGGAGCGATGGCGGAGAAGGCTCAGCTTCTTTTGCTTGGAAGAAATTACTTTCTTCCTCTTGAGAGGCGCAGTTGGCTTGATCCTGCAATCACATACAAAATAAGATAACATTCATAGACATTGTTCGCCTTACTAAGAAATTGAGGTTCGGCTTACTTCTGTACTGGAGCATTGAAGGCCGCATCTTCATCGTCCTCAATGTCGAGCACTTCGGCATTGCAGGATGGCTTTCTCACGCTTCCGCCTTTCTGCTGCTGAAGTTGCTGCAGTAGCTCCTGAAGCCTTTCGTTTCCGAGTCTTTGGGGCTCGGGTGCCGCTTCAGGCACGTAAAACAAAGGAGCCAGCAGATTATCCGGCAAAAGGGCGAGCTGAAATCAAAAGTGGTGTTAGTAAGGCAAACATTGTGGAAGTATAAAAACAGTGACGGTAAATGCCTTACCTTGGGAGCCGGGTTGGCGGCTGTGTACATAGGACGCTGCTCTGTGAGCTGGATCCTTTCCTTGGCAATCCTCTTAAAGCGATACATGAGGGCGTCGTGCGTGAGGTCGCTCTCACTAACACGGAGGGGATCTTTCTTCTGGTCCGTGTAGTGGCATAAGAGGCCTTGCGATCTTCAAAGGCTGGATTCGCCTTGACAACCAACATAGATGGTGTCTGCGCCCGTGAGTTTGGGCACAGCAGTCTTTGTCAAGTACTCAATCCGCCTTTGCATGCGACGGAGGTTGTCAGGAAGGACCTTCAGTGGTTTCTCGCCCCAAGAAAGGCGGGGCTCCGCAGGCAAAGGAGAAAAGCGAGGAAGTCCTATGTCTTTGCCTACTGGCGCCATGTCTTTGCAGTAGAAGAAGGAGCTGTTCCAGCCTTTAATGGAATCTATTTTTGGCGCCTTAGGATACCAGTCTCTGCCTCTACGAAGGTTGATGCTAACTGTTCCTAAGGAAAGCAGTTCTTCCTTCTCTGTTTGGCGCTTGCAAGTAAAGCAGTACTGTCGTGGGGTAGATAACATGGCAGATGCTACTTTGGGGTAGCTTGAGTTTTGGGCAAGGCGACTCTGGTGTCCAGGAGTTGGTCTAGCTCTACGAGGGAGAAGATGTTTTTTACCCAGGTTCAGGTCCACTCGGTGGAGGATCCCTACGTCCTGCTATAAGTCACTATATGATAACAGATTACATGGTACGCCAATGGCGATTGCCGGGTTTGGATGACTCCGGTACGGGAGCTCTCTCTTGAGCTCTCTCTCCTTTGTCTATTTCCCTCGGATCTGTCTATCTACGACCTAGGAGCCGGTTTATAAAGACATCCGGGTCTCCTGGTTGTTTACAAGGTAAGGCCGGGTTCCACCCGTACTCGGAGTCCTATTCTAACTCATCTTATCTTTCATATCTTCCAAGTCTTGGACTCCATGACGCGTACCGCCTCCGGGTCTTCTAGATCCTTCCTTCTACAACCGGGTTACCGACAAGCTCACCGGCCCATCAGCGTGACCCGGCCCATGATGATGATGGCTGGCCTCGCCGTGCCTCCTGCCTGGCGGGTCACGCTTCCCTCTTCATGAGCCTACCGGGTTATAATCCCCCCATCAGTAGCCCCCAGGTTAACTTGGACGTCGGGTTTAGCGTGCTTTTCTTTTAACTTCAAACTTTATCTCTCAAGGGGAGCCGCCATCCTTGATGTCCGGGTTAACCTCCTGAAAATAAGAAATACTCACAAAAAATATAAAGTCCGGGTTACATTGCTTTTTTCTTTAGGCTCTTCTTGGCGGTCCATATCATAACTCGGCCACTGTCTACCGGGTTCATACGCCTCCGGTTTTTCTCAAGAACATCCCACAAATCCTGTAGGAATATTCCCCTATTTTCTTTTGTGAATCTTTTGACCCGGTTTTTTGATTGAACTTTCTCATGCAGAGGCTGTGCTGAAGGTGCTCCAGATTTCTACAATCTGGACTTGACGAAGCCTACTCACATGGAGGCTATCTTTCAAGACCCGGCTTTTGAAGACCCGGCGAAAATACCTCCAATTTTACTGTTTTTCAAGAATATGAATTTTGATTTTTCACGTGCATATAACCTGTAGCCCCCAAGCTCCGAGTTTATCACCTCGCGATAACTTGGTGCTTGTGATAGATAAACGAACACTCTGACCCATGTAGCCCCCAAGTGCCGGGTTGCATGCCTGCAGCGATCTGGGACTTCTGCATCTTGTACCTCTAAGAGAAATTTTAAACTTCAAATACTGTAGCCCCCAAGTGTCGGGTTGTGTGCCTGCAGCAACCTGGGACTTCTTCACTATATTGAAAATTTTAGCTTCAAACTGAGTAGCCCCCAAGTGCCGGGTTAGCTGTCCACAGCCACCTGGGACTTTGATAATCTGCCATGGATAAACTTTTGACTAGTGTAGCCCCCAAGTGTTAGTTCTTTCGCTTGCAACAATTCGGGGTCTTCGAATCAATTGACTGTAAATATCTCCACTGGGACAATGGTAGTATCTGGTCGAACCATCCATGGCAACTCGTCAACAGTCGTGAAATAATTAGAGCCGGCCACTGCCGGGTCGTCATTTTAGTGCTTGAATCCTTGCCAACCCGTCAAAGACGAGTACCTGACTCTGCTGCCGACTCGCCCCGCGTACACAATCTACCAGGGGCTCGTACTTACATAAGCTAGCCATCAAGCAGTAGTTTAACTGATCTTTTCTTTTTCTTTTTCTGCCAGACTTGATGCTTGCATGTTGCTTCTTCTCTCGTGACTTGATCCGGCTGCTGGACTGCTCCTGTTATTATTTTTTTTGTGACACGCTTTGATTGCATGCATGTACATTCACGTAACCAAGCAGTAATTGTTTTTTCCCTTGAACCTTGAACTAACATCAGGCGAGCTTACCCACAACGATACTAGCGACCAGGTTTTTAGCTTCTTGCTTCTCCAACATCGATTGACTCGCATGAATACTGGTAGCATCCTGCTTATCTTTATTTCTTCTTCTTGATTCACTTGATAATTGCTAAGCCGGACATGCATGTCTTGATATCCACGTGAATTGCTAGTAGCACTCCATATAACATCTTTTGTTTTGAGTCGCCAACCGCAGCTCACATCATCACATCTAGGCAAGAAATTCCTTTTACTCTTTTTTATGAGAAACAATAGCACGTGATCTTATTGCTTTTAACATGAAACTTTTCTGAATTCCCAGATACCAAACTTGAAGACCCGGCTTCTACTGCCGGTTTACAGATTGATCCTGCAAATAATTGTCCCTGTACATGAAGCAATATCATTTAACCTGATGGGCTTGTAACAAATTAGTAATTGATGAATATTTATGCTGATGGTGTACGTGCACCCTGAGGGTTTGCTTTTTGATGAACGTGATATGTCGTTCTGCAAATCCCTTTGGTTTAGATGACCCTTTTGGTTTCTATAAACTGTAAGCCGGCTTTCGCATGGATCTTCACTGTTGCGACCTCTCTGTTAAAAACAGGGTCAGTCAAGTCCCAGTGGGCCTCATGACTGATTGAATTTACAGGCACGCAATCAGGCAATATTATTGCGTTTCACATCGAGCTTAAGTTTAGATAACCAAGAATATAATGGCTCTGAATTTGGCCGGTCATGGATTGCAGCTGTACCAATAACTGATAATCAGCCCCATGACCAAAGTGGCTTATATGCCGGGTCTTGAGTTTGTAACTGCGCTATTCGAGCGATCAGCCCCCAAGACCCAATATGCACAATGTTTGCGAAGCACTCCTGGGCACGCTAACCGAAGTTGCGAAACACTCCTGGGCACGCTAACAATCTGCAAATAATTAAAGTCGAGCGATGTTTCATGGATTTTCCATGTCTTCAACCCAACAATTGATAACTGAAAAATAACTGAAGCCGGGAGATGTTTCATGGTAAGATCCATATCTTCAACCCAACCATTGATAACTGAAAAATAACTGAAGCCGGGAGATGTTTCATGGTAAGATCCATGTCTTCAACCCAACCATTGATAACAGGGAGACCCGGATTTTAGGATTAGCCCTTCTGAATGATAAATATTTGGCACGCTCTTAGCGTTAATGATGTATAAGCCAGAGTATGGCGATTGAGCCGGAATAATGATAATGAATAAGCCAGAATACGGTGATAGATCTGAAAAGATGATAATGAATAATATATAGGCCGGCGATTGAGCCGGATGAGGATAATGAATAATGAATAAGACATGAGCCGGCGATTGAGCTAGATTGATGACAGTAAATAATGTATAGACCGGCAATTGAGCCGGGATGATAATGAATATGCCGCAATGGTGGCACTTTAATGGCAATCTTGTTATTAAGAAATCCGTTGCGAGCAGCAGATAACTCGACTTTGATAAATCCATTTGTGAATGATAAATGACTCGACTTTGAGAAACCCATTTGCGAGTGACAGATAGCTCGACCTTTAAGAAATCCATTTGCGAGCGATAAATGGCTCGACTTTAATAATTCCATTTGCAAGCGGTAGATAGCTCGACTTAAAAAGTGACCTGCAATCTTTTGGATAATCTTTATAACTTCCTTATAAACAATATATTTAACTAGGGATGGACTCGAAGGAGCCAGGTTTAATTGACTGAATAAACGCAATATGAAATTTAAATATAAATGCAACTTAGCTTATTTGTCCTGTGTTGAAGACGCAGCATGAGTGCGCGGGTCATCGTGAGCGGCCATGATGAGATTAAAAACGCCCACATTATCGAAGGAGCCGGGTCATCGTCGCCTGAGGCCGGCTCGCGGCCGGGTCTCACCGATGGTCGATGCTCTTGTGGAGGCAGCCAAATCCATATTTCTTCTTCACCTGCCAAAAAGGTGAGCGGATGCACAGGAGTAGCTCTCGAGGGCACTCTCCGTGTTGCTCTATTTTTCCCTCTTACTTTCTTTTCTCTAGTAATCTTGGAGACCGGGTCGCCCATGGACTGATCGATCCATGTGAACTCTAGTGCCGCTCGGCTTGCATACTCTTCCATTTTCTTTGCTTTGTATAAAATGTGTGTATGTCATCAAAATTCTGTCTCTCTTATGTGATGTCCTATGAAGCGAAGTAGCAAAGCTAGCTGCTCCAAATTTTCCTTTCTACTTGGTACTTGCTCCCTCGATCCATATATGAATTAAATTGGTGCTACTAGCTTGTTCGATCCTATGATGCCTTTTTCACTTTCTAGCCAACGTATGCATGTCATGATGAGTTTGCTTGTACACACACGATCATGCTCTTGCCTCTGCGGCTCCTCCAGATTTGAACTCCTGGCCGGCTTTGTCTATGGCCGCTTCCCGGGAATAATCAATCTGCTCCCTTAATTGCTGTACGTGACCTGCTCTTACAGTTCAGGACAACCTCTGCTTTCCTTTCTCGAGTTGTTCTCTCAATCCGTGAACCAATCAATCCAGCATTAATTGGTCTTGTCTTTTCCTTTTGTTGTACGTGGCTGAAGTAGTATCTTTTCGAGTTGGACACGACTCTCCTCCGATTGATGATAGCTTTTCAAATTTCCTTCTTTTTCTCTTCGGGGCTTTGCTCTACTTAATCTGCTGTTGATTTTTTCCGTTTGCTGTATGTATCCGGCTTGTACTTGTTCTTTCTTTTCCAAAACAGGGAGCAGGCAAACGTGAGCAGCTCTTCTTTTTTTAAAAAAAAATCCACACGCTGGCAACTTAGGCAGCAAATTGACGTGAGCTCATGCAGGCAACTCCCTAGATCGCTTTATGCTTCCATTGAACACTTTATACTGGCCGGACTGGAACCCGATTAGGACTCCTACCTTTGCGAATCGAAAGAACCAATCGATCCAGCTGACGAAACTATTGCTATGTCGATCTTGCCTTCTGCAATTCTAAACGCTGGATCCATCGACACAATGCATGAACGCGTGCACAGGAAGGCAATAGCGACGTCGAGCCCTCGCGCACAACCGACGGATCTCGTCGACCACGATTTTCTCCATCCCTCGCCGCGCTTCTCTCTTGATGAGGACACACTTGACGCAGTTCCTACAGACGGCGCCAACTGTCGTGGGGTAGATAACACGGCAGATGCTACTTTGGGGTAGCTTGAGTTTTGGGCAAGGCGACTCTGGTGTCCAGGAGTTGGTCTAGCTCTACGAGGGAGAAGATGTTTTTTACCCAGGTTCAGGTCCCCTCGGTGGAGGATCCCTACGTCCTGCTATAAGTCACTATATGATAACAGATTACATGGTACGCCAATGGCGATTGCCGGGTTTGGATGACTCCGGTACGGGAGCTCTCTCTTGAGCTCTCTCTCCTTTGTCTATTTCCCTCGGATCTGTCTATCTATGACCTAGGAGCCGGTTTATAAAGACATCCGGGTCTCCTGGTTGTTTACAAGGTAAGGCCGGGTTTCACCCGTACTCGGAGTCCTATTCTAACTCATCTTATCTTTCATATCTTCCAAGTCTTGGACTCCATGACGCGTACCGCCTCCGGGTCTTCTAGATCCTTCCTTCTTCAGCCGGGTTACCGACAAGCTCACCGGTCCATCAGCGTGACCCGGCCCATGATGATGATGGCTGGCCTCGCCGTGCCTCCTGCCTGGCGGGTCACGCTTCCCTCTTCATGGGTCTACCGGGTTATAATCCCCCCATCAAGTACTTGAAGAATTCTAAGCTGGGTTCTATGCCTAAGTATCCTTCGAATAAGGCCATGAAGCCAGCTATGTACAAGATGCTATTGGGGCCTACGCTATGAGGCTGAAGGCCATAGTAGTCTAAGACAGATTGGAAAAAAGGATGCGGTGGCAAGACAAACCGCGGAGGAGATGTGAGACGAGGAGCACTCGTTCATCGCCGGCGGGATCTGGAGCGGGGTGGCCGTACGCTGACCGCCAGTGGCAGTTTCTCCTTTGATGGGAGAATGCCCTCCTTTTGCAGCTGCATAAGGTCCGCGTCGGTGATGGTGGAAGCTGTCCAGTTGCGGGAGGATGCTTCCTCTCCCTCCTCCTCGGCCTCCGCCGCGTCGCCCTCGTCGGAGGGCTGGGCATTCTTCTCTGCTTCGGTGGAGATGGCCGCGGAGCTTGTTGCCGTTACCGCGCGAGAAGCAGATGCATCCGCGGCGCCCGAGCCCCTCTTGGCCAGATCTTGTCCCGCCGTCGCCGACGACGTCGCCGCCGCTGCCGCTCCCGCGGTCGCATCGGAGCTCTCCATGAGTGGGTGCGTAGGTGGTGGTGGTGGAGCTCGCCGGAGTTTGGATGGGGACGGATGCGAGGAGGAAGATGAACAGGGAAATGGATCGAATGGAATATTGAAGAAGATGTGTTCCCTTATATGGAGGAGGTGCGCCGCGATTAGTGCGGTGGCACAACGTCCGCGTGATTTTCGCCACGCGTCCCGCAACGGTCAGATAGTGGGTATCTTCTCCCTGACGCCTCGGAGATCGTGTGCGAAAAAATAGCGGTGATGGCGTCACAACGTCTCTTTGCTTGTCCAAACTGTCGTGGACTGGCTTTGACTGCGGTGACGTCATGACAAGACTCGATGCTGACAGAATCCTTCTGCCAGATTGTTCAAAGTGCAGGAGAGTTCGGCTTAAACCTTAAGGCAGACTGAACGTCTCATTTTGGAATGCTCCAAGCTCTTCTGTCCGCCTTTCGCAAAGGCGAAGGCCCGTGTCTTACAAAGACGGAAAACGAAAAACTTAAACCTTTCCAGGGACTACTGTGGAGGTTATGCCGAACGGGTATACCTGCCACGGTGGATAAAACCAGGCCCACCTAGAAGGCCCATCAGCTAAAGCCGGAGGGCTTAATGGAGAAGGCCTCATGGGCTTAGGCGCAAGGATAAGCCTTGGGCTGGCTTAGTGAAGTCCAAGACGAAGGCCAGACCGCGTTCGCCTTAGGGAGCAAGTTAGGGTTTGTTACCGTGTTAGTCTAGGACTCATGATCTATGTCGGTTAAGGCTTTCCTTGTAGGGGAAGGCTTGACGCCTTTATAAGCCAGCCTTCCAGCAGCCTTAGGGCACGCATACAAACTCATTGTAACCTGTACACATATTCTCCTTGAGTGAATTATAGCAGCACGTAGGATCTCGCCACCGTCGTGAGATCTGAAGCTGGGTAAGATCGTGTGTGCAATCCCGTCACTGGAACCCTCTACGTTCTTCCCCACCTCCTCTACGGTACGTATGAATCCATATTGTAGTTACGCGTTACCAATACCTCGACAACCTCAATTGAGCATGAGTTGACAATACGAGCTCTTGAGAGCATACATGTGAGTAGTGGATCGAATCCAACTCTCAAATCTTTCTCATGTTTTGCATCAAACAAGTTGAACAATTTTTCTTGCTTATGGTTTGTTTGCAATCATGATGGTGTTTTTGGTCTCCTTTATGACAAGCATGTTTCCTTGATCTTTCACATGGATGATTTATGGGTTGACACAAATATGATGAACAATTATTCTTTCCAATGGCTTGTTTACAACCATAGTGACATTTTGTGCATGTCTTGTCATGAGTTTATTGGATTATACCAATTTGGTGTTGCAACAAATATGTTGAAAACATGCTCTTTCATGTGCTTTGTTTGCCACCATGATGATATTTTGGACATTCTACATTGTGTGTTTTTGCCAAATTCTCCTCTTGTTGCATCACGGTTGATGACAAATTGTCCCTTTCAATACCTTGTGTGCAATAATGACATATGGTTCAAAATGAGATACCTAGAGGGCTTCCTCATATTTTCATGGAGTTTTTGTGTTTCCACATTTTGAAGATGTTTCATTGGATTGCTTGCACTTTGACCTTGCACTTGCACTACATCTTCATATTCTTGTGTTGTGCTAACGGTGCTATGACAAAGAATGGACGTGCCATTGTTGATATGCTCCTCTTTCTTGCACACACATGTTTTGCTTGGTCTTTAGTGTTTGTAGGCATGGTGAATTCCAATTCTTCGACAACACATCTACCTCCTTCACATGGTGATGACGAGCAAGAGTCGAGGATGACTCTTTTTGAAGCGGGGGGAGATGATGTAGCCCAACCTAGGACCATCACCATGTCAAGACCTTCAACACATCCCAAGGTGAACTCCTTCCTCGATGAGAGCCCATTTCGTGCACCATTGGATGGTATACTACTTGAGCATCTACCCCTTTGCTATGCTAGGTATCACATGACGAGTACGGACATTCGAGGAGATGCCAAGGAAGCACAAGACTCAAGATCATCCAAGGCGTACGCGTGGAAGAGGAGGAGAAAGCGACAAGACGAAGTTGAAGAAGATGGCAAAACTGTCAGGCCGGTCTCCAGCCCGGCCTACAGACCGGCCTCCAGCCCGGCCTACAGCCCGGCCTGGCCGGCCTGCAAACCGAAGCAACCGGTCTCCAGCCTGGCCTACAGATCGGCCTCCAGCTCGGCCTACACGGCCTGCAACCCGAAGCCGCCGGCCTCCAGCCCAGCCTCGCCGATTTTCCTCACGCGTTGACTTTTAAGTCATGTAACTTACCCTTCGTCCTAGACTACAAATACCCCCTTGGCTGCCTAGGGTTAGGATAGACTATGTTTTGAGATTAGAGTAGAGCTGTGCTCCCCACCTCAAGATGGTCTCCTTCCTCCCTTGCGGGGATGGTTGGATTCAAGACCTCTACTTGTAGTTTAACTACTTGCCAATCTTTCATCTTCGGGTGACTTTATTGGAGCGGTTTGGTTGACCGTTGGAGAAACAACCGTCCAAGATCCTTTCTTGTATCTACTTGCCAATCTCCCACCTTCGTGTGGATTCTATTGGGCCGGTTGGACCGACCGGTAAGGGAAACGGTTCTTGTATCGTGTGTGTTCTTGTGTTCGGGGCGTTCTTCGTGTGTTCTTCGTGTTTCTCCGTGTTCTTGCGTGAGTTCGTCCACATCCGCCGTCAATCCGTGAAGATCGGGCCACCCTCGAAGTCCTTACTTCACCATAGGGCGTATTGGTTTTTGGTTGCCCGGGCCCCCCCCCCCCCAATGCTCTAGAATGTAATTTTTTGGTATTTGGTTGCTCGTGGGAAAACACGAACCATAAATCACACCCCAACTAGACCCGCTAAGAACGACTGAGTCAGCCGCTTCTAGTGAGCCTTGTTCGCTGCAGGGAGTGAAATACGGTGCACGAGCTCGGCGACCATGGAGAGGCACAAATTTGGTCAGCTCCCACCAAAAACCTCCCTATTTACCACTCTCGCTCTCAGCACTCCCCCACCCTATCCACCATTCCTATCCCTTTTTGAGTTTTCCCTTAGTGAGAGCTTCTTCACTTACGAGCAGTCAACGCCATCTTCTCTTAGGGCTTGTTTGGTAACTGCAATTCCGGGGGGATCCCGGCCTTTTCCCGGGGAGAATTTTCCCCTAGTCCGGAGGTCGGGAAAAAAATCCCGGTGTTTTACACCTGGTTCTTCAGATTCCCGACCGGGATTATTTTCCCGGGGATATTTATCCCGGACAGCCAAACAAGCCCTTATTGACGACAGTCGCCAGCGGAAAGCCATCTTCTTCCTCTTCTCCATGATGTCTTCTGCATCTTCCTACTCATTGGATGCATGGTTGTAAGTAATTTCAAACCCTTAATCTTATAAGTAATCTCAAACCCTTAATAAGTTAGCTAATTTGGTAGCTTAAATTAGCTAACTTTATTGAGGCAGAGCATGGTATGTGGCATGTCCATTCTCCTATTTAGTGTGTGTTGTAATTTTTTTTTTTTTGAGGAAAGGATCCGACGAATATATTAAGGAAGCTCAGCACACTTTACAAACAGGTCCAAAAGAAACCAGAAAATACAAAAGGACCCAGAAAAGTGCAAAGAGCACCCCAAGCCACGAGAGGAATCACAATCGGATCCACCGCCGCTCCCCAAGCACCTAGACGACGCCGGAGCCGCCGTACCACCTGCCGCCGGGAAGAGAGCACCGCCACATCATGTAGATGACCGCAGAGCCGTCTGCCGCCGCACGACGGAACCGAGACACGATGAACGTGCACGGCCACAGCGCCAGCTCCCCGGAACCACCCATCTTCCAGCCGACTCGTCGTCGCCCATGCCAACCACCAGCAGCACCCAACCACCTCCAGACGCCCACTCCCCTCGCCACCATGGCCGGCCGGAGCAGAAACGTCGAACAAGACCACCTCCACCAGCACCACCAAAAGCGGATCGCCAACACCCACCTGCTTCTCCCCTCGCCACCACGGCCGGCCGGAGAAGCAAAGACGGAGGAGCGCACCCGACGAACCACCTTCACGACCTCCCTGGCGACGAGGCCGGAACGGGGAAAGGAGGGGAAGGACCACACCCAGCACACCGACGCCATCGCCACCGTCTTCGATGCCGCCGGGAGGCACACACACCTAAATAAAGAACCTATCTACACGCACAAATGATTACCGGAGCTCCCCCACCTCATGGTGCCTAAACGGCGACCGGAGGCGGAGGGGAGCGGCGGAATCGCCGGCGAGAACTCGAACCTACGAGTCGCCCTCTGAGTCGCCTCCTCTCTACTGTAGCAAGGGACACGGGGTTGGGAACACTATATTCTAGTGTGTGTTGTAATTGCAAATGGAGTAACTGTTATTGCAAAAAACAAAAACTGGCATGATGGCTTTCTCTAGAAAAAAGCACAAGATTAGTGCTAAAATACCTTTTCTAACCTTTTCCCTTTGCAAATTACAAACGCACAAAAGATCTATATATGGAATTAAAAAAATACACAAACATGTTCGTCCACATCAATCTTTAGTACAAATCGACTTCATCAGCTGGCCGAAATGAGTATTATTAGAATGAATCTTCTATATCTAAATAGGAATAGCCCACTACAAGTATTTCTCTCAACATGCAAGGTGTCCACCTCATCAATCATGTCTAAGCAATCCTAGCGTGCCACCTAAACCAATCTGCCACCTAATCTCCCGCGGTCGCATCCGGCAAATCATTCGTTTCCCATTCTGGTTCAGCTCTTTTCCTTCTCGCTGCCATTAGTCATTAACATCTTCCGTTATCAGCCATTAAACAATGTACTGTGAGGTTCAAAGCCCGCGACACGTTCAGCAGCCCACATGCGGCTAATTATTGCGACTGCGTTGATGCTAACCAACCTGTCCATTACTAGAGTATTTTTTCAATTCTAAAAAAAAAGAGTATGTTTCTACTCAATTGAGCGACATCTGCAGCCACGCTTCGTATTCCCTAGAAAATCTTCATGGTGACCGCTCTCTTCCCCTCCCAACGAACTCCATATACCATTTCCTATCATTATTCATTAATCATCATTTGGTAACTGAAAATTCCACATATTCAGTTAGACTAGTCACAATGGTGCATGTTACTAGTCTAAGTTACTACCTCCATAGTGGGGAGTAACATGTGTGTAGTGTCATATTTAATAGGTTATACACTCATCTTGCCTTGAAATGTGTGATGTTATGGTAACATAGCTAGTTACCACCACCATCTCTCTCCTCATTAATTACCCGCCACATCAGATTTTTTGCTTATGTGGCACTGATGTTACTCCCCATTGTGACTAGTCTTACTCCTCTCCGTTCTGGCTTATTAATCCCTCCTCACCCATTCTCCATTCTCCTCACTCGATCCCTTCTTCTTCCTCTGAAAATTTTCAGTCCTTTCTTGACGAGCAGCCAACCGTAACCTGAAAATGGCGATGCTCTGGATCCTGCGAGGATGGTCATCCTGTCCTTGACCTTTTCGGTTGGCTATCGGCTGGCCTTTTTTCCCGGTAGTCATGGCAGCAGCCCCATGGGAGTGGGCAGCAGCAGATAAATCAGTTCCTGTACCTACCCATTGTTCTCTCTCTCTCCTCTCACCCGAATCTATGCATACAGGTAATTCTCTCGCATGATTTTTCTTATTACACATCTGTTCCAGCTATGTACAATTTGTAAGAGCAAGTCCAGCAATTCCCCCATACGGTCCCCGATAGGAAAAATAGGGGAGAGAGAAGGAAACAACGCCTCCAGCAGTTCCCCTACCCGTGTCCCCGCTCCATCGGCGTCCCCGACCTACGAGCTCCTCTCCCCTTCGCATCGGGGCGAAGGAGGCGTCCCCAACCCATCTCCCCGAGCAACTGCTCGCTGCCGGACAACTCCTCCCGCCACCAGGTTCGTCTCCCTCGTCTATTTCTCTGTTTCTGCTCGAAATAGCCCTCAAAATCGAGCTCGATTTGTCCACACCGGACGAGATTGAGGAAGAGGGAGAAGAGTAGAGGGGAGGGGGTGGGACGGCGCTGCCATGGTGAGCACCTCGCGGCGGGGCACGAGCAGCAAGGGCCGAGCTGGGCGCGCGAGCAGCTGGCGAGGAAGCAGCGGGAGAGGTCGGCCGAGATGCAGGGAGAGGAAGAAGAGGAGAGAGCAGGGCAGCGCGAGGGCGGCGTGGCCTCTTCCGTCCGTGCCTCGAGCACGCGGGGCGGGCGGCGACAGGAGGCGACGGCGTCGCACGGGGCGGAGGGGGCTCGCCGGCCGCGTGGGATGCAGGGGGTCGGGGCTCGCCGGCCGCGCCGGATGCAGGGTGGGTTGGAGCTCGCCGGCCGCGTGGTGGAGGAGGTGCTGGGGTGGGGCAGCGGTGGAGGAGGTGCTGGGGTGGGGCAGCGGTGGAGGAGCCAGGAGGTGGGCTGCTCGGTGGAGAAGAAATCGGGAGTGGTAGTGCTAGTGCTAATTGCTCACTGCTTGTACTGCTAGTGCTAATTGCTAGTATATATGTTATAATGCTACTGCTATTGCTTGCTGTCCAATTGGTAAGAAGGATGACGTTGTTTAATAGAGATGAATTACACACTGCTACTGCTTGTTGCTTAGAGAGAAATTGAGTGAGGTTTCCTGAAATTTTGCTACTGCTTGCTGTCCAATTTTGTGTAGATGAAGTTAGGGAAACTGAGTGAGGTTAGCTGAAATTGCTACTGTTGTTAAATTGCTGCCCAATTGCTGCACAATTGTTTGTCAAATTGGTGTTAAATTGATGTCCAATTTCTGTCAAAGTGCAGTCCATTGTATCAATGTCTCCATTGTATCAAAAACTAGTTGATTCTGCTTGGAACTTGTACAGGAACTGCAATATAGCTATACTGCCTTCAATTTTGCTACTGCTTGGAAATTGCTGTCCAATTTTGGTGTTGATTGATGCAGCTAGTTGTGCAAAGAGTAGATAAAATTGCAGTTTAGCTAGTTGTGCAAGCAAAATATGAATGTACTGCTGTGCTGTGCTGTTGTGCTGCTGCTCGCTGTAGGGAAACTGATTGAGGTTTGCTGCTATTTTACTAATTTTGCTGCTGCTTGTGTTGAACAGATTTGATGGCAGAACCATCGTATTTTGAGCTTTTGAGCAGTGGTGTTGATTTGAATGATGTTGATTTGAGTTGGGGAGAGACACGCCATACGGATTTCAGTGGAGATCAACAACCTACCCCTCCTGTGAGATCAAGCTCGAAGAAAGGAAAAAATTTCACTGTGCATGAGGACGAGGTGTTGACAGATGCATACCTTGAGGTAACTCAAGATCCGATTGTAGGGACTGAACAACGGGGTAACACCTATTGGAAAAGGGTCCATGATTACTTCCATGCGAACATGGGAGAAGTATCAGATCGTAACCAAAGTTCACTCCAACACCGTTGGGCTGTTATTAATGAACAAGTCAGTAAGTTTTCTGCGGCTTTGGCGCAGATTGAGAACAGAAACCAAAGCGGAGTGACACAAGTTGACAAGGTATAAATTATTTGTTCTCGCATTTGTTTTTTGTGTTCATTTTCTGTTGAGTTCATTTGTTGTGTTCATTTGTTCTGTAGATGAAACAAGCACTTATGAAGTATCGTGCAGATGAGAAAGGAAATAAACCTTTCGGATTGATGCATTGCCATGAGAAACTGCAATATAGTGAAAAGTGGAAAAATAGAGACTCTAACAAAAAGCAGAAAAAGACCTCTAATTCTACTCCTGGTTCATCTACTCCTAGTACCAATGCAAGTTTGTTTGAGGATGAAGCTACATCTCCCAACAAAAGTGTTCAAGTGAAAAGACCAATCGGTAAGAAGGCAGCAAAAGCACAACGAGCTAAAGGTTCTAGCTCTACAAGTGAGAGTGCTGTCATGGAGACATTGGGCAATCTGTTTTCGTCAAGGAGAGAGGAGGCGCTCTCAAGGGAGGCATTGAGACAAGAGAGGTTTAATATATCCATTCCTAGAGAAAAAGAGATGGAAGAAGAAAGGTTGGATGAAGAAAGGAAAAATCGTGCCATAAAGGAGCAGCACTTGGCACTAGAACAAGAAAAGGTTAGACTCAAGACTGTTGCACAAGACCGTGAAATAATGAACATGGACATTAGTGGTATGGATGAGCAACAACAACAATACTACAAGCTATTACGGAGTCAGATCATCGCTCGAAACTCATCTGTTTGAGCTTCGAAAAAGTTGTTGTATGGACTAATTTCTTGTTTTGTTAGACATGAGACATATGTTGTATGGACTAATTTCTTGTTTTGTTAGACATGAGACATATGTTGTATGGACTAAATTATTAGAAAATATTACATCTGTGCCATTACTGCATATTTCAAAGTACTACATATGGGTAGATAATTTAAAGTACTACATAGGGGTACATAATTTAAAGTACTACATATGGGTAGATAATTTAAAGTACTACATAGGGGTACATAATTTAAAGTACTACATAGGGGTACTATTAGAAAAAAAACTACATCACATTTCCTTGGATCTGCCATTGATGCTCAACTAGGTCTTGTTGGAGCTGAGAGTGAACTTGTTTGTCTCGGATCTCTCTATTGAACTGAAGAAACTGAGAAAAAGCAGCCGAGTGTTGGTGAGAGATTGTTGCCATTTCCCCTATATTTTCATAATTGTAGTCTTCTTCATGAGTGTGATGCTCATTCTCAATTATCATATTATGCATGATGATACAAGCTGTCATAATATCTCCAAGTGTCTCTTGATCCCAAAACCTCGCCGGTCCACGAACAATGGCAAAACGAGCTTGGAGAACTCCAAAGGCTCGTTCTATATCTTTCCTACAACCCTCCTGATTTTGGGAGAAACATTTCTTCTTTTTTCCTTTCGGATTTTGTATTGTCTTCACAAATGTTACCCACTCCGGATATATGCCATCTGCAAGATAATACCCCATTGTATAGTTGTGCCCATTGATGTTGTAATTCACTTCCGGAGCTTCACCTTCAGTTAGCTTTGCAAAGACAGGGGAACGGTGAAGAACATTAATATCATTCAGAGACCCCGGTAAACCAAAAATGGAATGCCAAATCCAAAGATCTTGTGAAGCAACAGCTTCAAGAATGATTGTAGGTTCACGAATATGGCCCTGAAAAAAACCTTGGTGTCCACTAGGGCAATTTTTCCACTTCCAATGCATACAATCTATGCTCCCTAGCATACCTGGAAAACCCCTTTGCTCTCCAATAGCAAGTAACCTAGCAGTATCATCAACATTTGGAGATCTGAGGTACTCATCACCAAATATTTCAATGACAGCTCTCACAAACCTTCTAAGACTTTCTAAAGCGGTGCTCTTCCCTAGCCGACAATATTCATCTGTAGCATCAGCTGATATTCCATAAGCAAGCATCCGAAAAACTGCAGTCATCTTTTGCAAAGGATGTAATCCAAGAACACCAACATGGTTTCTTTCTTGCTCAAACCACGTATCATGTCGTTCGACAGCACCCGCTATGTGTAAAAACAAAGGACGATGCATTCTAAACCTAGAACAACAAAATCATGAATGAGACACAAATCAAGAAGAAAGGCATAAATGAACAATTGTAACAATTGCGTACCTTTGGCGAAATAGCCTCGCGGGGTAGCCGCCTACTTCAGCAAAGTAGTCTCTGTGGAGTCTACTACAACCCTCTGCTCTATCTCGGTCAATTACTTGGCGTCCCGGCACGGAACCACCATGTCGTGGAGCATTCAAACGGTCCTGCTCTTGCTGACCTACGACAACAGCCATCGCATAGAGCTCCTCATCGTCGGACGACGATGACTCCTCCATGCACATTCGCACGGCCATGCTGCGGCGGCGACTCATTTTTGTGTGCGGGTGTATACAAAGAGATTGAGAGAAGTGTGAAAGTAGAGACAGAACCAGGTGTGAGGGATATGTGAGGGATGAAGCTGTATATATAGACCTGAAAACTAGCCGTTAGAAAAAACACTGTTAAAAAACTAGCCGTTAGAAACAACACTGTTCAAAAACTAGCCGTTCAAAAAAACACTGTTCGAAATCTGGCCGTTAGAAATAGTGTTGTTCAAAACTATCCGTTGGAGATACTGCCGTACGAATTACGGCGGTTACAGAAATAACCGAAGTTAGTTACAAAATATTGTTTAAATATAGTTGAATGTGATATAGGGGAGATGATATAGGGGAATTGCTGGAGATGACAAAAATATAGGAGAGGAATCTTTTTAGGGGAGTCCCCTATATGGACATATAGGGGAGACAATATAGGGGAATTGCTGGACTTGCTCTAAGGGGTTCGTTCATTGACCGGAGTTGTTCTTCCTCTATCTCCATGTATTGAGATGTGTGTGTGCCATGCAATAAGAAAAGCAAATCATGTCCAATGCCGATCTCCCACTCCAAAATTCTGTTTTACAGGTTTCCAATTATATATGCTATCTGTTTGTCATTCATAACGTTTTGTACCATGCTTTGTCCTCTCCAATCTTGGTCTAAAATACTGACGTTACTAACATTTTTTTCAGTGTTTGTACATATAATCGCATATGGTTTCTTTTACATTGTGCATTTACCACTATATACGTTATTGTTTGCCCGTTCATTATTTACATAGTTGCTTACATTGATATTAAAAATCTGACACGTTGTCTAATTTAATTAGCAGGTGTTTCTCATCTGGCCGATATTTTATATTCTATTTGGCTTTCAATGTTTCTGAGAGGTGATGGAAAAAAATTATACCTACCTACACTTCGATGGAACTTATTTATCTGCCGATTATGAACTCAAGATACCATCTAACTATTCGCAGTTGTTTTTTTGGCCGTGCTTAAATTCTCTAATAGGTGGAACTATTCATACAGAGTAGTGAGACGTTCCTTTTATAATTTTGACATTTGTTGATAGTTCATCTATGAATCCCGTGTTATTTCATACCATTTAAATGGATAATCATGCACATTTTTATGAAGCTTCAATTTTTTTATAGCTTTGTTATCCTTAGTTCTTTTAGCCACATGGTCCCGCTGCAACGCGCGGGGTATCCTCTAGTAATGTGAAATTTGTATGCATGCAGATGCCCAGATTTTTTACACGCTGGTTATTTTTCAACATAAAAAGTAGAGCGAGTTTGGGTCATAGGTGTAGATGCACACCGTTCAAAAATTAAATTTCAAAATATCAAAAAATCAAATAGAAATTTCGGTTGCATATCAGGATTTGTAGCCCGGGCTACATGTGGGGAGGTCTCAGTCAGAGAAGCCAGCGTAGACGACGCGTGGCAACAAAGGCGGAGCTGGGCCCAGGCTACAAGGGCCATGGCCCGGGGCGTGGAAAAATTACCAAGCTATATTTGAGATCTTAGCCTGGTGCGAAGCCCAGCACTTAGGCGCCTTCAGCCCACGATTGGAATCGATCAATCCTCACGAACCGTGGAGACAACACACTACGCGTTCGTGCGGGAGGCAGTGATCATCTGTTTTCGATTCAGTGTGTTCGTTTCGACATTCCTGACTTCTTGCCGTCAGCGCATCCATGGCGATTCAGTGTGGTGACTAAGGGCATCTCCACTTGTCCCCCAGCGCCCCCCCCCCCCCCCCCCCAGCCGAGAAATAGCGCCGTTTTTCGGCCTGGGGGCCCGAACGACTGGAGATGCCCATCCATCGAGTAGCGAGAGGGCGCCTGCACCCAGGCCCCAACCCCAATGCACATGCTGTAGGCGCATGCACCCAGACGCGCATACATCTAGCGGAAGCCAAGCAGCGATCCGGCGAATCAGCGACACAGTCCGGACTCCGGAGCCTCCTCTGCCATCTTTGATTTTTCTTCTTCAAGCCCGCAGCTGCTCCAAATTTTCTCATAAGGAGGGCCGCACTATAGGCATACAACACAAGTATATGGTCTAGAATTTGCAATTTTTATGCTCTGCTTCAGCTTGGCCCGACCAAGATTTTTTTGAAGCTCCCCACTGAGGCTGAGATCAACCAGATCTTTGATTGGTACTACCACCTTCTGTATCATTTATGTAATATATTGTCTTTTGTTATACTGTGTTCCAATACGTATTAGCTATCCAACTAAGCTATCCTTCTTCTGTTATGTCTTAAAACTGGGGTGTTTTTGGACAAGTTTTGTCCTTAGTTTTTGGCCTGGGTCGTCGATAGTTCCTGGCTACGCCGTTGCGTGGCAACATGGACTGGAACAATCCACTAGTCCAGAGAGTGTGTGCGCTGCCAAGTTCTGCGGTGATGGCCGAGAGGTCAGTGACTCGGTGAGGGCCCTGGTGATCGGGTTGAGGAGGCGAACTGCGTGGCTCGCCTTGTCGCCCAGGAGCAGGAGGCCCTTGGTGCTGGTCTCGAGGTGGTGACGAGAGAGCTCCGGTAGGTCGACGCGCGCAGGCGCCGGCACCGGTGGAGAGGTTGAGGAACCGGCGGCCATCGCCGTCGGTGCGGTTGGACATCATGATCCAGCAGCGCGGGCGGAAGCGGGGATCCAAGTGATTGCATTCCTCACGCGGGGTCAGCCGTGCATTTCCTGTGAATGCTTTGCGGCAATCGATGATAGCCCGCGAGGTGGGATTTAAACTGACCATTCCCCGTGGTGGATGCTTTGCGGCAATCGATACTAGCCCACGAGGTTGCTCCTGCTGGTTCGCCTATTGCTCATATGCTCTGCTCAGATCTGATCCTGGATTTCCAGGTGATGCTGGATGAGGCGTGGCGGCGGCTCAGCGCGCAGTCGCACACGATGTGGTAGGAGACACGAACACGGTCACGACAGAAACAAAAAAAAAAGACAGCTTAAAAACATGTCTTTTCTGTCTTTGCTTTTATTCCATGTCTAGTTTTTTTATAGAAAATTCCATGTGTTAATTGAAACAACAGAAATCCCACGCGCTTAGACCGTGCCGTGCCGGGCCTGAAAGCTATCTAACTAAGCCAGAGAATTCTCTAAAAAAAACTAAGCTAGAGAAAGTTTTTATTTAGCACTCTTTCTTGCAGAAACATTTCAGTATAATGGGTTCTCCCCAAACAAGGAAACACGTCCCATCAATAAATCCCTCCTTGTGGCAGGCCTCAACACATCGATCATCACGACAATTCCCAACGGTATAGGTCTTGCTGGCCTCCTTGCAAGTCTTGGCATCGGAGCCTACAAAACAAAGAACACAATATGGCGTATGAAAAACAAACATATGCTATATTGTTCTAGAAAGATACAAGATAATATACGAAGCATGGAGTATGAATTTCACATATGACTAGC
The DNA here is from genome assembly GCA_947311845.1 of Poa pratensis. Lineage (NCBI taxonomy): Eukaryota > Viridiplantae > Streptophyta > Magnoliopsida > Poales > Poaceae > Poa > Poa pratensis. The sequence continues at coordinate 22,157,967 of CAMZMU010000065.1, forward strand.
AAATGTATAGATGATGCATTGGGAAGTTCCTCGTTCTTTAATTGATATTTTGATACAAAACTTACCAGGAGACGTGAGGAGTAGCATGAGAAATAGCAAGCACAGTAGGCTTGAAACCTTGGGGACTCCCATGTCTCACCGATTATGAAGACACGAAGAAATATAAGTGACCACAAAATTGATGCACATCCAAATAGTCTATGCCATCTCTTATAGCCATGGATGATATGGCCTAATGGAAATTAATGAAATATTAATGGCCAATTAAGGGCAAAGATATTATTATGTGATCATATTTGGCAGATATGATTGTGTGATCCTATATATGAAAGATATGATTGTGTGATCCTATCTGGAAGATATGACTACGTGATCCTATTTTATAAGAAATTGTCCTCTCATATTTCTTGATGTGGAACTGTTAAGATTAAAGAAACCACATGGGTTTCTATAGTACAAGATGCATAGTATTAGACTATTAGTTCTACAGACTCGCCGCTGCCTTGAGTATTTTTGTAGTCACTATATTCTCCATTAGGATGGCAGCTTTGCTTTTTATTATATTGATCTTCCATATTCACTGTAAATAGAATTTGTTCAATCCTGGAAAACGGGTTGATGTTTTGTTCCTCTGTCTCAGATGTCTATTCGTGTTCTGGAACTAGAGAAGCTCTGGTATCCTGGCAATATTACCATACCAAATATTCCTTACAGAGTTCTAATCATGTTGTGATTCAAGTAAATTTTTAATTTTTTAGGACTTCATAAAATGCATGTGACAAGTTCATATACGCACATGATTATGTATGACACAAATACATCTGTTACGGATAGAAAATACTAAAGATATTACCTTAGTATTAAAAAATCTAAAAGTGTCATCATTAATCAAAAAATAAATATTCATATAATCTATCCCACTGAGGTTTATAGAAAATATTAATGATAGAATGCATTAAAAAATTAAAGTGAATTCTCCTATGTTCCTAAGAAAACTTTTGCATGGATTTTGGATATTACCGTATGAAACTATTATATGGTTTAGTATTTCGTGGCCAAACAGAGACTCATGCATGCCACAGTAAAAATATTTTGGAAACTTATACATACTTATAGGTTAGGAGAGAATGGAACATGCACTAAAGTTTTGATTTGCATCTTTGTTGTCCACCAAGGCATACAACATCATTCACACATTACATGTGCATATTTTAACATCATACATAAATCCAAAACCATTTAGCCACTACATGACTAAAATTGTTATGCACGATCAACGACTGGAAGAGTCCAATGCATGCAAACAATCTAATCAAACACTGATTATAATATGACTCTTTTTATACCTAAAAACTCCTACATTTCATTGACATGTAAAACCCCTTTTATTCTCAAGTAACTGAGGCGTACAAAACTGTTTATTTTTCACTCTTGGATAATATTTAATTTTCTTTAGACGATATGTGCAACATTGATAACATCGTAACTCATACCATGCGCTCTCTCTATCTCGATCTATAAGTGTTTTCCATGTTTCTTAAGTTCATCTTGCAAGTAACAGTTACATCTTAGACATACCCGTACCCAACAACCCAAGCTAAACCTTAAAAAAAACTTTTGTCAAAGTTCAGTAAATAATTGTCATTAGATTATTCATGGCATCTGGTTTTCTAAATACTATAAAAATTTATCATGCCAACACCTGCAAACAATTCAGCTCCATGAACAGGAACAACACATGTCATACAGCTGAACTTAGCAGCGTGACAATCTCACCTCTAGATGATAAATGTTCAGTCTGAAACTATGAACAAATTATCTTGGGCAGTCAAATCGACTACAAAGCAAAGAAATCGACGGTGGTTCGATGTGGTATAGTAGACTTGTCTAAATTTATCAGAGGAAAATAGTAATCATTTGTTCATTGCTTCGATGCAAGTTTTTCGGTGAAAGAAAAAGGAAAACAGTGTGCGGTTGGAACTATAGATGGATCTTTCATTCCATTGTCGTCGGACAAGATTGAGAGGCAGTTCATTTTTTATTTTACGGGCCGCTCAATTGCAGTTGAAAAGAAAAATTGCATTGCAGATGCGAAGTTCATTTTATTTTGTGGATGTGAGCTATTTCTTTTAGAGATTGGTTTGTGAGCTGGCCTCTATGCTCATAGACTCGCCTGCAGAGGAACAAAGAAGATGCGTGCTACTAGTTTGTGAGCCCAAGAAGATGCGTGCTACTAGTTTCTTCTCGTTCAGTATTCTTTTTTTTTTCCTTCAGGTCTTTCCTTTCTGCTAGTGGCACTATGTACGTATACGTACGAAAAAGAAAATGTGACATTTCCCGTTAATTTTCTACTAGTGGCACTACCTACGTATACCTACGAAACAGAAAATATGGTTCACCGGAATAAAAAAAACCAAAATTTTAAAAATTGGTGAACCATATCAAACGAAACCAAAATTTAAATGATCAAAATTAGGGGTGAACCAAAGAAAAAAGAAACCAAAACTAAGATGAACAAATTTCGGTGAACCATATCAAAACAGAACAAAAATTAAAATGAACAAATTTTTGTCAACTATATCAAACGGAACCAAAATCAAAATGAGCAATTTATGGGTGAAAATATAAAAAACCAAATTACAAATGAACAAATTTCGGTCAACTATATCAGACGGAACCAAAACTCAAATGAGCAAATTAGGGGTGAACCAAATCGAACGGGCCAAAATTAATATGAGCATAATTAGGGGTGAACCAAATCGTACAGGACCAAAATTAATATGAGCAAAATTAGGGGTGAACCGGATAAAAAGGAAACCAAAACTAAAATGAACAAATTTTGATAAACAATATCAAATGGAACCAAATTTTGGTGAACTCGTATCGACCGGGACGAAATTAGGGGTGAATTTGTTTTTTTGGTCAACCATCTCAAACGGAACCAAAATTAAAATGAGCCAATTATGGACGAACCATATCAAAAGAAACCAAAATTAAAATGAACAAATTCAGGTGAACCATATCTCCATATCAAACAGAACGAAATTAAAACTAGAAAGTTAGGGGGTGAACCAAATAAAAAAAACCAAAATTAAAATGAACAAATTTCGATGTGCATAAGGTTTTACTTTTATATGTGTTGAACTTTGTGATTTCATTTTCATGAAAATGAAGCCGGGGAGCCATCCCTGACATTCTAAGAAAAAATCACAAACTGTATGGTGACACCCGTGTTTGCCATGATAGCCACACTAAACCATGGTCTAGTCATCAAGACTTAATTGGTGTGACACCGCCTTGGTCAAGACGTCGTCATCGAGAACACATAAGCTAACATAGAAGAACATTGACTACACGCCAAAACATGCATTTCGCCCCTCCGTGTACCGTCAGCTTGTATGTACTCCTACATGTACAACATATTTTTTTTGATAAAGAAAATATATTAATATCGAACTGAAACCAATTACATCTGGTCTTTACAATAACATGTACAACAGATAATGAACTAACAAAAACAAATATTAACCCAACCACTTGGCGTAATTCCATCCCACCATAGAAAAAGACTTTACCAAATCGGAAACTTCACATAGTCAATGGAGCCGTTTAAAGAAGGGTGCGGCGGTGTCAAACCAAGAATTCAACCCCGACGCTGTCTGTAAGAAAAAAAGAACCACCGGATCGTGTGGCCGGACAAGACGAGCCCGTGCACGGAGGAGTCGGCCTCGGCCTGGGCGTCGCGGCGGACACAAGTCAAGTCACGGTCCAGTAGCCAACCTCCGTTTCCCCGTGTCGTCTCGTCAGGGAAGGCAAAAGAAAAGGAGCAAGCGAGAAACAAGGCGCGGCGCCAACCACGAGGCTGGCCGGTCGTTCCCCAGTCCAGTCCCCACCGTTTCTTACTCCAGTCACATCTCGTCTCGGGAACCAGATCACCGCCACCGCCACTGCACTCCCGCGCCGCCGCCGCCGCCGCAGTGCGAGGAGGAGGAGGAGATGAAGCCCAAGAGCCTCCCGTTCATCGCCTTCGAGCACAAGCGGTTCGTTCCCCGCTCCCCCTCCCTCCCTCCCCCGCTAGCGTACGTGGTTCTCTCCGCCGTCACCCTCCTCGGGATTTTCGGGGGGGGGGGGGGGGGGGGGGGCGTTTTGTTTTGTTTTGACGCCCAAACTCGCATCGCCCGAATTTCGGCGTCCACTTGGGCGCTAAACGGAGGATCTCGCGCATTCGTAGTCCCTTCCACTCTGTCCCGTTGCCAGATTTCCGCCTCCCGGGCTTCGAAATTCCACACGCTTCGTCTGCGGGGATCTCGATTCGGCGCCGCGCGCTGCGCCGCGTCGGGAGGATGTCCTTTTGCTGAATTTTGTGGTAATGCCGCGCGGAATTGGGTGTAATGCTTAGACTGAGGACTGTTTTGAGTGTTGCCGAGTGGCTGCCCACCGGGTGGGTATTTAGATCCCCTCCCCGTATCGTCGGAGGCAGAGGTTTTGCGCGGCCGATAGATTGGTTGGGAGCATTTGGTGAATTGCGGGGTTTAGTGATGTTTGCCTCTTCGGTAAGATCTGGGATTCCGTGGAAGTGTCGCGATAAGTTTAGGACTGTTCCAAGCGCATGATTCTGCAATTGAATTGCGACAGCGCCATATTTGACGTATGTATGATGATTATTGTTTAGCGAAGTTTATAGAGCTTTGGACTTTTATGTATAAATTTCTTAGTAAACAGTGCCAGTATCCCTTCCTGATGTTGTGTGATTGAACCAGGGATGCCTATGGCTTCGCGGTGCGGCCCCAACACTTGCAGCGTTACAAGGAGTATGCAGGCATCTACAAGGTAGTATCTATAGTACACACGCCCCCCAATTATTTTATGCATTTGTCTGGTCTTGACGAGCTGCACACATTCTTGCAGGAGGAGGAAGAGGAGAGATCTGATAGATGGAAGAGTTTTCTGGAGAGGCGGACCGAATCATCTGGACAGGTTTCACCGTCCGTGGACGAAGCTGAAGCTGTAGTTTCTGTCGAGGAGAATGTTGGGGCTGGAAGTTCTGAACTGTTGCATGAGAAGAGTGCGCATAAGATTGAATCATGGAAGCCAATTCGGCCATCCCTGGGCGACATCGAGCAGATGATGGGTCTGCGTGTTGAGAAGAAGCATTCATCTGGTGTCAGGCTGGAATCGGAGGAATCCACCCATCCTGTGACGGTTGAAGAGGCCAAGGTGTCAGGGGACTCGGACGATGAGTTCTATGATGCAGATAAGGTCGACCCTAGCCAAGAAGTGCATTCAGGTGATAGTGTGAATGCTGAAATTGGCAACATGAGCCAAGAAGAAACTTACTCTTTGAAGGAACAGTTGGAGTGTCTTGTCCATGGTGGAGTGCCAATGGCTTTGAGAGGAGAGGTACGGCCTGTTTCCTATAGCTTTTCGATTTATGTCTCTAATTTTAGATTTGCTCGGCTCATTCAGCAGTCCCTTGCTTTTGTGATGACAGCTGTGGCAAGCTTTTGTTGGTGTTGAAGCTCGCAGAGTAAAAGGGTACTATCATTGTCTGCTTGCTTCCGAAGGTGAACTAGAAGATAGCGGACGTTCAGATTCTTCAACCTCAGAAGGCGTCGATGAAAAACCTGATGTATTCTCAGCAATTTCCTCTGAAAAGTGTAAAGGGCAAATAGAGAAGGTAAACTTTCGTCTTAATTGTAATGAAAAAGTGCTATCCTTTTCGTTAATAATTTACATCTGGCTATGCTAATAGAATCCAGTCTGACACATCTGGTCTCTTATAGGACTTGCCTAGAACTTTTCCAGGTCATCCTGCGTTAGATGAGGATGGAAGAAACGCCTTGAGGCGCTTGCTTCTGGCTTATGCTAGGCACAATCCAACAGTTGGTTATTGTCAGGTAAGTGTATCCAGTAATACCACCCCACATTATTTTCTTTATGGTGCTGGTTATCTGTTTCTCTCGAGCTTCTGAAAAACATTTGAAGTAAAGTTGTTGTATTCCAAGTCACACACCCCACTACTGAACCCAAAACTTACTACTCAATGCTTCCAATAAATAATGCATGTGACTGTAGAAGTCTTTCTCAATCAAAATTCTAGTGAACAAATGTATACGCTTGGACATTTTCAAATTTTCTCATAGCAACGATTTCTCTGTTGAATAATACTGTAGGCGATGAACTTCTTTGCTGGACTCTTACTTCTATTGATGCCAGAAGAAAACGCATTTTGGTACGCCCAACATGACCACTTGCTCTACTGTTATCTGGGTTTAGGGTTTCAAACCCTAAGATCTCAAGATAGCTCAATTTAATAGTATATTAAATCTCTTGATGGTATAACAGGACATTGGTAGGAATTATTGATGACTACTTTGATGGGTACTTTTCTGAAGAAATGATTGAGTCGCAGGTACTTTTATCTTTGCAAAGCTTGCATATGCCAGTCCTTGAAACTCCATCTCGATAACTGCTTATGTAAAATTAATGTTTGGTATCCATTCAGGTGGATCAGCTTGTTTTAGAGGAGCTAGTCCATGAGAAATTCCCGAAATTAGGTTAGCAACTTATTACAATTATAATACATTATTGGTGCGGCGAGACTCATCTAGTTAATGACTGCAAAAATTCAAAACTTCATGTCTTTACATGCTTTTCAATGCAGCAAATCACCTGGACTACCTCGGCCTTGAAGTTGCATGGGTTACTGGACCGTGGTTCTTATCCATTTTCACCAATGTGCTTCCCTGGGAGAGTGGTTAGTATTGACCTATGTTTTTTCAACAGTTACTGCTTGAAAAAGCACATTTTCTAGTAGTCTACCTTACCTAACTCTATGACGAACACAGCTCATTGACGTCTTCTGATTAAGTCCAAGCCCTCATCACTCTTAGTGAACACTAATCTGATGAAACTATTATATTTATTGCAACATGTATGTGATAGATTTAAAGTAGATGGCGCAGATTCATGTGATCAGGGAGAGGTTAGTTAAAGCGAGCCCTGGGCTCTCCCTAAAAAGTGTGAAAACGACCATAATCATGTCTTTCGCATCACAATTGATGGCTATGGGGTACATAGGAACCACAGATTTTTTGGTTTCTGATAACCAGTTATGTTTATTGTTGGTCACCTGTACATAAAGCACTGTCTGGTGTAAAAGTCTCATGCATTTGCCCTGTGTTAAAAAATGACACACATTTATATTGCTATGTACTGCTTGAACATTTCAGTCCTCCGTGTATGGGATGTGCTTCTGTTCGATGGGAATCGTGTGATGCTGTTCCGGACAGCCCTTGCACTACTGGAGTTTTACGGTACCACACACACTTTTGATTTGTCGTCCTTTCCAAAAAAAACATGATAATATTTCATAGATACACCAAAAAGTCCATCTCATGAACTGGATTGAGACTGATGCTTGAGTTGTTGCGCTAATTGCAGGCCCTGCACTTGTGACTACAAAAGATGCTGGTGATGCAGTTACCCTTTTGCAGTCTTTAGCTGGTTCGACTTTTGACAGCAGCCAGCTTGTCCTGACAGCTCGCATGGGATATCAGTCTGTAAATGAAACAGGATTGCAAGATCTGAGGAACAAACACCGGCCATCTGTTTTATCTTCAATGGAAGAAAGGGCGAAAGGTCTAGGTGTCTGCAAGGACAGCAGTCTTGCATCAAAGCTCTATAATTTCAAACGTGAGCCTGAACCGCTGGTATCAATAAATGATTCAGCAGACCAAATGAGTGATTTCGCAGATGGGGATGTTAACCAAGAGGGTGATTCTGGAGACATGGATGATATGTATGGTGGCCTGACAGTCAGTTCTGAGATTGATTCGTTGCCGGATCCGAAGGACCAGGTAGCCATCTCAATCAAATAATCCAAGCTTTACTACTGTACTCAAGTAGTTCCAACCTATGACCCCATCATTTATTTTCTACCTTTAGTAGTAGCTCAACAACTCACATGGTTGCTGTAATTTGCTAATTTGTGTTAGTTGTATTATTGCAGGTCACCTGGCTGAAGTTTGAGTTATGCCGATTGCTAGAGGAGAGAAGATCAGCTGTTCTCAGGTATATTTTCTACACGTTCATGATTGCATTTTGTCGCATGTTGCTGAAACAATCCTTCTTAGCCATGTCCAATCCAGTTTCCACATTTCATGATTGTAGTTTGTTCTAGGTTGCTGGAAGGAACAGTCTTATATGATCACTCCACTTTTAAGATATTTGCAATTATTCAAGTAAATATTACTGGTTTCTTAATGATGTTTGGGGGTCCAGTTTTCTGTAGTAACATGTTCTGAAACTGGTAAACAACAGGAATCGCACAGCACAACCAGTTGAAACTTCATCAACCTTGTTTTAGCTACAAGCAAGCTGGAATCTGACTATTTATGGTTATTTTCATTCTTATTGTCTGCCTACTCTTGCAAGATTTGGTTGATTATAGCATTTGATTGTATCTACACAAACATGTCATAACCACCAAACCAAACTATTTTTCTTGAACACGAAGACATCCAAAATAGTCTTAGAAGCGTCTTAACAATGAAATATACCTATATATGTATATTTCCACTTGCTACAGTTAATTGTTATGTCTCACAAGGTCATCTGCACACAATTGAAGGGTTGTCTCTGGATAAGTTCGCAGAGTGGAATATTTGTCAGCTATATGTGTCTACGCTTCGGTGACATTCCTTGACCGTCATTCCCACATAGTAGCGGCGTGGCTCTTTAACACATATCACCAGTTTACAACATACCCAATGGCAAGAGATGAAGAGTGTCCAGAGCCTTGAACTGGACAGAAAGAGGGCAAACAATTTTTTACTTAAATTGCGAAAGCCGAAACTTGAACCCAAGACCTCTGCTGTGATACCACATTAAGTTTCATGCACCAACCAGTAGAACCAAAAAGTCCAAACTGATGGAGAAGGTTGGACAATCCACATATACTTTAACAAGCACATATGAATTGATTACAAGTATTTAGAATTTTAGATGTAATAAGAGTAAATTATTGACTGCTGTGACTGCTACCTATAATTCTTGGTTCATTGAAATTGTGAAATGCAACATGCCTTTATATTGCTTGTTTCTTTTCCACAAAGATTTTCTGCTCAGTGTAAGTGCTATTTTTTATTGATTTTTGTTCCTTTTGCTATTCAGAGCTGATGAACTAGAGACAGCATTGATGGAAATGGTTAAGCAAGATAATAGACGGCAATTAAGCGCAAAGGTATAGCTAGATATACTTATCATTATGTCAACAGTCAGACTGCACAGTAATATTTAACTTTAAAGCTCCAAATTGTTGCCTATGCAGCTATGCCACAGAAATAGCTTATTCCTAGTTCTGTATAATAAGCTTGTATTCTATTTTCTAATTTTTAAAATACATGCACCTTTTGTATCTAAATAACCATTTCACCAAACTAGAAATTCTGCAAGACTTCTATAGTATGGGCACTTAGTTTTGTAATAACCATCCACCAAATTATAACCCCTGCCAGTCTATCATAGTTTATCTGAGGAGCTACATATGTTTTTCTTGGAAGAAAAATAATCGTGCAAATAACCACGTCTCTGTCTTAGGCTGAGCAGTTTGAACATGAATTATCTGAATTAAAGCAGACCCTATCAGACAAGCAGGAACAGGAGCAAGCGATGTTTCAGGTACAGCCTTCAGTCGGTGCTTCACCAAATGTATCTTTCTAGTTTCTACTATGACATATTCACTAACAAGGAATCATATTGAAGGTACTGATGCGTGTGGAACAGGAACTGAAATTTGCAGAAGAAGCACGCATCTCTGCTGAGCAGGATGCTGCTGCTCAGAGATACGCTGCTAATGTGCTGCAGGTTAATTAGCCAACTTGATCTATTATCTGCACAGACCATCTCTGGTTTTCTTAGGCATCACCTATTTCCATAAGAATTAACTGGAATCCCAAGTCCTGTTTAATGTAGCATCAGCGTCTAGTAATTAATATGGACCTATTATGTCATTAGAGATTTTGACACAAAATTTAACAAAAAGGAACACCAAAAATTTACAATAACACTTAGAAGATGTCTAAGAAACTTGGTCAGTACCCTTACCGAATATACCAGGCTATTAGAGAAAAGCTGGCCAGTTTCTACAGCTAACTTGGTTGGAACCCTTACCAAATATACTAGGCTGCCGGTACTTTTATGCCGAGTTAACTAATTTGATTACGAAGTTCGTGTGGTTCTAATTGATTTTGTCATTAACTCTAGTCTGCTGATTTTTTTTAAGAACTTAAGCTTTGGTAAAGTGGCAAGTAGCATAACACTTGTCATTTTAGAGAAAATGTGTCTAAATAGTTAGAAAGATTTTCTTCTTTCATGCCTGATCAAAACCTTTGCCTGTTGGGAAACAGTTATAGCTAGTAGATTTGCTATACCATGAGTTGAATCGCTGTATTTGATTTTGGTACATATCTACTCCAGAATCTCAGAGGAAAATTGGCCATTATGGCTCAGTCACACTTCAGCTCTATGCTTACCATAATCCTCGTTACTATATTATACACTCATCAGGATCACGACACTTGTGCAGGAGAAGTACGAGGAATCTATGGCATCATTTGCCCAAATGGAGAACAGAGCTGTAATGGCAGAAACGATGTTGGAGGCCACACTGCAATACCAATCTAGCCAGCAGAAAGCATTTTCCCCTTTACCTTCTCCAAGGTATCTTAGTCTTGCATCTTCACATGTTTGTAGTACTTAGTACCAGTCAGCCTGCTACTTAAACCTGGAAACATGTCAATATTGATTTACAGATCTTATTTTTTATACTATCTGAAGTTCTGAACTTCAACTATTTAAGGCTGATAATGTGCAGTTATGGCAGAGAGTGAATATTCCGCAACTAGTTGCGCACGTAACCCATTACCAGATGTACTACTTTCGAGTTTCAAAAAAATGTGAAATAAATCATGGGCATTCGTCATGTTATTTGTAGTGCATCCACAAAGTTTCATCCCGAAATATTACCATATATGTCCTGTGCAAAAAAGAGAAAACACAAGTGAATAGTATCATGTACTATTCACATATCATTTGTCTTTTTTATACAGGCACATATTGTCCAATTTTTTGATGAAAATTTGTGGATACATGAGAAACAACATAGTCAACGTCCATGATTTATTTCATATTTTTTGGATACTTAAAAGTGCGACATGCAAAAACAGGTGCGGGTGCAACTAGTTGCAAAGTTTAGTTTCCCATCATGCTCTGTTAATAAAGTTTGATTCCCCACCACCAGACTAGCAAAGTGTACTACTGTGATAATGAATTTGAGCTAATTATTTTCCTTTCTAAAAGAAGTGTTAAATAATTTCCTGTTATGGTGTTCCAGTGTTGATATTTACTGGGCTTTTTATTCCCCTATAGAGCATCTGTCGAAGATGATTCATCGCAGGAGATCCAGCCTAAAAGAATAAACTTACTTGGACCATTTTCACTGAGTTGGCGTGATAAGAGCAAGGTAACTTATTCTGACCAATAGACAAAGACATGTGATGTTTGGTATATGGCCGCACCAGCTTTGGCTAGTTGCAAAGGACTCAGCTTGCCAATCCACTAGACTATTTTAGTTTGCAACTCAACAATGTAGTTACTCCCTGTGCTTGAGATAAAAGATACTACCTCCGTTTCTATGAATAAGGCGCACACGCATTCCAAGACGAAAAATTTGAGCAAAAATATCTTGATTATATTCTACATAATTTGTATCGTTGGATTCATATTGAAAAACACTTTCTAATGATGCTAATTTTATACCAATAATCTTTATATATTTGGAGTAACTCATTGGAATGGAGGGAGTAATCTATTGCTATCTAGCATAAGTATAAACTTCTGTCATCTCAACTAGTACGATATTTTGAAATGGAAGCAATGTGAATTCATGGTTAGACTTAAAGTGCGGAGCAAATCCTCCATTCCTTGCAACCTAGGTTGTACCTACACTTTTACCAGGGACTATATACTGACCTGTTAGCATCGGTTCTTCTCAGGGAAAACAGAACAATGCTGGTGACTGCACAGATGCCAAGCTTACAGACACTCATGATCAAAGGGAAGAAACACCCAACATGGATGGTGAGAATCAGGGAGGAACACAAAATCTAGAAAGTGAACGGACAGTAGAATCACCCAATGGAAACGACAAGCTGATGGCAGATACGCCGAAAAAGGACGACGAGCTGCCAAAGTCTACACAATCACGAAAGATATGAATGGGCAGCATGAACAGCTGCAAGAAATTCAATTGGATTGATAATTCTAAGCCCATCCTTTACTATCTTCACCACTGGTGTACGTTGCTGTTGAGGCAACACCTGATGGCTTCAAGTTTTGAACAATCTGAGTTCCATTTTTTCTTTCATTACCACTTTGTAGGTGTATAGGTTTCTGCTTCTCTCCATTGTCACTTGAAAAGAGAAAAAAAATGCAAGGTTATATAGCTGTCTATTAGTTGTCACCTTGCGATGTAAATGCGTTTTAGAGGGAAAGGTACCGAATGAACAATCTGTGAAAGTCTGAAAGATCAGCATGCATTGTTGGGAAGTGTATATCATCTCTGATAGAGAAGAGGGCATGGTTGTTGTCAGTTACAGTGTATATATTGTCACCACAAATGAGCTGGTGCGAGGCCTTGATCAAATATTCTGCTGTGCTTGTTGGCCTCCACGATTTCTTTGTTGTTGTTGTTGTTGTCTGCACAAAGCAATGGTAGCAAAACGGAAAACATGAAAAAAACGCCTGTAATCGGCGCCTGGTTATATATACGATGAGAGACGTGACTCAAAATGCTTCTTGTCAGGGCACGATCACGCTGACACCGGTCACGGGCGGAGAGATAAGAAGCGACACCGCAGCAGATTCGATTCCATCCACGATTCCACCGACTCCCCGGGGCCTCTGTCCCTTCCTCGTGATCGCCGTTGCCGGAAGGGCCGAGGGCAGTCAGCCAGTCACCCCCACAGCATGCACAATCCATCTTTTCCCCTTCTTTCCGCCTGCAGCTGCACCGCAAGCCCCGCCTGCGCGCCGCAGCTTTCCTTTCAGAGACCCCACGAGATGAGATGGTCCAGTAGCCAAATGCTGTGTGGAGCAGCCTGTCCATCCAACAGCATCTCCACTCGTCCCCCAGCGTCTCCAAGAGGTCTTTTTAGCGCCGGCGCGAAGGATTTTTTATCAGTCGTCCCCAGAATCTCATTTAGCGCCGCTTTGCGCCGTTTTGCGCCGGCGCACCCAAGCGAAACCCAGCGTACCGGGGTTCGCTTGGGGGGGAGGGAAGGCGTCGTGGGCTAGACATGTCGGTGAGCCACGGCGATTTCCCTCCATATTTTGGCCCTTCCCTCCATAATTTTGCTTTTTCCCTCCATTTTCGCCCCCACATATACCCTCTCCGCCGGCCGATCCCGCAATTTCCCTCAGATCTGCCCGCCATGGCTCCCAGCAAATTCACCGCCCCCCCGCAACGCCGTCGTCGTCGCGCCCTCCGCCGCCTTGGAGGTGAAGAAGCCGAGGAAGCCAAGGGCGCCGAAGAAGAGGCCCCCGGGCTGGACCAACGCCAAGTGGATCGCGGACGAGGCGCGCCGGAAGTCCGAGAACATGCACCGCCGGGAGAGGGAGAGGGTGTTGCGTGCCAAGCGCTTGGCCGAGGCTGCCGCCGAAGAAGAAGAGGAAGAGGAGGTGGAGATGGCGGTGGAGGAGCCGACTGCTTCTGCGGCTCCGGTGCCGCTGGCCAAGCTGAGGGTCGGTCTCCCTCCTCATCCCCATTTTGCCGGATGGGCCAGCCAAGCCAGCGTCGCCTCGCCGACCGGCTACTCTCCATCCCCGTTGCTGCGCTAGAGCGCGTCCCCGCACCGCTACTCCCCTGGGTACGCCGACGCTGAACCCCATGGTGGCTTCAACCCCAACGTCGCCTTTCCCCACCCTCCTCCGGCGATGATGTACGCTTCGTCGGGCTACTCGACCTCGCCGTCGCTTCGCCGCGCGCTCCCTTTCGCCCCTCAGCAGAACGCCCGCATCCTGTTCGGCGGAATGCACGCCGACTCCATGGAAGAGATCATCACCACCGGCTCAATGGCGACGGCGGCATGCCCGGGCTTTCTCTCGCAAGGTGGAGAATTTTTCTCACAAAGCGGCGGGGAGTCCGGCGGAGGAGAAGGCGGCTCGGGTGGCAGTTCTGTTGGTGGCTCTGGTGGCGGCACGGTGGCTGAGGAAGACAGGTCCGAGCCGGCGGCCGTGGACGAAGGAGGGGCACCGGCCAACAGAGACGAAGCCGACGGTCGTCGACCCAAGAAGGTGCCGAAGGCGCCGAAGCCTCCCGCCGAGCCTCGCGTCAAGTGGACGGCCAAGGAAGATGTCCTCCTCGCCGAAGCATGGAAGACGGTCAGCCTGGACGCGATCGTCGGCATCAACCAGAACATGGACAACTACTGGAAGAGGGTCAAGTCGGCATACAATGAGCCGGCGAACGAGTAGAGATGCCCTTAGTTGCTGTAGGTAGGTTAAACACGGTGTTTCTGGAAGTCAAACGTAAAATGCCGGCAGCAGTGCCGATTAAAAGTGTATGTAGAAGATGGCATGAGGTGAAACAGGTGGAGCTCAAGCAGAGTAATATATATGTAGCGTCTCGTCATCTCTTGTGTTCCGTCGTCGCGCGCTAATCATCGCGTTGAAGGGGAGCAACGGAACGAACGAACAATCATGGCAGTCGAGTCAAACAAACAAAAGGTTGCTTTGCCCGTTCAAAAAGAAGTGTCAGCTCGTCCGTGCCATCATGAGATGCCAAAGAGGAGATCAGCCACTGCGCTCTAGTGTACCGAGTGAGATGTGGACCAGTCGTGATAATAGTACTGATACGGATTCCAAAACGGGAGAGGTTTCGGCAATGCTCCGCGACCTGCCAAGCTTGGGCCGCCCACTGCTCGTGATCCTGCAGACCTGCATTCGACTCACGCGACGAAAGTGGGTTGTGCCTTTCACGCTCGTCTCTCCGGTGTCCGTTTTTGTGGAAAGCAAAATTCGGGCCATAAACTTTGTACTGGTGATTTTCTTTTGGGAATGCATGATTTATTAAAGCTTTTGCAGCGTGACACCCACAAATGAACACTGTGCTTATTCTTCAGCCTACATAAAAATGTTCGTTTCTTTTGAGAGAAAATAAACACTTGTCAACTCTAGCAGGGCACTGTTTTGTTAGTCCATACCAGACCTAGGCATTTTCCGAGCTGGCTCAGGGCTGGAGAAACCCGGTGCTCAAAATCCAGGTCCGAGTACGACCCGAAGGGACAAAAAGGGTGATTTTGAGTCGGGCATAGTCTATACAACCCGATTTGATGTGCCCGATCATGTCACGACTCGGCCTGATTTTTCCCCAGAGGAGATCCAATCTAGCATTTCGTTTCCGTTAGTTCTCATTATCCCTCCCCGATTTCCCTTTTCACCCGAAGCTCTAAGCCTAGTCACGCCTCGCATTCTGCCGCCTATAGTTGCTTCTCGGGTTGCGCCTCCGCCCCACTTGCTTTCTAGGCCACCCCTTCCCGTCGCGGGTTTCACCTGCCGGGAACCATTCCGCCGCGGGTTTCACCTGAGGTAGGGGAATCCGCGCCCGCCGCCACCCTCGAGGTACCTACCCTAATCTCAACGCGCCTGCTACTCCCTTGGCCGGACACTCGCCGACGTCACAGACTGCGACCGCGCGTGCAGCTGCCCCTCCTGTTGTAGTCCACGGCCGCAACCTGTTCGGCGAAATGCCCACGCCGGGGGGGCGCGAAATGCCCACTTTATTTGATTGTTTAAATGTGATCGAATTTGTGAAATTGATCAAAATACTCCAAAACCCTAGCCATGGCGGACTCAATGCGTCGGCCCTGTTGAGCGCAGTAGCCAGAAAATGGCGGAACTAAGCCGGACGTACGTCCGTTTGCCGACTCAAACAGATGAAACGCGGATCAAACGGGGTTCCTCGGAGTCATCCTAACCCAAGTCGCAAAAGCCAACAGAACAGGCGACGGGACGGGAGAGGAGGCGAGGAGAGAGACAGCAGAAGAACACACGTCACCTTTGGCTTTTCTCCCTGCCAAAAACCGCCTCGTCCAGTCGTCCTCCCTCCCCACACCGCCCCGCTGCGTGACTAGGGTGCTCCCTCTCCTCCACACTCGCTGCCTGCCTGCCGCCGCTCAACGCGCACGCCTCTCTTGTGCGCGCCCTCCCTCCCGGACCCGCAGGAGCACGGCGCCGTCCGCGCGCGCCGCCGCCGCCGGTGAGCCAGCGCGCCGACATTGCGGGAGACCACCAGGTGCGTAGTACGCCCGTACGTACGTCGTCTCGGGCTCTCGGCTCTTGATCGTCCTCGGTCTCCGCGTCGTTTCTCTGCTCTCCCTCTCGCGGCCCCTTCTCACGCCCCTTCCTTGCCCCAGTCCCCGCAGGAGCGCGAACGGCGAGGCCCCGTACGTCTCCGTCCGCCCGCCCCGCCGGTCCCAGTTCCAGCAGCGGCCGAACGAACTTGGGGCGCGCGCGTGCTCGCGCCGTCGTCGTCGTCTCGCCAGCCGGCCGCGAACCCGCGACTATCAGCAGGTGAGTTAATCAACCATCGCCCTCGCCTCCAGTGCACTAGCCGCATTCCGATTTTTGCTCCTTTGGGCGTCGCGGGAGCGATTCGCTGCTGCATTTAGGAATTAGGGAGTGGTTTCCTGCGGCTGGGGTTTTAGGATGAGAATCTCGAATCCGAGGCTGCAGCTTCAGAAGGGGAGGAGATTAACGTAGCCGGACTTGCATTTGGTGCAGTTATTTATGGTCTTCCAATTAATTCCAGCTGCGAGTAGCGTTTATTTCCTTCCATTTCTGATTTTTTACAGGGTTTTTCTCTGTTCCTGGTGTTTGCTCCCAATATTTTAGTTATCCTTTTCTCCTAAAAATTCAGTTATAGTTCGTTATCTCAAGTTGTGCGCACACTTGAATGCAGTCGAAATTTATTTAATATACTGGTATAATCGTACTCGGTTGGTCAGTCTCCACACGGCCCCATAAAACAAATCACTCCCAAATGATGGCCCAGATCCCAGGAAGGCATAAGAACATCCCCAGTTCCTCCGCTTAATGCACGCCTACAGACGTTGGATAGGATCAATGGCGCAAACATTCTTGGTACTACACTCTAGTTCTTCACATTCAATGGCGCAAACAACCGGTAGATTGGCAGTAAGATTGGGCCAGAAACGCCAGCGACTATTTTTTGCGCTTAGCCTCCTGATGTATGTATCTTTGGCAGCAATTGCCGTCCTGGATTCAGGATTGAACCAAGATCAGAGAGCTCTGGAGGACAGAGGCTTCGTAAATTCTTGTGATGGGGGGTATGATTTGACGTGGTTGTTGGTCATTTAATCCGCAGCGGTGTAGGCACCACCGGTGCTCTGTTCAGATTGTGTACATGCGCCGCTTGCTGAATCTTGTGGGGGAAGGGTAGTGTGTGGGAGTAGGCTTTCTTGTGCCCTGGGGTCCGTTGCTTTTTCCTTCCCTCCTGTGCAGGAGGTGGCCTCCTCCCTCAGAGCCTGCCTGCATTTATGATTCTGCATGGTTAGTTTCGTGTCATCTGATTTGATGTAACCCTGCACTCGAAGCGTGTAGCATTAGCCTTTTGTATTCAAACAAAACAGTGGAGTGACTTGTGAATTTTGTGATGGATGGATGTTTCATGGACTCACCTCCTCCTTCGGCTTTAGGGAGGGGTGCCCGTAACTTCTGCTGCTGTCACTGCTTTCTCCTTTGCATTTCTG
Source organism: Poa pratensis (assembly GCA_947311845.1). Taxonomy (NCBI): domain Eukaryota; kingdom Viridiplantae; phylum Streptophyta; class Magnoliopsida; order Poales; family Poaceae; genus Poa; species Poa pratensis. The sequence continues at coordinate 22,175,798 of CAMZMU010000065.1, forward strand.
GGTCTGTTCTGACAGTGTATTGTTCCTTTGACTACCGGCATTGTCCTGAGTCTCTTAGCTTCTACTCCCTCCGTTTTTTAATATAAGATGTTTTAGCATTTGTCGACATGCACATGTACACAAATGTATGTAGACATGTATTCGTGTGCATGTTCACTCACTTTAGTATGTATGTAGACAACATGTACAACATGTAAAACATCTTATATTAAAAAACGGAGGGAGTAACTGATAATATTTGTAACTCATGGTTCTTCAACTTTTTTTTGGCAATGTTGATTGAAGTAGGATGGGCTTGCTTGTGCACTCATTCTTATACCTTGAGCTGAGAATTACATGAAGTTGACTGCTGCCTTTTTTTTTCAGGAGTTCAGGGTGTATTTCTGAGGGGAGCCTACTACTTTTGACTCATTTCAGTTTCGTTGCTGCATTACTGTTGTTACTTTCCAGCAGCAAAGACCCAAGATAGAGAGCGCCATGGTTGAGAAGGTATCAGTTTTAGTCACTTCTTGAGCTGTATGCATGTTCTTGATTGATCTTTACCTCCAAGTATTGTTAAACCTTTGCAATTTCTATACTGACACGCTATTAACTTGTTGCAGGATATGTACCGAGTAATGAGTATGCACAGAAGCTTTGGTTCCTGGTCATCTACATTCTACTCAGAAGACTATAGCTCGCAAGGTATGAACATAAAGTTACTGTTTTGTGTGCTGCTAAACACATCCAGAAATTGTATCGTCTTTCATTCCCAATGTATGTTGACTGACAAGCTCATCTTGGTAGAGTTATATTATGATCTTTCAAATTCTGAAATCAGAGAACTATATTAGGGATGATTGATAGTTATTACTGGTTCTTCCTCCTTCTGCCCTGTTGGAAGCATAGTTAAGTTTTGAACATCTCCATAGTCAAACCTCGAATCTTTTCTATAGCATATACCATTTGGCTTGAAGACTTGAACATCTAGTCTGGTCCAAGCAAATGAAACCCTGACTATTACTTCAATTGTCTTTTCTCATAATCCAAGGAAAAGTTGAATTTTCTTTTCGTCGCATCGCCTAGAATATCTCATTTTTCAGCCATTATATAGTGAACAGAATGAACTTTTAACATATTTATGTTATGTGGTTCTTTGGGAAGCTACTGACATGTTTAATCTCATCGTGCAGATTGAAATTTACACAATTCAGAAGAACATAATAGCAATGGGGTCTCAAAGTTTCTGCCTTTTCATTCTTCTTCTGTTCTTCATCCCCAGCCCCGTCTTGTCTGAATCAAGTGATATAAGTACTTTGCTCACTCTGCGGCACTCAATCGCTGAAGAAAAAGGCTTCCTTCGCAGCTGGTTTGATTTAGAAATTCCCCCATGCAGCTGGTCAGGTATAACTTGTTCGGGGCATAATGTTGTGGTCATAGACTTGTCCTCCGTGCCACTCTATGTCCCATTTCCCTCATGCATCGGGGCATTCGAGTCACTTGTTGGGCTCAACTTCAGTGGATGCGGGTTTACGGGTGAGCTTCCAGATGACTTGGGGAATTTGCAGCAGCTTCAGTACCTAGATTTGAGCAATAACCAGCTTACTGGGCCCCTGCCTGCCTCTTTATATAGCTTGAAGATGCTGAAAGAAATGTTGCTCGGGAAAAACCTATTTGATGGACAACTGAGCCCTGCAATTGGTCAGCTGCAGCACCTGACTAAGCTGTCTATATCTATGAATTCCATCTCTGGTGGCCTTCCTACAGAGCTGGGAAATCTGCCGAACCTTGAGTTCCTGGACCTTCACATGAACACACTGAATGGGTCGATGCCAGCATCTTTTCGTAATCTGTCTCGGCTCTTGCGTCTTGATCTAAGCCAGAATAACCTCAGTGGATTAATATTTTCTGGAATCAGCTCGTTGGTGAACCTTTTGACACTCGATCTGTCATCAAACAATTTTGTTGGGCCAATACCTAGGGAAATTGGTCAACTGGAAAATCTACAACTGCTAATTTTGGGACAAAATGCTTTCACCGGAAGCATCCCTGAAGAGGTTGGTAACCTGAAGTGGCTTCAAGTACTTCAACTGCCTGTGTGCAAGTTCACAGGTGCCATTCCTTGGTCCATCAGTGGTCTTGTAAGCCTGAAGGAACTTGACATATCAGAGAATAACTTCAACGCTGAACTCCCACCACCTATCGGTCAGCTTGGCAATCTAACACAGTTGATTGCAAAGAGTGCAGGCCTCAAGGGGAGTATACCGAAAGAACTAAGTAACTGCAAGAAGCTTACTGTCATTAATCTGTCGTTCAATTCCTTTACTGGCTCTATCCCTGAAGAACTCGCAGAATTGGAAGCTGTTATGACCTTTTCCGTGGAAGGGAACAAACTATCAGGCCATATTCCACATTGTATAATGAACTGGGCAAATGCAAGATCAATATCGCTGGCTCAAAACTGTTTCACTGGACCTTTGCCATTGCTGCCATTGCAGCATCTGATTAGTTTCTCTGCAGAATCCAACCTTCTCTCAGGTTCTATCCCTGCCAAGATATGTCAAGCAAACTCCCTGCACTCACTCATACTGCATGATAACAATCTTACTGGGAGTATCGAGGAAGCTTTTAAAGGATGCACAGATCTCACTGAGCTGAATTTGCTAGGTAACCATCTCCATGGTGAGATACCAGGGTACCTGGCTGAGCTACCTTTGGTTACTCTGGAGTTGTCCCTAAACAACTTCACGGGAATGCTGTCTGAGTCGCTGTGGGAGTCATCAACCCTTTTGCAGATATCTCTCAGCAATAATCAGATTACAGGCCAGATCCCCCACAACATTGGTAGTCTGTCCAGCTTGCAGATGTTGCAGATAGACAATAACTATTTGGAAGGACCCATCCCCCTGTCCGTCGGCTCTCTACGAAATCTGACAATTCTGTCGCTACATGGCAATGGATTATCTGGGAACATACCGATAGAGCTCTTCAACTGCCGAAACCTTGCCACGCTGGACCTGAGCTCTAATAATCTTTCTGGGGACATCCCGAGGGCCATATCTAATTTGACAATGCTCAATAGCTTGATTTTGTCTTATAACCAGCTCTCTGGTGTTGTTCCTGCTGAGATCTGTGTGGGATTTGAGAATGAGGTTCACCCTGACTCGGAGTTTGTTCAGCATAACGGCCTTCTTGATCTGTCATACAACCGATTGACTGGTCAGATTCCGACAGCAATAAAAAATTGTTATATGCTGAGGGTGCTAAATCTGCAAGGCAATTTACTGAATGGCACCATTCCTGCAGAGCTTGGTCAGTTGACAAATCTTACAACCATTAATCTGTCTTTCAATGGATTAGTCGGACAGATGCTTCCTTGGTCTGCACCATTGGCACAACTCCAAGGCCTTATGCTATCAAATAACCACCTAGATGGCACCATTCCTGCTGAGATAGGCCAAATTCTTCCAAAAATTTCAATGATAGACATGTCCAGTAATGTGCTTACTGGAAATCTACCTGAGTCTTTGCTGTGCAACAAATACCTAAACCGTCTGGATGTCAGTAACAACAATCTCTCTGGAAAAATTCTGTTTTCTTGTCCCATGGACAGAGAATCCTCGAGCTCACTGCTGTTCTTCAATTCAAGCAGTAACCATTTCTCAGGGACCCTAGATGAGTCTATCTCGAACTGCACACAACTGTCTTCTCTTGACATCCACAACAATAGCCTCACTGGAAGCTTACCCCCGGCACTCTCTGATCTCAGCTTTTTGAACTATCTTGACCTCTCAAGCAATGATTTCAATGGTTCCATCCCTTGTGGTATCTGCAATATATATGGCCTCACATATGCCAATTTCTCTGGTAACCACATCAGCACGTACAGCTCAGCAGATTGTGCAGCTCGAGGTGTTTGTTCCACTAATGGCATTGATCGTAAGGGGGCTCATCCATCTCATCGAGCTCGAAGATTAGTGATCATCTGTGCCCTTTCACTTGCTGTCATCATCGTGTTAGTTCTTCTGGTAGTTTATCTGAGAAAGAAACCATTGAGGAGCAGATCATGGTTTTTGTATCTGCCAGTAAGGCCAATGCTACCATTGAGCCAACCTCATGCGATGAACTCCTAGGAAAGAAGTCACGGGAACCTCTGAGTATCAATCTCGCAACATTTCAGCATTCATTGCTGAGGGTCACCACAGAGGATATACTGAAAGCCACAAAGAATTTCAGTAAAGAGCACATCGTAGGCGATGGTGGCTTCGGCACTGTCTACAGGGCAGCACTCCCTGAAGGCCGTAGAGTTGCGATCAAGAGGCTTCATGGTGGCCATCAGTTCCAAGGTGATCGTGAATTCCTAGCTGAGATGGAAACCATTGGAAAGGTGAAGCATCCGAACCTTGTTCCCCTACTTGGCTACTGTGTTTGTGGCGACGAGCGGTTCCTGATCTACGAGTACATGGAGAATGGGAGCCTTGAGACATGGCTAAGGAACCGAGCAGATGCAGTTGAAGCACTTGGATGGCCAGACCGTCTCAAGATCTGCCTCGGTTCTGCCCTTGGGCTCGCTTTCCTCCATGAAGGATTTGTGCCCCATATCATCCACCGGGACATGAAATCAAGCAACATTCTGCTGGACAAGAATTTCGAGCCGAGGGTCTCCGACTTTGGCCTCGCAAGGATAATCAGCGCATGTGAGACCCATGTCAGCACCGACATTGCCGGTACATTTGGATACATCCCCCCGGAGTACGGCATGACAATGAAGTCCAGCACGAAAGGCGATGTGTACAGCTTCGGTGTCGTCATGCTGGAGCTGCTCACAGGACGGCCACCCACAGGGCAAGAAGATATGGAAGGAGGCGGAAACCTTGTTGGCTGGGTACGATGGATGAAGGCACGCGGCAAGGGGGACGAGCTGTTTGATCCTTGCCTGCCAGTCTCAGGCGTGTGGCTGGAGCAGATGGTGCGCGTGCTCAACATTGCCCTGGACTGCACCGCCGAGGAGCCCTGGAAGAGGCCGAGCATGCAGGAGGTGGTGAAGGGACTCAAGATGACCCATACGATGGAGTGCGGACCTCTGGTAGTGACAGTGTCCAGGGGCACATAGCGCTTCCTGACAGTGATGTGATGTAATAATGTAGATTAATGGTAGGCTTAATGGTAGGTAACCTGTAGCTGTAGTGTAAGATCGCTGGAGATTGATGTGAGATAAACTAGTTTGCTCATATTCAGGCTGTACTTGGGACAAATGCTACTGTATGTTCATCCAGGTATTGTCTTTGTCAGGTCTCATCATAGCTGCATGAGTGTTTTACAAGCTCACAACGTGGTTGTGCTGAAATTTTACTTCTCTTTTCTCTTTTTATGTATTCCAAATAGTTATAAGGTCATCATTTTCGTTTTTTGCCAGATTTACAAGCTAACAATCTGCTCTTCTATATATCATAAACACAAGGAGCAATTTGTCTGGAGCCTTGAGGAACTATGCTCAAGTGCAAATAATTTGAGCAATTTGAATCTTAGCATTCTCTTCCCAGTCGAATTCAATGTCTTGTCCTGTGCTTCTTTCTACTCATGTCCCCAGTTGCACTGTTTCTAGACATTTACATGGTGAATTATTTGTGTGTTTCCTATTACTGCTTGAATGTAAAAGAAGAGCATCACAGATGCGAAACTTTTTTCTGCTGTCGTACAGGCAACTGCAGTGCTCGGATGAAAACGGAGCGGATACGGGCGAAACTGAGTGGTGTCACATTTGTTTTCATATTTTTTTACGGAAGTGAAAACAAATATAATCCCGAAAACAAATACGGAAACAAATATTGTCGAAAACAGATATGAACCGAATACGGTGCGAACACGGAATAGAAAGCGGATGTTTGCCAGAATAAATAGACCCCTTGAATAATGCAAGAAAACTCAATAAAACTAACAAACTTGTCATGTTTTTAAAAGAAAATAAAATATAACGAGATATCATGATGATTATATAATATAGTGTGCCTAAATGTTTTCACTGGAATTACTGGTCCTACTGGATTTGGAAACACCACATAGCAAAACGGAAAGTTCCGTATTACCGGAAACACCGTGGTCATTCCGCCGGAATAAGCTGTTCCGTTCCCTTTCCGTTTCCATATAAAAATTTCCGTTTCGATTGCCGTTCTGCAAAATTCTGTTTTCGTTCCGTATTTCCATTTCGTTTCCCTTTTTTCTGGAAAAGCCAGAAAGATTCTGTTCCTTTTTCATTTCAATAGTATGGTTAGACTTCTAGACTTCAAGCAGAGATTTCTGTACCTGACTGCTGTTGTTCCATGCTCTGTTCATGCCCCAGCTGCGACAGAGTGGGGCGTCCCGCGCCACCCCCCCAGGTTCCCGACGCCCCCCCCCCCCCCCCCCCCGCCTTTCAAGCGCGTCGCCGCAATCGCCGTTCCCGTTCATCCTCGCCAGGACATCGCGTTCCTGCTGTCTCCATCCCCGTCCCAGTCTTCGGCCACTGGCCTTCACAACTTCTGGCGTTTGGGCATGTCAGGTTCGGGTTGATGGCGGCGGCAGCGGCAGAGGAGGTGCTGCAGCACATAGGACCCGACCCTCCAGTGGAACAGACCAACAACGCGGCGGCGGAAGAAGAACATGTGGGCGACGATGAAGAGATCCTGCGGTTCATGGACTCGGCGGATGGCTACCTCCTCCTGATGGACTCGCTTTCCTCCGTTCTTCGCCAGGTAGATCACGCCGGCTGTCGCCCTCTGTTCACTAATCTATCAATCCGCTGCCTGGTATTCATAGTCTCTGCTCTGGGTTTTGTGGTATCTGGGAGTTTCCCTTGATTCGTGAGCAGTTTGACTCCAAATGAAGTGATTGTTACAGAAGTACGTACTATACTAGTATGTATCAGGCGGCGAACAATGTTTTTATCTAAATTGCTATCTTTCAGAGTCAAATAAATACCTGACAAGAATTAGTGGCTGGGCAGAAGCTTGTTTGCTCAGATGATTTATTTTTGTTTTATTTGGTACCTGCGACTGTGTAGTGCCGTGAAACTAATCTTGATCTGAGCTGTTACATTTACTTCCGACAATTTTTAAGCAACTGTATGTGTGTGTGCTTTCGTAAGACTTACTGGAGAAACTGTTTGCCTATTGTGGTACTGTCGCAGTTCACAAGTAAATATGAACAATGTTCTTTATTTTCTAGGGTTGGCTTGATCTGGCAAGTGCTCGTCACTCGATGGGTGGATCACGTGTGTCGAGTACACTGTTTGATCATAAGGAGAATCTTCAGCCACTAAGCTGCAAGTGGATTATTCGACAGAATTCCAACCATCAGGTAATCCACTTCTGTATACTCTTTACTATTTGAGTTAACAATCTTTATCAAGGACACAGAGCTGGTATGCCAATCATCCTTGTTTTCTCATGAAGTCTAATCTATGTCTTTTCTGAATACCTTAGACTGATAGTTCCATCATCCATGTGCACAAGCTGAGCTGTTTTTCTTTATCATGTTTCAGAATCAAACCCGCATTTTTTTTTGTTAAAGTGGCGCTTGCAAGAAGAATCAAACTCCAGTGATGTCTATGCACAAGATAGCACTAAACCAAAACTAAGGTACCGAGGGTCAGAAGCTACCCCAGGTATTAGCACAAGCACTATCTCTACTTTTTTTTAGTGTTCGAATGTGTCAACTAATTTCCCTTGCTCACCTTCAAATCCTTGTTTTTGTTAAGGAGATGGTAGCAGTGAGCCAGATGCAACTACTGCAAAGTCTTCTAGTGGTGTTGACAGTAACAAGCAGGTAAGTGTAATATAAAAACCTGTTATCTTTTGCCATTATGGTAAAATAAAGGATAATTGATGGTGAATGATGGCTTAAAAGCAACAAAATAATGGAGCACTAGTTATGATGAATCAGTAAGCCAATAAAACCAAGTTCTTATGTGCTTGAGTAGTTGAGTGGTCAATTTGCCCAAGCCAGAATACTCTATGCCATACCCATTGATAGTTCGAACTTCAAAATGAAGTATCAAGGCAACAAATATTGCTGCATAGTAGCTGTACTCAGGTTTCAGATCTTTTTTCTCAGGTTTGAGATATTTTTTCTCAAATTAGTATGGCCTCTGAACTTTCTATCTAGTAAACACACAGTTTCACATTCATATTCGAAATGCTGAAGAATAACAGATTTGCTCAGCGCAAGGCACAGAGGTGCCACAACACATTATAAACTTTGGTGCCATGAATAAGAAAGTTGTTATGTAACTCCGAGACGCTTAAATTCTATTGATTGTTCATTTGCTCTGCACTTTAGGTTCAAAGTGCAAGATCAAAAGCATTATCAGTCTTTGGAGCGTTGGTGTCACCAAAACTACGAACAACCCAAGTTTCCTTTGAAACAGGTTTTATTTCTAACAAGAACAGTACAACATGCTATGCTTTTACCTTATGTTGATCTAACTGATATTTTCATTTCATGTAGCACTTGAACTAGTCGTGGAGTTAGCAATTTCAAGATCAACCATGCTCTCTAGTTTCTCCCAGATAAAGTGTGAATCATAAATTGCTGCCTGAGTTCGAGATTTTGTACCATTGCACACAACCTATTATCTTTGTGGCAGTGATATCCAATCAGGGGTGCTTGTAGAAAATATCATAATCCTATTTGAAATGTTGATGTATGTGGATATGCATATGTTTATCGATTTGCTTGCCATGTTGTACTTTGAGTTGTCTTACAGCCACAGGGACAGGGACAACATTCTTTTTTGTAAGTCCATATTCATTTACTAGGTGGAACTCTGGTGATCACAACTACACTATTAAGGTTAGTATGCCTAAAATAAAACTATAATTACCTTCAGTTACATTGCTTGCAAAGATTGAAAAATAATAAGTGGTTGTCGAAAAAGACAACGTTGTCGCTAGCGAGTAACGATGCCCACAGGGCCACCCCAATGCACATAAACAACCAACCCGTGGTCTATAAAGACCTCACAAGCTTCTCATCAGCGTTAGACGGTCAGATCGATAAATCTGACGTTTTTCCGAGAACGCGTAGGAGGTATGCGAATCATTTAATTAAGCTTGAAGGGGAAAACAAACGTAGTTCAGAAGTTTACAAATGTCACTCGCCAGGGCGGCTCACCAAAACACCTCGACACCGGCTTTAGAACAATAGGCCACCCCTAGATAAAATCTGACTTTCTTTTGCAAACTTCGCACAAGACGATCTTTTAGGGTGTGTTCAGTTCTGGGATGGAGTGGAATGGAATGGAACCATTCCATTCTCAGAACCCATTCTTACGTTCGGTTGGAGCGAGGAACGGAATTAGGTGGTTCCACAAAAGGGCATATTCCTTCTAGATGCGGAACCGACCGGTCCGGCCGATTCGGCCGGACGAGGTGGAATTGCACAGTAATGCTGAGCGATTAACTCAATTTAATCAAGTTTAGCACTAATTAATCAAGATTAATTATAATTAATCAAGATTAGGAATAATTAATCAAGTTTAGCAATAATTAATCTAGATTAGGAAATAATTAATCGAGTTTAATGCCGTTCTCATTCCATTCCATTCTCATTCCATTCCACCCCTCCAGAAAAGAACCCAAGAATGAAACGGTTCCGTGACAATTTTTTATCCAAACTGAACACAGGAATGGAACAGTTCCATGACAGTGGTTCCATTCCATTCCACTCCATCTCAGAACTGAACACACATATGAACCCTTTTACAAATGCCACACAGCCCAAGCGTTTGCATTGAAGGGAAAAACGCCAAGAACCATATGACGTTTGGGTCGTAAAACGTCATAACGTTTGCACCATTCCCGACATTCGAGTCAATGACCAGAGAAAGCTTCAATTCGCTGCAGCAGGAAGAATTGAGAATCTACAAAGTGCTTTTCTTACATAAGCTGAAGCATGCTTATATATATCAGAGAGTAATACACTACACACGAAAATTTACATAGCCTCTCATTTCTTTCCTAAGATCTACTGTAGCAAACACTCTAACGAACAAAAACACTATGAGGAGCTAATTAAAAATCTAGAAAGTTCTGAAAGAAAGTGGGTACTGGTAGCTATAGAACCGTTGCTTGTACCGCTAGCTCTAGCATCAGCCATCAGAGATCAGACGCCATCCGTATTAGTGCCAGTCGATGTTGTTTCGAGATTCAGTTGTAGCTGCCGAAGCTGGTGCGGCCGGCCCTCTTCTCTGCCGCGTCCGTGCCGTCAGTTCCTCGGCACGACGAGGTTGCTGATGGTCCTCACGATCTGCCGCTTCAGCTGGCCCCTCTTCAGCGGAGGCCTCTTCTCCTTCGCGCCGTAGTTGTTGCCGATGCCGCTGTGTTGGCTGTAGTACTCCATGACTGAAGCTGCCCTCCCTCTTCTTGCCTTCTATCTTCTTCTTTTGGTGTGTGTGTGGTGATGGTGCTTGCTTATTTGTGGAGAGGCCTTGAGAAGGTGAAATGTATTTATAGGCGAAAACTAACCATGTGTGCAATGTTAACACTTAACACTGGTGCCTTACCGCACATGTTATCTGGGGAATAAATTGACCACTTCTGGGCCATGATGTTTCTAGCGTGAAGCCGTGAAGGCACTAATTAACCGGGGAATTTGTGCCCTTAACCACACGAGTGCCAATCGCTGGAAGACGACTGGAATCATCGAATAAGTAATGGAGATGGTCGGCAGGGGCATCTCTGAAGCATCAAAGACCACTGACCGGTCAGTTCCAGCACGAATCCGAGCCCGTAGAAAATCGAAAAATTTCAGGGTGCCATCTGAACTGAAGATAATTCAGGGTTTAAGAATAGCGCGGAGTAGACCGAGTAGCACGTGCAGGGGTGCTGCACCTTCACTGTTTCCTACGATCGAGAGCGCCATGCATGCGACTGTGATGGCTCACTGCTTGTACCCGGTTTTAAGGTTCAGTGTATCTCCATGCTTTGCTCTCGAGGTGTCGACGCAGCTGAGGGACACCTCGATTGTCATCATCTGGCCGACGATGAGCCGCCGGCCGCGACCTTATCCGCTACGTGCCTGGATCTTCTTCGGACAAGATATTAGTCACGAGAGATGCACGCCGATTACATGTTTAGTTTTTCTTGGTAACAAAAACAAACAGAAAGAGACACCGCTAGTGCGCTATCTGGAAAGAGAGACACCGGTGATCAAGCTAGCGTCCTAGTAGCATTAGCATGCTACGATAACTGATTTTGTAATTGGCATGGAGGATCAAAGCTGGTGCCGATGTTGCCGATGGTCATTGGCTCGTCGACGCTTCAAACATACACAAACTCCTCGCTGGTCCACATGGCCTAGCTACCTATGTTTCCTTTCAAGAGCATAAATTCCATGGTTAATTACTGCCTTGATCAAATCCGCAACATAAACCCCACAGGACCTGGTCTTATCCCAAAACCAGTCAATATATTCCTGTGAAAATAGCAGAAAGAAAATGATCTGGAGAATATGAAAAATGAGCCTATAAACTCTCTCCCACTTTCACACGCCCTTCCTAGTTAAAGAAAACATAACAATTCCAAAAAAAAGGCACTCAATTTTGAAAGGCATATGAAAGCAAAATATCTAGAAAAATTGTGGACTTTGGTACCATGAACGAATTTTTTTATTTCAATTAGGAAAGTGCCAGTGCGTTGCTACGGAACAGTAACATTATACTAAGAGATTTAAGTTTGGTGATAATTTTTCTTATAAGGAACTTTTATGGACGGTTCATGTTTCTTATTTCTGGATATAATGGGTTTTATTAATGTTAAATCCATATTTTTATAAATCAATTCTCATTTGTTAGTAATTTTTTAAAAACATGTGTTTTTTGATATTTTTAAATAAAACAACAAAATTATTTAACTTTAATTTAAAATCTGGATTTTTTGAAAACAATTATGTGTTTTCATCTGCTGTGTCATTCATCCTAATTGATATGTTTTGTGTTGATTGGGCTGCCACGTGTTTCAAACAATTGGCACTTTTTCGTAAAGAAAACTATAAGGGAGACACCAACCATATAAATAGTAGGAACCTAAGTTAGCCGGGAGGAATTGAATACATGTGATGGGGTTGTACACCCACTTCCCTATTAGGAATCTCTAAGAATGACATCATAAATATAAGTAAGCAACCAACACAATATTTTGCTAAACTGAGGACAAAACTATACTTTATAGAAGTCCGAGTGACTAAAAATATACTTTCATCTTATGAAGTTTGCATGCAAATGCTGGTCCGATTCCCACTACGTCAGCACATAGTATCATACTTACACACATACGAGTATATAAGCACTCACACATCGTGTACAAAAATACGAGTACATATTTCTAATCAATAGGTCTCCTGCTTGCCTAATTTCATGGAAAAAACTGAAGAGGTTTTTATTCACCAATTTTAAAAAATAATAGTAGTGAATAATGATTTTTCCAACATTTCTAATAATATAAAGCCTTATTCCAATTTTGGCATTTTGTTTTCTGGGCTTTTAGCCTCGGTTAGTGAAGGACAAATACAAAATATTCAGAGATGACTATTAAAACACCTCTCACGTTCCTCAAAATGAAGAGTTGACAAGGATCAACAACCATAATTCATGATATTTGGGATGGATCCAATTCTACCGAGTCTGACTCATAGTGACGTCCATTTCTCTTCAACAGAGAACAACCGGGTTTATCAAAGGATTTAACGACTGGGATCCTTAGCTTACGATACCTAGTTAGCACTAATAACAAGGATCTAATGAAATATATTCCTTGCTAATTGACAATCATTTGTTCTTTGCTCATTGACAATCACTTATTCCCAAACCTCACGAGGGACTAATTGTTTTCATTTATCGTCTCATGGAAAACTCTTTTCATTCCTCTTAGGCTAACAAGATATTGTGTTCGTAGGTTGTAAAAGAACATGAGGATCCTATTTGATCAAATACCTAACCAAAAATTACTATTTTCCGTTCATTACGGCACAGGGGCTCCTTATTCCGCGAGAACAAAATCACATTTTCATTATTTCATATTATAGGGTTTTACTTGGAAAAGACAATGTTCCATACTAAAAGATTCAGGTCCATAATCATGAGCACTAGTATACTAGATCTTGTATCATTTAGCAAGGCCATATCCATTAGATTGCATATAAGAAATAGACTAGCTCTTCGAAGACAAACACCGTCTCAGGATTAGTGACCCTTTTCTAGCGATAGGAAGGGATCTTATACAAAATAAACGTATAAGAAATTACCCCATCAAATATATCTATATAAAGAGAAAATCGTGTAAGGAAGCAAATTTTACTTTGGCAAAAAGTTATTTCAAATTTGGAATGATCATGAAGAAATTAACGAGACTGCTTTCTTGTGACGCGGAAGATTTTTGGTCTTACCCTAGAATCGATGAAATAGTTGATGTCTTCTTGTGTACTCGCTCAGAACTTCTTTGCCATTTGCTCATTCACATATGCTGGTAGGGTTGGTTGGTCATTGGTACATATTTTCTTTAAACCTCTTGGTTTGGTGTTTTGTGTGCTTTCCTTAAGTGGTGGTACCTTGGGACAACCTGGTAGGATTCTTTGGATTTGTTTGGGGCGCCAGATCTGGACCCTCCGGTCTCCGGACCAGTGGCTAAGCTAAACATTGACTGTGATATTCGACTCCGGAGTCACGATTTTGAGGAACAAACTAGCAAATAGGTCATTCTTTCTCATCCAGCTAACTGTCTCTCCAAATGTTTATTTTTCTGGCAGTTTTGAGTGCCATCAGCGAAGAGGAAGGGCAAAGCGCTTCTAGGAGCGGTTATGGTGGCGATCAGTGCTCGTCACTCACCAGTTGGTACAAACACTGCTTAATCTTCGGCTGCTCGTGTCGCGCTGATTTTGTTTTATGTTGGTTGGGCTATAATCTCGAACTGACCGAAATATTTGTGTGGAGTAGAGCATGTGTTTGTAAGACTCTGTTGTGCCATTTGGGGCCTTATAGATCTTGTGACCAAAACATCTATGGAACGTATGATCCTAGATAGATCCACACTAGCACCTTGACCGAAAGTGAGGAAATGAGAGGCGGGCTCTCGATGGTGACTCCATGCAAATATCTTTCAAAAGGAAGTGCTCGCGCAAAAATCTTAAATCGGTTTTTATTTTCTGAGGCTGAAGAGAGCATTGTACTGTGGTGTTGTGGTCAATGAAAATTGGGTTGGTCACTTTTTAGTACAAGAGAAACTATCAAGTATGTGGTGTTGTGGTCAATGAAAATTGGGTTGGTCACTTTTTAGTACAAGAGAAACTATCAAGTATGTGTGTATCTTTCAGTTTCAGCAGGAGAAAGTGGAACGGAAGCATCGTGCCAAAGTCACAAAGTGCCAAGAGATTCAGACTTTTTTTTAGATAGAATAGAGTGTTTAATTGCAGGGTGAAGAAACATTATTGGGGAACTTTCCCCTAAACCCCAAAAGTTATGTCTGCTGATCAAATAATCATGCCAAAAATTTATGTTGTGGTTAAATTCTAATTAAAAAGCATAAGACTACGAGACCCGCGTAAATTGTTTGTCAAATCAATTTTACGCTGTTAATGATATATCATAGACTAATACACTCTAACAAGCACTGTAACAAACAAAATCACTATGAAGCAGCCTCTCAGCTAATTAAAAACACAAGGAATCTCTGAATAAATAAACATCTACTGGTGGCAAAAGATGTTTTGTGTACTTACAAGATACTTGCAGTTCACAAATTTATGCACGAAATGTGCTAGAAGGCCACAGAGGAGCATATAGATGAGAAAGTTTCAGGAGATGCAAGCACTTGAGGAGATGTTAATAAATTAAGATGGTTTTTGTAGGATGATTTTTAAATCTTTTTTAGGAGCAGCAGGTTGATTAGAAGATGCATAAGCAGGCTAGAGATATATTTTTATCCTAATCTTGATGTGCTTGGTTTTTCTATAACCATGACATCTCATCAGTAAAAACAAGGAAATGCCGCTACGAAGACCACATGCGGAAAGTATTCATTTGCTGATGATAGTACATTGAATACTCCCAGCAGACATAAGTAAGTACTAACCAAAACAGACACCCTGCCTCTACCAGATAAGTGCAGGAACAATTGTGATGCTCTATAGAGGTGCATGCTCATCATGTAACAATGAGCTTGGCCTTGGGAGACACCCTCGGCAGAGCCAATAACTTCTTAAATATCATGCCGCAGTCTATTTCACCCTTCCACTCTATATTCGCTTCTTCTAAAGCCGGTGCCCAGCTCAATAGCTTTCCCACGAAATCAACTTCGTAGTCCAAACCCAAAAAATACTTCACGCTGACTGTTACAAGGTGATCCATTTGCATGGTAAGCTCTTGAATGCTCGCCTGATCCTGATCCCACGTGGTCATTGGCTCAAAACCTTCAATCAAAGGGTAACTCTGCAAAAGAAACTCACAACTCATTAGCTGCAACCAAGACCCAAGACATGGATTTGATGTTTGATTGGAGAGATTCACTGGAGGCATACCCACATCACAAGATTCTTCAAGTTAGGGGCATTCTGAAGCAATGAACAAGCAGTCAAGACTTCTCTCGGGTCCCAAAAGCACATTGTAAGATAAATATACTCCAGACAATATAGCGCAGCAGGTAGCTTTGTAAGTATGCACCCTTTTGATAGATACTGCAACGAGAAAAGACAACAAGGAAATGCTAACACAGATTAGTCAGAAGGCAGAAGAAGGCCATAGTAATGCTGAGGCTAGCAATAGTTCACCGTCAAGAAAACACCGCCAATGTCAAGTGTTTTAATGACACTTAGGCTGCCCAATGACTGGCTAAGATAGCTTTTCATGTCATGCACAACTGGAACAGCTTGGTATTCTTCAGTTTTGCCGAGAGATATTGGCATCCTCCAGATTAGGGGCGTCCAAATGAATGTCTTCAAAGTCCCCATTGACATATAGATATTCCAGTTTAGGAGCTTGTATGTTTAGACAGCTAATGCCCTCAAAAGAACTTAATCTCAAATCAGTCATTACGGGGCAGAAACAGATCAGATTTTGGATATCCCTGTCCGTGGAGGAGAAACTTTCCAGGCTGAGGTAACTTAGGCTCTTGAAACCTTGGAATACCCGGGGCAAGCTGATGCTGCAGTTCACCAGTTGCAGACCCTCCAGATCGCTGATAGAAAAGAGGGAGGAGGGAATCCTATACTCTGGCCCTGAGGTCAACTCGATTTTAACTGAACTTGGTGATCTCCTCGACAGCAAGAGCATCCACCTAGCGAATACATCATGGTAACTTCTGTTGCCTGAAATATGAAACCTCTCTATAGGTCCCATGTGGAGAGATAGCACCATATCGACCAACGTAACAAATTTGGTTTGTGCAAGATGTTCATCGGACAGCAACACATGTGGCATATTAGCCCATGCATTCCTCCAAGTACTTGATAAGATGCTAGTCCTAACCGCTTCTTCAACACTCAGAAGGGAGAGGATTTTGCCCTTCATCTCTGGAGGTAGACTGCTCAGTCTGTCTGAATTCACATCACATGCCGCCTTGGCCTTTTTATGGTTACTCATTGCTTCAGAATCCAGATTAAACCGTCCTAGAATTTCCAGAAGATCGGAAACCTAAATTAGCGTGGATGCTACAACATACTGTAAAAAAAAGTACAATACACGAAGAAAATGGTGGACTAATTAAGTTGCTAGCTCATGACAAAACCAAAAAGAAATGAAGATCAAAGTCTTCACCTGTGCTAACAATCACACATATATTTGGAGAGGGATCCGTTTCCAAAAAAGAAAAGCAAAATGGAGAGGGCTGAGAACAGAGGAGTGAGGAACTGGGGAACGACATGAGCAAGCATAGGTAGTTTCCGATATACCTTGGATACTATGTGGAGCTCCACACAAGGAAGCCGGACGGCGCCGCCGTGAGGCCGGCGGCTAGGGTTTTTTCTCCTTTGAAGGAAGGCCGGCGGCTAGGTCAATTTTTACAGGAGAGAGAGAGAGACACACAACGGAAGAGAAGTTGTGGGGGGAGACCGGAGATGCGAGCACTTTCATCTCAGAAAACAAAAGGACGCGTCGGCAGTCAGAAAACAAAAAATTGAGTATGCCCTCCGAAATATATATAAAAACATTTTTAGCCCATGCAGTTTTGCTAATTCTCAGTGGATTGAAAATTAGCTTAGCGCTCAGTCGAATTTTTAACCATATACAATCTTGCGTTCAGATTCGTATTGTTTTGTTTCCTTTTGTCTCGTCGGTGTACGCGACATGTACGTGCGCGCAGGCACGCTACACGCGCGTGAGGTAATGATCGATCCAGTCTTGCACGATGGGCTTTTGGCTTTTTTGTTTTTCCTTTTTCGTCTACAGATTCGGGGCACATGCACATGTGCGTTTTTTTGGTGTTTCGTTGATTTTATTTTGCAGAGAAAGTAGGGTACTCTTTTTTTACATTGTACTGTATTTCCTTTTATTTTTTCTCATTATATTTTCGGTTTCGCTAATTTGAGAATTAGTTTCGTGCTCAATCAGTTGTACAACCGTCAGATCTTATGCGGAGATTCGTGCAAATTTTGTTGTTGGTTTTTTCTTTTATGTTGTTTTGCACTGGCTACTCACACCAAAAATGAAAGATTGGTGAAAACAACTGCTCTTCGCTATAATAAAACTCGTGACTTCGAGTGGTCCACAGGAACATACTAACCACCACGCTACAAGCTACTTGTGTGTTAATATTAGGAAAATATTTTTTGTATTGCCCTCGAAGAGAGCATCGTTTTTTTTTTTTGTGATTCTCAAAAGAAAAAATGTTTTTCTTTTGTATTTTCCTTGTAATTATTTTGTATTTCTTATAATTTTATTTTCACATGTCCTTTAGTGAATCTCATGTGTTCCAATTTGTCTCCACATTCTTATTTGTGTGTGTTAAACAAAGCACCGATTTGTTTTTATAGCGTTTCCGTTCGTCATTTTAAATATTGATTAGACATGATTATTTTTATCTCTATTTATATTAATTATTGTTTTGGAATTACTAATTCCTAGGTGTATATAATTAGTTAACTCTTAGTCAAATCCGTGATTGTTGGATCTAGGCGAATATTTTGTGCGAGCCGGTAGTTGGTTTGTGTTTATTGTGTGCGAAGGCGAAAATTGTTCCTTTGTTTTGTACGACTCTGGGATTCAGAATTAGCGATGCAGTTACAAGAATTGCTATGCGCCTTTTTTCAGTTAAGTTTTTTTAGTTTCAAGTCAGCTAGCAACTGAGATTTTTTTTCCAGTTGCAAGTGAGGTTGCAACAGAGTTTTTTTTCTAGTTGCAATTGCGGCTGCAACTCTAGGTTTTTCAGTTGCAATTGGAGTCGCAACTGACTATTCCTAGTTGCAAGTGTGGTCGCAACTAACGTTTTCTAGTTGCAAGTGGTTCGTAACTGAAATCTTTCTTCAGTTGCATGTTGGCTTGCAACTCATATTTGTTTCAGTTGCAGGTATGGTTGCAACTGAGTTTTTTTCAAGTTGCAAGTGAGGTTGCAATAAAAAAAATCTAGTTGCCAATACGGTCGCAATTGAATTTTTTCCACTTGCAAGTGGAGACGCAACTAACTATTCCCAGTTGCAAGTGGGGTCGCAACTGACTTTTCCAGTTGTACGTGGGGTCGTAATTAAATTTTTCCAGTTACAAATGGAGTTGCAACTAAGTTTTTTCTGTATATCCATTTAGACTTTATTTCCTTTTTAATTTTGTGCTAGTCTTTAGTAGGGTTGGAACTGAGTTATCCCAGTTACAAGACGAGTCGCAACTGAGCATTTTTTCTAGGTGGAAGTCGGTTGGAGTTGAGATTTTTTCCTTTTACAAGCAGAGTCACGACTAAGTTTTCTCAGTTGCAAGTCGGGATGCAATTGAGACTTTTCCCAGTTGCAAGTGGGCCCGCAACTGTATTTTTTCTAGTTGCAAGTCGGGTTGCAACTGAGATTTTTTAATTGCAAATGGACTGCAAGTGAGTTTGTTATTCCTATTCGCATCTAAGAATTAGTCCCGAGTTGGGTTTGCGGCGCTTTTCGGGTGACACTATGATATGGGGTCAGGACGCTCCTTCATGACCTTGATGCTCGGCTCAATATTTTCTGAGACACACACGAGAAAGAAGAGCTTGAAGTACGCCTAGTTTGTCGTGGTTGTGCCGCTTCCGAGAGGTTGCGAGGCCCGAGGGCGCTTTATGATGTAGGCTTGATGATACGTCTCAAACGTACCTATAATTTTTGATTTTCCATGCATGTTTTATATCAATTGCCACATGTTTTATATGTACTTTATATCATATTATGACATTTATTGGACTAACCTACTAATAGTTGCCAAAGTGCACAATGTTCTTGTTTCACACTTTAATGTGTAGGAATTATCAAAATTGGGCAAAGAAAAACTTGTTGGTGTCAAACTGGGACTTCCCTGAAATCTGTCTGAGAACTTTTTACGGAGATTGTCCGTTTGACCCTCGAAGACGACGTCAAACGGAAACCTCATTAAAGACAAAGTTGTCACAATTTTCCATACGCTTCTTTTAAGCCCAAGATCAGCCCAATCGGAGTTCGGACGCGGCCTACAGACCCGTTTTACTGAAGACCTAAAACTGGGTGACGGGAATACGAGAATATATATAAAGGGAGAAACCCTAGGTCAAGGGGCACCACGAATTTTCCTCCTCCCAGGCAGCCGTCTTGGGGTGGAGAACCTCCTCCATACCACCACCATCTCCAAGGAAGAAGAGGGTCCAAGGGCCGCTGCCCCCAAGGGCCACCGCCGCCGCCGCTCCTCGCCGCCGCGCCGTGGCTGCCGCGGGCCGCCGCCTCCACTCCGGGCTGCACATCTCCATCAAGCTCCTCATCACCATGACCATGTGTGAGTAGTTCTCTCTCGGGGCTGAGGGCTCATGCCGGTAGCTATGTGGTTTATCTCTCTCCCATGATGTGATCTATATGTGATCATGAGCTTTGTAATCTAGTTGAATTCATAGATGTTACCCTTCATTATATTATGAATATGCTACTCAAGTGATTTTATTAATGTAAACTCCGGAGTCACCTTTGTCCCACGGTGCAAAGTTGACAGTGTGCGCACCGTGTGTGACTCTTTGGATTAAAGATTATGCGAATACTTGCTATGAGTTGTTCTTGTGTTGGATGTCTCTATGATATTGTGGCGTTTGTTTAGTACTAATTTGGGGCGCTCATAGTGACAGCGCGGGGTGCCATAGAGGTGGAATACAGACTTGAGGCGTGCTTTTGTAGCCCTACGCAGTGGATTGGTGTTCGTTATCCAACGGGAGAGTAGTTCAGGGTAGCATAGTGAAAAAGAAGTATTTATGTATTCAATTATATTATTATTGTTGAGAGTGTCCACTAGTGAAAGTATGATCCCTAGACCTTATTTCCAAACATTGAAATACAATTTACTCTCAATTCTGCTGCATGTTTGCTTGCTGCCATTTTTATTTCAGATTGCAATTACCATTTATAATCATCCATATCACTTGTATTTTAATATCTCTTCGCCGAACTAGTGCACATATACACCTGACAAATGTATTGGGTGTGTTGGGGACACAAGAGACTTTTTGTATCTTAATTGCAGGGATGCTTGAGAGGGATATGTTTGACCTCTATCTCCCTGAGTTCGATAAACTTTGGGATATTCACTTAAGGGAAACTTGCTGCTGTTCTACAAACCTCTGCACTTGGAGGCCCAACACTGTCTACAAGAATAGAAGCGTGCGTAGACATCACTTGACATAATCGTAGGGCACGACAACAGGCATCAGCTAGTGTCGATGTAGAAGCCGGCTGATTGGTGTTGTTGAGGACTCTCGTCGACTGTCGAGGTGACCCGTTGAGGCTTATCGAACTCCGCACATGACTTGTCGAGGGTCGGTGATTCTTGGTGATACTTGTCAAGGGTCGACGATGCTGGTCGAGCGTCGGAGATAAGTGTCTAGGTCGGCGGTGCTTGTCGTGGGTCAGGACGGCTGTCGAAGGTATGAGCAGCCACAATGAGATCCCGGATGGAAACATCGCGCTTCTGAGAGCCGGCGGCATGGGCACGGTAGAGTGGTAATAGAGATCTTGGCATGACCGGAAGATTCGATAATAAACGATGGCCCTCGGCGAGAGGTTGGTATCAACATATTCGGACCACTCATTCAACCTATAGGCGAGACGACATAGAAGGGTCAGTGTGAGGATGCCGGCCGGCTGGCTGACAAACACGTACAACATGCCCGTGTAACCATTTAAAAAAAGCATAGATCACATTTTAAAAAATCCCCATTATCCCAAACAGTGCAAGGAAAACAGAGAAGCCCATGAATAAAAAAGCCACAACAAACGAAAAGGGCCATGCATGGCCCAAACTGAGATAACTGAGTCCACTCCAGCCCAGCACAAAGTAAAAAGTCCAGACTACACGAACAAAATATGTCTGTGTGATTGACCAATTAGCAGCGGATGGAAATCGCTCTTATCAACGTACGTGACGTCAGTCGACTGAGAATTAACTTAATTTTCAGTTGATTAAGCGCTAGTCACACCCAGTTTTGCATGTTTGTAGGATCGATGCATACTTGACTACATTATTTTTACTGATTTTTTATAAACTTGTAAATATAGTTTTTAAAATTTAAAATAATGGGCTCATAGGAACTCAAGAGCCCAAGTGATTTCCGGTCTAAGTTTTTCTATTCTCATTGTACATGTTTTTGGTGACGACATCCTGATGGGAGAGGCGACACGGTTTGGACTAAAACTATCATAGCTCTTTTTTTTTTTCCTATATAACACAAACAAATTGCACCGACAGTGTCGGCAAATGGCAATGAATATGCACAGGGTCACGACTGAGTTAGCACTGGCAGAGACAAATACAAATACATCAATGTCCAACACATCGGCGATAGTTTCATCCAACAAAACACCGTCGTCATTGTCCAACACAAAAACGTCTCTCGATCAGAAGAAATCTGTTTTCCAAGGGAATTGAAAACTAAATGTTTTTATTTTTTGTGAGAACTATTTATTGTTTGTTAACGGGTATTGTGCTATACCTACATTTTTTGTTAAAAATCATTCATGTCCAAAAAATTAGCATGCGATATTTTCCCATTCATCTTAAACCATAACATATATTTATATTCTTTAGTCCCCATAGGCGAATTTTCTTCTAAATTTTATATTCACAGGGCTTGGGTGCAAAGTGGAGTATCACTTACCAAACCTAATGAAAAGTATAAACTCTTGCACAACCTGATGAGAAGTAAAAAAGTGGCAACCTGATGCAGTTTACTGTAAGCATAAGTCCTTTCTACAAAAGCATGGACTGCATCGTATCGACTCTCAATTGTTTTTTTCCAGGATAATGTGTTGTCTTGGTGCAAGTCAACTCAACTGGGCCTGAGTAACTTAGCCCAGGTTTGTCCCGAGAGCACCCACCTTCAATGAAACCGAGTGTGTGGGCCCAATCACAAAGAACGGAGCCTGAAAAATAATGTTGGCCCTCCGGAAAACCCTGCTCCACCGCCGCCTCCCCACGCCGCCGGCCACCGCCGCCTCTAGGATCTCCTCCTTCTTCCGCTCCCTCTCCTCCTCTCCGGGAGGCAGGGACGAATGGGGCTCCTCCTGGTCCACCGGAATCACCAAAGACCACTTCGACGGGTCCACCTCCGCCATCGGGCGCCCCGCGCCCTCCCCATCCACGCCCGTCTCCAAGGAGCTGGAGACCGTCCGCGCCATGGACAGCTGCCCAGAGTATGTCAATAGTTCGTTTGCTTCCTCAAGTTTTAAATTCAAATAATTAGGCCATGGTGATTTAGAACTATCAAATGAGTAAACAAAATCTAGGATTCTAACTTGTAACCGCTGCGAGAACATTGTAGGAAATCAATGACTAGAAGAAACAGAAAGAGGCCTAGTTAATCCATGAATACTTCACTAGTCTCTTGAGTTTCTGGTTCATGCAATTTCTTCTTGGCTAGAAATGTGCAATGCCATGAACCATGCGAATTGGTTACTAGCACTTGGACAGGCCTAGGTTAGAACTTTGTGATTGAGACTGAACTAGGTATCTGGTTTTAAAATGAAAGTTGCTATTTCAGTCTCTGCAACTTGAAATCTGTTGACTGTGTATTAGTTGAGGAATCTTGTTGAGGGGGTGAGAATGTGTTAAGCTAGGTGTTTATGTTTCAAATGTACAAATAGAGTTGTTCCAGGATGAATTTTCTTAGAGCTTGGCTAATTGGCTTAATGCATTTTACAAGCAAAACACATTGACATTACACCCTTGAGAAAGCTCATCTCAGCTGGACCTGTCCTAATTTGTTTGCTGTGTATTACTGATTAGCTCTGCTCAACAGTACATCCATCAAGGCGTTGTGAAAATGGGTAAATAGTAGGAAATTGGTCTTGAGCTCTTGGTAGAGGCTACAATTCATTTTGTTATGTACTAAATTGCAATTATACTCCATAAGTCCATATGCAAGTAGGTCAATGTTGAGAAAGTGTATGCATTTCTCTCTTGACTAGTGGGAATAAAACTATAAGATCGGAAGTTTATGCTGGGGATTGCACTTATTGCTTCATATCTGAGTTGCAAAGAATCAAACGAACGATGGATCAATTTGTAAAACGGAAATGATGAGAAGAACCACATATCTAACCATACATTTTTTCTTGTAAGGCGTCATAGTGTAGCCATGCTTAACGCAGATTTGCAAAAACAAATTAAATAGTTTCCGGATACAAAATAAAAAAAAGACAATCAAATAACCTCTTCACTCGGAGCAGCAGGCTGAGAGCAGATCTAGTCATAATGGTTTGGTAAAATTATGGAAATCTTCCTTGGAAACAAATGAAACGTTACGCCACTTGCAACTTGGTAAACTGAAAAACAGTTTCTAACAATATATAGGTTTGCCGGTAACAAAGGCTGGCATTTGTACATAGTTAATCCAGCTTTAGATACAAAATACAGTATGATGCAAATGGATGTGTAAGATGGGGAAGAACTACAAACTGAATAAATAGATTCACTCGTAATCTGCATGGTTTTAAAGGCGTCCGCCTAGGCGTCAAGGCGCCCCCCTCCGCCTTGGAAAAACGACCGCCTTAGGCGCCTAGGCGCCTAAAGCGTCCGCCTAGGCGTCGCCTAGGCGCCAAGGCGCCCCCACTTCGCCTTAGGACGCCTTAACGCCTTAAAAACCATGGTAATCTGTGAAGACAATTTGATGAATAAGATGAATTAATGTGGCAAAATGAATTGGTAGGCCTGTAGTGATGTAGCATTGGTTTTAATAATAACATTGATGATATCTTTTCAGGGTTCCAGCCTGCATACATATGAATTCTTGCGTTTTTTTTTCTTTTCTTTGAGGTAGCTCAACTCTTCTTTTTGTGAGGCAATGGAGGTGGATCGCGACGAAGCCATCAGGTGGATCGCCGTTGGCGCTGCGGCTCTTCTCCTCTAGGGCCTTCTCGTCGACGCGTCCAGCGCAGCATCCCGCCGGAGATGCGCCCGACCCATCCGCGGTGGACTGCAAGTTTGTTTCTCGTCCTTTTAGCTCCTTGTTGCGTCCGTGTCTTCAGTATTTGCTTTCTGTATAGTTTCTGCTTTCTAGGATAATTTGGCGTTTCGGAAAATGGGGAAAATCATAAATCTTATGGTGACGGCAGATTAATTAAACAATTGGTCTTGTGATTTTGTGGCCATTGCCGTCTTGCTCTGCTGCGAACCCCAAATAGAATCTCGAATGATCGGACATTACTTATTTTTCGTTACAAGATGCAAGGGCTTAGCTATAGTGGGTATTTTAGAAGCCACTGCTCTGGCTAGAGCAAGTAAATGTGGATGCAAATAGTGAAATGTGAAAAGTTGGGCCAAACAATGACTGCAAAGTTTAGAGCAGCAAAATCTGTTTTTCTTAGATATCCATACATGCTTTGTTATGCCACATTGGATAACTGGCTACTGCGTCTGTGTTCATGGAACAGGTCGATAATGCCAGAGGACAAGTTCCATAAATTAGCAGATGATACGATACATGATTTACTTGAAAAACTTGAGGTATTGGATTCGTCGATAAGCTCTTCCCACCTTGGTACTTCATTGGAAGCTTCGCTAAGAAATATATTAGTTCAACATTTATCTTTGGCTAACATTGTTCTCTGTGTCCTGTTTCAGGAATATGGTGATTCTCAGCAGATGGAGGGCTTCGACATAGATTACGGGGTTAGTTATAGTGAAATGTCATGTAATCATGCTAGTTTCACTATTTTTCACTTTTTGTGTATTGGATCACTGATATTGTTTTGTTCATTTCCCTGAATTTTAAGAATCAAGTTCTAACATTGAGGCTAGGAGATTTGGGGACTTATGTTGTAAACAAGCAAACACCAAACAGACAAATCTGGCTATCTTCGCCTGTGAGGTAAGGTCGTGTTATCTTATTTTCTGGTCAGTTGATTGTGTGAGCTAAGTACCTGAATGTGATCACATTATTATCTTATCATGATATGCATTCCTTACTTTGAAGCTAGGCTTGCTATTATGTGACACTGATAATTGTCGAGGATAGTTCACTGAATCAGCACCTTTTAAATTTAAGAAGTGTATATTTTTACATTCTATTATTTTGATACTTAACCTATTTTTAATATGCTTAGATATCAAACTGTTTAAGTTAAGCTGTCCATCACCCATAAGCTCTCCAATCTTGATTTCGTTATGTGTTGATTCTTATCCGAAAGGGCTGTCTATATTATGTCTGCAGTGGGCCTGCTAGGTTTGACTGGGATGCAGCAACACACAGTTGGGTTTATAGGCGAACTGGAGTAAATCTCATGCGACTGCTAGAGGAGGAGGTCGGTGAGCTCTGTGGCACTCCAGTAGATCTTTCGTAAAAGGAAAGGAAAATGCCACATATCTAAGTTCGACGGGGCATACAATATTTTGGTGATGTATGAATGAGATGAGACCTTTTAATATGTTGATCCTGAGGAGTAAACCAAAACAATTGTTGTACTGCAAACCTTTTCACCGTGTGCTTATATGGGTTCCGTAATAAGTGTCTGCCTTTTGTCGATGTGGTGTTTTGGTCAACCGTTTGCTTGAAAAAATATGAGCTTTGTGAGTGTGATGTCCAGACATTGTGTGTTGGTACTTCCATAGATAGTATGATCAGCCAGGCGTTTATGTTTCATCAGGAGAGGAGTACATAAACACTCTGGATCTATTTATTGATGTCTTGCACTCTATTCTATTGTATGCAAATAACAAGTATTTGATGGTGAAGTTATTTGTGCTCTGCAAGTATGCTGTCCAGAAATTGTGTTTTGGTACTTTCACAAATAGTATGACGAGCAAGACTTTTATGCTTCATCAGGACTCAGGAGAGGAGTGCACAAACACTGTGGATCTATGTCGTCATAAAATCTCTATATTCTACGTATGCAAGTAACAAGTACCTCCGTTCACTTTTATAAGCCACACTAGATATCCCCACATGCATAACAAAATGAGTGAATCTAGACTTATTTTGTATATAGATTCACTCATTTTAGTATGTATGTGGTTAAAATGGAAGGGAGTATCAAACTACTCGTCATAGAATCTCTATATTCTACGTATGCAAGTAACAAGTACTCCCTCCGTTCACAAAAGGATGTCTCAATCTTTTTTAGATTTATATGTATGTAGACATATTTTAGTGTGTAGATACATCTAAATTTATAAAATATTAAGACATCCTTTTGTGAACGGAGGGAGTATCAAACTACATCAGCATTCAAACATCCTATGCGACTCTTCCTCCATCAGCTCAGGGCTCAATCTAACCATGAGAACGCAGAACTCCATCTAATCCAGGAACGCCCTCACCGTCTACGTCCCCCTCCCTCATCATCTCCCGAAGCTGTTCGTCCAGGAGCTCACGAGGCCCAGCCTGGCCGTGTTCCTCTTCAGGCTCTGGAAGGTGATCTTGCCGGTCCTGGAGTCCATGAGCAGCTGAAACCCCTTGCGGAGCTCCTGGATCACCCCCTCCACGCCGAGCTTCCTCGCCATCGACGGCAAAAAGTCCTCAAACTGCACCGAGGAGCCGCTATCGGCGCCCATAACCACACTCTGATCCACGTCGACGATGAAGAAGATCAGAGAATCAAATAGCCAGCCCTTTTTGCAACAGTGGTAAATGGAAAATCGGAATGATAGGAGAATGATGGGTGCTTAAATAAGAAGGGGATGGTGAGGGGAGACGAAGGAGTCCATGAGGTTCTCGGAAGCATTCTCCCCATGCATGCTAGCCCAAGTACAGGCAATTGCAGGCGTTGTAGCTAGCTAGCTATCTTTGGGAGGTTGCTGCGTCCGGATGTTTTTTGCTTTGGTTTCTGCGAAGTAGCTAGCACCGGGTAGGGAGGATGCTTCTCCAGCACCGGTTGCTTGCAGATTGTGATGCGCCTCCTTTCGCAATATCGTTTTCTCTCTGGGAGTCAGTAAGAAAACTAACTAAATGCATGTGCGTTGCTACGGAGCTTCGTCACTTTTTCTCTTTCACATACACCGGGAGAAAGGGTGACGATAGCAATCCCCTTTGCCTCCCCGGCCGGGGAGCCTCCAGGACAGGACAAGGGGGGCGGCGGTCAACCATCAACTCTTGATAAACACATTTTTGTTTGAGTTGATCAAACAATTATTGAACTTATGAAAGTGTTAGTGGTTTCTAATAATTTTGTTAGTTACAAGTGGTACAATTTCCGTACGAGCAATTTGAACCAATATTGTTTTAGAAAAATCCTCCTCCCGCCAGTTACCTTTCTGTCAGCCATCAATTATTATTTTGCGCACTTGTTTCCTAGCATTTCAATTCGATGAAAAATTCTCATGTCTTCCTTGCACTTCAATTCGATGGCTCTGAAGAACTTACTAAACATTTGTACAGAATTAAGCTAAGACATAACTATTAGTACTCACTTGTAGATATCATGTCATATAGCATTAAACGACTATAGCCAGTTTGCAACAGCATAGCAAGAGAGTAGAATTTCACGCTATTAAATGTTGAATCAGAATGTGATATGAAATCATGCTTTTTCGGGCTTGATCCCATGTTCTAAAGAGGCAGCTAAAGAAGATATGAAAGTTGATTTTTGTTGATGTGCAGCCTATACAGTAACACAACAGAAAAGACAATATCATTTCAATTTCTTTAATATTAGAGTGAATTCCACTCCTTACCGCTAAGATTAAATTTCTGACACCTTTTTACCCAATTTAACAGAAATTTATCAAAATTACCCCATTTAACATATTTTTTTTTCACTTTTTACCCTTTTCTATATTTCACCCCGTCCTGACCGGTGGATCTCATCCTTGGTCATACGTGGCGACGCCAGATCGGACAATGGTTTTTGTTGGGCGTGTCCTACTCAGCTTGTTGAGCTGAACCGACCCGGTTCCCCTTGCTCCGTAATACCTAAGACGGGTCCAATCAGACCGTATCGCACTGGACCTAGCCCACCTTGACACTCGTGATTCTCATTTAGACGGAATATTCAGTTGGAGGTGATGTTCTCGTCGATAGCGAGACATCTGTGGTGACTTAGTCAATCTCAAGACAACCCGCTGGCCCAATATTTTAAAGGTGCTCATACGGGTAGGGTGGGCTTGTGTGCATTCATAGGGGTGAGTGTGTGCACATGTATGTGACCGTCTGCTTTTGTACTGTGTTTTGCAACAACAAAAAATACGTTGGTACACATTTTAGAACTATACGCAAAACTTCTAGAAAAATACAGCTTGCAGAAATTTAATTGGCATTTTCTTATAGCTAGATATTTACCCCGTGTAAATTGTTTGTCAAATCAATTTGCCGCTGTTAATGATATATCATAGAGTGATACATTATGCATTAAAATTTACATAGCTTCTCTCTATTCCTTGGTACAATCAAATAAGCACTCTAACGAACAAAAACACTATGAAGCAGCCTCTCGGCTAATTAAAAACCCAAGGAAGATATTAATGAAGGGGGGAGAAGTTAAACATGTACTGGTAGCAAAGATGTTTTGTGTACTTACAAAATACTTGCAGTTCACGAATTTATGCAAGAAATGCGCTAGAAGGCCACAGAGGAGCATATGGATGAGAAAGTTTCAGGAGATGCAACCACTTGAGGAGATGGTAATAAGTTAAGATGGTTTTTCGTAGGATGATAGTTTTTTAATCCTTTTTTAGGAGCGGCAGGTTGATTGGAAGAAGCATAAAGCAGGTTGGAGATATATTTTTATCCTAACCACGGCGTGCTTGGTTATTTTCTATAACCACGACATCTCGTTGGTAAATATGGAAATGCCGCTACGAAGACTGGAAGACCTCATGCTGAAAGTGTTTCGTATGTTGCTGATAGTACATTGAATACACCCACCATGCATAAGTATGTACTCAACAAAACAGACACACTGCCTCTACCAGATAAGTGCAGGAACAACTCTAATGCTCTATAGAGATGCATGCTTATCATGTAACAATGAGCTTGGCCTTGTGAGACGCCCTTGGCAGAGCCAATAACTTCTTAAAAACCATGCCGCAGTCAACTTCGCCCTTCCACTCTATTTCCGCTTCTTCTAAAGCCGGTGCCCAACTCAGTAGCTTTCCCATGAAATCAACTTCGTCGTCCAAACCCAAGAAATTCTTCACGCTAACCGTTACAAGGTGATCCATTTGCATGGTAAGCTCTTGAATGCTCGCCTGGTCCTGATCCCACGTAGTCTTTCGCTCATAACCTTCGATCAAAGGGTGACTCTGCCAAAGAAATTCACAACTCATTAGCTGCAACCAAGACCCAAGACATGGATTTGATGTTCGATTGGAGGGATTCACTGGAGGCATACAAACATCCGAAGTTTCTTCAAGTTAGGGGCATTCTGAAACAATGAACAAGCAGTCAAGACTTCTCTTGGGTCCCAAAAGCATATATTAAGACCAATATTCTCCAGACGATCCAACACAACAGGGAACTTTGTCAGTATGCAACCTTTTGATAGATACTGCAACAAGAAAAGAAAACAAGGAAATGCTAGCATAGATTACTCAGAAGTCAGAAGAAGGCTGAATACTGAGGCTAAGAATAGTTCACCGTCAGGAAACAACAGCCAATGGCAAGTGTTTTAATGTCACTTAGGGTGCCCAATGACTGGTTAAGATAGCTTTTTGTGTCATGCGCAACTGGAACAGATTGGTATTCTTCAGTTTTGTCAAGAGAGATAATGCCCTGCTCCAGATTAGGGGCGTCCAAATGAATGTCTTCAAAGTCCCCATCGACAAGTAGTAATTCAAGTTTAGGAGCTTGAATGTCTAGACAGCCAATGCCCTCAAAAGAAGTTAATATCAATACAGTCAGTACTGGGCAAAAAACAGATCAGATTTTTGATATCCCTGTCTGTGGAGGAAAAACTGTGCAGGTTGAGGTAACTTAGTCTCTTGAAACCTTGGAATACCCGGGGCAAGCTGATGATGCAGTTCTCCAGGTGCAGTTGCTTCAGATTGCTGATAGAAAAGAGGCACGAGGGAATCTTATACCCTGGCCCTGAGGACATACCGATTACAATTGAACTTGGTGATCTCCTCGACAGCAAGAGCATCCACCTAGCGAATACATCATGGTAACTTTTGTTACATGAAATCTGAAACTCGTCTATAGGTCCCATGTGGAGAGATAGCACCATATCGACCAATGTAACAAACTTGGCTTGTGCAAAATGTTCATCGGACAGCAATACTTTTGGCATAGTAGCCCATGCATTCCTCCAAGTACTTGATAGAATGCTAGTCTTAACCGCTTCTTCGACATTCAGATGGGAGAGGATTTTGCCCTTCATCTCTGGAGGTAGACTGCTAAGTCTGTCTGAATTCACAGCACATGTAGCTTCCGCATTGGCCTCCTCATGGTTACTCATTGCTTCAGAGTCCAGATTAAACTGTCCTAGAATTTCCAGAAAACGGAAAAGCCTAAATTAGTGTGGATGCTACAACATACCTAAAAATACAATACATGAAGAAAACGGTGGACTAAGCTGCTAGCTCCTGATAAAACCAAAAATAAATAAGATCAAAGTCTTCACCTGTGCTAACAACCACAAATAATTTGGTGAGCCCTCTGTTTCAAAAAAACGGATTTTTTTTTTGGAGAGGGCTGAGGAGTGAGGAACTGGGGGACGACACGAGCAAGCATGCATAGGTAGCTTTTGACATACCTGGGATACTACGCGGAGCTCCATATAAGGAAGGGGGCCAGCGGTTATGTCTTTTTTTAATTTGAAGGGAGAGAATAGCCATTATACCTCTAGTGAAAACAAAAAGTTCCAAAATACCACTCAAAAAACCAAACTTGCCAAAATACAATTGCAATCTAGGTTTTTATGCCAGAACCACTAGGCACAAACATAGAGTAACTGCTACATACAAAAGACAGCTCTGCCCCTACCTCTTAAATAGATCTCAGCAACATCTTAACAGCAACTATTCAGCAACAGATGATTACAGCAGCACTTTGACAGCATTTCAGCACCATCTAAACATGATTACATCAGCACTTTGATAGCATTAAGCAACACTTTTGACAGCATTTCAGCAAAATAGTGACAGCACTTCTATATTTGCTACCGTTGGCCACGAACATACTACAGAGACCATGCGAAATAAAGGAATAAAAAGAGAAGACTAACTTTGCACTGTCGATGACCGGGACGGCAGCGCGCTGTCGACGCGGCGTTGTACACTTGGTGGAGGACGACCAGGGACCAGGCGGAGAGCAGCCCACGTCGTGGAGTGGAGGTCGTCCGCCCCTTGCAGGGTCGGCTGCTGCTGCGGGGGGCGAGTCGAGAGGCGCTGCGGGGAGGGAGCAAAGAGGCCGGACACGGCAGGGGCGAGCAGAGAGGCTGGCCGCTTCAGGGGAGAACTGCGAGCAGGAATCCGGCGCAGGAGCGGGGGAGGACGCGTCGACGGAGGGCGGACGCGGCAGCTGCAGGAGGAATACCTAGAGAGAGGGAGGAGCGGCGAGCAGGGGCGAGCGCCGGCTCGCTGCTGTACAGGGCGCCGCCATGGTTAGGTCGGGGGTGGGAACTGGGAAGGAGAGAAAATGATGTTGGTCAGCTCGTTCTGTTTAGAACGGGGGCAATTTTGGTATATACAAATAGCTGACAAGAATTTAGAGCATCTCCAACCGGACTAGCCAAATTCCGGCCGCTATCTGTCCGTGCATACGTTCGGAGGTATGCCCGGACAACCCAAATATGTGTCATTCTAACCACAACGCTTAAATCACACACCTCAAAATCTTATTACTCATGCAACGTAGATAGATAAACATATATAGTTCGTTCGATGGATACAAATTTAGACGGACAAAGTTGTGACAAAGAAACTTGCGGATAAGGGAAAATCCTCATTAACGGAGAATGCCATGGCGGATAGGCCGGAGCTTCACTCTGGGGGATCGAGTCGTCCTCCATCTCGGCAAATGCGGTAGTCGTCGCTTCGCATGGTCTCTGCCTAGCGTGCCTTGCCATACGGCCCTCACCCTCCGCTTGACGCACCCGCAGCTTGTTGGCCCTCTTCTCGGACTCCGTCGTGTAGTCAGTTGTCGGAAAATTTGTCCCAACAATGATTCATCCGCCATGGCATTCTTCCAGAAAGTTGATTGTACATGCGGATGACATCCTCCATCTAACAAATAGAAGATCCACTCAACATATGCGATAGTGAAGTGGAGCAACAAAATGAAGCACACAAAACTTACATTGCCCACTTTGGCATAGCATCAGGCAAAGTTGTTAAGGAAGGTTTGGATACATGACCATCTATGGTCGAGAGATAGGTCGTGCGCCTTACATCCGGGTTTTCACTAAACATTTGATGGATCCTCCCCCAAAATTCATTGGGGGTCGATTCGAAACCGGAACTGTTAAGCGCCAACCAAGCATTTGTAACAACATATCCTCATGAGCGGAGTAGAAAATCCCTCTTTTGTGCTATGGATCCGACATTGAACCAACAAGCATCACAACTAAACAACCGTACAACAATTTTTTAGATCCTACAACAGTAAAGGAGATGCCGAAGGACAAACCTCCGGAGGAGAGAACACTGGGCCGTCTCCGGTGCAGGAGTTGCCAAAATCGGTGCTACATTGACCCTTTCTAGCTGGCGGCGCGGCTAGCTTGTCCTCCAGCGAGCGGCGGCGGGCCGCGACCTTCTCGCGTCGAGCGCCGGCTAGAAACCTCCTCCATCACCACCAGAAGCCCATCCTAGTACATCTCATCTCCGGACATCCCAATTCCATTGTCGGAGCCGGCATGGTCGAGCCTAGGGGAGTGGAGGGGACCCCGAGGAGAGTGGAATGGAAGGGTATCGGGGGAGAGTAAACTAGGATTTGATCCAGGGTAGGGATGACAGAGTGGGATATATGTGAGGTCGGACTGGGCCGGATCCGACGTGGCGGGCTATCCGTACGTCTCCGGACCTCCCCAAATCCACCCCACATATGGGCTGAGCTTCAGGGCTACCGTACATCACAGACGTTTGTGCTAGGTATAGGGGTCCGGTTGAGTGGTTGTTTTTCCTGTCCGGGCAGTCCTCCTGGACGTTTGGGGGGATGGGGGGGTGGAGGGGCATGAGAGTCCGGGTGGAGATGCTCTAAGAGAAGTCTTTTGACATTTGATGGCATTGCTAAAACCCTAAACTTTTGTTTTGGCAAGCTTGGTTTTTTCAGTGGTATTTTGGAACTAGCTTCAGTTTTTCACCGGTGGTATACTGGAAATTCTCTCATAGGTCAATTTATCCGGAGAGACACGACAGAAGATATTCTAGGTGCGAGCACTTTCATATCAGAAAACAAAAGGACTTGTCGGGGAGTCGGGGCAACGTGGGCCCATCGGTGAGATTGGATCAGATGGGTACGACCCGTGAAATTGTGTTCACTACAGAGAATCGGAGTACAACGGATTTTGAGGTTCATAAAATTTTAAGTGGAACAAAGATTTCTACGTCCCGAGATCCAGTGATATGTTTATTTTTAAAAAAAAATCATAGTTACAAGTTTTTAAAACTTCGAAAAACCTGCATGTTGTCAATAATGTATCACACAAAAGTGCAAAATTTCAATTCAAATACTTTATATGCAGAGCTACATAAAAATGACAAATGTAGGAGAATCTGAGTATACACCTTTTTAAATCTCCAAAATATACATTTTTGTCATTTAATAAAAAAAAATCACATCGTTATTTTGCTGCTTGTACGATGCACGTTGACTTCATAATTTTTTTTTTGGATTTTTATAAAACATGTGAATATATTTTTTGAATTTTTTAAATAAAGAGATCATAGGAACTCGAGAGCGAAAGTGATTTTTTGATTTAAGCTTTTCTATGTTTAATTGTAGAAGACTTGACGCGAGCCAATGAAGTGCTGCTAAGGCGCTCTGGCTTTTCCCTGTTGAGTCGCTCTTTCCTGACCTTCCAAGTGAGTTCTAGCTTGAGCGCATAGTTTGTTCCGCTTGTAGGCCAAGGTTCATAATCCATACGGAATGGACGAGGAATTGAGGTAGGGAAAGGAAAGGTAACACCCAAAGCATCAAATGGAATCTTAGTGGCTATTTCTTACTACCCCAAAAATGGGTTGAAAGCGGCATCTTATCAGACACTCACATCGTGCTTTTAGTGACGGGAGAGGCGACGCGGTATGGATAAGTACTGGCTAGCTATTTTCCTGTATAACACAAACAAGTCGTCTCGACAGTCTCGAAAAGTGGCAATGAATATGCATAGGGTCATGACAGAGTCGGCACTAGTAGGGACAGAGACATCAATGTCCAACGTGTCGATGATAGTTTCGTCCAAAAACACTGTCATCATTGTCGTCCTTCGTCTACGTGTGCCCAGATCATTGTTGCCACCACGGAAGTAACGTGGTCCCGGTGCCTCTCCCACGAGAACATATCCCGTGCTACGACCTATTTGCAAACTGCTCTCTCCGTTCCTAAATATAACCCTTTTTTAGAGATTCCAATACATATTACATGCGGAGCAAAATAAGTGAATTACACACTAAATTTTAGCACGTCTAGTGTCTATGGTCCGTACTGAAATACCGAAAACATCTTATACTTATACTATGGAGGGAATATCAGATTACAGCGTTGTCTGGTCCATCCAATCTAATTCAAGGGACATGATCAAATAGAACCTTGCCCTGTCACCCACCATGGCACGGTTCCAAATTAGACCCTTTATTTCTTGTATTTTTTTTAACGAAAAGCCAGTGGAGGAAAACTGTTCGATGGGGACTATTCTCCTTCCTATGTCGATCCTTTCATGGGCATGGGCTGGTTAACGCTGGTCTGTGGTCTGGTCACATATATTCTTCAAACATATGGAATACATAATCCTAGATCCACAGTTGCACCTTGCCCAGAAGTGATGAAAATTAGCCTCTCGCGAGTCACCTGTGCAATTATCTTTCAAAAGGAGGTGTTGGCAACAAAATATTTTCAGCAGCGAAGATGTTAATTCATTTTGGAAAGCTGAAGATATTATAATTCAAGGCCTTTTTTTCTTGCGGGTTGATCTATGCATTATTGTGATGAGTGTGCAGATGAAAATCCGTCACCTTTTTGTGCAAGAGAAATATCAAGTATGCGTGTATCTTTCGGTTTCAGACCGGAGAAAGTAAAAGTGCAGGCATCTGAATCTTTTATCACCTTGGGTCATTGGCACGATTGGAATCCATTGAACAAATATCCATTTAGAATCGTAACGACTCAATTATTCAGTGTGCACGTGCTCCACTTGTCCTTTCGCTGCTAGTTGTAGTCGCTGTAGATGTGAAAGTGCAAAGGAAAATAATGCGACACGGCTAGTAAACATTCTCTGGTTCTTATCCCCCAGAGTCATGCTTGGTGATCCAGCAAAATGTGCGTTTTGGATATGGGTATTCACCCTTTGGATACCCATATTTGGGTATATTGGTATGTACCGAAAAAAATGGGTATCTACTGTGTTTTGGATATACTGCGGGGGCTGGTTTGTTACCATATTTTATGTTTTTAGGTATGATGTTTAGTGTGCTATTAGAACTTAAACATGCATGCACTTTTATATCTTTAGGATCAGACTGACTCGTTCAAAGATGTTGATCATTGGTCTATGCGACCTAGTCTCGTTGTTAGTGTGTGCTGCCACAAATACCTAGGTTATTTAGTTCAGATCACTTTTACACTCGTAATAATGTGACACCGAGAGAATATCCACTTTATTCCTGCAGATAGAAATGAATAAGAATGTAAGATGCACATGCCAACTGGTGCAGGGCAACATCCCCCTATAAATACCTTCCTGCGTCCTCATCCCTTCTTCAAGCGGACACAACACAATACAAAATAAGCAGAGAAGGAGCAAGAAGAAGATCAGAGGCGATGGAGTACGAGTACCAGTACAGCAGCAGCAACTTCGTCAAGGAGAAGAGGCCTCCGGCGAAGAGGGGCCAGGTCAAGCTGCAGATAGCGAGGGCCCTGAGCAACCTCGTGTCTCCAAGTCCGAGCACAGCTGCAGCTGCTGACGGCTTGAAGCAAGCCACTCGCAACAGCTTCAGTAGGGAAACGAGCTACAACTGATGAACTGAACACAAATATATTTTTGATGGGCATGGTATGTGGGACAAAGTTGGGGTTACTACTAGCTAGCTCTATTTCTTTTGAGGATTTTAGCAGGGTGGCCCGTCAAGTACTGAGCACCTGTCTGATCCACTAGAATGTAACTTTGCTTGAGCGGAAATTGCTCCAGGTTACTTGTGCATTATGCATGTATTTCAGAAAGAAAGCTCCATGTCATATAAACCTCAAGTTTATGGTCGATCCGTTCATCTTCAGGTACCTCTGTTTCGTTGTCTGGAAGAGATAGTGAAATGAAAATAGCAAGTGAAACCGTCTGGGACTTCTTTGTTTTGAAGGAATCTCATAGGAATTTGAAGGATTCTATTCTGAACTACTCCCTCCGTTCGGATTTAGATGACTCACTTATATGTAGATACGGATGTATTTTGTATCTGTATCTACATATAGATGAGTCATCTAAATTCAAACGGACGGAGTAGCATGGTGACATAAACATTTCTAGTACTGAATTAGTTCGTTTTTGTATTTATGTTTCACATATTTATTGTAGAGTAAAATGCATCCGTGGTCACTATACCTGTCGAGTTAGCCTACCTTGTATTTTGCCTACCTTCAACATACATGGAGTTATCAATGGGCAGCTAGTAAGCCTTAGTCGTGACTCAAACAAGACATTAGAATATTTCACAAAATTGAATAAAATCATCCAGGTGATAAACAAAAAGCTATGAAAAAACAGTAATAAAATTTTGGAGACAACATGCAGGTTGGAATGTTGGATCTTGTCAATTTTTGTGTATCACATAAAACACATAACGGAACTAAATAGCGCATATACTAAATTTTTAAACGGAGTACAGCAGATTTCATTTCAACCTTCCACAGTCCGAGCCAGACATCAAGCACTGCAGTTGAGTTATCAGCAGATAACGGCGCTGCTGAAAAGTTGGATCTTGTCCATGTTTTTTTTTGCATCACATAAACCACATAACGGAACTAAATAGCGCCTATACTACATTTTTAAACGGAATACAGCAGATTTCATTTCAACCTTCCAACAGTCCGAGCCAGACATCCAGCACTGCAGTTGAGTTATCAGCAGATTTAAAAATAAATTAGATACCTAGATCGTTACAGCAGATGTAACATATGTACAGAATAATACATGGCCCCTTGCGACTTAGCAAGCCTGGCAGTAATTCCTAATGGTACATTAGAACAGGTACATTCCCCGGACAAAAGAAGTATCACTGTCATTTTACGCCTTAAAAGCGAGCTGTGTGACAGATTGCATTTGCCAAAGCACACAGAAAAGGTTGGCTTGGTGACAAATATCATTGGTAAAGACATGACATGGATCACCGGTCAGGATTCCTCTGGCCAGCCTTCTCTTGACCTGAGAGTGAATAGCTTTGACCTTTCTTAGAAGATGAAGCAGACTCGACAGTGTCTTGCTCAGGTTCAGATAGCGATAGATGAGGGTTCATTACGTCGTCAATCGGGAGTGTCCTCCTGGAGCCCTCAAGAGCTACACCAAGAACAATGTTGTCTTCAAAGGCAGGTCTTGATTCCTTCTTCGGATTAGTCACCCGAACTGAACTATCTCTTTGTTCTGTGGCCTCTGATCCTTGGGCCTTTCTTTTGCCAGGCTTGGAAGCTGACGTGACAGGATCAGTCCTTTCTGCCCACGGAGTTGCCAGAGATGGTATCGATGATTTCACATGATCTTTCTTGCTGCTCTTCATCCGAATATCTTCTGGTACCATTTTCTTCTCTTCCTGCTTCTCCGGGTTGCTTAAACTAGAACCATCAGGTGCATCAGCTGAAGTTGACTTGGTATCTACTGATGCCTTGACTTTCTGATCTTCACGTGATGCTGGTCGAGGTTTCTTGTCGTCGCTGATCCTTGCAGAAGTATCGATCAGGAGTGGACGGCCACGTACACGACTGTATGTATCCTCTCCAAAAGGAATATTATCAATGTCTGCATTGCCATATGATTTCTGAACTGTTCGAATTTGTGTAGCAAGCCTTGCCCTGTGGTGGCCAACTATCCTAAGAAAGTCCAACATAACTGTTTCCTGTTGCAATGGAACATCAAAACATTGAATCAATTATTTGTAGTACCGCAGGCATAGACATCAATTGTTTCTAGTGCTATGCAAGTCCTGATGAAGTATTCAGCTATCCTGTCATATACCATCCATATAGAAAAAGAAAGAACTCTTCTGCATTTTTCCCCGAAATATGCAAGAAGAAAATTTGAACAAATGATAAATGCATCAGGCAGTAAAATCATAAGTTTGGGATCATGGTTTTTAAGGAGGTCCTAAGGCGAACCCCAACCGCCCTGACACCTAAGTCTAAGGCGGACGCCTAAGCGCCTAAAGCAGGCATAATTGCAAGGCGCTGCCAGGGCGCCCTATCGCCTAAGCATCCAAGGCGGGACGCCTTAAAAACCATGTTTAGGACTCCTTGCGATCATCGTCAAGGGAATGCACAGATTTCCTGCAAACATGCAATCTAATAAGTCTGGTTCGAATTCAAGGCTTAGGATTCATACACCCAAGACATGATATGGTCCATATAGTGTGTCCATGCACTTGATGGTCTCTTAATTTACCGTTCTCACGCTAATTTGCCTTCCCAGTCCAACAAGTCAGCACCAAACTAGCAACAAGGGTTGAAAACTGCCAGAATCAGCAAGATTTGGCCCCATTACCAAAAGTGGGTGGAAGTATTATGACATAATCATGGTGTGTGTCCCCCTGATTTCTATCCCGTACAAAAAAAAAACATGCTCACATTAATAGCAAAAGAAACCAAACGGGAAGTAACTTAAAATCCTTTCCATTGGCGTCTCTGATTAACATATTATAGTGGCACGGAGGTTCACACCATTATATCATGTTTTGTGTATCTCTGTGCATCAAAGAGAAGGAGAGATAGATGCCTTTTATACTTGTCTAGTTACTATCCTGATCGATCGGACGGCTATGGGGCATTTACCCATACCATCTCAATCTTGGTTTCAAAATTTGGACGCAAGATTTGTCGGCGGGTTATCAAGCAGTTACCTACAGTAACTGGTGAAAATCAGGTTCATGCTCACTAGTGGTAATCCTGGTAACAGGATATGGATCCCTGGTTGTAACTGTAGTTCTGACATAGCGACAATGGGTCAACAATATTCCCTGTAAAGGTGGTCCTAACAGAACCAAGCAGCAATTTTATTAATGATTCAAGCTATCTTGACAAAGTTATGCGGTTCAGCACACAACACCATGTGTGTATGCTACACTAAACATGTAGGATGTTCTGTTGCATGGAGTATGTATAATCATCACCAAAGAAATATTTAGCATCAGATAGAAACAAATTACCTGGACATTAAGGAATTCTTCATAATGTGACGTCTTCACAAAGCAGGATATGTAAATCTGGAGGACAACGCAACAAAACGATACAAACCTAAGTTATTTAAGGATGCAAAATTTGGCACAAGTTGTAAACTTGAGGCAACAGAACAGAAGTTTAAAATTTGTGACGAACTTAAGAAAACAGAACGGAAATGATAAGAAGCGGTTAGGGGAGTGCATGTACAACCCAGCCACCTGGGTTCAAGTCGTCATAGATGCATATTTGGGTTCTTTTATTATAGAAACGCAGTGGAGGCCTCCTCTGCCACTTTCATTTACCAAAAACAAGAGCGGAAATGGTTCAATATTTTAAGAATATACACAAAATATGCATGTAAATAAAGCCTACAATCTTGACACCAACACAAAAAGGTAAAAAACAGATGGGGTAACATGAGAAACCAGTTGAAAATAAAATGGCAATAAGTTCTTACTACCAGCAACGAACTTTGTTAAGCTGGACAATTATGTATTAGAAGTTTTTTCATTCTGAAGTTTTGATAAAATAAAGCAGTTCTCA
The DNA here is from genome assembly GCA_947311845.1 of Poa pratensis. NCBI lineage: Eukaryota > Viridiplantae > Streptophyta > Magnoliopsida > Poales > Poaceae > Poa > Poa pratensis. The sequence goes on from CAMZMU010000065.1 coordinate 22,216,462, forward strand.
CTGTTCTGGATTTTCACGGAAATCTTTTATGCAAAACATTCCGAGAAATTCTGACAGAAAATAAAAAAAACATCTTATGTGAATTTTTTAAGGGTGTTCATTCGTTCCTAGCCAAGTTGACAACTGCCCCAAAACTCAGTGCTGCTATCGCATGCCAAGATCAGATACTAGTATCCAGCTGGACACTAGCATCCAGGTCAAGCGAAAGTCCTCTAAGGGCGTGAAATAACTCCAAGTCACTAGTATGTGTCACTTTCTAAACAGCTTAGGCAAGCATAATTAAGTAATGCCAACGGAAAGAGGCAAAAGCTAGCCATGTACAGGCTAAGAAGGCTCTGGCCTACCAAGGTGTGCCATACCACACAGCCCTTCATAACAACTAGCTCTGACTAGTATTTAAGTCAAAAGATATAATTGCTTAATACAAGAAATTACCATAAGAGCTTGAGTTTTTGGATCAATTTTTTCAAAAAATACTCTCCTATGTAACTTCTGTTGTTCTATATGATGATTCTTAGCCAACACTTTCCTCATGTCCGCAACGATTATCTACCAAAGAAAAATAGAGAAATGTGATTAAAATAGATCTTAAAAGTTAATAGACCGATACAAAGTTAAAGGAAGATATGTAATGTGCAGGGTTAATTCAAAGTTCTTACACCAATTTTCCAGCATCCATGTGGCTTATAGCAAGGTATGTCTTAATACGCCGATGAGTTCTCCGAGTGCTATTCCTCAATATAGACATTGTGAGTTTATGATTAGGAATATATATAGCTTCTCTGTCCTCACCTCTAATGATTGTTGGTGACCACAGGCCGACATGCTGAAAAAACAAATACGCTGAAGTTATTGTGATGACAAAATGAAGCATCAATAGTATCTTGTATGAGGGTGTGACTGATATCAGTGCAGATAAAAGTCTGGTTCTGGAAGAGTGTTGAAAATCACATTAGTTGAAGTTAAATTAGAGATAAATGAAGCATAAGAAATATCTTGTATGAGGGTGTGAGTGATATACTGATATTAGTTCATAAAAAATTCCGAGTTGCAGGACAAGTAACTTCATAGCTAGATTGCTGCTGTTTTAGTTTATAAATGGGACAGAAAAACTGCATGTCTGCACTAAATGATAGATAGTAAAGGAAATTCAAATAAAGCATACCAATACGTACCTCAACCATACCAGCTACCTCAACACCATCTATCTTTGCATTGATCCATTCATTCACTACAAATGGGCGGGTGGCATTGATCATAACACTTGAGAGGAAGTTAGTAAAAATCTGCAATGAGTCACTATAGCTATCAGTTCTACAGCACAGCATAATACTATCAATAAAAGAATTGCAGTACCTCCCGACCAGCAAGCGTAAGCAATACTGTCCCAAAACCTCCAGCAGTTATCCACTTCTGGGTATTGAAACCCAGCAACTCCATAAAGAGCGAAACAGCAGCAATCCAAATACCAGTATAAACAGCTCTCATGGTAAAATCCAACCCCATCTGTCCAAAACAGGCTTGTGTAAGTAATGCTACAACAAGGGTAAAAACTAAGGGACAACTTATGGCTATAAGTACATCGCAAATTAACTAGCAGAAGAATATCTCAAATTAGAACAGAAGATCTAATAAGATCAAATTCCGAATTTAGTATCAATCTTTCACTGAAGATAATAATATTAAAAAAGTTTAATCTAAGCTATTAAGTAAAAGTTATAGCAATTTGATTTGTCATAAAAAATATATAACGAACCAAGAAAATGGTCACTAAGAGATGAAACCACAATCTCACTTCAAAAAAGAGCATCAGAGCATAGTTTTTTTCTATGTTCATAGACTCCAACCTCCCACAAAGAATCGCTAGAAGGAAAACCACGATAAAAGATTTCTTAAACAGCTTGCTATACAACCTCCACCCACCTGTCCCACGTTCCATAGGAAGTAACCAAAAGTAGCCAACGAACTCACGTCCTTATATCTAGTTTCCCTTCAATATTCATCATATTTCCCTAACTATTTTCGTTCAGAACGAAATGCATCATATGTTATATCACTGAAACTGAAATCCAGCTGATAGAATACTCGAAAAATGTAATCACTGAGCTATAGGACATTATGCTTACAGTTCTTGTATCATTCGGAGTTCTTATATCCACTAGGAATTTCTGTATCTGCTGAATCAAGCTAAGAGAAGATTAATTATATTAGTACAACTGTAGAAGTAATGGATAAAAAACTGCACACACAAGAAACCAACTGACAATACAAAAAGGTAGATCGGCTAAACAAAACAACTCAATAATATTGCCCTGCACCTCTTTCTACGGCAGTATGGCACTACAGAGAACTTGGTTGTCGAATATTCAGCTCTTTCAAATTGTCCAGGACAGTCAAATAAATCCCAATTCATGAACTTAATTAAAAGACGTGCAAACAACCCTAGCCCCTGATAAATTCAAGTGTGTTAGCTAGACTGGAAGTTGACATGGCAAGTTGACCACAAGCCCAGGGACATCAGACCAATGGCCGGAGTTTCCATTTCTTGGAAATGGGCAACATTTTGTATGTTTACATAAAAGGGTAATAATAGTGACTGCATTTCTTTGGTTTTTGTCCCCACCCCGATTTGCTCTCTGCTACTCCATCCGACTCCTCACGTGGAGCTTGTACCTACTCTCAGGCCAAGCACATGATCCATAGCCCTTAGATTCCGTTTTATGAAGAAACAATAATCTCCCTGAATAAATGTTATTATAGTATTTAATAGTTTTGTGTGGGCCTTTTCCAGCTTCGGGTCCAGCCTCACTCAGTAAGTAAATACTCCCTCCGTCCCAGTTTATAAGTCTTGCGCGTATCCCTAGGTCATAAATTTGACCAAGATAATATGAGAAATAAATTATGAAAAAAATATCATTACAAAATTCAGATGCTATATTTTCTAATGGTATAATTTTGTGTTATAGAATATATATTATATTGGTCAAATTCACGACCTAGGGATACGCGCAGGACTTATAAACCGGGACGGAGGGAGTATTGGAAAACCTTACAAAGGCACTCAACTCACTTAAACAATCATTAATCTCACCTGGAAGGCTGGAACAGGTACTTGAAACAATTACAACAGGCAGATGTTAAACTTAACAGAAATGAGATACAATATCGGTGGTGTGTGTGTGCTGGGGGGGGGAGGAGGGATGTGATCGGAAAGGCAGGTGACTTGCTAAGCTATTTTCCGTTCAGACAAAGCTCAGAACATAGGGAGTTGCTTTGCCTTAGTGAGAACCAGGAGATATAAACGTGACAGAATAGTTTTGGTTTGATCTTTTAGTTCATCTGAATTGAGCTGTTTTCCCTTTTGTACAGAAAGACCCCAAAAACAACAACTAAAATATCGTTTAATTTAAACTTAGCTTAAATAGCTAAAATGCAACCAAATCTTAACAAATTCTTAAGGCCCAAGCTATGTAACTAATACGAAAAAGGGAATCTAATCTTATATGATTAGTTTATTTCTTGCGATTACTATTATTATTGTTTCTCCTTGTGCTCTACTAATGGCCCAATGCTATGACACCTCAGTCTAGTTAGCCAACCGGGTTCAAAAAATTTAGTTAGCCAGTCTAAGATTATCCACTTGCAAACCGGTTGAAAAACTGATGTTGAGCTACAATAAGAGATTGTCAATGGCCTAATTCCAAGATTCCGCAAGTATTTTTGCATCAAGAAATTGAAACACTAATGTCATTACCCAGAAGCAACTTGCACTATTGAATCAATCAAGATATAACATGCAATTAGGCACTGGGGCTTTTCATTGAAAATTTATCATTTGCACCTTGTCAGAATATATGCAGTTGCCAGGACAGTCGATAATGATCTCACAAAAGTCAAAAGCCGTATTTTAACAGCTTGGCTTGCTGCTGAAGGCAACACGACTGGATCCAAACCCCTGTACGACAATTTGTGAGCAAAGGGCACAAAAAACAAAGAAATTCAGCAAAGAACTAAGCTTCTGAGGCTGCAGTACATAACAGATAAGGATTGCTATTGCAAGAAAAAATCTTACTCTCTGCTGTGTATATACCTGCAGATAAGTGTTGCTCCTGTCCAAAGGAGTAAAGGTTGAAGGTAGGAACTAGAAATTAGGTAGGTAGGGCTCTTTTTCCAGTTACCTCCATGCTGCAAGATTACATTGCACAAGACTGGTTTTTTAGCTAGCGATATAAATAGAAGTAGAAAATAATGTTGCACAGAACAGGCACATACATCAAAACGGTTTCTAATATCCTTCATTAGAGGCAAAAATCCCCATAGAGCAAAGAGAATTAATCCAATCGCAGGTACCACAAATGCAGTAGCAGGATGTGCAAGTAAAGCGTCACATGACCTGTCAACGGAACAAAAGGAAGAAGAGGAAACTATAAAAAAGTGACAATTCAAGCATGGTCAGACTTACATTGCATAAAATGGTATAAACATGACTTCAAGACGAAAAAAAAGGAAAGCTAATAGTATATCGAATTGGCTATGGGAGCCCGCGCAAGACTATCATCAATCATAAAAGTAAGTTCCATTTAAGACTAAGTAACCAAACTATATCGGCTAACATTTGTGTAATTAATATGCTGTTAATAATTATTGTTTTTGAAGACACTATATAGATGCTACCACGTGTTAAGCATCCAATCAGTACCATAGATTCTTCATTATCTTAATTTCTACACGCAAAGATACTGCAAGGCACCAACCTACCCGTGGTGCATACACACAAAATGTTGTTACATGTTCCGATTTAAAATAATAAATTGTCTGCAAAATGATATTTTACAGGCAGAAATTGAATAATCTAAGCATTCCAGAAACTTTAGAAGTAAATGATGCCATGAGGAGAGCTACCTAGTCAATACTAATGAAGTGCTCTTGACCAAAGGAATTTCCTTCAAAGCAACTGGCAACGCAAAAGATCTAACACTCAAGGCCCGATATCTACAAGGCACATAAAGCATGGGCATGTAGTTCCTCCTGAATAAGTTGTGCACTGTAGCATCTTGCCCCTGCAAGGCAAACAAAATGTATTCCTAAGATATACAATATCAATGAGGGAGAAAACCAGTGTGCAATCTGGACTACAATATTGACTCAATTATTACACTTGCATATTTTAGAGTAATATAATACATTTACATATATTACGAAGGAGCAACAAAGAGTGTCACATACCTACCATAGATTATGAATCCATTATCTTAGAACAAATGGGGCAACGAAACTGAAATAAATAGTCCTAGTAGAACTATATAGCCAACAACATAAACTTAAGTCGTGGAATACATGCATATAGAAGTATTTAATTCAAGAGGATAGCTCCTATGTTCCTAATGTAAGGTTTTGATTTCAGTCTCCAAGGTACATCATCTGAAACTGATTTGCTTTGAATAATATTGCTAGCAACCAATAAATAATATTATGAAAGTATGTTTGGTGCAATAGTGTCATTCTCGTACACTCAATCCAGTACTGTGCTAAATATTAGTCAGTAGAAATGTTATGCCTCCCAAAATACATGACCTTGAGCAAAATACTCATGATGCAATTTTTGAAGGTTTTACTCCATATCACCTAAAATGACATGTAATCAGGAATGACGGGTATAATTATTAAAGAACATAATCGCCTAGTCAACCAACACCATTCATGCCATCACGGGAAAATTCTTATAACAGCTAGTAATCTTTCAACAGTTAGTTCTCATTTCTCAACACATTGATCTGTACATAAACTTTTAGTTTCAGAAAGGACTTGCCATCCAGATGGTGGTATGCTGCCTCCATTTCAGTACTACTGTCGCTGACTCAGGGAGGTATTACCGTATTAGTGCTATGGATTTCAACCTAAATGGTTCTGATAAAATAGCATGTCTACTGTGGAATCAAGCTTGCACTTAGTGCAAATTTTCCACTTCCTACCCTACTTTAATGCTTTGGAAGAGGTTGAGTGGTTGTGCCATGTCATTTAAAGTATATGCAAGGGAACACGCCGACAGTTTGATCTAAAATTATGATAAATGAACCCTTCAACTCCAAAATATGCTGTTAGCTTTGCAAGACTGAAGGAACCATACATAAGCAACTGAAGGCAACGAAGTGGATGGCGGAGAGAATGTCGCATCTCGAGCCATTTATCCGTGCTCTAAATCTGTTGGTAGAGTCACTCCTTGGAACAGCTGGGATGTCGCTCCAACCGCCATCTCCAGCAGAGATCAAAGGAACGCAAGGTATTCACAGCGAACAGCTCCTCATGTGTTGGTTGCGCTAGTTTATTCCCCTGGAATAATAAAAAGGAATATTGTAAGCATGGCTTGTAATCGGCTTTAGCTAATTGGTAAAGTTATGGGCGGACGGGAGGGACCAGACGACTGCACGACGCGGGGCGGCGGCGGTGGGCGACCAGATGCGAAACGGAGCGCTGGGGGGCGGCGGCGCCGGGCGGAGCCGGAGCGGGAGCCGAGCGGGACGGGACGGGAGCGGCGCCAGCGCGACGGGATGCCCTTAGCGTGTCAGACCCGGAGGCCGGCGGCGGCGGAGTCCGGCGAGGACGGGGTGGCGGCGAGACCGGCCGAGAATACGTCGGAGCGGGGTGGCGGCGTGGGTCCGAGGGCTCGGCCACGGGGAGGAGATGCCAAGGCAAATTTCCTCTTGTATTTCACGGGACACCGCACAATATGTATCTGTGTCTTTCGAAAATTTCGAAAACAAAAACCTAATAAAACAAAATGGAGGAAGAGCATGCGTCATCGTTTCTACTTCTCGGACACGTCCAAAGTTTGAGGAAATTTTGGGATAGTTTCGTTGTCCAAATGGGATGGGAGCAGAAAAGGGTGATAAAATATCTAGAGGAATACAACAAGTATCTCAAGGCTCAACTTGAGATGGCAAACATTAGAAATTTAGAAGTAAAATACTTGTCATGGGATGGTTTTTGTGTATATGTGCTCATTTTCTGCTCAATTTCATGACAAGGCGATCCTCACCTATTTTGGTGGTCAAGAGGTGATACACAATAGTATAAAAACATCTTTTTCGGACAAGCGGCTGGAAAAAAACCGGGAAAACAAGAAAGTGCACTTATATAAGATGATCACATATGATGTTACGTAAAACTAGCTCTCCTTGGCATTTTTCTCTTCCACTCTCGATCGTGTTTATATACGTAATCCGAGCATTTTATGGTTTTATTTCCCTTCCATGTAAACGCTATGATCTGCTATGTTATTAAAAATAACCTGCATGTTTAGGGCTCATTTGATTCACAGGATATGAAAAAGTGTAGGAATAGGAAAATCATAGGATTGGAATGTCATGGCTAGTTGAATCCTTTGGGAAGAGCAATTGTGTTTGATGACAAAGGAAAAATAAAGGAGGTTGGAGTGAATGTTAGAATTCCTATGGGATGTAGTACAATGATTCCTATGGGAAAAATTCCTATAGGAATCAATCCTATGAATCAAACGACAAATGTAGGAAAATTTCCTATAGGATAAAATCCTACAAAAATCCTTTGCAGCTCCTATAGAAAATTTCCTATAGGAAAATCGTGCGGCACTATACCGAGTACTCCCTCCATTCCAATGAATAAGACATAAATTAGTCAAAAGTCGCATCCTCCAAAATTGACCGATGTTGTAGACACAAATATGAGCATTTATGATATCAGTCAATAGCAATAGCAGTATATTCACTATAAAATATATTGTCATAATTTATTTATTTAATCTTATATATGTTGACATTTTTCTGTTTGGCCAAACTTACTACTTTGGCTTTTGACTAAATTTATTGAAATGGTGGTAGGAGTATATAGTATACAATGACAATGGTATTTGGTTATCCCATTTGAATCTGCGCCTCACAATTTTAAGTAGTACCTTGCATGCGTGCTATAAAATTTGATAACTAAAAAAATCGTGGCTAGCTACAATCAAAAAATAAAAAGATACTTGAATTTCGCAGCCACATTTTGTTGTGGCAGAGATACGAGAAGTTTTGGGGAAATGCATGTGAAAACGAGTTTAGTAATCAAGGTTGTTACTTAATAAAAGAGATAAAACTACAAACAAAAAGAGATAATAATGGCATGCATTATCTGTCGCCACGACCATCTCTCCCCCATTTCCAGAAGAACGGCGATCGAGGGCATCTTGCTGCATAGTCAAAACACCATACCAGAGAGCGAGTACTATTCCATGGTATGTAACCCACAGAAACGGAATATTTCAAAATGAAAGACCAAGCAAAGGGGATGAGATCAATTCGAAAGTCAAACGGGGAGCGCTCTCCTCTCCTGGTCAGCGGAGGCAAGCTAGCTCAACGCCGACGCGCAAGTCAATCCAATCCAATCCAACCCTTTTTACTGCAGTCATTCCACGCAATTTACTCATATCCAAGCAATTGCATGCACATTGCTTGTTCGTGCTGACCGCACCAACCCACCATAGATGCACGTTTAATCTGAGTGTGTTGGACTTTTAATATACTCGATCCATTAGCACGCGTGGACCTCTTCACTAATTCGTACTCCGCTATAAAACAAGCATCCGCTTCCTCTCGCATTTCTTCAACTCCAACAACAACTTCGTCAATCTCTTCCAGCTTAGATCTTAGCTTCTAAACTCAAAGCTCTCAGCTTCTCTACAATCCGACAGCAATGGAAGGGTCATCGGTGGAGGTGCCACCGTACTTCCTGTGCCCGATCTCGCTGGAGATCATGCGGGACCCGGTCACGCTCGCCACCGGCATCACCTACGACCGCGCCAGCATCGAGCGCTGGCTCTTCGACGCCGCGCCACCACGCCACCTGCCCCGTCACGCGGCGCGGCTCGCGCCGGAGGACCGGGACGCCACGCCCAACCACACGCTCCGCCGCCTCATCCAGGCCTGGTGCGCCCTGCACGAGGTCGAGCGCTTCCCCACCCCGCGGGCCCCGGTCGACACCTGCCGCGTCGCCGCGCTCCTCGACGAGGGCCGGCAGCACGAGCTGGCCGCGCTCAGGGAGATCAAGGCCCTCGTCGCCGAGAGCGACCACAACAGGCGCTGCGTCGAGGCCACGCCCGGCGCCATCGACTTCCTCGTCTCCGTCGTCAAGCACCAGGCGGCGTCCTCCAAGTCGGCTCAGGACTCGTTCGCTCTGGATGATTCCCCGACGACGTCCACGAGCTCGCCGGAGGAGGATGCCCTGAGCGTCATCTACTCGCTGAAGCCCTCCAAGAAGAGCCTGCTCCGGATCCTCGAGAGAAACGGCCACATCCTGGACACCCTGGTGTACGCGCTCCGGCGGCCGAGCTACCGGTCACGCACCTACGCCGTCCTGCTGCTGAAGGCGATGGTGTCGGTGATGGAGCCAGCGCGGCTGATGGCGGTGAGAGCCGAGGTGGTGCAGGAGGTGGTGCGCGTCGTGGCCGACAGGGTGTCCGCCAAGGCGGTGAAGGCGGCGCTGCAGGTGCTGTGCAGGCTCTGCCCGTGGGGCAGGAACCGCGTCAAGGCCGTGGAGGCCGGCGCCATGACCGTGCTCGTGGAGCTGCTCCTCGACGAGGGCAGCCGGCACCCGCCGAGCTGGCGGTGGTGGCCATCGACCACCTCTGCGGGTGCGCGGAGGGGCGGTCGGAGCTGGTGGCGCATCCGGCCGGGCTGGCGGTGGTGTCCAAGAAGGCCATGAGAGTGTCGCAGGCCACCACCGAGAGCGCCGTGCGCGCTCTCCACGCCGTGGCCAGGCACTCCCCGACGCCGGCCGTGCTTCATGAGATGCTGGCCGTCGGGGTGGTGCGAAGCTGCTGCTTGTCCTGCAGGTGGACTCCGGCGAGAGGGCCAGGTCCAAGGCCAAGGAGCTGCTCAGGACGCATGCTAGGGCTTGGAAGGACTCGCCGTGCCTCCAACCGCACTTGAAGGCGTATTATCCTTGCTGATTAATTTGATCACGCTGATCATTCCTAGCTAGGAGGAGCACAAATTGCTCTCTTTTTAACTTGTCTTGTAATTAATTATCTGCACAATGTGCACATTCACACTGATTAATTGCTTGTGATTTCAACATACAAATTCAGGTTATTTCTTCATTAGACTCTCATAAGACCAGTGTACATTTTTTCGAATAAATCATGAAGGCTTTCCTACGCTCAGATCAAGTGCTTATTTGATGTTGCCATGCATGTGTTAACTTCTGCTACCCAATAATATATCATGAATCAGTTGTCACTGGATTTTAGTTCTAGTGAAGATTGTTGCCAGGCATATAAGAAGTCATCTGCGTCAGAAATTTTGCTTAACAATGTACACCGGTGTATAATGTTCTGATTTTTGGATATCTGATCCTAAAATCAGCTCCGATAAAATTGAGTTGAGATTAGCAATGTGAATCACATTGCATTGATCAGAGTTGAGATTGGCAATGTGACTGCTGTTTTTGCCCCAGCAGTGGTGTCAAACTTGTATCAGGTGATTGCTATATTAATATAGCGGGGCGAAAACCTATTTCTTCAGTGTGTGCCTAGCTACATGCTGAACGGAGAACATGAATATTAGTGTTACGAGGAATGGCTACCGATTTAAGCTTGCAAAATACCATAACAAAAGATTTTTTGGATAGGGAACACCATAACATGCAACTAGCTAGAGACTGACTTAACGGAAAGTGCAATAGAGCCCGAGCTCCATATAAGCTCATTTTGTTTCAAAAAATTTAAATCCGCATTTTTGGGTTTCAGAAAAATCAAAATACAAATCACACAGATAATATCGAGATCTATAAGTGTGCAAAATTTCGGTGTTAAATTCATATTGTTCTAGGCTACGCAAAAAAGATAAATATGGCAAATTACAAGCTTTTAAACTGTATAATGTTCAACACTTAGATCCACTCATTTATTATTTTTGCCCAACCTAAAATTAACGAATTTCGAATTAAAATTGTGCACACCTGTATGATTCGTTAATTAAAACAGACCTATCCCTTATCTAAGGGGATTTTCTAGGACTTGTAGCTCATATCACTATCTACATCTAGATTTTCTTCCCAGAATTTAAAACTTTAAAATACAAACTTTATTTTTTTGAAAAAACAAGCTACACGGAGCTCGGAGTCCAAAACGTCTCACTCCCTGACATAAACCCATTTATTAGTAAATAGCGATTTGAAACTTTATGAACCAGACAGATAAACAGTCAACTGTCCTTGTCCCCTCTAATGTTTTCCTTTCTTAAATCTCTTAAATTCACTCTTTGTTCCCCAAAAATAGGGGTTTAACTGAAATGCTAGTTGGCCATGCGTACTTCACCAGAGTCTTCTTGCCTTTGAGTGGTTTAGGATGAGAGATGAGCTCTCAGGTTCGACATAAATATCTCCAAAAGGAAAGCCGTCTTTGGGCCTCTGAGTGGTGAAGGTATGCTCTCAAGAGCCATATAAATATGTGCAAAGGAAAGCTGTGTTTTATCACTGTACTACTGAGTGGTCGACTAAAATATATCACAAATATCCAAGCATGTATGCGTGGATCTTTCAGATATAAGAAAATAGCACAAGACAAAGTATCTGAATCCTCTATCGCCGTGGCACTTTATTCCTGCAGATAGAAGCGAATAAGGTGCACAGCCAGGGCCAACTAATTCAGGCAACATTCATGCGCCTATAAATACCTTCTACACCCTCATCACATCCTCATCCAATTCCTCAGTCAGCACTTGGCTTCAACACACAATAGACATCACAAAAGAAGCAGAGAAGGGCCAAGAAGAAGATCGGAGGCGATGGAGTACGAGTACAGCAGCAACAGCTTCGCCAAAGAGAAAAGGCCTCCGGCGAAGAGGGGCAGGTCAAGCTGCACATAGCGAGGACGCTGAGCAATCTTGTATCGTCGAGCGGCGCTGCTGCCGCTGACGGCTGGAAGCAAGCGAATCGCAACAGCTTCAGAAGGGAAACAAGCTACAACTGAACAAAATACTACTAGTAGTAGATGGTGTGGACAAAAGTGGGATTAGTACTAGTAGATTTTATTCCTATTTTCCTGAGGATTTAGCAGGATGGTCTCTCAATTTATGTACAAATCGAGAACCTGTTTGATCCCGTGTACTGTACCTTGGCTAGAATGGAAACGAAAGGAACTTCCATTCCATGTGGTATATATACAAACTTTGGCTATGCATAACATCTGGGTGTGCTTGCTCTAGGTTGTTGGAATCGAAAAAAACAAAATCAAATATCTTACAATTATCTCTTTTAGGATCTTGAAATGGATTAAAATAAAATGAACATACGAAGTCCATTAAGGGGTTGTTTGGAAGATTTTTTTTTGGTGGAGTTTTGGCATTTTAGTCAAAAATTTACTTAAAAAGACTCTTCTTTCTAGGTAGGCTCTTGGTTCTTTGATAAAAGAAGGGGCACTTAAGTGTGTAAATATCCCTTTGATTCTAGTAATAAATCAGTATGATTCCAAATTTGCAATAAAATAATAATATTTCTTAATTATAAGATATCTCTTAAAAAAATATCAGACTCACTTTTGACATCAACGTATGAGAAAAACCCCTGACATCTTGCAAGTTGTAAACAAGGAAGAAGAAGAAAAATGACAAAACGTCAAAATCACGGTAATTAATTCCATTTCTGTCAACACAAGTATATATAACATGATCTTGTAAAGGTCAATTTGAAACTTTTGAATAATATCTGGTGCTTTTTTTTTTTGTCGAAGCGGATATTTTTTGCACGTTGCATTATTGTAGGGAGAAAAAAAAATTAACTGAGTTTAGGTCCGGCAGATGCATGTTTCCAATGGAAAGAACAATGACGCATGCAACTTTGGTATGCGAATTCTGGAACTTCAGCCACGGGACTGCTATCCATATCCATTTCATTGTGCAAAGACGCAAATATTCGACATTGATGCAGCTTCGCTTTTGGTGCACCGTGCACGTGCAGACAGGTGCTCTGTCCACCATATCAGATTCAGAAGGAATTGGCTTCTTTTTCTAGAAACAATGCAGATGTCGAGTGTAACTCTCATAGTTGTATTGTCTTGATACGTCTTGTGAGTTAACAAAAACATTTATCGTTAAAAGTAGTCCATAGTACCTAACTAACACTCGCTCATTTACAATACAGTTTTTCTACCCACAAAAAAAGAAATACAGTTTTCCTATTATTATTCTTTAAAAATAGGTTACCTTTTCTAACGTGTCAAATGATATAAATAAATAATGGCTAGTCATATGAAAATTATGTATGTTTTCATATTTCGTTCACTTGTATAACTAACTCTTGTATATGTCACGTTTACCGTCTTAGTGAAATTAGGCAGCCCCTTGCCATTCTTTCAAAAAATTAATAGTGAATTAATCAATGTATTTTTACTAGCATGTTATGTAAAACTGGGGTTGCTAAAAATGTGGCAGCAAGTTGTGACATCTGACCTACAGCAGTCCACATATTTTAAAGCATATCAGGTGATATATCGGCCGATATGTAATTACCTCGTACTCTCGTAGCAAACATATTCAGATTCTTTCATTATTTTTGTTCAAACCATGCCTTGTCTTTAGAGGAAATGGACGATGTCAATGATTGAGCTTAACAGGTACTCCTAAATGATTCCAAGTTTAATAATTTAGTCAATTAAGAAATAAAATATTAAATGCATGGCGATATGTTTAAAAACGATATTTAAATGACATGTTACATCTGTATTGTAGGACCACGTGTCGGCTGATATATTAGTAAGACTGATCTCGATTTAAAAGCTTGGTCTTAAGTCTTGACCGGTAAAATAAGATGTGAGCTCTCAGGTTCCATATAAATATCTTCAGAAGAGATGGGGCTTGGGCCTTTGCTGGTGCCAAAGCCCTCCGCAAGCTCATGTTTGAATAACATTGATTTCCCAAACTGATCTTGAGTTTATTTCTCTTATTTTCTCTCGGTTTTCCTGATCATCCTGATGTGAACTTACACATTCAGGTGATCACTGTAAAATTTCCCCCTTCAGTCAGTGAAATGCCAACTAGGGTTGGGTCTTTCAAAAAAAAAAAAACTTCAGAAGGAAAGCTATGTGTGGCTCTCAGTCGTGAAATGATAGTAAATATCTTCGTAAGAAAAGCTGTCTTCTGGTCTATACCACTACCATGTCGACCAAATTTTGTCAGATTATCACAAATATCCCAACATGTATGCATGTATCTTTCGGGTGGCAGAAAAGCGCAAATGCAAGTATCTGAATCTTCTATCATCTTGGCACTTTATTCCTGCAGATAGAAGCGAATAAGGAGCACCTATAGACCGGCCAACTGACGCAGGCAACATTCATGCGCCTATAAAATACCTTCCTGCATCCAGCATCCTCTCATCCATTCCACAAGCGAACACTTGGTTTCCACACACAATTATACAGTACAGAACACAAAACGAAGCAGACAAGAAGCAAGAAGATCAGAGGCGATGGAGTACGAATACCAGTACAGCGGCAGCAGCAGCTTCGTGAAGGAGAAGAGGCCTCCGGCGAAGAGGGGGCAGGTCAAGCTGCAGATAGCGAGGACGCTGAGCAACCTTGTGTCGTCGAGCGGTGCTACTGCCGCTGACGGCTCGAAGCAAGCGAATGGCAGCAGCTTCAGAAGGGAAACAAGCTACAACTGAACGACTTACTATGTGGGTATAGGTGGTGTGTGTGTGTGGCTGTGTGCGACAAAGTGCTGTTACTACTAGAGTACTAGCTAGCTGCTTTTGTTTTTCTTAATTTTGAGGATTTTAGCAGGATGGTCTCTCAGTTTATGTAGTGATTACCTGTTTGATCCACTGTACTGTACCTTGGCTTGAATGGAAAGGGAAGGAAGTTCCATGTGAATATAGTGATATACATGACATCATGGTGCGCTTGTTGAGTAGTTTATTTTTCAATTATCTCTATTAGGTTGTTGAATCAGATAAAATGTAAATATCAAGTGAAATAAGTTCATCACAGTAATTCAGTATTTTCCATGCTTTGTTTGAGGGACAGTCTTCACAAGATTCCCAAAGAAGAAAAAATATTGTTTCTTGCGAAGCAAGTGTAGATATAACAAACAAAAGCGCTAGTCTCAAAAAAAAAAAACGCTCATCCTGAAGTCACTAGCCTCCAAACTCATCATCGATCTCCAAGAGAACTCGCGTGTCCAGTCCAAGAGAACTTGCTGGTTGCTGCCGATGAAAAATACTTCCATTGAACGACTCCCGCAAATAAACACTAAACTAATGGACGCTTGCAGTGGTTGACTTGCTGCCTCCTGAAAGCAACCACCCACCAGGCCACCATGCGGTGTCTCTGCTCAACCTTTTTTGTTTGCCGATTTTTTTGCGCTGATTGAACTTGTAAAATAACGAAATTCACACTCGAGCATCAATAAGATTCCACTGTCCACCTTAATTTTGTACATTATTTTGAAGATTCGAAATATTCAGGTTGTGTGTCGTTTGCTCGTCTTTGTTTGTGTAAAAGGATTGACGGATCAGCGAGTATTATGGCCTGGTCCGCCCGTCCTTGCTTTGCTTTGCTTAGTTACTTGTGTGCTTGTACTATGTACTTTTGGGTCCCTCCTTGTCAAATCAATATATTTTGCATTTCGTGTTTGAGATCTGTTTGCCGATCATAAGATTCTGCTTAGAGTTCTATGCCATTTTTTGCTAAAACCTCCTCGTGATGCATGAGTAGGTACTACCACCCTGGAAAGGTTATATATTCCCTTTCTATATCATGTATGCGTGATGCAAGAAAATATTTACTCTCCTTTGTTTGAGGGGTAGTCGTCACAAGATTCCTAAAGGGGGAAAAATGTTGTTTCATGCGAAGCTAATGTGGATAAAACAAACAAAAGCGCTCATCCTAGACTTAGCTCTGAACTCTGAAGTCACTAGCCTCCAAACTCATCATCGATCTCCAAGAGAACTCGTGTGTCTGGTCTAAGTCAAGCAAGTCTACGCCCAGAGATAACTTGCTGCCGATGCCAAACACTTCCATTGAACGACTCTCGCAAATTAGCACTAAACTAATGGACGTTTGCAGTGGTTGACTTACATCCTCCTGAAAGCAACCACCCACCAAGAGGTGTCTCTGCTCAACCCTTTTATTTTGCCGAACTTTTTTGCGTTTAGGCGCAAAATAACGAAAATTCACACTTGAGCATCGAGAAAATTCCGCTGTCCACCTTAAGTTTTTATTATTTTGAAGAGTCTAAATATTCTTTTCCGCCGTTGTGAAAAAACTTAAGTTTGGTGATGCCGCGGATACCCCAAGTATCCATTAACCATTGACGTTTAATGAACTTTTAATTTATGTTTTTGAGACCACAGTTTTTCATTACACTTGGATCGTCATTTTGTTTTATTTTTTTTATCTTGGCCACACCATCACTAAACTATAGTGGATTTTCGTGGATACAGTCTATAAAGTTTGGTATGGAGAAATTGAAACAATCTGCGCTAGGATGTGTGAATAAACTTTTTGAATGAGGTATGATCACATCATCATTTTACATTGGCATGTTCGTTTGTTAAGATTAAAGGTATTTCACAAGTCTCTTTAATTGAGTTGTCAAATTCTTAAATTACTTATCGTTATGATCAGTAGTTGATGAACCTTTTGGTGCAAGCTTTATTTTTGTGGCCAATTCCCTTCTTGCTAGCCTTTTTTGTACTAAGCATGGTTTGTTTGTTTCTACATCCAAACTCCATTAAGACGAATTTTTTTAATTTAGTTTTGTCCACCATGTCTATTTATACATTATATTTCGTTTCCAAGTGGATTTTCATCCTCATGCCAAACTCCAAATTTTAATATGTTCCTGCTCACCGCTCATGGGGAGGTAATTTGCGGAAGGTCACTCTACGAAGTTGACAGGTCCAACCACTATTTAGGTAGGAAAATATGAATCGGAGAGTATCTGCGCCCGTGCATAAAAGTCAGGTGCTCAAATAGAAAGAGAAAGAAAAATACATGTGAGAAAGATGGTAGGAAGAACTTGCCCATGAAGGTGGTAAGGAAAAAGATAAAGGCTACGACCAGAAATGTATTCACTATTTATGATGCCACAGTTTCATGAAATTCTTGCCAGCAGGTCATGTTAACAAGGTAAAAAAATGAAATAAATACTCATAGTACAACTCGGCCACTTTGACTCCACACAGCTTTGTGCATGCTCCTAATACACATCCACGCAAATATTCGTTATTGGCGCAACTTCGCATTTGGTGCGCATGTGTAAAGAGGCTTGTGTCCACCATACAAGATCATATGGAATGGGCCTCTTTTTCAAAACCTCTGAGTATAATTTAAGTTTTTTCTTCGGTGGAGAATTAGTTTTAGAGAATTATTCGACTATATTCCAGTTAAATAACAGAGAAATGACATCAAATCGAAGAAAATTGAAACATGGGCTACGCGTCTCCGCTCGGCTAGTCCGCACTGCACCTGAATCGGGATTCACTACGACATATTTAAAGTATGGTGTCAAACTCTTATTTTCTGTTAACCTAGTAGCTGTGAATGGCGATCGACTACCTCGCGCCATCCTCAACTCCACCCAGGCGCAGTACGGCTGCTCCTCACCGCACCTCGCTCTGGCGGCCTCGGCACTGACTGCGCGTCGCACTACTACGTGCCTTGGCCTCAACACCGACTTTTTTTGGTCGATGGCCAAGCAAAATGAACACAATGTATATCAATTTATATTAAACCTTTATACTTCTTTGGGTCTTATTTTTGGCATGTTATAATATTATAAGTATAATTTTCCATTTGCTCGTATAGTTTAACCACATAACTATCAATATTACTAAATATTAGTTTATAGATTTTTTTGGTAGTAATTCATAAAAAAATACTTTTGTATTTTGTGACAAAGTTAGTTTTAGAACTATGTTTTCTACAATGCATAATCTATATGATTTATAATTATTTGTGGTAAGCATATGTAAAGAGTATGATCTAACAAAATATCTCAATAACAGTGTCTAGTGTATGATAAAGGAAGCATACTTATAAAACATTCTAGAGTATAATTTGAACTAGTGACACTACTTTTACATGGTCAAAATTGTCTAGCAACTTAAAGTTTAATAAATTGTGCATTCTTTGTACTCGGTACTGAAACAACATTGTTTAGAATAATTACCAATGCAAAATGTTTTGTGGATTCTAGTAATTTGTATATGTATTTTTTTCATTTGGTACGTTCTTATCTTTTTTCATTATCATCTAGTGTACACAAGTCCCCCGCTAGTTTATGAAATAAAACTTAATTAAACTAGCTAATATGTAAATTGATGTACAGCTTGCAAGACTTATCGAAAAAAGAATAGCATGGTAATTAAACTTTTTTTCTCCCGTCACATTGGTTTATTCTTATGTTCACAGAGGCATGTGGTGTGTATATGGTTCCGCAAATAAAAAAATTATTACGCTAAAGTATTCTGTCCTCTCTGTCCCAAAATGTAAGATGTGCATGATTTTCATCATTTTTAATTCACGTCTTTAACCACTAAAATATCAAAGTGTATGGATTGAACTTATAGAAATATATAAACAATAGCATTGCATTTTGTCATGTGCAACACTTTTGTCGTATGTGTTTATTTGAAATAGTGGGCTAACATGGGGGCTAGCTATGCATATACATCGACCCATTGCCCATTGAATTATGTATAGAGAGCAGAAAGTAGTAATGCTGGAGCAAGCAGCTAACGGAACAGCGTCATATCGAGCACAAAATTGTATCTGTTAGTAGAAAAATAAACACGCCTGGCCACCTCCTACCCTACATGCTTCACTCTCCCCACCACCACGATGCCCACCTTGCGGCACCGCCGGCCTCCAAGCTTACGCCGCATTTTCCCCGCCCTCCTCCGTCCATCGCGGAATCTGGTACCGCCCCGGTTCCCTGTCAAGCATTCGCTCTTCCCCCTCTTCAGTACTTTCCCGTTCCCATCCGGTGAACCGCCATGCCACAGCGAAACTCGGCCGCTGCCGGACGAACGAGACATAGACCAAGAGAGGGAAGACCCTGATTTTTATGTCGTTGATTTCGCTGCAGAGGTGAAGTCTTTTTTCTTGTGTTTGTTTTCTCCTGAATATTCATTTGTTTCCCGTGATTTTCTCTCCATCCATGTTGTTGTCTCCAATTTTCTCCAGTTTTCCCCAGAATAATAAGCTAATGCACACAAAAAATACCTCCAACGATTGCTTTTGTTCAAACATTCTTCTAACGTACGCATGGCCGATAAGAATGGGAGAAAAATAAGATACGGTTGCTTCGGCTGCCACAAAAATACAAAATAGGCGACAAAACAGAACAACTTTTCATTTGTTGTTTGTCACTGTGGCGGTAGACGACGGCTACCCCGTCCTTCGACAAACAACACACCTCGTAGCGCCAATTTTTTGCACACCACACCCACCATGCTTGCATGTAACGGAAGCAGTGTTAACGCAAGAAATCACTATCTACTACGGACCAAAGTATATAGTGATCTGATTACTCTCTAAATCCGACTATCGGCAGGGTATGCATAGCTAGCCACGAGGGTAGCAAATCCACGTTGATGTATAATATTTAGCTATAAACATGTACTACTAGTTTATTAACATCCGACCCGCCTAACCCTATCATAAGTTGTTTCAGAGCACATGCTTGCTGCAACTGGCTCACCTCTGACTCGACTCAGCAAAAGTATACCCATTCCCGTTCCATAATTCTTTTGGGGTGAAATCTGTACAAAAATCATAGGATGGGAGGAATATTATTTTAATCCTTACATCATGTTGGCATAATTTTATTATACTTGTTCTTATAGTGCAGTATGAACATCCGAGGCGCCAATCAGCCGCCCATCCACTACTCGAGCTAGCGTTTCGTGGTAAAGAAAGCAAAAGCGCACGAAGCACCACGCCGGTGGTTGCGATTCTCCAAATGATTTTGCTAGCATCACTGACAGCGTCACGGCTTCACGAGCGAATGACGCGAGTACGTCGTCCCCATATTTCTTCTTCTTGCGATCCAAGCCAAGCCCTGCCGGCCAGTACTACGTGGAAAGTGCAGAGGGTGGTGGGCCCAGGGATCGACCGACCACGGCTGGATACCCACGAATCCCACTGAGTCACTGACACGTCCCCACCACATCTGAGTCACTGACACTTGGCCCAGATTGTGGCCGACCCACCTGTCACAGAGACGTCCATCGTCCACGCTCCTGGGTAGCGCCTCCAGCAGCGGGACCCGCTCCAGCGCACTTTGGGCCCCACCATCTCTGCGCTTTTACCCGCCTGCTCTGCTCTCTCTGCTCACGGCCATCGCCTATATATCCGCTCGAGTGCAGCCTCTACAGCAGCAGAATCCACACATACACAGACACAGCACACCTTCCTTCCCTCCCTCTCCTTGCCCGCAGCTAGCAGCGCGCACCGCCGGAATCGCCTAGTTCGACGATGTCCACCAAGGGGTGCCAGGCTCCAGCCCCTGCCGGCGGCAGCAGGGCGCCGACTGCTGGGAGCCAGCCGCAGCGGCGTCGCGGCCAGATCAAGGAGAAGATCATCAAGGACGTGGTCGCCGCGGTCGCCAGCATGGCCGCGGGGATCGTCGCCCGCGCCGACAAGAACGGCGGCGGCCTCCCGGTCGCCGGCGACGCCGACGGCAAGTGAACATCCGCTCCTTCGATCGGTGTGCGCGTAATTCCGTATGTCCTCTGCTGCTAATCTGTGCTCATTTTAGTGCGCGCAGCAGAGGACCGTGCAGAATTCCTCTACTACTGTACTGTACTTCTTTTCGTCGGTCCTGGGTTTTCTGGATGAATTCAGTTGCCTTATTAGAGCAAGCAACTGGTCTATCCTTAAATCTATTATAGCGTTCTATGGGTTTTGGTCTTGGTTTTGCTGCGATCTTCTTCTTGGTGGTGGTGAAGTTTCAGCTGGCATCTCGGGAGGTTGCGATGGTTTTAGAGTGATGACCTCCTGATGCTGCCGCTGCGCTATCACTTTCCGCAGCTGGTCGATCGTGCAAGCGTTCAGGTTGTGTGTTGTTTTGCTTGTGTTTGGTTGTTTGTGTACGCTGCTGTAAAAAGGATGGGCGGATCAGCGAGTATTATGGCCTGGTTCGTCCGTCCTTGCTTTGCTTGGTTGTGTGCTCGTACTATGTGTACTTCTGGTTCCGTTATTGTCAAATCAATACTGTCAAATAAAATACTATGCATCTCGTGTTTGAAACCTGTTTGCCGACCACAAAATTCTGCTTCAAGTCGTATCACATACGGAGTATTTGCTTAACCTCTGCATGATGCATGAGTAGGGTACTACTACTACCCAGCAAAAGGTTTATTCCGTTTCTATGTTTGTTTTTTTATTTGCAAAGCCTGCGTACAAACGGGTGTACCACATACACCGTATGAAGTACAAGAAAGAAGATCAAGAGTACATACGCAGGGGAACAGGAGCAAGAACAAGCAACCGCAGATCTACCGGCGATGAAGACGAAGACCGCCGACCTCCAGCATGCCACGGCCCGAGGGCACCTCCTTCGTTGAAGAAACGCCGCAGAGCCCGTCCGCCGCGCAGCGACGGAACTTGTGCCGGTGAACAAACACGGCGAGCACCCTTCCGCTCCAGCAACTCCACCTTGCCGCAGCCATCTTCGTCTCCAGCGCCGGCAGGAACCACGAAGCTCGCCCAGCTCCGATTTCCAGCCGCCAGATCCGCCGCCAGCACGGATCCGACGGGAAGCCGACAGACTCGAGCGCCACGCCGGGCCTCGAGCCTCCGCAAGTCGAGCGCGATGACGACGAGCTCCCAGGAGCCCTCCGCCGGAGAAGATCGCCTCGACACCAAAAACCACCGCCAGCCGCACCTCCTCCAAAGCAACGCCGGCGGGGTCCCAACCCTAACCTACCATATATACAAGCCGGAGCCGGGATCCCCCACCCTATGTTTGTGTGCGTGATGCAGGAAAATCTTTACTCTGCTTTGTCTGATTTGATGGGCAATCATCATAAGATTCCAAGGAGAGAAGAAAAGTAAAGAAAGAACATGGCGTGCCAAGTGCAGCTACAATAAACAAAACAACTCCTAGTCTTAACTCTTAAGTCACTAGCCTCCCAGTCCCAGCTCATCATCGATCTCCCTGAGAACTCGCTAGCCTAGTCCAAGTCTCCGCCCACTGTAGCTCGCTGCCAACGCCAAACACTTCCTTTAAACGCCTCGCGCACATTAACACTAAACTAATGAACGTTTGCAAAGGTCGACTTGGTTCCTCCTGAAAGGAACCACCCACCCTATGCCATGCGGTATCTCTGCTCAAGTGGCCGGCGACAGATAACACCGGTCAACCCATCATCGGAAATCATTTTTATTCCAACCGCAAAAGGTCAGCTTGATCATCGGAGAGGTGGGCCACGCTGGTTAGCACGCAAGGCTTTATAAGAAAACTAATTCTAGCTATCAAAAACCTGATGCAGATCGACCAGAAAATCATGTTACGGCCGCGTCTGAATTAAACTTGGTTATTCTATTCACTTCATTTCGCACCAGTGGCGGAGCGTGAAGGCCAATTTCAGAGGAAACACGAAATATGCCTGAAAACAAGGGGCCAAACCATAGAATAAAGAATAAAATGAAGGTAGTGTTATGAATATGGTTTTTTTTTTGTTCATGCAAAATTTGTTCACATATACTTGGCCATTATGACAAGTAGTTTTTTGTGCTAAAAAAGAACATTGCTAATCACCAAAAGGATTACAGCTTCTGTTGTTTCCCCACTGCTACTTAAATCATATAACCATAATTTGCATCGACACATCTAAATTAGCTAACCTGGACGGCTGAGGCATCAATTATCCCAACAATTAACAAAACATAATCAGAAAAATGACTTACCTAGACCTAGCAAGAAGCAAGGCGCTGCGGACAGGAGGTGTTGTGTACGGGCGAAGCAGCAACATCAGTACGACGTGCCGGCGTTGGCGTGGGGTTGGATCGGTGTCAAGACACAAGAAGACGAGAAAAAAGGAAATGGGGAAGATGGTAGAGGGGTGAGTGATGGAGGAGTACGTCGAGAAGGAGGAATCGAGCAGGACCAAGCAATGTAGGCAGATACGTCGTGACAAATTGGGCGTTGTCTGATCGGCTTCCTTTCTATCTGAACGTTCTGATCGGCTTCCTTTGATCGCTCTGCCTGGTTGAACTGGGAAAGGAAATAGAAAACGGGCTGGGATCTGCTGATGGGATGTGGCTGAGTATACATAGTAAAAGAAAATTAGCAATTTTGAATGAGGGTTGTGGACGGCAAATCCAATATATCGCCCCTACAGCGTCGCGAGACGGTCATGTCGCCTGAAGGATCCCACTGATGGGCCAGCCATTTGGCGGAAATTTCTTTTTTCTGTTTCTTCTTTTTTACTTCTCTCTTTTCTTTTTCTTTTCTTTTTCTGTTTTCTTTTCTGTTTGTTTCATTTTTCTTTTTGGTCGACTCCACCCACCATCAACTCTTCCTCGACCTTCGCAAGCCTCTCTACACATCAGGGCCGGACCAATATTTATTTTTGGTCGGGGCGAATCAAAATGTACAAAATTTATATCAATTTGTATTAAACTTTTATAATTCTTTGGGTCTTATTTTTAGCATGTTATAATATTACAAGTAAATAATTTTCTGTTTGTTCGTATATTTTAACCACATAACTATCAATATTACTAAATATTAGTTTATATTTTTTTTGTTTGTACTGAATTCATAAGAAAATACTTATGTATTTTGTAGCAAAGTTTTTTTAGAACTATATTTTGTTGAGTCGATAGAACTATACTTTATACAATGCATATTCTATATAATTTATATTTATTTGTGGTAAAGATCTGTAAAGAGTACGATCCAACAAATATCTCAATAACAGTTTCTAGTGCATGATTAAAGAAGCATCCTTATAAAAAAATCTAGGTACTTTTACATGGTCAAAATTGTCTAGCAAGTTAAAGTTAACAAATTGTGCATGCTTTGTACCTGGTATTGAAACAACATTGTTTAGAATAGTCACCAATGAAAGATGTATTGTGTATTTCTAGTATATTTATGTATGCCATTTTTGTATTTGATAGCTCTTATCAATTTTTTTGTTATCATTTGGTGTACACAATTGTATATGTTAGCAGGAAAAATACCCGCGTGACCACCTCCTACCCCACACTCTTCACTCTCCCCACCACCAACACGATCCCCACCTGAATATTTTTATGTCATTGATTTTGGTGCAGAAGTGATGTCTTTTTTCTTGTGTTTGTTTTAACCTGATTATTCATTTTTTTTCCTGTGATTTTCTCTCTCGGCCATGTCGTTGTCTCCATTTTTCTCCAGTTTTCCCCTCAGATCAATAATAATCTTATGCACAAAAAACTCCCATGTAACTGCCTTTGTTCAACCATTTCTTCCAACGCAGGCATGGCGTATGAAAATGGGAGAAATGCAAGATACGGTTGCTTCGGCTGCCACAAAACAACTTTTCAATTGTTGTTTGTTACCGTGGCGGTACACGACGGCAACCCTGTCCGTCCACAAACAAATCATGTGCAAATCGATGGCACACACCTCGTAGCGCCGAGTATTTGCACACCAAACCCACCATGCATGCATGTGACGGAAGCCACGCACGGCGTCAACGCAATAAAACACTACCTACTACAGACCAAATAGGCATAGTGATTTGATTACTCTCTATATCTGACGGTAGCAGGGTATGCATAGGCGCATAGCTAGCCACAGCCGTGCTCGTTTATTAACATCTGGCCCGCTTTACGCTAATTTTTTTTAATAATACATTTTTTTAATCAAATTCAAAAATATTACGCAAATCTAGGAAATGGCAGAAATAATACGGCCTCAGCCTGGGCTAAGCCGACAGGGCCCTGTCGGTCTGGGCTGGGCCGATTAGCCCTTATAGGCCTTGGCTAAGCCGACCAGGTGGGAGGGCGGGCCAGGCCTGCGGCCGACAGCGTGCGTGGCCACAAGTCGGCCACGTCGACGCCGACAGGCTTCGGCTTAGGCGAGGCCGACTAGTCGCAGGACAAAGCAGCACGGGCTTTCTTCTTCCTCCTCGCGTCCTCTCTCCTGTTCTTCTCCAAAACGAAAAGCTCCTGCGATTTTTTTCCTCCCAGCGTGATTTGTCCAACCAGCCATCAAATCTGTAGCCTAGAGATGTTAGAGAGTTAAGGCAACTCGGATCTACAAATGGGTTAGGTTTTGGTGTGATTCCGTGGTGTTTGGTTAGAGCAATGGTGGAGTTTGGGTGGAGGTTCGTGGGCTGAGCAAGGCGTGGTGGTGGTGCTGCGGTGGTGCATCTGCTGCTCCGGCCGTGGTGGTGGTGGTGGTGCTACTCCATTGAATCGGCACGCTAAAAGGGTATGATTTTTTTGGCTAATTAGGGTTTACAGTAATTACGCATGCATTATTGTTAAATACATAGTTGTTCCGGTAGTAATAATTAAGTATATAGTTGTTCCGGTTATAACAGTAATTTGGTGTCACATTTTTAGGCTGTCGAGATGAGTATTTAGTGAAATGTTTGTTTTACTACGGTCCTGGCACAGTTGTAGTAAATGAGTTGGGAGCTGATTTGGGTCAGTTTCGATGGTCAGAGTTGGAACTGAGCGACCCACAAATATGGTGATGATCCCGAAGAGCAAGTCTTGATGCCTGCACAAATAACGGGATTTAGGTTGAGACTCCAAGTGCAGAGTGTATAGTAAGTGGAAGACAGTTTTCCCCACGAGGGGTGACTCGAGGGTTTAATATCGAACTCTCGGGGAATCTGAAGTGGTAGATTTATCTTCTTATCCTTCTTTTGGTTACCTACAAAACAAGGTTAGATGTTTTGGTCCTCAACCTCACCTGTGGTTGTCAAGCACAAGGTGTAAGAATGATATCAGGATAGTTATGCAATGCAAACAAGAAATAAATATGCAATGATGGTGGATGCAATGATAAATGATATTTTTGGGTTTTTGAATGATGTATGCAAGATGAAAAGTATTTTTGTATTTTCGGATTTAATGATGGCTGAAAATAGAAAAGTGGTATATGGTGTTGGAAAGGTGTTTCTTATGATTAAAAATGGACTGGGGTTCATGGTTTCACAAATGCACTCTCTCTTTATAAAGTGGTAGACAATGGAACACACAAGTTAACATATGAGATTGCAACACAGGGTTTGATAACAAGTTACTTAGATATATGGGCATCACGTCCTAACATAGAGATCTTTTGGTTATTAACCTCTCTTATACTCCACCAAGATGCGAACTAAATCATAACACCTCAGTAATTAAGATAACTCAGAGTATAGCATTAAGTATCATGACATGAAGTGAAAATAAGAACATGCTAGATCTAGTCATGGAGTAGTGGCAATGGTCACGCCCACATCCCCGGTAGCATGGTATTTTAGTTTATCCCTAGTGAGGTAACAAAGTAAGGTAAAGATACCAAAGTGGATCGCAGAACTTTCTCTCACGTTCACTGCACTAGCCACCCCCCGTTACTCCAACTAATGCACACGTTCCCCCACACACGCTCTCATAAACATGCTTGATCAAAACAAGTAGACAAGAACGGGGTACATAATATGCATCTATACTCATAACTGAAACAAACATTGCAATCTCAAACATATATTAACTCATAAAGATCCACCACAAAGGTATTACAACGGTGACCGTAATCATGTTCAGCAGCTCATACGGTGCTAATTAGTGAAGCTCAAGAGAGGAGAGATACATAAGTTACTTCCACAAACCCATAGTCCAGAGGTGGACTACTCCCTCTTCATCATGGAGACGGTGGAGAAGTCGATGGAGAAGATGGAGACCACGCCGGCAGCGCCCCGCCGGAGTTTTCCCCCTCCAATCTGCAGCTCCTGATCTCCGTTTCGGTGTTTCTGTGTTTGTGCGGCGCTCCTTCCAGAGAACGTCGGGGGACCTTTTTTATAGGCGTTTTTAGGTCAAGACGAAGTCGGTGGAGCGAAGATCGACGGCAACGGAGCCACGAGGCCCAAACGGGTGGGTCCCACGCGGCCAGTACCTGGCCGCGTGGGCCACCCGTTTGGCCCTCGGGCCTCCGTTTGCTTGCTTCCTTTTTCCGTAGTCTTCTTCCTTCCAAATATTGACGCCCGTAAATTTCCAGGTGATTTCGTTGACGTTTGGGTCCCTGAAACATTAAAATAAAAACGGGTTTTCTGCCTGTGCAGGGTTAATTCCAAAAATAGGAAAATATGAATATTCCCAAAATCATGATAAAACATTGATATAACCCTTATATGATGCAAATATGATTGGAATATAAGCAATTAAAGTGCAAAGTTCATGTATGCATTTTACATGCATCAACATCCCCAAGCTTAATCCATGCTCGTCCTCGAGTATGAAGATGATAAAACTAACATGGACTTTGCAATTTAATACTTAACAATGGATATCAAAGATGATTACTATTGCTACATATAGTCAAATGATTCATTCTTCAAAGGAGTAGCAATATGCAAATAGTTTATGAAGTGATATCAAGTATTCAAGACAAGGATGTTCATTGATAGTTCACAAAGTGTAACAGTAGCAAGTAATATGGAACACATGTATGCATAATGATAAGTAGAACATCCTACAATGGTCATAGAGTGTAGATGAAAATCTGAATATGATAGGTGTACACTTTGGAAAGATGTATATGTGAGTAGAGGTAAAGCATGCATAAGTTTCATCCAACTTCCAAACTCTTCTACTTAAGTTAATGATTGCAATAAGGTATTCATTGGTGTCAAGCTCTCATTGCCCCTATCATAGCATCTTGAATGATTAAGGTTAAAGTGAAAGCAAATATGAGTAGTGTGCTTGATAAAGTAAAGGTTGAATGTCTCATGCCCCTTGAATACAAGTACTACACCATGTTACTCAACTTGGGAAACAAAGCAAGTTCAATTATATCATTGTAAGTAATAATAGTATCATCAAGAGCGTCAACTGGGGTACCTCTTGTCCCAGATATGGAACAAGCCCATATCAAAATGACAAGACAAACAAACAAAATGAACAATCTCAACACCCTTTTTATTTACCATTTGGAATAGTTTTTTATTGCAAGGTGTATCACAGAAGGTTCACCATAGTATGTAAGTAAATTTCCACCATGAATGATGCATGGCTTAGATTAGCGGCCCAGGCGTCTCTCTAACCATTTATACAAACTCATTTAAACTACTCATTTCCACATTTCACATGATAGCATCCATAACAAAAGTACATGATATCAACTAAATGAGATGAAGAGCATGTTGAAAGCTTGCATGTGACAGCACATATGGGCTAACTCCAACCCAAAACATTATCAAGCCAAACATCATAATCTTAATCACAATGGGTCAAGTTTTATTATGCAAATAGAAATTGTGCATCAAGTTCGTGAGAGCTATATAACCAATTTTTTCCATTGCAATCAATAACATAAACATTTTCATTCAGAGGTAAGATAACACAAAACATGTTAAACATACTCGGAATAGCATAAAGCCAATAGGTAGATATGGTGGACTCACTGGAATAACTTTGGTTGAAGGTGTTGGAAACAAGTTTTTGCTTGTTGGAGTTTTTGGGCTAGCAAAAGGGAGAAAGTTGACCATCTAGATGCATGCATGAGTGTCCATAGAACTAACTAATCCATGTTAAACCAAGTGAAATAACAATCAGCACCAAAACATGAATAAGTGATAGCTCTACAAAAAGAATTTGCAAACTATTACTCATAAACAAGCTCATGAATCATGCAACTATATGTATCATTAAAAATCAAGTCAAACATCCCTTTTCCCAATCTTATAAAAGCATCCAACATATTTCAACCCATATTTCCAGTAGCTCTCTCATATATAATTGATAGTGTGGTGGTCTCTCAAGACTCAAACAAAAACAAAAACGACGCTCCAAGTTTATGCGATAAAGTGTTTCGATCGAAAAACAGAAGTTGGACGTGTGCAAACCGAGAGTGTGTAGGTCCAGTGGGGTTGTCTTCACATCCCCAAGCTTATGGTCTTCACCATCCTTGGATAGCTCTTGGTGCATCTCCTCCAATCCCTGTGAAAAAACTTCAAAACACCGTTTCTCCCATCTCTTTTCTGTGGGGTGCATTAATAGTGATAAACAAATAGGTTCCTTGCTGCATATAATCCTTGAACAAAAATTCATATGAATGTCCAGAAAGTGTATAATGTTGTATGCCTACTCATAAACTCAATTGGATCAAAAAGATTCAACTTAAAAGCTCAAAGCATGCATCAAACAAAATGGGACAGAATCTGTCCAGAAAAACAGCAGCAGCAAAACGTATTTTTCTACCCTACCAAACTTTCTCGAAAAATTCCGAAAAAATTCATGCATACAGAGGATGAAAAGTTGCAACTACAGTTCAAATATGAGCTCATTCGGAGTTACAGAATAAGAATTAAAAATCATACCGTGCACTGACTCGTGCAGGAATAAAATCTCCGAACGCTATAAGCAACTTTTTCAAACCAAAAAGGGTAAAACTTGGCACTTTATTAAAAACTCCAGAACCTAACTAGACACAAATCTCTTGTTACAGCAAGAGGACACAAAGAAAAATCACACATAAAAATAACCGGGTTGCCTCCCGCAAAGCGCTTTCTTTATAGCCATATAGCTAGGCTTCTTACTTGTTGTTTTATTGTGGACGAAGCTCATGAGGGAGCTTGAACTTTGGTGGTTCCCTCTTCCTTGGAAAGTGTTCCATGCACTTCTTGTGTGGAAACTGAAACTTTACATTCCCTTCCTTTGAATCAATGATAGCACCTGTGGTACGAAGAAAAGGTCTTCCAAGAATAATAGGACTAGAGGTTTTATTCCCCATATCCATGATTAGAAAATCCACAGGCACAAAAGTCATATGTAACTCTACCATAACATCACTTACTTTTCCCAAAGCATGTTTAATAGAGTCATCAGCAAGTGCTAGTTCAATAGAGCATTTTTCAAGATTTTTCAATTCAAGCACTTCATATAGTTCTTTAGATAAAACAGAGACACTAGATCCTAGATCAAGTATGGCATGGTGTGTCTCTTTTCCAATAGTTACTAGTACCTTAGGTATCCACATATCCCCAAGCTTAGGTGGTATCATAGCCTCTTGGTTGTACCTAGCAATCTTTTCTTTCAAGACATGATTAGCAATATAAGAACCAAAACCTGCTTGGTTAGTGTTGATGGAAGGATCACTTGCAAATTTTTGTAAGATAGATATTAATTCATGCAAGCTACAATTTTCTAAGTCAAGCAAAGGATCCTTGACTTCATTAAGCATTTTAACTTCCTCAACTTCAACCTCTTTCATTACCCCAATAGATTCTTTAGCAACTCTCTCTTGCTCATGAATGTGTTCCCAAGACTTATTGATAACCTCTTGGCAATATTTTATTGTTTCCTCATGTTTTTGGGCTGTAATGATGCTCTTTAATGATGAGACTTCCTTAGTAAGCTGATCTACCCTTTCAAACAAAGCATCTTGTTTTTCAAACTTAGAGATAAATTCCTTATTAAGCTCTTTTTGGGTAGATATAAAAGATCTAATGGTGTTTTCCAAGTCACTAGAAACATTACCACTAGAAGCATATTTATTTGGCACATATGGGGGTTTATTATAAGAGTTATAATTGTTGTTACCATACCCATTATTACCATAGTTCCTAATGAAGTTGACATCAATATTTTCAGAATTGTTTCCAACTAGTTCTTGCAAAGGAACATTTTCAACACTAGGTTTATTAAGCAAAGCAAGAATAGTATCCATTTTAGATGACAAATCATTAGTTTCTTCAATAGAGTTCACTTTCTTAGAAGGATTAGGTGCCCTATCAGTATGCCATTGACTATAGTTTTGTAAAATGCTTTCCAATATATTTTTAGCTTCTACTATAGTCTTACTCATAAAAGCACCTCCAGCAGCAGAATCAAGTATGTTTCTAGACATGTAGTTTAAACCATTGTAGAAAGAGTGTAATATGGTCCATTCATTAACTCCATGTGAGGGACAAGTTCTAAGCATAAGTTTTATCCTATCCCAAGCCATAGCAACATGTTCATTTTCATTTTGCCTAAAAGAAAGGATGTTGTTTCTATTTTGCAAAATTTTAACAGGGGGATAATATTTCTTAATGAAAGCTTCTTTTAGATCATCCCAAGAATTAATACTACCAGATGGCAAGGAATGCAACCACTCTTTAGCTTTTCCTCTAAGTGAAAAAGGAAATAACTTCAGTTTTAGGATATCACTTTCCACATTTTTAAACTTTTGCATGTCACATATTTCAACAAAGTCATGAAGATGCATAGAGGCATCCTCCATAGCACTACCACCAAATTGTTCCCTAGTTATCAAGTTCAACAAACTAGGACTTACTTCATAACTCTCAGCATTTATCTTAGGTGTGGCAATAGCTCTCGTGATAAATTGATCATTAGGAGTGTTTGTGTAGTCACACAGCTTAGTTCTTTCTCCCATTTTAGCAAGTTTTTTTTGGTATTTTTAATTTTTTATGCAAAACTGAAATAAATATGATATGATATGCAATGACACTAACAAAACAAATAAATTGCTTTGTAAGTAAAGATGGATAAGATGGTGCTCACGTAGGTGCAACCTCCCCAAGCTTAGGTGTTAGCACAAGTTGGTGACGTTGACTTTGTTGTGAGATGAATGCGATGATGCACACCCTTGGATAAATCTCTCAGCTACGATTCCCCGGCAACGGCGCCAGAAAACGTCTTGATGATCCCGAAGAGCAAGTCTTGATGCCTGCACAAATAAACGGGATTAGGTTGAGACTCCAAGTGCAGAGTGTATAGTAAGTGGAAGACAGTTTTCCCCACGAGGGGTGACTCGAGGGTTTAATATCGAACTCTCGGGGAATCTGAAGTGGTAGATTTATCTTCTTATCCTTCTTTTGGTTACCTACAAAACAAGGTTAGATGTTTTGGTCCTCAACCTCACCTGTGGTTGTCAAGCACAAGGTGTAAGAATGATATCAGGATAGTTATGCAATGCAAACAAGAAATAAATATGCAATGATGGTGGATGCAATGTAAATGATATTTTTGGGTTTTTGAATGATGTATGCAAGATGAAAAGTATTTTTGTATTTTCGGATTTAATGATGGCTGAAAATAGAAAAGTGGTATATGGTGTTGGAAAGGTGTTTCTTATGATTAAAAATGGACTGGGGTTCATGGTTTCACAAATGCACTCTCTCTTTATAAAGTGGTAGACAATGGAACACACAAGTTAACATATGAGATTGCAACACAGGGTTTGATAACAAGTTACTTAGATATATGGGCATCACGTCCTAACATAGAGATCTTTTGGTTATTAACCTCTCTTATACTCCACCAAGATGCGAACTAAATCATAACACCTCAGTAATTAAGATAACTCAGAGTATAGCATTAAGTATCATGACATGAAGTGAAAATAAGAACATGCTAGATCTAGTCATGGAGTAGTGGCAATGGTCACGCCCACATCCCCGGTAGCATGGTATTTTAGTTTATCCCTAGTGAGGTAACAAAGTAAGGTAAAGATACCAAAGTGGATCGCAGAACTTTCTCTCACGTTCACTGCACTAGCCACCCCCCGTTACTCCAACTAATGCACACGTTCCCCCACACACGCTCTCATAAACATGCTTGATCAAAACAAGTAGACAAGAACGGGGTACATAATATGCATCTATACTCATAACTGAAACAAACATTGCAATCTCAAACATATATTAACTCATAAAGATCCACCACAAAGGTATTACAACGGTGACCGTAATCATGTTCAGCAGCTCATACGGTGCTAATTAGTGAAGCTCAAGAGAGGAGAGATACATAAGTTACTTCCACAAACCCATAGTCCAGAGGTGGACTACTCCCTCTTCATCATGGAGACGGTGGAGAAGTCGATGGAGAAGATGGAGACCACGCCGGCAGCGCCCCGCCGGAGTTTTCCCCCTCCAATCTGCAGCTCCTGATCTCCGTTTCGGTGTTTCTGTGTTTGTGCGGCGCTCCTTCCAGAGAACGTCGGGGGACCTTTTTTATAGGCGTTTTTAGGTCAAGACGAAGGCGGTGGAGCGAAGATCGACGGCAACGGAGCCACGAGGCCCAAACGGGTGGGTCCCACGCGGCCACAGTACCTGGCCGCGTGGGCCACCCGTTTGGCCCTCGGGCCTCCGTTTGCTTGCTTCCTTTTTCCGTAGTCCTTCTTCCTTCCAAATATTGACGCCCGTAAATTTCCAGGTGATTTCGTTGACGTTTGGGTCCCTGAAACATTAAAATACAAAACTAGGGTTTTCTGCCTGTGCAGGGTTAATTCCAAAAAATGGAAAACTATGAAGTATTCCCAAAATCATGATAAAACATTGATATAACCCTTATATGATGCAAATATGATTGGAATATAAGCAATTAAAGTGCAAAGTTCATGTATGCATTTTACATGCATCACATGGTCAATAAGTCAGCTGAAAGATTGGTTTGGCAGCATGTTTAGGGCTTAATCCTGAAACAGACACCGTCGGTGTGCATGCACTGTGGACGAAGTCAAGGTCACCGGTGTTTTTTTATTTGAGGCCGATAGATCGGACCTCTCAGATGGGTGCGATGGTTGCAAGGTTGCGAAAGCAGGGGATGTACCCCTATCGCGTTACTGATACCTGTCGCGAAGGAGGTGATTCCGCCTGAAGGCGAGGGAGGTCACGATCCTGGACAGAGTAGTCAGGAGATGCATTTATCTGGTCATGATTATAATCAGGAAGATGTTGGAGGTGGTGGTTATGAATCTGGCCAAAACAGTGAGGCAGAAGTAGCAGATGATGAGGGTGTTGAGGCAGATGCGATGAGGAATTCCAACAAATGATGGAAGAGGAAGATGAAGATGGTGATAGTGCTTACGGTGATGATTCCGACGAGTCGGATGACGAACATGTCGTCCCCAATCCTGCGTCATGGAGTCATGACTTCACTTCGTCAATGACAGTGAACGATGGTCATGATTCTGCCTGGGAATACATCAGAACCAGGTTGCTGTGGGTGCTCTATATCCCGACAAGCAACATTTGCAGACGCAATTATTAAGTGGGCAATGTCGACATGCAAGACATTCAGAACCAAGGTGTCAAGTAAAAAATATCTGACAATGGAATGTGAGGTTGCAGGCTGTCCTGGAAGGGTGCACGGTTATCGCCCTCAGTTCGCCATAAACTGGAAGTGAGCGACGTAGTACAACACACATGTATAATTGACTGTATTCCTCAAGATCATCGTAACATTTCATCGACGCTTATAGCTCGGTTGCTGTACTCAGAATAGTACAGGGCAAAGCTATGGAAGCGAAGGCTATTCAGCATAAGGTGTTCACCAGGTTCAAGTACAAAATATCTTATGGCAAAGCTTGGAGGGCTAAGCAGATGGCACTTGAGAACAGATTCGGATCGTTTCTAGACTCATATGACTCAGTTGTTCGGCTCCTCCACACATTGCAGGCCCGTAATCCAGGCACATATGTTGACATCAAACACTTTTGGATGGCAGAGTTTCCAAACGTAAAGGTGTTGCATCGTGTTTTCTTCTCTTTCGGTGTATGCATAGAACCTTTCACTCACTGTCGACCAGTGATCTGTGTGATGGTACTTTTCTTACTGGCAAGTATAGGGGACAGATCTTGACCGCCATTGGTCAGGATGGCAACAATCAGATCGTGCCACTTGCATTTGCTTTTGTGGAGAGCGAGAACACTGAAAGATGGACTTGGTTCTTCAGGCAGCTTAAATAGCAGTAGTGAAAGATAAGCCGAACGTGTGCATCCTTCATGACGCCATGCTGGTATACTGACGCCTTGAAGGCACTCACAAACCTGTGGCTGCGGAAGAAACGCCATGGCTAGACCTGCAGAGTCGTTGGTGCATGCGCCATTTGGGGGCCAATTTTTTCTCACAGTTCCGAGATAAGGCTTTGATGAATCTATTCAAAAAACTATGCAATCAGAACCAATTTGGAAATACACTTTCATACATGGTAAGCTTGATGAGTTTACTAACCGGCATGTTAGGCAGAGGAGAGCTGCACGAAATGTTGCAGTAGCAGCACATGTGCAACTTGTGGCGCAACAGCTAGCAATCGGACCTCCACCCGCTGAGGATGTACCTGTTGGGCTTTGTGACTTGCCAGGATTTGATCCGCCTGGTGTTAGGAGAAAGACTGGGAGGTTGATTAAAACTTTCAGCAGTGGATAGAGCACGAGCCTCTTGAGAGGTGGCCTTTGCTGCACGACACTTATGGAGCCAGGTACGGTGTTATGACTACAACCTGGCTGAAACTTACAACTTTGTTCTGAGAGGAAATAGGGCTTGCCACTTACAGCCATTGTGGAGGGTATTTTTGAGGGCACAGTCAAGTATTTCAGAGATAGACGCCAGAAAGCTCACTTGCATATCGTAAACAACCCGAACACACCTTACTATGAGAAGATTATGGAGTACATGGATAGGAAGATGGCAAAATCTCGAAATCACACTGTGCAGGCCATAGGAAATCAAGAAAAAAGGTTCGAGGTACGCTTACCATATGACAGGTTTGGTTGCGGAAATCAGCTCAGAACGCATGAGGTGAGAATTGGAAATGAAGCCCGACCAACATGTGAGTGCACATGCAATAAACCAAAATTGCTTCATCTGCCCTGCTCCATGTATTGGCTGCTTGTGGCAACTCGGGCTTTCATCCATCTCGTTCGTTTCACCATATTTTTTGAACGAGTATGTTCTTAATACCTGGACTGGTGAAATGGTGGGATTTCGAGCTGTGGGTAATTTTAACACGGTTGACCCTACTGAAAGGCAGTACATCCCCGACCCAAGGCTACTGCGTCCTGGTAGAGGTAGACGACCGTGCAAGCGTATCCGAAATGGTATGGATGAATCTGAAGCCGGAGGCCCGACAATACAATGTTTTCTATGCAGTGATTTTGGTCACAGGGCCACTGCTTGTACAAAATTCCCTTCTACGGATGCTGCTTCGGCATCTACAGTAGCTGCTCCACGTGGCGAGGCAGCCGAGGACCAAGAGGAAGAGGAAGAAACTAGGATATGTTTTAAATTTAGAATATGCTTTCATCTATAATAAGTGTGGATCAGTGTTTTAAATTTGGACTATGTTTTTATCTGTAATAAGTGTGGATCAGTGTTTTAAATTCGGACTATTTATTTATCTGTAATAAGTGTGAATCAGTGTTTCAGGTTTGTTCTATTTTCGCACATGTTTTATTTACAGAATTGTTTGCAGCTTCTCGTCTAATACAATACCTTTTTTAATGTACAGATACAGAAGTTTCCTGGATATCCTGAGATGCCGCTGAATGATACACAAATCACTAGAAGCCTCGAAGCATATATCTTGTGGCTACTCGGGAAGGTGATGTTTACCGAGAACCATGTCACCACTATTAGCGCGAGGTACATCCCTATTGCTTTCGAGATTGCGAGTGCTACAGAGCAAGCCCATATCACACAGAGGAGTTGGGGATCTGCTGTATTAGCGGCTACTTACGAGCATGTGCAATGGGTGCCAGCTACTGTCGAGTTCAGCATCCATACTTGGATGTCCTTTGTTGTTGCAGATTTGGTCATGGGAGAGGTTCCCAATTGAACGACCAGACGTGCGTGCTGGCGAGGCTTACCCAGTGGGTGCGTTTTTTTGATGCTGATCACATAGACATGCCTACTTTTGGTTTTCTCTGGACACGTTGTCAGGTATGTGTAATCTAGATATTTATCACAATTGTTACATTTTTATTCAACTTGGGCTAACTATTGTTTCGTGCAGAGACGCTTTGCTCATTCTAACGTGAAGAACTGCTACGAGGCATTCACTGAGCAGTTCGACTTTCTGAGAGAGGATGCGGTAATATGGGAGCCGTACACGAATGAACAAAAGGAGGCTAAATACCCGGGCGGTATCTCTGACCTCTGCACGAGAGATCGCGCATACTGGATGACAAAATCAAAGATTATCTTTGATATCTGCGTGGAGGAGATGGCCCAGCAGCGGGTTATGAGGCAATTTGGTCTACGACAGCTGGCACTTCCTCTGTCCACAGAGGAACACGTCCCACCCATCATCCACAGGTGTGTTTAATTACGCAATGTTTATTTATCGAAAACTCAATACATGTATGAATTACTAAATTGTCTAACACTGAGTACAACTGTAGGCTCACAAGAAAGGGAACTAATAGAAGCGCGCTATCGTGGATGCGGAGGGTTGGCGCCTACGTTGCAGAGTGGGAGACTGCGACGACACGAGTCTGGCAGGAGAATCTCGGGTTTGATATTGAACTATTCAATTCCTATTTGTAAATTTACATGCTCTCGACCCGGTTACGCATTACGTATCACGAGAACCCCGAGCTTACACAGACTCCCACTACGTGGGATATGTATCCGAGCCGGTCTACTGCAGGCTCCAGACAGTACGCGGTAAGAGAGTAGTTCATTCTTACAAATATCTCTAAAATTATGTACAACTTACTGATAACCATGCAAATTACAGGCTGAATTGACATACCAGCTACAGACGGATGTGTCCGCTTACGGCCGTTCCCTATCGTCCGGCCTCTATTGGACCGCCCGCAGCAGCAGTCCTGGGTGCAGCGCTTAGAGGAGAAGTTGCGACGTATCTACCAGGCTATCACGTGCACACGTACGTCGGACGTCGATCACCGCCAAGCACCACAACGCCCACCGCGTCATCCCCCGCAACAGGAGCAGCCACAGCCGCAGGTCACGCCCCAGGATCGACACAGTCCGCGACCTCGTATGACGTCGCACCCGTCGCCCAGGGCACCCTCTCCTGACCAGGCTGGAGGCTCGTCTTGGCATCAGCAGTTCAGTCTCACGACGGGCTACCAGCTTCGACCACCTCCCCAGCCAGAGGGTAACTACCTTGTAAATTTTTATTCACACGCTTAATGCTACGTACTTGTTTCTTACAGTTTTATTGCATCCAGAGCCTACGGATATCGTACGTCTATGTCCGCTCAACAGTCGTCTGGATCCGCATGGGAGAGTGAGCAGGAAAGTGGGAGCATCCCTCAAACTCACACACAGCTGGACCATTGGATGGGTATGTACAACACTCCACCACCACAGCCCACACAGGAGACACAACAGGACCACGACGAGTCCCTGGTTCCTGGACGTGACGTTCGGCCACCGCACAGGTATGGATGGACGCCGCCGCCTAACACCACCTCCGCGTCGTGGCAGACGTCGTGGCTGACACTTCACTCTATTCGTTGAGACTTGTCTATCTATCTATCTACCTGACTTATTTATATCTATGTTGGGACTTGTCTAACTATCTATGTACTAGACTTATTTCGCATTGATATTAGGTGTATGAGACATATCCGTATTTCTATGTATGAGACATATTATTATCTACGCACGAGACATATTATTATTATCTATGTATGAGACATATTTATGTTCGTATGTACGACACATATTATTATCTATGTACGAGACATATTATTATCTATGTACGAAACATTCCACATTGCATAAATTAATTTAACATACAGCACTACACGTCCACGTTACAACTTCACTAGTTCTAAACACTGCATAGAACAACTACTGGTACAAATATTACATGCAACTCAACGATAACTAATTCGAATCAACGACTTCACTTCCCTCTGCCACGTGCTCGTGTTGGAGGCATGAAGTCGTCATCACTATTTTTATCGACGACAGCCTTGGATGCACCAACACTCTTCAACTTACGTCTAGAGTTGCCTCGTTTAGGAGGCATGAAATCATCATCACTATCATCTTGAACGGCTTTCTTGGATGATCCACCACTCTTCGCCTTTGATATAGCCCTCTTCACTGCTTCAGCGTGAAGGAGATTTCTAGGCCCATCACGACATGCGCCAAAAAGCATTTCCATCCAACCAAAATGAGGGATCTCTTTGTTCACAAACTGTCCATCGGCAGGCCAGTGCTGGACATTCACAAAATCAGGGGAAAAAAGTTAGTACGACAACACTTGATTCTAACATAATATAAATTCGGTACTCAGTTACCTTCACGTGAAATGCATAGGCCTCCGGCGAAAAATGGATTATCTTTGACTTAGGTGTCATAGGCATGTCCCTAAGCCCCGCCTCAATAGCTTTTAGCTCATTAATTCTCTGCCACTTCCACCGCCACCCATCAATTTCATCTGAAATTTCTTCAGGGGTCATCTGGATTTTGTTTTTTTTTTGCTATAATTTCTCCCACCTCACGAATGTTGCCCCACTCACTAACTAGCTCCCTATAACAGCTCTTGGGCCTACCCTCCCTAATACTACCTTCAGTCCATATTGCGGCGTGATACAAAACACACCACGACCTATGCTCCGAACTAGGACCCGAACTACCAGACATCGTTCCTATCCGACTGAGGAAATAACCACGCACCACACCCCTCCTCCATCACCAAATCTAATGGGGTATATATATAGGCTCACCCAGGAGAAGAAGAGCGGGAGAAAAATGGCGGGAGAAAAAAGGCGGGAGGAAAATGGCGGGAAAAAAATGGCGCGAGAACTATGGCGGGAGAATTAGGGCGGGAGAAATATGGCGGGAGAAGAAGGGCGGAAAAAATGCCGGGAGCGACAAACGGGAGGGAGAGAAGAAGGCGGGAAAAATAAGGCGGGAACGGGTGTCGCCGGGAAGGGCTGGCGCGAAAAATGCAGACTAATACGGAATCATGCACTGGTCAGCCCAGCCGTGGCCGACAGGGTCTAATCGGCTTAGCCCTGGCCGATTAGGTCCTCTGACACTCGCAGGCGTCGGCCGACTACCTAATCGGCCCAGCCCAGGCCGACAGGGCCCTGTCGGCTTAGCCCAGGCTGAGGCCGTATTATTTCTGCCATTTCGTAGATTTGCGTAATATTTTTCGAATTTGATTAAAAATGTATTATTAAAAAAAAATAGCCCGCTTTACCCTCTCATAAGTAGTTTCGGAGCACATGCATGCTGCACGCTCACCTCCGACTCGACTTAGCAAAAGTATACTCATTCCCGTTCCATAATTCTTTTGGGGGTAAAATCAGTACTACCTCCGATCCATATTAGTGGGCACAACTTTGTCTAGATACACATGTATCTAGTCTAAATACTTAACTAGATACATATGGATTTAGACAAAACTATGCCCACTAATATGGACCGGAGGGAGTACAAAAATTATGGAACGGGATGAATATTAGTTTAATCCTTACATCATGTTGGCATAATTTTATCATACTTGTTCTTATAGTGCAGTATGAACATCCGAGGCGCCAATCAGCCGCCCATCCACTACTCGAGCTAGCGTTTCGTGGTAAAGAAAGCAAAAGCGCAGGAAGCACCACGCCGGCGGTTGCGATCCTCCAAATGATTTGCTAGCGTCACTGACAGCGTCACGATTCACGAGCTAATGACGCGAGTGCTTCTCCTCGAGAAACCAACTTGCGATCCAAGCCAAGCCTGCCGGCTAGTTGGCACGAACACGTACCGACGTGGAAAGTGCAGGCAAAGGTGGGCCCAGGCCTCGACCGACCACGGCCGGATATCCACGAATCCCA
The DNA here is from genome assembly GCA_947311845.1 of Poa pratensis. Lineage (NCBI taxonomy): Eukaryota > Viridiplantae > Streptophyta > Magnoliopsida > Poales > Poaceae > Poa > Poa pratensis. The sequence continues at coordinate 22,257,222 of CAMZMU010000065.1, forward strand.
CTGTCACGTCCCCACCCCAGCTGACTCAGTGACACTGGGCCCAGATACTGGCGGACCCACATGTCACAGAGACGTCCGTCGTCCAGGCTCCTGGGTAGCCCCCCAGCAGCGGGACCCGCGCCAGCGCACTTTGGGCCCCACCATCTCTGCGCTTTTGCCGGCCGGCTCCGCCTCTCTGCTCACGGCCATCGCCTATATATCCAGTGCAGCCCTACTGCAATAGAATCCACACAGACAGTCAGACACACACACAGTACGCCTTGCCTCCCTCTTCTTGCCCCCAGCTAGCAGCTCGCACCGCCGGAATCGCCTAGCTCGACGATGTCCACCAAGGGGTGCCAGGCTCAAGCTCCCGCCGGCGGAACCAGGGCGCCGACTGCTGGGAGCCAGCCGCCGCCGCGTCGCGGCCAGATCAAGGAGAAGATCATCAAGGACGTGGTCGCCGCGGTCGCCAGCATGGCCGCGGGGCTCGTCGCCCGCGCCGACAAGAACGGCGGCCCGGTCGCCGGCGACGCCGACGGCAAGTGAACGTCCCCCTGCATCCGCTCGGTACGTCCTCTGCCGCGCAGCAGAGGACCGGGCTGAATAATCAACAGCCTACTACTACTGTATTATCTTCCGTCGCTTCGTCGGTCCTGGAAGGATTCAGTTGCCGTATTTGAGCTAGCAACTGGTCCATCCGTAGTTTTATCGTCTTCTTGGTCTTGGTGATCTCCCTTCGATCTTCTTCTCTTGTTTTGATTAGACCGGTGCAGGTGGTGAAGCTTCAGCTGGCATCTCAAGAGGTTGCGAAAGTTTTTAAGTGCAACCTCCTGAATCATGATGTCGCCGCCGAATTCTTCACCATCTGGAGCTGGTCAATCGTCGGTCTTCAAGTTGTGTGCTTCTTGCTTGTCTTTGGATTATGTACGGTATTGTAAATGGACGGATGGATCAGCGAGTATTTTGGCCTGATCCCTCCGTTTCCTACTTGTTTGCTTGCGTGTGTGCTTGTACTGTGTACTTTTGGCTCTATACCGTGTCCAAATCAATATATTGTTAAGAATTTCGTGTTTGAAACCTGTTCGGCGGACAGAAGATTCTGCTTAAGTTTGGTTGGTTTTGGATTTGCTCATCACGCCTGCCGGGCGATTAAGATTCTGATTCAAGTTGTATCACATATTTGCTTAACTTCTTCTGCATGATGAGGCATGAACACCTACTACTCTACAAAAACTATTCCCCTTTCGGTATCATGTGTGCTTCAAGAAAAAACATGAGTACTCTGCTTTGTTCAAGGGACAAACATCATATAGTATAAGATTCCAAGGGAGAAGTGAAAAGAAAATATGGTTTCTTGCGAAGCAACAAGTGCAGCAAAAGAGCATCTAGTCTTAACTCTTAAGTCACTAGCCTAAAAGCTCATCATCGATCTCCCAAAGAACTCGCTAGCGCAGTCCAAGTCAAGTCTCCGCCCACGGTTAACTTGGTGCCTATGCCAAACACTCCCTTTGAATGCCTCGCGCAGATTAACACTAAACTAATGAACATTTGCAAAGGTCGACTTGGTTCCTCCTGAAAGGAACCACCCACCCATCCACACCACGCGGTGTCTCTGCTCAAGTGGCCGACGACTGAGAACGCCGGTCAACCCATCATCGGAAATCATTTTTATTCCAAGCACAAAAGGTCAGCTTGATCATCGGAGAGGAGTGCCAGACTGATTAGCAGGTAAGGCTTTTGAAAGAAAACTAATCCTAGCTATCAAGAACTAGATGCAGACCGAACAGGAAATCATGTCATATTCACGTCTGAGTCAAAGTTAATGATCCGTTTCGATTTGCGCATATCAAGGCCAATAAGCTGCACAAATCCTCCACATAAAAAAAACACCAAAACGAAACAAGAGAAGGCTGACAAGGTGATACATCTATGAAACCCACCCTGTTTTTGTTGATTCCGCTGGTGTCCACTTTCCAAGTTGTGGGACTAAAACGTATTTCCGGTGCAAGTTGTGAGACTAAAAGTGTTAATAACTCGCCTAAAAAGTGGCAGCTACGATTTGCGGAACGATCTTGGGATCGAATTGCTAACGCACAATATGGCGCATATGACCAGCACAACTGAAATTACAAACAATACTATAGTAATATTTGGGTTTATCACCCGGTGTAGTATCATGTATCCTTGGACACCCATCCGTGTAGACACTGCATGTCCAGCCTCTAGCAAAGCAACACAAAGAGTCCAAGTGATACTACCTGAGCCAACTATCACCTGGTTATCTTTGATCTGCAGTCCCTCTCTCAGAAGTGATGTAATACATGGAGCCCTGAAGCAATACTGCTCTATATAAGGCTGTGGTGGAACGCTAAACTTCACGACATCCCATGGTTTTCACAAAATTCCAGCCCTCTTTTAGCGTCAGGAGTCAAACTAAAAAACAGAAAACCACATACAAGCCAGACATCGCGTAGAACTGCCCATGTGGTTGGGGAAGGGTACTAGCAAGAGCAAAAGGTTGAAGGTTACAATCAACTCCAGAAGTTGCATTGGACTACTCTGAAAGATTGACTGTACTTTTGCAAGAGCACTACATTCGTCCCACTGAGGCACCCCGGCCAGTTCAATTGCCGTTCCCTGCTTCTCATTTCCTGTTGTCTTCCCTGAAGCACTGGGACTCCCATCTTGTTTGAGTGTGTGGCAGTAGGAACAAACATAATCTTCCATGTATCCAGTTTGTAGACAAGGATGTTTGACCTGCACTTTGCCATTACCAGCTGTTCCTCCCGGCATCTTCACCAGATGTGTCACAGATTTGTCAAATTCGTCATTTAATCCATAACCGGAAAGAGAATAAGCACTAAGTTCATGATTGACAGAACCAATCCTGAGATGAATGCTTGCGTTATCCTGAACGGTCTACTCAGTCTCAAAGTCCCCTGTAATGATGATCCGCCTAAATCAAGTGAGCCATAAGTCATTTCAGAAGATGATGTGCCAAGCATGTTCAGGTGGTGGTTGTCAAGCTTCATGCACTAACCACTATTCCAAAAGACCGATCTGATAGAAAGGGAGGGCAATCCAATTATGCACTCAACACCCCTCCTCACATGTGACGGTCACAGACAGGTCAACATGTGTAAACTCAGAGGTAGGTGCATGAAAAGAAAGGGGCCTTGTACGTGGAAGGAGGGGGCATCAGCAATTTTAGGAAAATTGCGCGCCACACAGGACTCGAACTCGAGACCTTACTCTGATACCATGTCAAGCTTCATGCACTAACCACTATTCTAAAAGACCGATCTGATGGAAAGGGAGGACAATCCACTTATACACTCAATAGTGGTTAAGAGCTATCCATCCATAATAAGCTTCGTCCATGCCACTGATGATCATAACTCTGTCTCTGCTACAAGAAAATGATGAATTCTTCAGAACATTCCAAGCCTTATCCAGAAGCCACTCCGAATCTGCACTCGGTAGCTTGCGGACACCAGCTGTGGCATACAGAAAAACAGGTGTGTGCTTGTGTGCACGTCTAGGGAGCTGCGGCTCAGCCATTTGACGGAGAGGCTCGATCGCATTAGTATTACAAGTACAAGCATTATCATTACTATTAGGCATAGTCATAGACCGGATTACACGATGTTGCGTGATCAGACATTTTCACAGGAGTACTATGAAGCTGACATCATTCAGAATCCAATACAACTGTACGAATGCAAGGCTACGATGCATCCATCTAAGGAAACTCTCATTTTGACACAGTATATGGACCGGGTCCCAGCTGCTAATCAAGTGTGCAGAAAAACAGAGACCGAACAGTATTTTTTAACGAATACACATGAGTGACTATTCTATTGAACATCGAGTACAATGTGCAATGTCCAAAGGAAAAGAAGAAAGAAAGGCAGAGATTACCAATCAAGCAGAATCAGTGCTTTATGCCAGCCATTTGTGAGAACCAATTATCACAAATCTTCCTTGTTGACAGTAAGTTCGACGGGTGGGTAGCACCAGAAATCAGCACCCTATGACAGCACAGTTCTACACAAAGTTGCCAGGTGGTTTGCCTCCGATCATGTTCCATTGCAAGGGCCCCTCCGGAGTTACTGAACACAATGAGCAGCGTGGAATAATAAAGATTCGGGGGTGACTGATTAGGCACCGCATTCATGGTGAACTAGGGATACAAGTAAACCAGTTTTTACCAGACTACTCAGGAGAGCAACAGCTCAAAACATGAAATAACCAAGGTAAGAGGTTAGTAGCAAAATCCTAAGAAGTATAGAGCCAAACACCAGCTCTGGGCCGGCGCAGCCCCAGGGAGAGTGTGTAAATTCAGCATTAGACGTATGCCCAACAAAGTTTCGCCCATCTCCGTAACATGAGAGGCCCACGGTAGGACATGAGTACTAAACAATTGGCCAAAGTTTGCAGACCGCTCGCCACTTGATGAACACTGAGTACGGTCTTTCAGAGATCTCGTATCAATGTTTTCTTGGCCCGTACCCAGTAGACTTGCGCTCAGTGTGCATTTCTACCGTTCTGCACCAAGATTGAACACCATCCTCCGAGATATATGTTATGATGGAGTCATACACTAGCGAACCACCCCAGGATGTCTTGCCGATGTCGCCAACACGATATCCACGCCATGGACCATCCCGCATTTGCCGCTCGTGAAGAGGCTTGTACTGGTACACACTCGATAATTCTAAATGTGTTGGTCGTGCCCTTGCAATGTACACCTGGATAGGAAAAGACATTTTCAATCTATCAGCCTATGACCACACCAAACCACATATATGGGATATATTTCCAAGTAAGGTATGAATGGAAAGCCAAATTTTGTACAACAGGAGATTAAAACTATCATGCTATGTATTACATTCGCTCGTATGACTATTCGCTATCAGTCCAAATATTTTTTTTTTAGAACCATGCAGGAGAACTGCATGTGATATATTAAGAAGGAGGAGGTTCAGGTCATAAAAGACCTAAGTACAGCGACCAAAAACAAAACAAAAAAAAACAAACCAGGAAGAGAGGTGAGGAGAGGAAAAACTGCGACCAGAGAGCCTTGGCTACTCATCTACTGAAAGGTTAGGCGACCCTTGCTGACTAGCGCCCATTGGAGTGCTTCAGTCTTGATGTTTTCGATTAAAATGTGCATTGGTTTGGACACTTTATCGAACACCCTCTTGTTCCTTTCGCACCAGATCGTCCAGGTAACTAGCATGAAGATGGCGAGGAATTTTTTCCTGTCCTTCCCGTGCAGTCTTTTTTCGCAGTTCAGCCACCATTTATTTAGCGAAGACCTCGCCCGTGGCTTGATCTTAATGAGACCGGCCCATCCCAGGACATTGCACCATAGGATGTTGATCACCGCGCACTTCAAGAACAGGTGGTTGGCGTTCTCTTCTTCCGTGTTGCAGAAAACACATCTCGGATTGTGCGGCAGGCCTCTCTTAGCCAGCCTATCAGCTGTCCAAATACGTCTTCTGTAGAGTAACCACGCGAAGAACTTTAGCTTGAGCGGAGCTCTGGACTCCCAAATTGCCTTGGCCGCCTCACAATTGGTGCTGGTGGAGAAATGGGCAGCGTAAACAGATTTTGCAGTATACATACCACTAGGTTCCCAAGTCCAAGTCCAGACGTCTTCGGAGTTGGGGTTTAGCTGCAGCGACCTTGTTTCTTCCCAAAGAGCGACCGCCTGAAGGAAGGTTTGTATATTAATCGCCTTCTTTATGTCTTTGATCCAATTGCACTCCGGTAGCCCTTCCGCGACCGTTCTAGAGGCTCTGATCGTTGGGTGTACAGCAAGATAAACCTCCGGAGCAATATTCTCTACCGAGCGACCAAGAATCCACTTATCCGTCCAAAAGAATGTTTTTTCTCCGTTTCCCAAATCAACCCGAGCTGCAGCATTGAAGAGATGTCTAACTTTATCATCAACGGGTGTCATCAGAGGGCTCCAAGCCTTATCCGTGGTTCTAGCATTCCATGCCCAGCTTACTTGAAGAGCGGAATGCATGATTTCGAGATCCATGATTCCGAGCCCTCCTTTTGGCTTCGGTCTGCACACCGAGGGCCAAGCGACCAAACAATGTCCTCCACTTACAGTTTCTGTTCCCTTCCACAAAAATGCCCTGCGAATTTTATCTATGGCTTTGAAGAACCACGGAGGAGGATTTAGCGACATGAGGTGGAATATTGCCATAGCCGACAGCACTGATTGGACTAGAATTAGTCTTCCACCTTGAGTCAACATGTGTGTTTTCCAAGCGGCAAGTCTTCTTTTGATCTTGTCAAGTAGGTTGTGAAAATCTTCTTTCCGGGCTTTCTTGAAGTGAAGTGGCAGTCCCAAATATTTGATGGGCAGGGACTCGACCTTACAAGCAAGAATGGAGCTGATTTCATTCACCCGTTCCGAGTCACAAGTAATGGGAGTGATGCTGCTCTTGGACATGTTGCAGCGCAGTCCAGAAACGCCTCCAAAAGCCTCTAGCAGAAATTTGATCGTATTTGCCTCTTGCGTGGAAGGGTTCATAAAAAGTATCACATCATCAGCGTACACCGAGAGCCGTTGCGGAATATCTTGCCTCGCATGCACCGGAGAGAGAAGTCCTTCTTCTTCAGCTTTCGAGAACAGCATGCTGAGGGCATCCATTACGAGGATGAATAGCATTGGCGAGAGAGCATCACCTTGCCGTAATCCACGAGCATGCCAAATGGTGGGGCCGGGATTTCCATTGAGCAAAATGCTGGTGGACGCGGAGGACAACAGCAAGGTGATCCATGAAATCCAATTGCGACCAAAACCTTTCTTTCGGAGAATTTCGAGCAGAAATTGCCAAGCCACTGTATCAAAAGCCTTGGCTATGTCTAGTTTCAGCAGCAACGATTGACATCTTTTGTTCCTCAAGAATCTGATGGATTCCTTAACTAGTTTGAAGTTGTCATGTAGAGAACGACCCTTCAGAAAAGCCCCTTGATTTTTACCGACCAGCGTAGGTAGTGCCACTGCCAGTCTTCGAGCAAGCACTTTGGAAAAGATTTTTGCGAGGCTATGGACTAGGCTAATTGGCCGAAAGTCCCCAGGTTCGCTAGCTCCTGGCTTTTTGGGCAACAGAATGGTGAAAGCATTATTAACACGCTCCAAATAACGACCATCAGCATTATGGAATGCTTTGAACGCTTCTAGGAGATCCTTTTTGATAGTCTGCCAGCACTTTTGGTAGAAAAGCATGGTAAAACCGTCAGGCCCTGGTGCCTTTTCCTTTGGCATATCTTTCAAGGCTTCCGAAATTTCCTCCTCCGTGAAATCAACCTCGAGAGAGCTCAGGTCCTTCTCATTCATGCCGATGTAGTCCAGGTCCAGCTGCGATGTTCTAGTTGTGGGAACCCCAAACCTGTTTTTGTAGTGCTCAAAAAGGATGTTCTGAATCTCTTCTTGGGATGCTACCGCCCGGTCCCCATCTTGGATGCTGCCAATATAGTTCTTTCTTCTTCTATGACTAGCGTGCAAGTGAAAGAAACTAGTGTTGGCGTCTCCCTCGGTCAGCCACAGCTGCCGTGATCTTTGCCTCGCCATGGTTCTTTCCACGACACAAAGTCCTTGCAGCTTCTTCTTCAACTCTCTCCTTAACCATCTTTCTTGGAAGGAAAGGGTGCGGCGATCCTCCTCCTGGTCTAGACATCCGATGATGGTATTGGCCCATACAATCTGTTCTTTTATCTCACCGAAATTTTTGGCACTCCAACTCTGAAGTGCTCTTGCTGTTCTTTGCAATTTGCAATTAAAAACTGCAATGGCATTACCTTTAAAGTCTTCCTCAGTCTTGTTCCAAGCCTCGGCTACCACCTCTTGGAAACCATCTTTGTGCACCCAAAAAGATTCAAATCTGAACCTCTTGCATTTGTGAGTTTGTAGAGCCGTGGAGAGGAGCAGCGGGCAGTGGTCCGAAATCCCTGAAGAGATTCCTTGTAGAAAGCAGTTGGGGAAGAGAGAGTGCCACTCTACCGACCCAAGGACCCTGTCAATACGGCTAAGAGTGCAGTTTAGTCTGTCATTAGACCATGTGTACGCGCGGCCATTGAGAGCGACGTCATTAAGCAAGAGATCATCCACCACTTTTCGAAACTTGCCCATCATACGTCTGTTAAGATTCCTGTTATTCTTGTCTTTTGCGTCGAGAATGAGGTTAAAATCCCCCATGATAGCCCATGATAGTCCAAATATATAAGCTGGCTATATATTATTTCCTTCGACAGATAGTTACTCTATTTACTATATAAATCTTGTCACACAGAACTAATGTTTTTGGATTCTTTTTGGACGAAGGCAGCAGCGCTGCATTCTTTTATATAGAAGGAGTAGAAGTATAACATAAGCAGCATATTAGCGGAGTAACTGTTGGTCAAATCCTTGTCCTAACAGGAAAGTATGACCTATTTTGTCTGATTTTGATTGGGTTGCCACTCAAACAAAACCTTAATTACCTTCTTATTTGTATCCCTTATCTACAGAAAGAGACAACAAAAGTTGAAACGAATCCAAGCAAAGGTTATAAAGAATCAGTTCTGATGCACGACACATCCCCATAAAAAAAATCCCAGACATTCATTATGCGGCAATATCACTCGAAAATCGACTCAGCATTCTCACTACTAATATGTAGCGGCACTCGTATGGTCCAGTCATTCATTATGCGGGAAAAGGAAGAAACTGCGAACGAGGTGACATACGTACCTCCCGGCCGTTGATAACATGTTTGGGTCGGCGAGGGCGCGGCCAGCGTCACCGGGGTTAGAGAAGTGGACAAAGGCGCAGCAGCGGGGCTGGCCAGTGAGGCCGTACGTGGGAATGAAGATGTCGGGTAACGGCCGAAGTGGCTACGGAGGTCGATGTCATCGGTGCCTGGGGCCAAGTCATCTAAGTACAGCCTTCCGTTTATGTGCAGCTTGCTCATAACCCGTGATATGCAGGTGTTTGGTTGGACACTGTAAACACAAGCGTAGAAGTAACCGTTCAGAAATCAAGGGAACAGAGCATGAACTTGAGGAATGATCAAAGGGAACATCATCTTCTTGGAGAACTTGACAAAGCTAGGGTCAGGATTAAAAGCAAAGATAATTACATTGGTACAATGGTACATGAGTATTGATATTGAATGGCGCTGTACTCATTGTAGATATGTTTCCTTAAGGTGCTACCTAGATGTCCTGTGAAAAGTTAAGATCCTACAAGACTGATATACAGCTTGGCTCACAGTAGAACTTTATTTCTTAAATACTACTTGTAATTCTGAGGAATAAAGGGCCATATATATTTTAACGGCAGAATTAAGAAAATATGCCTTGAAAGTTGCACATTGCACCAATCTGTGAATAATAATATATATATTGCTGAGATGGTAACTGCCTGACTGAAGGCTACATTATCAGAGTGATCATAGTTTGAAATAAGCTCTTTTGAGTAAATAATGCATGTAACAAACAGATAACATGAACAACAATGTTGGGTAATTAGTGAGGCTTACACAATGGATTCTTCCAAACGTCTTGGCCGTGCTTTTGCAATGTTCACCTGCACAGGAAAAGGCATTTCCAATCTATCAGCCTAGAACCACACCAAACCATATATACGGGATTCAAAAATTCCGAAGCAGGCATGAATGGAAAGACAAATTTTGTACAAAAGGAGATTAAATCCCAGTCGGCGTTGGGTTAGGAAGGGCCAATACGCATCAGTTATTAGCCCATTGAGCTCGTTGTTCGTCAAACCCAAAACCACGGCTCAAAAAAAAAACTACTCGTATACGGGAACGCCGCTTAGCGCGAGCGAGATAGCATAGCATCGCTCATAGCGTTGCCTCGATTGCGGCCCACTAAAATAGAAACATTTTTTCCTCTGAAATTTCGTTAAAAAGAACAGAACGCCGTCCGATTCTACTTGTACTAAATCAAGGAAAAGGCTTGTAATCATCCGGGGATGAACGTCTCGCGATCCTCCTCCTCGCGCAGGCGACACGTGTCCTTCTTAACCCCACACACTCGCTAGTCGCTACCCCCGTTTCGGACAGAGATCGAGTGACTTCACTACATGAAGTCACGTTGCAACTTTATCCCCTCCATCTCCATCCAATTTTGATCGAACGGCTCAGATTTGAGCTCAAAATTAAAACTTTTTAGAAAAATTCGAAAAAATTCCATAACATAATTTTTTCGAATTTTTCTAAAAAGTTTTAATTTTGAGCTCAAATCTGAGCCGTTCGATCAAAATTGGATGGAGATGGAGGGGGTAAAGTTGCAACGTGACTTCATGTAGTGAAGTCTGGATCTCTGTCCCCCGTTTCCCCCGAGATTTCTGAGCGCCGCCGTAGGGAGGGCCCCCTTGCGTGCCGCCGCCGCCGGGACGGCTCCTCTGCGCTCCGCCTCCGTCGGGAGGGCTCCCGTGCGTGCTGCCGCCGCCGGGACGGCTTCTCCGCGCCCGCCGCCGCGGACCGGTTTCCCTGCGTGCCGCCACCGTGCGGGCGGCTAACCTGCTCGTCGACGACCTCCTCGCCTTCTACTCCTGGTGTGACGAAGCGGGCGTCGCGAGGTCGTCCGACTTCCCCGAGGTCAAGCGCATCGACGGCGTGGACCTGCTCCTCCTGCCCGGGATGTACGACCAGGGCCTAGCCGGTACCACGTGAGCGCGCAGGCGTCTAGGAGCGGGAGCAGCGTGGCCCTCCTGCCATTCACCCCCTTCCTGGCGCTCCCCGGCCTCGAAGGCGCGTTCGTCGGCGGAGAACCCGTTCGCGGCATCGCTGGCGTTCCGCCGCCAGATGGAGAGGAAGCATGAGCTGTTGGTGCAGGAGCAGAGGATGTGGGCGCAGTACCGGCAGGGTGGGATGCAGGGGCAGGCCAGCCTCAATGGGCTTGCCGTCGGCGGGGGCGGAAGTGCGTTCGTGTCGCACGTCCATGTCCATGGCCTCCTACCACGGAGCTGGCGGCTACTACTACTAGAGGCAGAAGCAGAGCTGGATCGGCTGCTCATTCTTCAGTGGTTTTTTGTGAATAACACTCTAATCAGGTGAGCTGAGTGCCCCTGATTCGCCACGAAAATTATCATATTGTTAGTACTGATGTGATCACGCTCGATCGCTGGAGTAATCGCGGTGATCCACATCGATCGTGAGAGACAGAAGTTAGAAATATGTGTATACAATGCAGTAAGTTGCTGATATGATTTCAGTTTTTTTTGTTCCTTGGATCTTGGTGGATTATCCGTGACATTTGGAATTTGCTTCTGTAATTTTCATACCAGTTTGCTTTTGTTGTGATTGTGACAGACCTGTCATGATTCCTACAATTACTTCCACCATCCCCGGCTGAACTGATGGGGTCCTGTGGCAATGCTTTGGGGTGTCGGATTTTGCTACGATAGCGAGAATTTTTTGCTACAAAAGCTATGTTCTTTTGCTATAATAGAATAAAGATTGTGCTACAAAGTCTCTGACAAGTCCCGGCGATGTCGATTCTCCCATGGGCGGATAGAGATACTACCTTAGGCGGCGGCGATGCTACTGTGCGCGAATGGAGATGCTACCTTGGGCGGCCGACGGTGCTACCGTGCGCGGACAGGGATGCTACCTTGGACGGACGACGATGATGTTGCCGTGACGGCCATGCTACCATGGAGTGTTGCAAAGAGACGGCGATGCTACCATGGAAGGGGAGCGGTGGTGCTGCTCCGGCCGGGCGGCTCCTCCACGACCATGGTTGCACGCCCTCGAGCTGCTCGAGAACGGAGTCCGGAGGCCGGAGATGCTGCAAGCCGCAGGCGCCCCCCGAGCTCGAGAAGGGTGGCGACGACGCCGACCTCCGACCGCCTCCTGCTGCCCCGGTCCGTGTCCCGACCAAGGGTTTATATGAAGAATGGTCATGTGAAGAGTTGAGCTTATTGCAAGCATGGCTTGGAAAAGAAGATTGAGTGAACTTTCATGTTATCTCCAAGCCATCTTATATATCAAGATAAGAAAATGAATTGCAAGTGGACTCATGAAGATGGAGCTTTGCAAGGCTCTCTCATCATGGTGTATGGGGGAGTATTTGGAGAAGTCTTCATCAAGCATGTGCTAGCAAGCACAATCAAGAAAGGTGTTCCAACTTGAGAGAGTCAAGATCGTCATCATCGAGCTCAAGTGGAATGCGCAAGGCAAAGGTATGATCTTGATAGATTTTCTATTTTACCGGTCTCATGGTGTTAGTGGGAGACCGGGTTATAGGATAGACGGCGTACTATCAAGAGGGGCTCTCAAGTGAGTAACTTGATCGCATCTTTCTGGAGAGCTAACACCTTTGCATATTTGGCATATCATCTTTCTTGATTCTTATTTGTCTTTTATCCATGTGAGGACTTAGAGCTTGTGTTCATCTTCATACCAAACTCTAATGCATAAAAAACGTATTTCATATGTATATCTTATTGCGTTTTTGATGTTCGAGGTTTTACCGGTTTGTCTTTTCTAAGAGAGGTCAAACTCTCTACTTGTGGTTTCCTCCTCACATGATGGACTATGATGTGTATATGCATAATCTTGAAGAGCTTGTGAGTATCTTCTAACAAGCCCAAGATCATAGAAAACGGAGTCCGGATGAGAAACATATTGCGGTTTTGGTTTGGAGATTTTATCGGTTGTTCTTTTATCGAGAGGTCTAAACTTTCCCCATTTGGTTTTATCCTCCATTGTTGGACTATGATGTTTCTCTGCATGATCTTGTAAAGCTCTTCATTGCGATTCCAACGAGCCCAAGAACATCGAAAACGGAGTCCGGATGATCAAGTTATGGGTGTTATATTTTCGGTTTCTAGGTGGCCAGCCCCTAGGCCAGCCTAGGCCGACTCCCAGGCCGGCCGGCTCTGCTGGGTGGCCAGCCCCCAGGCCGGCTAGGCTGGCTCCCAGGCTGGCCTCCCTGCACCTCTTCAAACGGGCAGATTTTTGGGCACCTATTTAAGGGTCCTTCTTCCCCAAAGTGACTAGAGCTTCTAAGCACGAAATTACCCCCCATTGTTGACCTCTTGAAGCTTTGATTTCTCTCTATTCCTCCATGATTCTTGCCTCAAATTAGAGGGAAAAGAGAGAGGAGATCTAGATCCACATTTCCACCAATCCATCTTTCCTCTAAGTGAGGGGAACCCTTTGTAACTAGATCTTGGAGTTCCATTTGTTGAATTCTTTGTTCTTCCTCTCTTCTCCCCCCATAAGCATTAGTTGCTTTTGGTGGGATTTGAGAGTGAAGGATTTGAGCACTTGTGCTCTTGCCATTGGTTTGTTGCATCGGTTTGTGCTCTCCACGAGGATTCGTGAAAGTTGAAAGTTTTTGAGCTTGTTACTCTTGGGTCATTGGACCCTAAACGCCATTGTGGTGGTTGAGACATTTTGTGGTCACTTGTAGCCGCTCGGGAGCCCCCAAACCAATTTTGGGTTGTGCCCCGGGTTGTTGTTGAAAGGCTCCAGATTCCGCCTCGAAGTATTCCGATAGTTGAAGGTGAACCAATCCTTTGTGGTGCGGTTCATCGGAGAAGAAGGTGAAACCTTTGCGGCTGTTGAACCATTGTGTTGGTTCACACCTCTCCAACGAGACGTACTCCCCTAAAAAGGAGGAACTCGGGAATACATCCTCGTCTCCGCGTGCCTCGGTTATTTCTATACCCGAGCTTTTTACTTATGCACTTTACATTGTGATAGCCTTCGTGCTTGAATTATTCTTTTGCTATCACTTTGTTACTTGTCTTGCTTAGCATAAGTTGTTGGTGCACATAGGTGAGCCTAGTATATTTAGATTGTTGGCTTGTTAATTTAAACACCTAGTTTAATTCCGCAATTATCAAGCCTAAACCGGAAAAGTTTTAATTCGCCTATTCACCCCTCCCCTCTAGGCGACATCCTTGTCCTTTCAGAATGATCGTCTTCAATTTTTGTTGCAAATTCTTCTCCTTCCGTTGGAAATCCACATAAAGGTTGTAGCACATATTTCTAGTGCTTTCAATCCATGGCGGCAATGCTACCGATGGCTCACGGCGTTGCTACCGACGGCGCATGGCATTGCTACCGAGGAGCTAACGATGCTACCGGCGAGGAGCCGACGATGCAACTGGCGCACGGTGTTGCTACCGACGGCACGCGGCGATGCTACCGACACGCGGCGTTGCTACAGGCGGCGATGCTACCGATGGCGCGCGTCATTGCTACTGACGAGCCGACAATGCTACTAACGGTATCCGGCAATGCTACAAGTGGATGCTACCGATGTCTCGCAGAGTTGCTACCGACGAGCCGACGATGCTATCGAACCCGCATGGTATTGCTACCGACGAGCCGGCGATGCTACCGGGGGTGCGACGTTGCTACCGCCGGCATGGAGCGATGTTACCGATGACGCGCATTTTGCTCGGTAAAAGCATCTACGATGAACGAAATAGATTTTTTCCATAGAAGCATTTGCTACGATCAGCACACAAAATTTGCTACGAACAAATTTTTTGGGCGAAGTCAGTTTTGCTACAATAGCACAAAATTACGAAGTTTTGCTACATTAGCACAAAAGTTGCTACTATCGAGCTGACGATGCTACCGACAGTATCCGGCAATGCTACGAGCGGATGCTACCGACGGCGATGTCATTGCTACCGACGAGCCGGCGATGCTACCGGTGTTAGGTATTGCTACGGACGCCATACGGTGATGCGATGCTACCGATGATGCGACATTGCTATTAACGAGCCGACAATGGTACCGAAAATATTCGGCAATGCTACGAGCAGATGCCACCGACGTCTCGCGATGTGATGCTACCGATGGCGCGCCATTGCTACTGATGAGCCGACAATGGTACCGACGATAGTCGGCAATGCTACGAGCGGATGCCACCAACGTCTCGCGACGTTGCTACCGACAAGCCGGTAGCATCGCGACGTTGCTACCTACGAGCTGACGATGCTACCAACGGCGCATGTCATTGCTACCGACGAGCCGGCATCAGGCAATGCTACGAACGGATGCTAGCGAAGTCTCGTGGCGTTGCTACTGACGAGCCGGCGATGCTACCGACGGCGCATGTCATTGCTACCGACGAGCCCATGATGCTACGGGGGAGCGCGACGTTGTTACCGACGGCACGCTACGATGTTACCGACGACGTGCGTTTTGCACCGTAAAAGCATCTACAATGGTGCAGGCGGGCGATGCCTCGCCAGATGGAAGATGCTACCACGGACCATCCACATTGCTGTAAGCGCCTACCATGGTGATGCTGCATCGGCGACGCCGCGTCGGGTGTTCTTCAATGTTGCCAGCGAGGTCTCGTCCGATTTGCTACAATAGCAAAAAATTGCTACAAATAGATTATTTTTCTCCATAAAAGCATTTGCTACTAGCAGCACACAAAAATTTGCTACGAATGAAATTTTTTTGCTACGTAGAAGCATTTTGTGAGATTTGAGAGGAAATTAGACTTTTGCTACAATAGTACAAAATTCTTATTAAAAAAGTTTTAATAGAAACATAAAATTCTTATTACAAAAAGTTTTAATAGAAACATTTGCGCGATTTTGATGAAAATTTAAAATTTTGCTACAATAGAACAAAATTATTATTACGCGCGAACCTTTTTGCTTCACCAAAGCAAATACGAGATTTAGTGGGATTTGAAGGTCAGGGAGGGGGCATGGGTCTGCCCCGCATTTATCTGCTGCGCATGGTCGTGGGCGGGAAGTCTTCATAGTTTTTTCCTGTATGGGCTAGGTCGAGGCAAAGTAATGGTGGGTTGTGGTGGGGCCTACGGGGACCGGGTCAACTCACGTGAGGAGGTGGAGAAAGGCATCTGTGTCGATGGGGAAAACGATCAGACGGACGCCCTCAGCCCGATCGTACGGCGCGCGAGGCGGAGGATCGATTCCCGCGATCGTCCGGGGGACGCTTAGTACGACCCCTAAATCAACGACACTTATTCTGAATTGAAGAGGTAGTATATAAATAATTATAACCAGTTTCTATACTTCTATACTACTTATGAAAGAGCAAACTATAACTTTGCTATGTCCACCAAAATTAGTATACACGGAACAACGAGCACGCTGCGATCTACTCCACTTAATATGATCCAAGCGTCTACGTTAAGCACCCTCCGATCTACTCAACTTAATATGATCCAAGCCTCTACATTACTTCAATGGTCTGCCGACATCCAACCCTACATCGACAAGGCCGACAATCACATGCAGCCTTGGATAGGCAAATATATTAATCGTGATGGATGTGTGGCTCTTGTAAAGTTTGTGCTATCCTCAATGCCCATTTTCCTCTTCATAGCTCTAAAGACGGACAAGCGCACACTGAAAGCTTTCGATAAGGTCATACATGGTATGCTCTGAAACTGCAGTGACAAGGTTAGTGGCGGCAAATGCAAGGTCAACCGGGATAAAGTTTGCTGCCCAAAAAGCTTGGCGGACTTGAGATCCTAAACATGGAAAAGTTTTCTAGAGCTCTCTGTCTCCAATGGTTATGGCATGCTTGGGCCTCTCCGGATAAACCTTGGGTGGAATATGAAACACCAAATGACGACACCGACAAGAATCTCTTTAATGCGGCAACCAAGGTCACGATTAGGGACAGTCTCAGAGCTTCCTTCTAGAATTCTTCGTGGTTAGACGATCTACCACCAAGGGTGATCGCACCAAGCCTTTTCCAGGCTTCCAAGCGGAAGAACAGGAATTAATGTACATGATGCTCTAACATATTTGAGATGGATCGCCGACCTCTCTCTGGACTACTTCAAGATCGAGCACATCTCCCAATTCGTCCACCTTTGGGGTCTCATTCAGGAGGTGACAATTACCCCAGGAGTGCAAGACACCATCTCTTGGACCCTCTGCAACGACAAGCTCAGCTTATAAAGCGCAGTTCCTAGGCCCTCGTCGTGTCCCTTCATGAGCATCGTCTGGAAGACCTGGGCACCTCCGAAGTGCTCTTTCTTCGTGTGGTTGGTGGTCCAAAACAAGTTGTGGACCTCTGACAGGCTAGCAGTTAGAGGATGGCCTCATCAACCGGTCTGTCAGCTTTGCAGATGCCAACCAGAGACATCAAGATACATCCTTTTCGAATACCGCTATTTCATAAGGGTTTGGACACTGTCGTTTGGCTAAAGTGTCCTACGCTTATGTGAAACCTTGGGTCCGCCAAACCGACGGTTTTCGATTACTGGAGGGACATGGTGACCAGTACCACAACCTCTCAATCCAGCAAAGGACTCAAGACGACAATCATATTAATCACGTGGGAGATTTGGAAGGAACGAAACAAAAGGGTTTTCAACATCAAGTTCACCACGCTTTCTAACCTTTTTCAGCACATCAAAAGCGAGGGCGAGAACTGGATCTTGGCAGGGGCCAAGACGCTAGTAGACATTATCGCCTGATTTGGTTTGATGTAACCTTTTTTCTTTTGAGCTTCCGCCCGGACCTTGTTTGCTCCTTCTTTATCAATATAAAAGGCAAAGTTTTTGCCTTGTTTCAAAAAAAACTTCAATGGTGTGCCACGGGATCAAACGACTCAGATTCAATGTTTATCCTAGCAGATTCCTCGCGCAATCCTTCCCTAATCCGCTAGAGATGTACATCCCCCCCCCCCCCCCCCCCCTCCATGGAAGAACACCAAAAATGTTTCGCTTCTGGACGAATCCCCTCTCCGCATCCACTAACGTCTGTAGCACGACGTCTGGATCTGGTGAGGATGACCGCGACCACCACGGCTGATGCGGACGGCGAGTTACCTGGAGAGAGGGGTCGCGGCATCCAGGCGAGCGATGGTCCGCCGACGAGAGTGGGTTGTCGAGGCTATGTGTTGTTTCTTTTTTTTCTCTATATTTCCTATCTTCTTTTTTGTTTCGTTTTTTATTTTTTTTAATGGTATTTTTTTAACAAGTAAAAATTGTATTTCATGTGAATGTTTATCCCAAATATGAACATTTACCACATTTGAAGGGATTTTCAAAATAAGAATATTTATCTTAATTGAACATTTTTTCAATAATGCTGTGTTTAGATGTAAGAAAAATAGGCTGCAATTGCCCATTGCTGGGCCGATTCTACCGTTCGTCGGAATCGCTCGGAAAAGCTGGCTCCGCAGCTCGTACCCGTTCGATCGCGCAGGAAACAGGGTCGAGACCTCCTTCTTCGACGGCGAGACGAACCTGGCGACGGCGGCGCCGGTAAGGAAGCTCTCCCTCCCTCCCGTCGGCCTCCTCCCTGATTATCCTCCTTCCACCCTTCTTCTACCCCCTCTCCTCCCTCTTCGTTTCTCCATCCGTTGCCCGCCCGAGCCCTAGATCTCCGGCGGCGGGAGGGGACATGGCGGCGGCAGAGGGGCCTCATAGCCGGCCTCCTATTCTCTGGCTCCCCCGAAGCCTATTCTTCATTGTTCTTTCTTCAGGCAGAGGGTGCCGTCGGCCTGTGTTTGGTCCGACCTGCAGCAGGACCTGATGTGTTGTTTCGAAATTGCAGATTCCAGGAGATTTGCAGGAGCTGAGCTGAACAATTTGTGCTGTGTTTGGAAGGTATTGGTTCTGTCCCTAGTTGATGCGTGCGTATTCTCTGAAATTTGTAACCTGTGAAGTATTTTGTGATATGTAGACATGCTGTGCAATGGTTATTATCTGTTACAGTGCTCTGAATAATTCATGTTGCAAATGGTGTGCGTTGTAGCTTTTTCATCATGTCTCAACAAGAGTTGATTTCTTACATTTATGAATAAAACAAAAGAAGAAAGAGGAGAAGGATTGCATTCTTAAGACATACATTATTGCAAGAATATATACACTGTTGTGGAGAATACATTTTTAAACATTTACAACACTTCACTATCTTCAGTCTCATGTAAATTTACAGTTCAAGTTTTTGTACATTCAAACAGGAATTGGAATCCCCTCTTCTCTTTGATTCCAACTGCCATTTCCAGGAACATCCCAGCAGTACCATTAGAATTCCATTTCCCCTCAGCTTTAGTTTTTTACCCCCTTTTCAATTTCTTGGCTTGAATATCTACATCCAAACAAAGCCTAATAATATTGTGGCCATACTGCAGATTATGCACTATGGCTTAACATGGTAATTACTATTGTTCAGGTTCCACTGTGGTTGCTGCATGCTGGAACTAGTGTTGATGTTCTTAATCTTCAGGACTTCGGCCTGCTCCAGTCTAGATGCTGTTTTGCTGCTTTGGTTTGGCAAGAACCTTACTTTAAAAGATGGGGTTGTATCTGATTGTCGTCATCTTTAATCATGTTTAGTTCATGTATTCAGTAGAACATCATAATAATTTGGAAATAAGTTGCAGTACACATCTTAGAAGCAGAATTATTAGCCTTAAGTGACACATGTTACCTCTCCGAGCTTCAGTTTTCTACATTACTGTATAAAAAAAAACTAGTGGCAGAAACACGCTGCGATAAAGAGGCCCATACCGGATTCCCAGTACCAAGTCCCATATACTCAACATAATCCTCCTACATTTATGTACTAATATGGCCTAGCGTTAAATGTCAATAGAATTTGCAGATCTCTTTTTTGTCAGCATTGGTATTTTTCTCAGTTTCCCAGTTGACATTTGGTTCTGATGATTGATTTTTGCAGCTAAAGTATCGACCGAGGAATGGCAATGTCTTGGACACGAGTATTGAAGTGTGGAGTTATTCCAAGAAATGCAGCTCAGTTGGTCGGGAGAAGAGGCTTTGCGGTTGCAGCAAAGGGAAAGAAGGGTGGAAAAGGTGGCGCGGCTGATGCTAAACCTGTGCTCAGCAAAGAAATGAAGAGCACAACCGTGTTTGGGGCAAATATCCTGAAGGAGGGTTCTGATCCAAAGATCCAACCAGATTCTGAGTACCCTGACTGGCTGTGGCACCTGGTTGACAAGCGTCCTGTGCTGAGCGAGCTGCGGAGGAAAGATGCCAAGACACTGCCTTATGAAGATCTGAAACGTTTCGTCAAGTTGGACAACCGGGCTCGGATCAAGGAGAACAATGCTCTCACTGCTAAGAACTGATGAGGACAGTCTCATCTCATGCGGTGATCCAAGTCTCATCACAGTGGCTGTCTTTCCTTATAAGATTTATCAGTGGACATACTAGTTATTTTTGGTAATAACCTAGTAACTTGGAAGTTGGAGCGTTGGCTTTGGCCTAAGCGACCAGTGTGTTTGTTTCTTATGCTCTTGTTAGGATCTAATTTTATCGCAAGTTTATCACGTCCCATGCTCTCCCTGTCTCCCATAACTGGTTTTGAAATTTGAAACGTGAGTGTGCAGATATTTCTTTTTATCTCCTGGTTCCAGGTCCGCACTTCCAGGTCATAAAGAAAATCAACTGGGATAATCTCTGACCTTTCATGAGTGCATAAGAAATGGACTAGTGAACACTATCTATTTAAGGATAGGCAATTTGTTTAGTATTGAATATCTTACATAGTCGTATTTCTGGACCAACTGTTGCAGCCATATAGATATGTTCACGATAAACATCTATAAGCAAATGCCAGTGATTTAGATTTTCCTTTCTGTCAAACTACTTAAAAAATAATTTGAAATTCATGTGCACTACTAAAATGGCTGAAATATTTTGACCAAAAGGTAAATATTGGGGTGTCTACCAAAATCACTAAAGTTCAGTGAATTTTGATGAAATCTCATTGGAAGTGATCTCCATGGTTCCACCTTTGTTGTCCGGACAACATCGTTTCTACGATGAGAGAAAATAGAGCATCAAACACCCATGTACATTTTGTTCACTCCGATGCAGGGTAAATTTTGTGCATATACTTACATAGTATTTTCTCTGTTCCCTTTTATAAAAGGTTTTGATAGGCTTGATTGGCTTGTCAAAATGTCTTATAAAAGGGAACAGAGGGAGTAGTTTATTATGTTTTGTAGCAGTTAAAATGCATAAACATCGCTTTAGCATTGGTGTCCAATCAAAAATTCATGTAACAAAATCAAGCATCCGCTCACAATTTAA
Source organism: Poa pratensis (assembly GCA_947311845.1). Classification (NCBI taxonomy): domain Eukaryota; kingdom Viridiplantae; phylum Streptophyta; class Magnoliopsida; order Poales; family Poaceae; genus Poa; species Poa pratensis. The sequence continues at coordinate 22,278,258 of CAMZMU010000065.1, forward strand.
AAAATCAGGTATATTGGTTAAGCACATCTCCAAGCATTTGCTACAATGAAACCATGGCCTCCACCAGAACGGTACTTGACGTGATTCAGAAATGCACCTAAATCTCCACCTTAATCATCCAACCAAAATATTTCCAAACCCCAGCATTCTCAGGCAGACCTTGATGATGACAAAACTCAGCTATATGTTGGCAACAGCCAAAGAACATAAACAGGACCGGCACTCAACAGCACAATATACAAATTGAAGGAGAAATTCTTTGGAACCAAGCGCTCCAGCAGTCCCATCACCACATATATTGTTAATAACAAGCCTCATGTGCACAGCAGGGTAACACGCACGATACAGGAATAGCAGACAAGGAAAGCAGGCATTTACAATGCACCGAACAAAAACTTGATAGCGCCAAATTACTCAATCGCTCGTACAATAAAATCGATCTTGGAGGAACCGCACAGCACACAGAAAAGAACCAGTACATCTCCACCCAGCTAAGATAGTGTTTCAGATTTTCCCATCTCACCTCAGAACATATTATCTTAGCCAACTTAAATGATGTTTCACAAACTATTATCTCCATCTGATAATCATAATTGACACCCTTTACCGGAGTTGACTCGGAAATGTCCCTGGGCTTAAAAATAGCACTTGATTTGTTTCCTCAACTCCACAGGGATATCTTCCCAGTCAACCTCAGCAGACACCAAAAAAAAATCCTAGACACCTTCAGAGCCATAATCCTAGATGAGAAGCACTAGTCTTAAGATAACTGGGTAAGTCCCAGGCTCACAGCATTGAGTTGCTCACCAAGCAATCATAAATACAGTTCATTACCATTTTGTCTTCGATGAATGTAATCACTATATTATTATTTCTTTAAGGACACAACCTAAACCTAATTAGATCTACAGTTGTTATTGGCATCGAACCCTAGAATGCATGCTTAATCCTGAACTGGTCAGGATTCAGCAATGCATGTATATGTACATTAGGCTCTTTTGGCAACCATCATTTCAAGCCGAAATCATGGAATTCATTTGTGATTCCATACCCAACCTGCTTGGCTATCATGAAATTGGACATGTCATTTCATCTGGAATGTCAGCAAATACCTATTGTATGTTATGCCAATCCCTATCCCTAACCTTGTCATTTCACTTTCCAAATGGCATCATTTCATTTCTGCCAAATGAAATGAAACGATGGGTGCCAAACAAGCCCTAAGAGAAGTGCAGAGAAGTGCTAGAACTAATAGGCATGTACCATAGTTAAGAGTGCAGAGAAGCATGTTATGCCCCTAAGTTATTCAAAAGAGCACATGACCAACAAGTTCAATAGACCAGTACACAGGAGAAATCAAGATGATCCCAGGCAAGGCACATACAGGATAAACGTGCTGCAGGGACCTACCACAGTTTAGGACCAAGATATACTTTGTTGTGTAAAATAAATTCAAAAATCACCGTTAAGTTGACAGTTAAGATAACTCTTGATGGAAAAGAGAGAAGGCAGCATATAGTACCTCTAGACTCTAGTATTCCATAAAGTTTTGTTCTTACCAGATCATCGTTGTCTATGAATTAACTATGATTGATAATTGTTGCCTATGAAGTAACTATGATTAGTTGATTGCATTGAATTACCGTAACGAAACAAGAAATACGTACCAACCAATCCTACTTCCTAGTCACTAAACTTTATAACCACAGGCCTTCTAGGTACTCTCCCCATCACAAGAATCTGCTTAAAAAATTTAGGCTGGTTCACTAAGCACACTCGATGATGACAAAGTCAGATACATAGATTTCACCATAGTTTTCTGTAAGTTCATGTTTTCATACCCCTAATCACAATAATAATCAAGCATGGGACCAAATTCACCACAGTGCATCAGATAAAGCATTAACCGTTCAAGCATGTTGGACATAAAATTAAAAACATGTAATCATCGAATAGTTTGGTTTAAACAACAAAAGCATAACTGATTAAGCCATTAAGAGCAGTAGGCCTCACGAGTCACAGTAAACCAGAACATCAGGCCTCAGGCGTCGGCTGTGTGAGTCCCGCCTTGGCAAGCAGCTTTCCCATGGCATCTGGGGTGCAGACCTGGTACTGCACTTCCCCAGTGCCGGGATGCAGGAACACCTCTGCCAGCTCGAGCTTCTCCGCCGTCAAACTAGTGGAATCCATGGTCTTGCTGAGCACCTTGAGGGCAAGGGCGACGGCCTCCTCGCGGGTGATGCCGTCGCGGTAGTCCTGCTTGAGCATGGACTGCGCGGCCTGGCTGTTGGCGCCGACGGCGGAGGCCTTCCAGCCGCTGTAGTTCCCGGAGGGGTCGCTCATGTAGAGCTGGAAGCCGTGGTGCTTGTCCCAGCCGGCGAAGAGGAAGGAGACGCCGAAGGGGCGGAGGCCCCCGAACTGGGTGTAGCCCTGCTTGGTGTCGCAGAGGGACTGGACGAGCTGCTCGACGGGGATGGGCTCCTGGTAGGAGAGCGCGTAGCGCTGGGCGTGGAGGCGCGCGGTGTTGATGAGGATGTTGGCGTCGGACATGATGCCCGCGACGGCGCAGGCGAGGTGGGAATCTACCTTGTACATCTTCTCGGCGGAGCGCGAGGCCTGGAGGAGCTTGGAGGTGACCTTCTTCTCCCCGACGAGGACCACGCCGTCGGCGGCCAGGATGCCGAGCGCCGACCCGGCGTTGCCGATCGCCTCCATCGCGTACTCGACCTGGTACAGCCGGCCCTCCGGCGAGAAGATCGTGGTGCGGCTATCGTACCGGCGAGACATCAGGGCGGCGGGGGGCGGCGGAGGCGATAGATCTGTTTGTTTCGGTTGAGGAGAAGAAGCTGCTTTTTTTTTTTTTTGAGACAAGGAGAAGAAGCTGCTGATTTCGCTCCACTCTGCGGCCTGCCTATACAGGCCGGACTCGGCACGGGCAAGGCCTGCGTAGCAGATTGTCCAAAATATTTCAATATGACACCAGTATCGACGAGTTTTCCCTTCACATATACTCACTCTAAATATAATAAAAAATATATACTCACTCTAAACCGCTGAATCGGATTATCTAGCATTAAAATATGTCTAAATACATTTAATTCGGCGATGATTAATATGGATCAGATGGAGTACATTGTTCGCCATGATTTGTGTCACGGTAGATTGTGAATTTATATAGTAGTCCTCAGTTTGCAGCTTCTAGGTTATCTTTTGTGAATATATTTAACTCGTGTTCAGCTGGTGAAAAAGATTGTTACCTTTGTGCCCAACGATGGATACCTGAACTACGTCGAAGAAAACGTATGTGTTGCGCATTCATAGCTTAGATATGTCTAGAATATGTAACTTACCTAACCGGAAATTCGCGTTGGCACTCAACCTCATATGCTCTGGCCTGATTAAATAAAATTACAAAATAGTACTAAAATATTTAAAAAAAAACTGATTTTTTTGGAGACAGACATATACATTTTTTTTCTACATAGGTGCAAATTTTCATGATGAAATGACATATGTGATGCTTTGTGCGAAAAAAGTTCAGTGGCCAAAACGGATTTTTAGAGATCTGCTTTTCTTTGCAGGGAGTAACATAAATGTTATTCCATCATGAAACTATGCACGTATGTAGAACACTCGTATATGTTTATGTTCAATTTAAAAAAATGAGATATTTTTCTATTTGTTTATTTTTTAATTAGGCAGGAGCATATGAGTTCGGGAGCCAAAACGCATCTCTCCCTACCGAGCCCCTTTGCTTTAGTGGATGCTTCGGGATGAGATGCTGATTGTTGGATTTGGTCATAAGGGGCACGCCGTGGGAGAAATCCCCAGTGTAAGGTTCAAGGTTGTCTAAGGCTTCAGGATGAGATGCTGATTGTTGGATTTGGTCATAAGGGGCACGCCGTGGGAGAAATCCCCAGTGTAAGGTTCAAGGTTGTCTAAGGTATCTGGAGTGTCGCTGCTTGCACTCTTCAAGGAGAAGCCTATGTTTACAGTCTTCGTATATATAACCTCAAGTTGTATTAGCGCGAATCGTTTCCTTCTCAGTATTAAGAGTTTTGTTTCCGTAATTTGGACATATATTAATGATGTGTTACTCTGCTGGCTAGAGAGTTTTATCACACTTGTGCTATGTTTGTATTACGTGGTTGATGTGAGTTTTCAGTTCTTGCCTGTGGTTAGTATGGTTTTACTTCAAAATACCACTTGGTCACTGAATCACAGTATGCACATGTTATGTGTAAAATTGTTACAAACTTTGTGGAAATATGTTATGGGATGAAAGCATCATAGTCTGTCATGCATATCATTTGGCTTGAGAGGAACAATAGGGTCTTCAATAGAATCACGCGTGCAGGTTGACGCCATCATGGAAGAAGTGGAGAGGTGGAAGCATGTGGGCCTTTTGTGAGTTTTTCAGTTTATGTAATGGTTGTTCGTGTGTGTTTGTTGTGGACCCTTGTGACTCTGGTTTTCCCCTCTATATATAAAAAGGCGTGCTCTCTCACGCGTTCCTGAAAAAAAGCATCATAGTCTGAATCGAATTAGATTAGATGTGTCCAATTATTTTAAATTTCTATCACTGGATTTTCTTAACTTATATAAACTTCAAACTGAGTGTAAGCAAAGCTTGTTGTGCTATTTATCGATCGAAACTACTCCACGTCCGACGGTTTTGAGTCCGATCCCACAATTTAAGCTTAGACTTTGTTTCTGTTGTCAGGGATGTCAGCGAAATAGAGGATTCTTAGTGAAAATGAGGAAATCAGGGTCCTTAGCTAACTCACTGGAGAGCATACATTACATATGAAGTATTTGCTTCAGTCCAGAAATCGAATTCTCAAGATGAAACCGTTAACTGTTCAGAATGAACTCAAAGTAACATAAAAGGTGACTGGAACTTCGAACTTTTGTCGATATCAGCTATAACTGCTAAGATAAACAGTGTTAACAGAGCTATCCCCATGTTAAATTAGAGGCCATATCACATCACTACTGTACACAACGGTCCATAAGAGTTGCAGAGCGTATCACCCTCCATACATCTGCCAGAAAAGAAAACAAATTAATCATGAATCGGCAACAAAGAGGAAACTACCGATCTTGTCATTAATAATGGCAAGTGTTGAACATTGACTCTCAATCGACAAGGCACTAACATGAGGCACACATACAAAATCCAGCATCATTCCAACACCAAACTCTCAATGTTTTCAGTGGGGTGTAAGAAAACTCACCATCTTGACCTTGTCGGCTGGGTCCGTGAATATGATGAGGTCAGTAGCTGTTGAAAGAAAAAATATGTCAATTCTCAGTCAGAGGAGGGTTCATCATGAATCAACTAGTCATAATCCATAATCAGCATGATACCCATCTAATGTAACTGACACCAACAACAACACTGGAACTTGCTGTCACGCAGTTTAATGAGGCGATACCTGGATCATTTTGTTTCCTTTGTGTAGAATATAATTGGCACTGTGCAACCTTTCCACAATATCATCTAAATCTGGAACTCGCAAGTTGATTTGATCCGTTAACCTCTGTATCTCCTGCATAAGAAAAATTATAGAACTTCAAAGGAACCCCAATAATATGCTCCGATTTACTGGAGAGACTAGGAGCCAAAATGCACAAAAAGCAAGTAAGGCAAACTTCTTTGATCATAGCAGGACCAGAACTGTAACAAACTGAAATCGGTAATCTTTCCATGTCAACTGGTTTGCATGTTTCAGTAAATAAATTGATTTGCCTCGTTTGATTTTGTATAATGCATAACTAACAGGCCAAGAGCTTTAAAAAAAAAACTATTTTAGACGCATCATTGCTTACAGCTCTTGAAAAGCAATCTTTTTGCAGCAATTCAGATTGCTCGTTTAAGGCACTCAGAAGTCTCTTTGCCTCCTTTTCTTGGCTCATCCCACCACTCCGAGTAAAGTCCACAAAACCATGTTCATCAACATATTTGTCATATAAGGAGTCTTTCATGATGTCAACAACATCCTGCAACATAAGAAAAATGCAATGTTAAGACTGCAAAGAGACTTGTGAGTCATCTAACTGTGTGACTGTCTATTCGCCGAACTACACTCTGGCATAGGCCTTAGGCATGCAGTAAGCACCCTACAGTGACATTTCCAGATTTGAAGTAAAGCAGCAAACAGACAGAAAAAATAGATTTGCAACATCGACATGATATGGAGGTTACAGAACATAACTGACCATGCTTTTAAGTTTAAATCAGCAAACTTCTGAGGATGAAAAATAGCAGTAAACAGAACTCAGCTTTTCCCAGCAACCATTGACAAGAACCTAAGCCAGCAGAAAATTCTCTGCTGGCAATTTATTTACAAACTATGAGGAAATCCAAGCTGGCAGTGTGAGGGGGAGGACTAAGTATTCAACTTATTTTACCTTGGCATCTTGTTTAGTCACTTCTTCTCTTAGGTCCACCCGAGCACGAGCTTCTGCTTGTTATGAATGAGCAACCATATTTCCAGGGGGCCAAAGGACAGTACTTATACATGTGTGATGAACAGTAAACATGAACAGTAATCTATACACATCTAACACCCCCCTCAAACTCATGGTGGGTCAACAACACTGAGTTTGGAGAGAAAGAACCCATGCTGCGCTCGAGTCTGTGCCTTCGTGAAGAAGTCCGCCAGTTGTAACTCAGAGGGCACATAGTGAAGAGCAAGAAGCTGGTCCTGCACAGCAGCACGCACAAAGGAGGCATCAACACCGATGTGCTTGGTGAGCTCATGCTTCACCGGGTCACGCGCAATGCTGATAGCACCTGTACTGTCTGACAATAGAGGAGTCGGTGCAGCAGCAGTAACACCAAAATCCTCCAGTAACCATCGCAACCAAGTCACCTCAGCCGTCAACATAGCCATCGCTCTCAACTCAGCCTCTGCACTGGAGCGGGAGACGGCAGTCTGCTTCTTCGTCTTCCAGGCAATGAGAGATCCTCCAAGAAAAACACAATAGGCAGACAGCGAGCGGCGATCAGAGGGATCACTAGCCCAAGTAGCATCAGAGTAGGCCTGGAGCTGGAGAGAGCTGGAGCGAGGAAAGAAAAGTCGGCGAGAGATCGTGCCACGAAGGTATCGTAGAACACGGAGAAGGTGACTATAGTGGACAGAGCTGGGAGCTGAGACGAACTGACTCAAGATGTGGACAGGATATGAAATATCTGGACGAGTGACAGCTAGATAGACAAGGCTCCCAACAAGATGGCGATAGCGTGTGGGGTCTGTGAGTGGATCACCATCAGTAGCACGAAGCTTAACATTGAGCTCCATAGGAGTCTCAGCAGTGCAATCATCACCAAGAGCGGCGCGAGCAAGAAGATCCTGAATATATTTCTCTTGGGAGATGAAGAAGCCATCAGAGGTCGAAGAAACCTCAATCCCAAGAAAATAGCGAAGTGGACCAAGATCTGACATCAGGAACTGCTCACGGAGGCGGGCCTTAACAAAGGCGATATACTCAGAGTCATCTCCAGTAATGATCATGTCATCAACATACAGGAGGAGAAGTGTCCGTCCACGAGGGAGGTGTGCACAAACAACGCGGGGTCATGATCGCTAGGCTTGAAGCCAGCGGCAGTCACCACAGAGGCGAAACGCTCGAACCAGGCGCGAGGGGCTTGTTTAAGGCCATAGAGAGAGCGCCGAAGACGGCAGACCATACCATCAGGAACAGAGTACCCCGGTGGTGGCTGCATATAGACCTCCTCACGCAACTCCCATTGAGAAAGGCGTTCTGGACATCAAGCTGAGACACAGACCAATTACGAACAGAAGCCACAGCGAGAAGAGTGCGGACAGTGGTCATGTGGGCTACGGGAGCGAACGTCTCATCATAATCGCGTCCCTGCTCCTGCTGAAAGCCACGAGCCACAAGACGAGCTTTGTAACGCTCAAGAGAACCATCGGAGCGAGTCTTGATCTTATAGACCCACTTGCATGTGATGGGACGAACACCGGGAGGAGGGGAAACAAGATCCCACGTGCCAGTGCGCTCAAGGGCAGCAATCTCCTCAGCCATCGCAAGCTGCCATTCAGACTGAGCCATGGCATCACGGTAGGAAGTGGGCTCAGCAACAGCAGAAAGACCGTACTGGGAATCAGAATAGCGATCAGGAGACCGTAATGAGGTCCGAGAACGAAGGTTATGAACCGGTGTACACGGGGAAGGTGGCGCTCCGGAAGTAGAGGGCATGCCAGAGGGATCATCCTCAACACGAGGGCGACGAGTGTAGTGGAGAGGGAAGGGAGAAAGGGGAGGGCACACTGGAGGAGTAGGTGGAGAGGTAGGTGACGAGGGAGGAGAAGAGGGTGGTGTCGAAGGTGTATCAGAAACAGTGGGACTCGCCGGAGGTGGAGGTGGAGAAGGAATATGGGGCACAAGAGGAGATGTGTCAGGGAGTATAAGGAAGGAGATATCCTCAACTGAGAAGGTCGAGGCGGTAGGACGCGGATAGTAGGAACGAGACTCATCAAAAGTCACATCGCGGGAAATACGTAGCCGACGACTAACAGGATCCCAACATCGATAACCCTTGTGCTCATCACTGTAGCCAAGAAAAACACACTCAACCGACTGAGCGGTCAATTTGGTGCGTTCGCGTGGAGCAAGGAGAACATAGCACACGCACCCAAACATGCGAAGAGCAGAGTAGTCAGGAGAACGACCAGAGAGACGCTCCATAGGGATACCACCCTGCAAGGCAGCCGAAGGCTGGATGTTGATAAGATAGGTGGATGCGGAAACAGCCTCAGCCCAAAAGTGGGGAGGTAGAGAGGCAGCGATCATCATCGCACGAGCCGTCTCTAGGAGGTGGCGATGCTTGCGCTCAGCAACGCCATTCTGAGCGTGGGCACCAGGACAAGAGAACTGGGGAAGAGTACCCTGCTCGGCAAGAAAACCACGCAACATCTGAGAGATATACTCACCAGCCGAGTCAGCACGAAAAACACGAATAGGCGTGGAAAACTGGGTGTGGACCATGGCAGCAAATCGCTTGTATATAGAGAGAACCTCGCTGCGAGATTTCATAAAATAGAGCCAAGTGTAGCGAGAGAAATCATCAATAAAAAGAACATAGTAGCGATGACCACCTTTCGAAGCAAAGGGAGCAGGACCCCATACATCGGAGTGAACTAGATCGAAAGGACGCTGAGAGACTGACTCACTCGTAGGATAAGGTAACTGAGTCTGTTTGCCAAGTCTACAACCATTACAATGTAAAGAAACATCACCAGAGACAGACCCTAAAACTCCTTGACGCACTAATGAAGACAAGCGAGAGCCACATATATGACCAAGTCGATGATGCCACTGTTGGAAGGACGCAGAAGAGGAGGCAGCAAGAGCATGTGAACTGGCGGGTGTGGTGGCAGCGGAAGGAACACGAAGCCAGTCAACCTCCCAAAGGCCCTGAGCATCACGGCGCCGAGGGCCAGCTCCAACTAGAGCCTGGGTGCGACGGTCCTGAACAGAGCAAGAGTCGGTATCAAGAATGACACGACAACCAGAATCAGTAAGTTGAGCAGCGGAGAAAAGATTCATAGTAAGACGGGGAACATGAGAAACACTAGGAACAGAGAAAGACGGGGTAGAAAGAGTGCCACGACTAGCAACAGGAAGAGGTGTGCCATCGGCAGTGAGAACATTGACAGGATAATCAAGAGGTCGAATAGAAGACAGAGCAGAAGAATCAGAAGACATGTGAAAGGAAGCTCCAGAATCCAGAACCCACAGAGATGTACCTGACTGTGTAGGCGACGGTGACGGAGCAGCAGTAGTGGAAGCAGTCAGCGAGGCAACGGTGCCTGTCGAGGAAGAGCCTGAGGAAGCCAGCAGACGCTTGAGCCGCACAATGTCCAGATCAGTGAGTGACGAGCTCGGTGAAGGCGTACGACCCACTGTAGAGGAGCGACCCAAGTCACGCTCCTTCTTGAAACAGGTGGACACGAGGTGACCTGGCTTCTTGCAGTAGTCACAGAACATGCGAGGCCGGCCCGCTCCTGCAGGGCGCCCGCCCATCCCCCGTGAAGGAGTGGGTAGGAGCGGTGGAGCAGACGACACAGGAGCTCGGGCAGCAAGCACAGTGGGAGTCACAAGCAAACCGGCAGAACGGAGGCGTGTCTCCTCAGCTCGAACCTCTGCCAGTACCTCTGATATAGGAACACGACCACGGGCAAGCACGTGAGCACGCCGAGCTCAAACTCGGGACGGAGGCGAGATAGGAACTCATGAACACGCTGAAACTCCAAGTCTGACCTCACTGTCTGACAGCAGCGACAAGTACCACAAACAACTGTCCTCAGAGAGTCAAGCTGACGCCAGATGGCAGAGCACTGTGTGTAGAACTCATCAACAGTAGAGTCACCCTGCTGAAGCTCATGCTCCTGACGCACCACAGACAGGTAGAGAGCATCACCAGATGGCTGATAGCGCTGACAAAGATAAGTCCACATAGCAGCAGCAGTGCCTAATCCCATAAACTCAGAAGCAAACTGAGGCAAGACACTAGCAGTGAGAACAGCAGCAGCACGAGCATCATCATTGCACCACTGAGTGTAAGCAGCCAACTCATCCCGATAGATGGAAAGAGCATCGGAATAAACTGATACCTGCTGATCGTAGACTTCAACTGCACGATCATCGGCATCCTTGGCGGCATCACGATCAGCCTGAGAAGCATCGACAGCCAGAACAGGTGGCACCGGCGGAGAAGGAGCCACAGGAGCAACGGGGCACGGCGGACGGGGGACCTCGCCGGACAGAACACCCCACAACAGGAGGCCGCGCATGTGGATACGCATAAAGCCCACAAACTCGGCATAGTTGGTGCCATCAAAGATAATCGAGCACCGAGGAACAGCAACATAGCCCGAAGAGGACATCGCGGGCTCTCTGCGATTTTTTTTTTGTTTTTTTTTTTTTTTTTTGAAAGTCAACACAGGAGAGAGAAACAAGATCTCACAGCTCGCGAACTCGGACTCGATGGCGCGAGCGACGGCAGACGATGCAGGGCAGCCGCAAAGGGGAGAGGCCGGCCACGGCTGCCGGCGAGGACGGCGGCGGCCGGGACGGGGAGGAGCGGCCGCGCGTCGGGGCAAGCCGGGACGGGGAGGAGCGGCCGCGACGGGGCAGCCGCGCGTCGGGGCAAAGCCGGCGACGGGCAAGGCCGGCCGCGGCTGAGCTAGAGGCGGCGGCGGCCGAGGAGAGCCGTGGCGCTCGGGCAGCAGGCCGGCCGGAGCGGCGCCTGGTCAAGAGCAGGCCGGGCAGCGACGGGCTGCGGCAACAGAGCACGGAAAGCTCCCAAATTCAAGCAGCACAAGGTGCAAGGAGGAAGAAGACGAGCCGGGGAAGAAGGCCAGCGGCCGGGCAGCTCGATTTCGAGCACGGAGAAAGGGGGCGACGGCCAGACTAGCTACGGCGGCGACGACCGGAGTTGCGCGGGGAACGGGAGAGCAAAGGTGAGCTCTGATACCATGTTATGAATGAGCAACCATATTTCCAGGGGGCCAAAGGCCAGTACTTATACATGTGTGATGAACAGTAAACATGAACAGTAATCTATACACATCTAACACTGCTAACCTTACAAGGCTTTCCAATTGTCTGGCTGTGATGGGTGTGCCATCAGCAGAAATACTGCGGTCTCTCAAGTACAAGTAAAATTCTTGCAGAGTTTCAGCTGCTGGCTTTGACATGCTTAAAAAGAGGGAGGAAAAGTAACAAAATGAGAACTCATTGTATTACACATATGGCATTAATAATGAAAATGAGCTGACCCAATACCGAGGGGTAACGTAGCTTCTTGCATAAGATATATACTTGCGAAGAAGTGGTTCAGGTAATGGAACAAAATCCCTATCTTTCTCCAGATGTAATCTCAGCCTTGAAGCTAATGATTTCTCACCAATTTCGGCCTCCATACTACCATTACATTCAGGAGCTGAGAAAAGTTGCAAATCAGCAACTGTTGGATAAGGTTTCAGTTGTACAAAAAGGAACTGAGAGCACTACAGTATAGTGACCTGTTCTTAACTTCTTGTTGGGTGTGCAATGATCTCCATCGTTGGTATGGAGCTGCATGTAGAAATTTTGACTTTGCTTTAGTTTTTCAGTTAGATTATAGCCCCAACACATATATCATTTCATTAAAAACAATAGATCCATCGCATTATGTGAAGATATTTCTCATCAGTACAATGTGAATGAAATGATAGCAGAAACTTACCGCCATTATATGGTCGGATACTCTCTTATCTAGAAACTCGTCTGGCTTGTCAAGCAAAATGAAAACCAAGTCAACCCGAGAGAGGAGGGCAGCATTCATTTTAAATTCTCATTCACTGTTTTCCCTCGGCTGCAGAAATAGTATATTAAAATTTTGAAAATGAACCAGGAACTAAATATCTATTACCTCCCGTTGACAAGCAAGATGAAGAACTACACCAGAATAAACTAGAAAATGTATTTACTTGCAGCTCTGTCTGCTCCAAGCGCAGTATAAGATCACGATTGTAAGTCAAAACAACCATACTGTAGTAATTGCACACCGGGCGCGCACACACACCAAGATCAGCAATACAAGTAATCAATAATTCAATATCAATTGAAAAAGGGAAGATGAAACGGAGACAGCATATCCATAACAACAAACATTACACGTAAGTGGGGATAGAAAATTCTATTAGAGAAGGATGGAAAAGATTAACCCACTCGTAATGACCACCAACAGGATTAGCAGCTGCCAGGACAGAGGTGCGGGCAGATAAACTTGCCACAAGGCCAGCCTTTGCCACAGATACACATTGCTGCTCCATGGCTTCCAGTAAGGACTGGGAACACAAATTCAATTCAAAACATGACAAGATGAGTTTGGAAAGTACCACTGATGAGCATTTCATCGAGAAGCTTCTATCAGATGAGACTAAGAACAATACCTGATACTCTGCTGACATTTTGTCAAACTCATCAATGCAACATAGTCCACGGTCAGCAAGTACCATGGCCCCTGTAAAGCCAATAGCTTAGCGTTATTTCGATACCATCACAAATTCTAAGACTTAAAACCACATCAGGACATGTAACAGTAGAACCAAATATATGACAAAAAGATCAAATCAGGTGACTTTATGACAAGATTCTGCACAGGATGCGTAAACTAAATAGTCTACTAAGGAACAAATAAATCTTCGATGCTTACCAGCCTCAAATGCATAATCACTTGTCATTGAATCTTTAACCACCGCGACAGTTAGACCAGCATTTGTGGTTGTATTCCCACATACATATATTCCCCGCGGGAAACAGATGCTGCAGCTTTTAGTAATTGGCTCTTGCCTAGTCCTGGATCGCCTGCGATGACATCAAGCAAGAGTATTAATTGCATCCTAGGCAGTACTAAGCAAATCCTCCATGGATCAAGATTGGTAAACAATAAGGATTACCAACAATGATAACATGGATGTCTCCTCTAATTGGGACTTTGTTCTGATCCAATGAATGCTTCTGCACAGCACCAAAAAGAGCGAGAGTGATACCAGCTGAAATTTGGGAACATTAATTTAGTCACCTCCAGTAATATAATGCTACGAAGAAACAAAAGAAACAAAAGGGGTGGCATCCAAGCAAATACCAATGTACTGAAATGATACCTTACATACTATAGACAATTTTCTAAGAGTGCACTAGGCGGACACCTAGGCGCTACATGCCCCCCTTGCCGCTACGATTTGAGTCCGTAGGTGGCAGCTAGGTGGTCAACTAATGAAGATGCAAGTAGATAATATAAATTGATCGTTATGAAGGATTGGAGATGGATGAACATGCATTCTGGATGTTTGATCTCTTAGAAAACAAGCTATGTCTTAACTCTAACGTTTGAACTGCAGCTACTGATAGCTTGGTCAGTCCCTCAACCACTGAGTTGTGTAAAAAAAAATTAGACAGCACAAGAGCCCCATGAAATGACCATTCAAACACAAAACACTGTACAGGTCCAGAACTAATGAAGCAAAATAGGAAACCATTTGTCATTTCTTATAACTGATACTGAAGGGTGCAAAAGGTTTCGATAAACCATGTGTTTCCAAATGTTTGGACAATTCACAGCATACTAAAATGCAAATCTTTAGGCACATTAAATAGCCAGCACAAATATCTTCTACTTAAAATACTGCAAGAAAATACCATATCAGGATATAGATAAGACCTTTTACAAGTTCATGTCCGTAGATGGAGGGGCAAAAAGAATGCAGTATTTGACGAAATAGATCAGGACCATGCTCATTATGATACTCGATTATGAATTTAAGATCCTTATCAGTAAAACTTTCAAAACTGAAAGATCCACTAGACGGAATATCAGTAGAGCTTGCATCTGAATTTTGGGAAACAGCATGGCCCTTCGAGTTCCTTAATGAGATTGCTTCCAGGTACAAGTAGTATAAACCCTGATTTCTGCTTTTGGACTTTCCTGAAGATATTAAACAAAAGATCTTCAAAATAACTTCCGAAAATGTGTAAAGACAAGAATGTTTTGACAAAAAAAATGCTCAGGCATCAGACTAACATGAGCTTCCCTGATTGCATTTGTATGGTAGAAGAAAAAATCACTACACAAGAGATAAGGATAAGATCATGGGGTCGATTGTGGGGCGTATATGCACCAGACGAGCAGCAACTGAACACATATCAGCTGGACCTATCTCTCACTCTTTGCATCTCCCATGCAATGGTGCATTGCACCTACCAACTATAATCTGCCCTTAACCCGTGATAGTGCTGAGGAGACGGTAGTCTTATCCTCCCCTCACCCACAACTAATGGCTGAGGAGAGACCGTGACCGTGTATGCTGGCCTCTCACAACACTGAGTCCGTCCTACCATATCCCTCCTGGACACGCTTCATTTGCCGATTGTGTACCTCCTGGACACGGTCTGTTGCTGTGCGACCTCCCTGCTCGGTGTGGCGTGCATGGACTACGTGATGTCGTGCATGACAGAGGCAAGAGCATCACGACTATTGCCTGTGACAATGCCATGGCAGCCACACGTAGTAACCTTTTAGCTCTGAGCATTGTTCTATAAAAAAATATTGAGTCTTACATTCAACAAAATCATAAAAAGCAACGATATGTCGATATCTAACAAAGAGCGAGTGTCATGGTAAGGTAAAGATAAAATGAGTGGTTTTAGTGATACCAAACATAGCAGGAGATACGGTTTTCCCTGGGACTAACATGGCACTTGATAATGCTTCTGCTGAACTATTTATACCTATTAGTTCATAAGGCACAAGAACTAGATACTAGCCAATCAATCCAAATTATTGAACAAGAGTAACAAAAGACTGACAACATATGTGCTCAGGCAATCTTGGCATCTGCAGATTAGCACTTGTTTTTTGAAAAGTGGACTCAGGCTTTGAAGCAATGTAAAATAGAGTATCCAAACAACATTCTAATTTCTTTGAAATTGTACCTCCTCCAACATCCATATAGTTGTTCAGCACTTTGACAATTCCAGTTACCGTTACAACCTCACTAGGGATGCAACAATCTACAAGATCTTCTGTAAGCTCGCATTCTATAGTTCGTGGCACTCGTCCTTCTTCGCGGTTTTCAGCACTAGCAAGCTCCTGTATCCTGGATTGAAAATAAGAAAAGCAGAGCTTAGTGCTCTAAGTAGAGAATGACGCAGATGATCTATTTATCACTTGCCTTATTTTCTGAAAATCTATCAACTTGGCAGTAGATCTCTCTGGGTGAAGGTTCTGCCCTTGCAACCCTGAATTATGCAGGATGCTGGAGGTGAGAATTTCCCATCAGAAAACATACGGTGGATGGCTGTAGCACACTTCGTGCATCGGAAATCCAGCGCCATGACCAGAGGCTTCACAGTACTGACTTTTACAACAGTACCACGCACTGTCACCAGTTTCTCTGTGAGGTGAATCCACAATTCAGTACTTCATTGAGATGCAGAAGGACATACAAAACACAAGGATAAAGATATGTTCTTACTAATATAGGCCGCTTTCAAATTCTTCAAAGCAATTATTGTCTCGGTGTGGTTGTAAAGCCTGATATTGACCTTTTCTATACCGTTCAACTGGAAGCCCTTGCCTGAGCACATATCCTGAAGAAAACATCAAGAGCCAAAGTGCACTGAGTGAAAACAAAAGGGAAGCGTGACTAATAACACTAATAAATTTTAGCATGAAAAGAATCTCCGACCAGATGAACTGCAGCTCCCATGCAAAGCAAGGCTTCTTTAGGATTTCCCTTGAGGCATCTAAGAAATTGGTGCCGCCGCACAAGTTCTTGAGCTGCTGGAAATCAATTGGAAGGAAGAAGATAACGCCATCATCTTCAACCTGTGAATGTAGTCACAAGTTACAACCACATGAACCAAAGCAGGGTAAATTTGTCCATTTGTTGAAACCAGAAAAAATTCTTCCATGTATAAGTGTGCTCATTTTAATGATAAAAACAGACATGCATCTAAACATGCTCCATATGATTAGTAACTTACTGTGCAACTACATGATGCTACGATCTCTTACAATTTGGAACCTTGCATCATGCTTTTGGTAGTTATAGTGGCATCATATTGGAGTATAAGTAATACTATAATACTGACAAAGTGAACTGCAAGAGTATCAAACTTACTCACAAAATTACAGGCTCCTTTTCACTCCTTGTTTTCTAAGAGATAATCCCCTTTCCTGATTACAGATATCCAAGTACTAATTCATCTACCAGGAACCAACAGTGCATTGGGACCTTAATATTGAAGACCGTGGACACAAATTCTGCCCCAGAATTCGAGCTCAGTTCAATCATGTAAGTAAATTACCACCCAACCAAGTCAACCAACTCAGATTCTACTAACGATGGCACCACAATAAATAGTAGCTAGCATCGGCAACCTTAGGTGCTAAAATATCTGGAACCAAACAGACATTATGCACGGGTGACGGGCATTGGCGGACGCAGCGGGTGGGCCGAGTGGGCCGTGGCCCACCCAGATTCTTGGAAAAAAATCGGACCCCCCCACAGCGATACCGAGCGACTGGCGACGCGAGGAAGGAAGGACGAGTGGACGACAGGACGAGCCCAGCTGCCCAGGCATGGCGTCGATGGCGACCGCGAGACGGACGACCTAGGCGCGCCTTCTCCCGTTCTCCGCCGCCGCCGGCCGCCGGCAGCCACCACCCCATCCCCTCCGCTGACCTCCCCCGGCCCCGCGGCCCCGCCGCCGGCCGCCACGGCGCCACCCCCGCCACGGCGCCACCCCATCCCTCTGCTTGAGGCCTTGAGCCAGCGCCCCGTCGATCTGGACTTCTCCGCCGCCGCCCCCGCCCTGCCCGCCGTCGGCTCTCCGGCCTCCGCCCTCATCCAGTGCTCTGCCCTTATCTGGCTGGTGTGCGGTGCGGCGCCGTGCTGCCGTGCTGGTGCTGGGCTACTGCCTCAAGCACATATGTACGTCATCACTATATGGTGTTGAACTGTGGATTAACATCCTATATGTAAATAGATAGTATATATTGTATTTGTATATGTTGTTTGCTTTGCTACTAGATAGTATATATTGTGTAAATTGACAATTTGTTGTATATTGTGTAAATTGATAACCACAATTTGCTATATATTGTGTAAATTGACAATTTGTTGTCTCCAACTAGGCAATAGCAAACTATTGATTGTATGTGTTATTTATTCAATTTGCTTCTAATTGTAGAATTCATCATGAAGAAGAGGAATAGCACTATTGCGTCTCTTTTTAAGAAACATGAAGCAAAGAAGATGGTGGTGGATAATTTACACACTGAAGATAGTGGGCTTGCGTTGGTGTGTATTGATTCCGCACCTCCGATCCAATCCGATTTCGAGATTGAGAGTGAAACGGAGATGGAAGAGACTACATCAAATCCACCATCACCCCAACAACCGTCTACAAGGACATATGATTCTCACTTCCTTCCACATGATCCGGGTGAAAGAATTCCTATATCAAGATATGATGTGAATGATCAAGATGATGTTCGAAGAGGGTATATCATAAAAGGTCCATGCCAACCATATGAGCATGATTTTCCTTCACATGATATATGGTAGAAACCGATCCTTCACACGTGCTTTGTTTATGAAGTACAATTGGCTAGAATATAGTATCGGAAAGGATGCGGCTTTTTGCTTTGTGTGTTATTTGTTCAAAGGAAGAACTAATGGGGGTCCCGGAGGAGATGTCTTTGTTGCCGATGGTTATAGAGATTGGAAAAGACCCGAAGCATTTAAGAAACATGAGGAATTAGTGTGGTTATTCTTTATTCTATTTGTCGAGTGGACTTTTACACCTGGACTAGTGACATATACATCCGCTTATCCAATAACTTGCAAAAAGAGCTGGCAACGGGGTGCCCAGTCCCAATTAATTACAACTTTAACCAATTAATTCTCTTCACACTTTTGCCCTGATTCATCAGTAAGCAATGACAAACAGTGAAATACCTGAATGTGTGTAAACCAAAGAGAAAGAGGGATGATCTGCCTTGCTGGTAGAAATAACGTCCTTCATGGGAGCCGCTCTTAAAAGTCCGTTCGACAGGTAGAATACTGTTCTCACCCGCTACCATTTGTTGACAATTAACAAACACCTCTCAAAAATAGATACTCCTCCATGGTATGTGATTGATGGAAGGCACCCGAGGATTCGGTTAGCCATGGCTTGTGTTAGCAAGGTTGGGAGGAGTATCAAATATTTTATGCAATCTCTATATGCTTTCAAAAACTTAAAAGCTCTAGCACATGATTTAATCCATGCTTCCCTCTGCGAAGGGCCTTTCTTTTACTTTTATGTTGAGTCAGTTTTCCTATTCTTTCTGTCTTCCACAAGCAAACACTAGTGTCAACTTTTTACAACATGTGTTATATGCAATGTATTGGACTTGTTATACTACTTTGTGTTGACAATATCCATGAGATAAATATGTTGAAAGTTGAAGCAAATGCTGAAACTAAATTCTTCCTTTGTGTTGATTAAATACCTTTTGTTAGAAACTATTGCTTTATGAGTTAACACTTATGCAAAACTGTTTGATGCTTGTCTCGAAAGTACTATTCATGAAAACGTTTAGCTTGTGTGATTCATTGTTTACTCATTATCTATTTGGTAGCAAATTATAGACCATTGACTTGGATCACTTCATTCATTTACATGTGCCTTGCAATATTATATGATCAAGATTATGATAGTAGCATGTCACCTCAAAAATTATTTTGTTTTTATCGTTTACCTACTCGAGGACGAGTAGGAACTAAGCTTGGGGATGCTGATACGTCTCAAACGTATCTATAATTTTTGATGTTCCATGCTTGTTTTATACCAATTGCTACATGTTTTGCATCTAATTTATATCACTTTTATACATTTTTTGGGACTAACCTATTAACAAGATGCCGAAGTGTCAGTTCCTGTTTTCTGCTGTTTTTGTATTCCAGAAAAGCTAGTCTGGAAATATTCTCGGAATTGGACGAAACTACACGGGGGTCCCTATTTTTCCAGAACACACCTGACGGAGCGAAGGAGCAACAAAGGAGGGCCACCAGGCCCCACACGCCACTAGGGCGCGGGCCCCCCTTCTGCCGTGCCCTAGGGTGGTGTGGGCCCCTCGGGGGTCCGCAGCCGCCGCCCTTTCGCCTACTTATTCCCCCCGACGCGAAAACCCTAAGTACCTGAGCAAATATCCACGAAAAGATCCAGAGACGCCGCCGTCGTCAACCCTAGCTCGGGAGGGTTCAAAACCTCTTCCCGGCACCCTGCCGGAGAGGGGAATCGTCACCGGAGGCTTCTACATCACCATGCCTGCCTCCGGAGTGATGCGTGAGTAGTTCATCCTTGGACTACGGGTCCATAGCAGTAGCTAGATGGTTGTCTCTCCACTTTGTGCCATCATGTTTAGATCTTGTGAGCTGCCCTACATGATCAAGATCATATTATTGTAATGCTACATGTTGTGTTTGCTGGTATCCGATGAATATTGAATATTATGTCAAGTTGATTATCAATCTATCTCATATGTTATTTAAGATCTTGCATGCTTTCCGTTACTCATAGATGCTTTGCCCAAGTAGATGCTTGTAACTCCAAGAGAGAGTATTTATGCTAGATAGTGGGTTCATGTCTCCGTTTAACCTGGGACAGTGACAGAAAGTTCTAAGGTTGTGGATGTGCTGTTGCCACTAGGGATAACCTAACGATGCTATGTCCACGGGCATATGTGTTTGTTTATATTACGCACTTTACTTAATGCAATTATCCGTTGCTTGCAACTTAATACCAACGGGGGACTCGGATGACAACCCGGCGGTGGATTATTAGTCATAGATGCTGTTGGATAACGGTCTATGTATTATGTCGTAATGCCCAATTAAATATCATAGTAGTCAACATGTCATGTATATGCATTGTCATGCGCTCACTATTCGTCAATTGTCCAGCTGTAATTTGTTCACCCAACATGTTAGTTATCTTTTATGGAGAGACACCACTAGTGAACTGTGGACCCCGGTCCATTCTTTTACACTGATTAAACAACCACAAACTGCAAACTGTTCCTTTTTCATTCTCTGCAATTTAATACTCATTTTCCACACCATACGTTTAATCCTTTGTTTTCAGCAAGCCAGTGAGATTGACAACCTCACTGTTTCGTTGGGGCAAAGTAGTTTGATTGTGTTGTGTGCAGATTCCACGTCAACAGTCCAGACTCCCTGCAACAGCTATTTTTCTGGCGCCGTTGACAACCTTCTGAAGAGTTGCTGCTCCTACTGGTTCGATAACCTTGGTTTCTTTCTGAGAGAAAACTTGCTGCTGACTACATCATACCTTCCTCTTGGGGTCTCCCAACGAACGTGTGTTTCACGTCATCAGTAGCAATGACATGCACCATCGGTAGAAACACCGCGAGACGTGTACACGTTGTTAGCATAACTACAAAACCGTTGTAGCAAAAATAAATTGTGCTGTTGTAGCAAAAACGACTTCGTTAGAGACATCGCCGAAGACCGGGTAGCAAAAAATTTATACTATTGTAGCAAAATAACAAAACTTTGGTAGCAAAAATTCCGTGCTATTCTATACTACTATTAAAAGAGCAAACATGTTGGGATACTTTAAATCTTGTCCGTTTAATTTTTGATCAATGATTTAGATTGTCCCGATGTCAAGCAGCAAACACTTTAAATCTTGTCCGTTTAATTTCTGATCAACAATCCAGATGAAGCTGCGGGACTCCTAGCATCGCGAAAGAAAAAGAAGAAAAGGAGAGTCCCGATCGGATCGTCCTTGGGTTGTGGCGTGAAGAAAAAAAAAAAAGAGGAGCCGTCCAAAACAAACATCAACATGCATATGCTGATATCAGATGACGCCAGATTCTATACTGTTTCTGTTTCATAGCTCCGTGGAGTAATTTTTATTCACAGTCCAAATTCAAAAATTATTCCTGTCCATATAGGATAGTTACAACTATTGTTGTTAAAAATAGATATATACCCTCAAATATTATGGCCAGAACAACAAAACCCAAACACAGGCGGACCTACCGGCGCGCTCGAGCGAGCGACTCCAGAGTACCCACAACCTAGAAAAAAGCGACGCTCAATCCCTCTCCTTGGCTGCTGTCATCGCCGGCGTTGGTCGCACCTGGCCGTCCAAGGCGGCAGGTGAAGGCGGCGCACCCCATTTTCGCACGGTGAGGGGTCATGCGGAAGGCGGCATGTGGCCTCTGAAAGGACATATCCTTCCCCACAGTGTTTTGATGTTTGTTGACAACACACTTAGATGTCTAATGTGTGTGCTAAAAGTGTGCAGGATTGTATCAATTAATATTGCACAGGTTTTGTCTCAAGAAAAGGAAGAAAAGCAGTCTTCATAGCTTCAGCCGGTACTACCGGGTTCACCCCGGTACTACCGGGTGTTCTGCCATGCGGAACTACCGGGCCCAGTACCGGGCCCAGTACCGGATCTCCAAAAGCTCTCTGGACTCGCTCGATTTAATCCGGTAGTAGCCCCGGTAGTAGCGCGGTACTACCGGGTGGGGAGCACTACCGGACCAGGCGGTCCGGTACTACCGATGCGCGCGTGGAGTGAGCGTTGACCAGTCTGGCGCCAGGCCTTCAGTTCCCGTCAGCCGGTACTACCGGGCGAGGCCCGGTACTACCGCTGCGGGCTGTTTACAGCTCCAACGGCCAGATTTCTGGGAGGGGTATTTATACCCCTCCACCTACCTCCGGTTGACTAAGCTTGATTCCTCACTCTCTCTCCACCATTGTTGCAAGCTTCAATCTACTAGAGCTCCCACTCCAACCACTCAAACACGTTGATACTTTGAGGAGTGAAGGAGGAGCCCTAGATCCGCATCTCCACCGAGCCGATTTGTCTACATCGACCTAGTCACTTGTAGATCTTGTGTAACTTGATACATTGGATACCTAGAAGATACTTGTGATTCTTGTGGCTTTGGTAGCCACAAGGATTAGCCGGGAGCCTCCAATTAAGTTGTGGAGACGCGACCCGGCCTTGTGATTCTTGTGGCTTTGGGAGCCGCGGGAATTTGGTGAGAGCCTCCAATTCGGTTGTGGAGTGTGCCTCATCCTTGTAAAGGTTTGTTGCCGACCTCGAGGGCATCATATAGTGGCTCGTGGATCTCCTCATCGGAGGATAACACGAGGGAGATACGGTGTGCCATATCAAGGCTATTCGGAGTTCACTTTGTGACTCCGCACCGCTCCAACGGAGACGTAGCTTCCATTGGGAAGTGAACTTCGGTAGAACATCTCCGCGTCACCGTGTGGTTATCTCTTAACCTTCCTTTACTGTATTGCTAGCTTATCTTGTGTAGAATATCTTGCTAGCTTGTTTATTGCTCATCATATAGGATTGTTCATCTAGTTGCATATCTAGAGAACTTATATTTGAGCAATTCCCGAATTTGTATTAAAAGAAAAAAAAATTGTAGTTGCCTATTCACCCCCCCCCTCTAGTCAACCTACTCGATCCTTTCAATTGGTATCAGAGCAAGGTCTCTTTATTAAGGGCTTAATCGCCTAAAGAGGAGGATGGCTAGTGCGGAGGAGTACAACGTGCTAAAGATGAGGAGTTAAGACTTGCTAAGGAACAAGAAAAATTTGATAGAGAACAACTTGATAAGAACTAATCGAAGCGGGAATAATCCCTCCCGAGGGTGATGCCCCAATCACCATGAAGTCCATGATTGAACTTTTTGGGTTCATGAAAGGCAAAATGGTGGATGAGGTGTATACTCGGGTATCTAATCAAAATGGCTCCTCATCATCCGCTAGCCCTATTAAGGGTGCTAGTGACAAGGATAAAAATGATAAACCTAATGAGAAGCCTTCTCTTAACTTTGCTCCACCTAGCTCTTATCTCACTCAAGTTTCACTCACTCAACCTCATATAACCAACCTTGGTAGACCCCCTCCTAAGCTTGATAATACTCGTTATTTCACTTGGAAGAAATCTATGGAGTCTTATTTTCGCAGCTCATCGGTGCATCTTTGGAGGGTGGTTCTACATGGTTTCAACCCAGTTGATCCCAACAACTTGACCAAGCAAGAAGAGATTGATGAGCAACTTGATGCAAATGCCAAGTACATTCTTGAGAGTGCTATGACCGCAAATGATGAAGATCATGTGCGGAATCTCAAAACTTGCAATGAGGCTTGGCTCTATCTTGAAACCGTGTATGAAGGAAATGAGGGCATTCAACGCTCCAATGCGGCCGTCCTTCAACATCAAGTTGACAACTTCATCATGCTAGACGAAGAGACTCCGACCGAACTTTACCGAAGACTCTACAAGCTTGTGGTGACATGTAGGGAAAATGGAAAGAAGGATATGGATGATGAATGGGTCAAGGCCAAGTTCCTTCAAGCAATTATGCCATATAGTGAAACTATGGTGATGAACCTCCATGCAAGAGCGGATTACACAACAATGACTCCCAATGACATCTTGGCTCAATTTGTCACATATGATACATTGAAGTCCACATCCAAGTCTTTCAACCAAGTCCGTGGCCCAAAGACTCTTGCTTTGAAGGCTCGTGTGGTAGACCATCCAAGATATGAAGAAAGCCCGGTCTATGAAGGTGAAGAAGACTTGGAGGGTGAGCTCAATGAAGTTCTTGCACTTGCCGCCACCCGGTTTTGGAACAAGAAGAACAAGAGCGTCAACCCTTCACCAATAAAAAGAATGTGCTTCAATTGTGGAAAGGACACTCATCTTGTGAAGGATTGCCCCTATGAAAGAAGAGAGGATAATGGTGGTCAACTCATTCTAAAGAAGAACAAGTACCACCCCAAGCCTACCTACATGAAGAGATCACCTCAAAAGGCTCTTGTGGCATCCCATGAAGAGGAATACGAGTCCGGAGGTGAGGAGGATAAAGAACCAAGTGAAGAAGTAGGAATGGCGGCTCTTGCAATGGGCACCCTTCCTCCATCATTGGCCAACCTCTTCTCATCTCCAAACGACGACAAGATCTCCAAGCCCATGTGCCTCATGGCCAAGGAAACAAAGGTGAATTCCCCACCAAAAATTACTATCTCCTCTAACCCATCACTATTGGATTGTGTTGAGGATGTAGGGAAAATTGAAGAAGAGGATAAAATTTCTATCTTCATTAGCAAGCTCCAAGGTCCAACCAAGAAAATGGTTGAGGCCCTCATGTATCAATATGGAGAAGCCAAGCATCTTCTTTGTGAAGGATGTTAGGATTTGTGAGCTCGAAGGGCATGCATGTGATCATGCCGACAAATTGGTGAGCTAGAAGATCAACTTGTTGAGGAACAATTGCTCCGTGAGCAACTTGAGGAGACACATGCCATGGATCTTTCCAAGGCAAAAGAAACTCGTGAAACCTCTATTCAAATTGCTATTGATCTAAAAAGTAAAAATGAGGAACTTGTAGAGAGTCATAACAAACTCTTTGAGGGTTTTGAGCAACTTAGGGAAACCCACAAGGTGACCTCAAGTGAGCTCACTACACTCAAGGAGTCATATGCCAAACTACAAGCTCAATTTATCTATGCTAGCTTCACCACTTCTCACAATGATAAAGATGCAAATTCTTGTACCACTAACCCTTTATGTGTCAAGGCATCTCTTATTGAGGAAAACACTAGGTTGAAGGCCCAACTTGAGAAGGGCCTAGCCACTTGTATCCAAGGGGAAAAGAACCTCAATGATCTTTTGAGCAATCAAAAGGGAGTGGTTGGCAAAGAAGGAATTGGGTTCACACCCAACTCTAAGAAGGTCAACAACAAGAAGAAGAAGGCGACTCCCCCTTCCAAAGATATTGTTTTTGTGAAGGAGGGGGAGTTAGCCAAAGCAAATGACAACTCTATTGGGAGTGGTAATGTCACTAGGGGCAATGCCACTCACAATAACTTTGCGGGAAAATACAACCCCTCATATGTTCTTTTGAAATCTACAAATGGTTGTGTTTTTGCTAAATATGTTGGCTCTTCATATGGAGATGATTATCACTATGCTATTTGGGTTCCAAAGACCCTTGTGACTAACAAAAGAGGACCCATTCCAAAATGGGTACCTAAATCAAAGACTTGATTTATTGTAGGGTTTCTCTTCCGGTGGATCTTCATGGCTCATTGATAGTGGATGCTCATCCCATATGACCGGAAGCAAAGAACTAGTAAAGGACTTATTGAAACAACTACTCTCATTCTCTCATGTCACCGTTGGCAACAATGCAAGACTCAAGGTAGTGGGAGTTGGTAAAGTGGTGATCACTCCGGAGTTATCCATTGAGAAGGTCCTCCTTGTCGAATCTCTTTCATACAATTTACTTTCCGTTGGTCAATTATGCAATGCCGGTTACACCGTTATTTTTAATAAATACCACGTGACCATCCTTTTCACTCAAACACTCAATGTCGCCTTTGTTGGATTTCGTGAAAACGGTTTGTATGTGGTTGATTTCTCAAAAGAGACCACTCAAATCGCTACATGTTTAATGGCTAAAGGCGACAAGGGGTGGCTTTGGCATCGCCGACTTGGCCATGTCGGTATGAGAAATTTACAAACTCTTGTAAAGGGTGGACACGTGGTAGGACTAACCGATGTTAATTTTTCCAAAGATCGTCCTTGTAGTGCTTGCATAGCCGGAAAGATGCATGAAAGAATCACCCCAAGAAGACCATTATCTCCACTAAGAGGCCTTTGGAGCTCCTTCATATGGATCTTTTGGGCCTCCCACATATGATAGTCTTGGTGGCAAGAAATATTGTTTGGTGATTGTGGATGATTACTCAAGATATTGTTGGACTTTCTACATCAAGAAGAAGAGTGAAACTCAAAAGATATTCATTGACTTTGCAACCCTAGTTCAACGCCAATATGACTCCAAGATTTTGGCAATTAGAAGTGACAATGGTACGGAGTTCAAGAATTACACTATGGATGATTTCCTAAGTGGGGAGGGCATTCAACACCAATATTCCGCTGCATATACTCCCCAACAAAATGGTGTTGCCGAAAGGAAGAACCGCACTCTTATTGATATGGCAAGAACTATGATGGCCGAATTTAATTCCCCATACAACTTTTGGGCCGAAGCCATCAACACCGCTTGTCATTACTCAAACCGGCTCTTCTTCCGTCCTCTCAAGGACATGACACCATATGAACTCCTCACCGGTAAAAAGCCAAATGTATCTTACTTTCGAGTCTTTGGATGCAAATGCCATGTTTACATTAAAGGTTGCAAAATTGCTAAATTTGAATCTAGATCTTTTGATGGTATATTTGTTGGATATGCCGCAAAGTCTCATGCTTATAGGGTCTACAACATATCCACCGGGTGTGTTGAAGAATCTATGAACGTGGAGTTTGTCGAGGATAATGGCTCCCAAGCGGAGCATATTGATCATGATGATGTAGGTGATGATGCTCCATCTCAAGCCATAAGAACTATGGGGATTGGAGAACTAATTCCTATTGAAGGACCCATTGATGATACTCAAGAAGAAGGAACAAGTTCTACTCAAGTTGAGCCATCCACCTCAAATATTGATCAAGAAGATGGTCAAGACCCACCCAACTCTAGTGGTGAACAAGAACATAATGAACCCACAACTCCAAGAACTCCACTTCGGGTTGACCATGAGCAAGATAAAGGCAATGATGAAGATATTTGTGTTGGTGAAACAATTGGTCAAGCCTCGGAACGCCGGGTCATCCGGCGTGCATCAAAATTGGATTACCAACAACACTTCAAAGAAAATATCCTTGGGAGTATCCGTAGAGGTGTGTCCACACGCAATCAATTATCTAACTTTTGTGGTCATGTCTCTTGTTTGTCTAGCTTAGAACCTCTCAAGGTATATGATGCTCTTGAAGACATGGATTGGGTTGCGGCTATGCATGAAGAGTTGAACAACTTCGAGCGCAACAAAGTATGGTCATTAGTGGAAAGACCCAATGACTCCTCCCATAATGTCATTGGAACCAAGTGGATATTTAAGAACAAGCAAGACTCACATGGTCAAGTCATTCGCAACAAAGCAAGATTGGTTGCACAAGGCTACACCCAAATCGAAGGAGTCGACTACGGTGAAACCTATGCCCCCGTTGCTAGACTTGAATCCATTCGCTTACTAATTGCTTATGCATCTACTCATAATATTGTCTTATATCAAATGGATGTTAAAAGTGCTTTCTTAAATGGTCCACTAAATGAATTGGTGTATGTTAAACAACCACCGGGTTTCGAAGACCCTAAATTTCCTAACCACGTCTACTTACTACATAAGGCTCTTTATGGGCTCAAGCAAGCTCCACGTGCTTGGTATGATCATCTCAAGGAGTTCTTAGTAGACCGTGGCTTTGAAATTGGGGTAATAGATCCCACTCTTTTTACAAAAAGGGTAAATGGAGATTTTTTCGTATGCCAAATATATGTTGATGATATTATCTTTGGTTCCACTAACCGTGAATTTAGTGATCAATTTGGCAAGCTAATGACCAAGGAATTTGAGATGTCCATGATGGGAAAATTGAATTATTTTCTTGGCTTTGAAATCCACCAATTTCGAGAAGGAACATTCTTATGTCAAGCCAAGTATATTAAGGACATGCTCAAGAAATTTGATATGAACAATGCCAAGCCATATAAGTTTCCCATGGACTCCAAGGCGGATCTTCACTTAGATCCGGATGGTAAGGAAGTTGATCAAAAGCTTTATCGTTCTATGATTGGATCTTTGCTTTACCTTTGTGCATCTAGACCGGATATTATGTTTAGTGTGGGTATGTGTGCAAGATTCCAATCAAGTCCTAGGGAAAGTCATGAAACCGCGGTCAAAAGGATTCTAAGATATTTGTTGGATACTCCCAACTATGGTCTTTGGTATCCCCATGGTACAAGCTTTGATCTTGTTGGTTATTCGGATGCGGATTGGGCGGGTTGCAAAATGGATAGAAAATCAACTTCGGGTACATGCCAATTCCTTGGTAGGTCCCTTGTGAGTTGGTCTTCCAAGAAGCAAAATTGTGTGGCCTCGTCATCCACCGAAGCCGAATACATCGCCGCCGGTAGTTGTTGTGCACAATTATTATGGATGAGGCAAACTTTAAAGGATTATGGTGTCATTTGTGACAAAGTGCCTCTTTTATGTGACAATGAAAGTGCTATTAAAATTGCACACAACCCGGTTCTTCATGGCAAGACCAAGCACATTGAGATTCGGTATCATTTTATTCGAGACCATGTTGAGAAGGGTGATATTGCAATCAAGTATGTCAACACCAAGCATCAACTCGCCGATATGTTCACGAAGCCTCTTGGTGAAGCAAGATTCAAGGAGTTGAGAGGAGAACTAAATGTGGTGGACATATCCAATTGGATTTAGTGGATTTCTTGCATACCTACCCATATTAGACGATACTTATTTGGTTTAGATGTAGGCATGGACATAGGGGGAGTGCGGTCCTAATCCATTGGACCATCCCTCCCCCCATTATGCCGATAGTAAGAATTCATTTGCATCTCTATATTCGTTCTATGAATTGTGAGCTTAAATGACGAGTAGTGGCCGTGGACCAAGATATATCTTCGCGGTATCACACCACATACTCATACATGGTGGCCTCGGCCACCACCCTCTTCCTTGTGAAGAGTTGGTTTCATTTGGATTTTATTGGTTTTCTAGTGCTCCTATGGAAAACATGCTCAATTTGGTGTTTTTGTGTGTGTTTGATTCTTGCAAATTGAGTATGAAGTACCATCTCCAGTGTGTTGATCTAATCCTATGCCTTTCATCTATCTCAAAACAACTTCCATCTTGCACAAGTTCAAATTCCTTACACAAAAAGAGAAATCTGGGGTTTCTTAGGAGGCCCCGGTAGTACCGCCGGTGGGATCCGGTAGTACCGGGCTCTGAATCTAAGCAGTTCTGCTGCTCGCAAAGATTCAGGCCCCGGTAGTACCGGATCTCGCCCCGGTACTACCGGGAATCGCGGGTATCTAGATATTTCACCGTGCGGGCAGGGTGGGGGTTATTCCCCATTTTCCCCACCCGCACGAAGCCACCCGCCGCCTCCTCTGCTCCTCACCTCCGGCCGCCGCCCTTGGCCGCCGGAATCCGCCATCTCCGGCCAGATCTGCTCCGTGGGAGCGATCCCCTCGTCGATCTCCTCCATGGCCTCCGGTATTTCCCCGTTCTTTGCATTCTTTGTTTCTAGATCTTGAAACCTAGATGTATGGAGAGGAAATGTTGGTAGCTCCGTTGGCAACGGTTAAAGTTGGATGGATGATCACCTAGGCCTTGTTAGCTAGCATATATGTGTAATGTATGGTTGAATCTCTCGAGTTTGTGCCATTTCAGTCTTGAATCGGCTCAGCCGGTACTACCGGGTTCACCCCGGTACTACCGGGTTTTTCAAATTTGCTCGATTCAACCATTCTTTACATCTACTGGCTAGTTTTTGATTCCTTATCCGTGAACTTGTGCACTCATCTATTCCCTGCCCTACCTATATGCTGTTTCACAGGTAGTCGCCGTGGTACCAAGAAGCCACGTCTTGTGGAGGATGAGATTGAAGAAGAAGAAGAGGAAGTATTGCCTGCTCGCACCACAGCCAGAACTCAAGCAAGGGAAGAACATCAGCTGCTGCTCGTACCACCACTGCTCCCCCCACGAGAGCCCGCAAAGCTCTTCACTTATGGAAGAATGAGACTATCAAAGCTCAGAGAAGAGAATCCCTATGATGAGGAGAGGTCACCCTTGTGCGGAATCCGCACTTTTACACAAATGATCAAGAGCCATCTACAAGGAAATCTATCTCCACAAGGATTACTCCGTGGTTGTCCAACACACTCTTGATATTCCTTACATGAGAAACTCGAAGCACAAGGGCTATTTTGATGAGACACTTGCTATGTGTGAAGAGTTTGGGCTGATTGACATCATGAAGGAGAACCATCCCTACATTGAGTACTACATCATTCAGTTCTTTGCCACCGTCTACCTTGACCATGATGAAGCCCGGACCCTATTGGATGACCAAGGACACCTTGCTTTCTGCCACCTTGGCGGAGTTTGGAGAGCTTCTAGGCTATGAAGACAAGGGTGAAAGTGTTGCTAGTGGATGGAGATGCCATGACAATGATCGCTCAAGCTCCAAGGATGTTCTTGGACCAATCACTATGGCAAGGGGCACCACCGGTAAAACTGCCCGTCTTGTGCGTCCATTTGAGATTCTCCACCGTGTCTATAGCTCCGTGGAGTAATTTTTATTCACAGTCCAAATTCAAAAATTATTCCTGTCCATATAGGATAGTTACAACTATTGTTGTTAAAAATAGATATATACCCTCAAATATTATGGCCAGAACAACAAAACCCAAACACAGGCGGACCTACCGGCGCGCTCGAGCGAGCGACTCCAGAGTACCCACAACCTAGAAAAAAGCGACGCTCAATCCCTCTCCTTGGCTACTGTCATCGCCGGCGTTGGTCGCACTTGGCCGTCCAAGGCGGCAGGTGAAGGCGGCGCACCCCATTTTCGCACGGTGAGGGGTCATGCGGAAGGCGGCATGTGGCCTCTGAAAGGACATATCCTTCCCCACAGTGTTTTGATGTTTGTTGACAACACACTTAAATGTCTAATGTGTGTGCTAAAAGTGTGCAGGATTGTATCAATTAATATTGCACAGGTTTTGTCTCAAGAAAAGGAAGAAAAGCAGTCTTCATAGCTTCAGCCGGTACTACCGGGTTCACCCCGGTACTACCGGGTGTTCTGCCATGCGGAACTACCGGGCCCAGTACCGGGCCCAGTACCGGATCTCCAAAACTCTCCTGGACTCGCTCGATTTAATCCGGTAGTAGCCCCGGTAGTAGGCGTGGTACTACCGGGTGGGGAGCACTACCGGACCAGGACGTCCGGTACTACCGATGCGCGCGTGGAGTGAGCGTTGACCAGTCTGACGGCAGGCCTTCAGTTCCCCGTCAGCCGGTACTACCGGGCGAGGCCCGGTACTACCGCTGCGGGCTGTTTACAGTTCAAACGGGCAGATTTCTGGGAGGGGTATTTATACCCCTCCACCTACCTCCGGTTTGATAAGCTTGATTCCTCACTCTCTCTCCACCATTGTTGCAAGCTTCAATCTACTAGAGCTCCCACTCCAACCACTCAAACACGTTGATACTTTGAGGAGTGAAGGAGGAGCCCTAGATCCGCATCTCCACCGAGCCGATTTGTCTACATCGACCTAGTCCCTTGTAGATCTTGTGTAACTTGATACATTGGATACCTAAAAGATACTTGTGATTCTTGTGGCTTTGGTAGCCACAAGGATTAGCCGGGAGCCTCCAATTAAGTTGTGGAGACGCGACCCGGCCTTGTGATTCTTGTGGCTTTGGGAGCCGCGGGAATTTGGTGAGAGCCTCCAATTCGGTTGTGGAGTGTGCCTCATCCTTGTAAAGGTTTGTTGCCGACCTCGAGGGCATCATATAGTGGCTCGTGGAACTCCTCATCGGGGGATAACACGAGGGAGATACGGTGTGCCATATCAAGGCTATTCGGGGCTCACTTGTGACCCCGCACCGCTCCAACGGAGACGTAGCTTCCATTGGGAAGTGAACTTCGGTAGAACATCTCCGCGTCACCGTGTGGTTATCTCTTAACCTTCCTTTACTTGTATTGCTAGCTTATCTTGTCTAGAATATCTTGCTAGCTTGTTTATTGCTCATCATATAGGATTGTTCACCTAGTTGCATATCTAGAGAACTTATATTTGAGCAATTCCCGAATTTGTAATAAAAGAAAAAGAAAATTTGTAGTTGCCTATTCACCCCCCCCCCCTCTAGTCAACCTACTCGATCCTTTCAGCCTCGATAGGCTTCGTCAGCGCACGACGTGGGAGTGGAGAAGTGGCAGAGCTTGGCGAGCAAGCCGACAGAGTGACAGGGCAGGGTGGTACGTCGGCGTGGCCTGGAGGATGCGCGCGAGCACACAAGCTTAGAGACGGCGGCGCCAAGGAGGCCCTGCCATGAAGGAGATCCTAGCGAGCAGCGCGTGGCCGTCTACCCACGTGTCGTGGGCGAGGGGCGGCACCCTCCCCACGATGCTCATGTTGAGCTGGAGGTGCAGGGCGGAACCGATCTGAGCCTTCGCGGGCCCGACTGGGCCTTAGGGTCGGGTCGTCACTAGGCTGTACCCGGGAGAGGGTGACAGCACTGGACGGCCCTGGTCCTGCCGGAGATGGGGGAGGCTGGTTCCCGAACAAGTTAGAGGTGGAGTTCTGTCGTGTTTCTCTCAGCCGTGCGAGGAGTTGATGGACCACGCCTTTGCGGCTAGATCGACAAGGTGTTGCGTTGGCGGCGTTGCGAGGCTACATGAACGGTGCTGCCCCAAACCAAAGGTTTGGAGTTGTGTGACGATACAGATGAAAATCCTACCCGGCTTTTGTCGAGCTGACGGTGACGACACCTAAGGGTGTCGTTCCCCTCCTTGGATGCGTCGCCAAGGGTTGCCGTTTCCTCGCCATCCTGGTGTTGGTAGTTGTCTCCGGGCGAAACTCTAGATGCAGAGTAGGATCGGCCCGATGGCGACGTACTCGACGCCGTCCCTCTCTTGGGAGCATCATGTATGTGGCCCAAGGAGCACGTCTTCATTGGTGTTAACCAATTCTGTTGCTTTTGTAAGAGATTTGTGTTATCCGTTATGCTTACATAAGCATGGCAAGACTAATGCAAAAGTGTAAAGGAAGTAATCCACGCATACCGTCTTTTTCAACTTGTAAATTGCCCCCTTTAATTGTATAATGCACGTACAAAAATAACAAAACTTTGACAGCAAAACTTTGCATCAGTCGAAGTCTATGGCAGCACGATTCCGCGTCTCTCGTAGCAAGGGCGAACGCCATTGGAAGCATCGTCCCAACGTCTCCGCCACCACCATGACAGCAGCACCGCACAATTGCACTACATCTATGAAAAATTGCATCTTGTGAAGAAGAAAGTAGTATTGCTACAATTGTTCCACGGATTTGCGTCAAAAGTGGAAAATTCTTGCTACAACAGCCTTCAAAAATTTGCACCACATCAAATAAAATTGCATCATGTCAAGAAGAAGCTTGCTGGAATAACCTGGATTTGCATCAGAAAGGGAAAATTTTGCTACAAAGTCTTCAAAAATTTGCACCAGGTCATGCATCATGTCAAGAAGAAACTTGATGCAATAACTTTTTGGATTTGCATAAAAAAGGGAAAACAATTGCTACAGACCTCATAAAAATTGCACCGCATGTATAGCAAAATAAAAGGAAGAAAAAAGCAATTAAAAAATTGGAGCATGTGAAAAAAATAAATTTGCTACAACAATTATGTGCACTTGCATTTAAAGAGAAATTTTTCGCTACAAATCTTTCAAAAAATTGCATCACATTAAAAAAATAC
Organism: Poa pratensis; assembly: GCA_947311845.1. Lineage (NCBI taxonomy): Eukaryota > Viridiplantae > Streptophyta > Magnoliopsida > Poales > Poaceae > Poa > Poa pratensis. Next base: position 22,312,295 of record CAMZMU010000065.1, read on the forward strand.
ATCACTGAGTGGACAATTGCTACAATCAGTGGATTTGCGTCTTGCTACTTGGAGCATCGCGCGACAGTAGCATCATCTGCTACTTGGAGCATCAAAGAGGGGAGGACATGGAACATCCGTGTTTCCGTGCGACGCGGCTGACAGACATGGAGGTCGAGGTAGCGACGGAGCACATCTGCAGCACCGCGCCGCCGCACCCGCTCGCCGGTTCCAGCGGAAAAAACAAGCCGTCACTCCTTTGGCCTCGCGGCGCTGGTTGAAGCGCCTATTGGGGCCGAAGCGCGGGTGGCGCGGCGGCGGCTTGGCGTCGACGAGGCTGAAGGAGGTCGTGGAGGGGCGGCGCCGGCGTGGGAGGTCGTGGACGGGCGGCGGCGGCACGGCAGGACCTTGAGGCCTCGGCCATGGCGCCCCGGGAGGAGCGGCGCTGGCGTCGGAGATCGTGGAGGGGCGATGACCGGCGCAGGAGGTCGAGGAGGACGGCGGCGGCCGGCGGCCGGCGATAGGAGGGAAGGAGAGCAGCAGGCTGGGCCAGTCACGAATCCATTGGTACTGGCGGCGATGGTGAGCGACGGAGGAAAAAAGCAGGAAGAAAACAAAGGGAAGTGGAGCAACAGGAGGAGATATGGTGGGTCCACGGGACACGTGTCGCGCAGCGGAGGCGGGGGACACAGCGCGTAGGATCCCCGGAGGATTACAATGCTTTTCCATAATTAAAGCAGCCGAACGAGCCAAGTCGCGGTCCATCCACCCTCCACAAACTCACAATTAACAAAGGACGTCCCCCCAAGCGATCCCGTACCCAGCAAGCCTCGACCTCCCTCCAGGCCAGTCACCAATCACGGGTGCAACCGTGGCAAGTAAGCCTCGCCCGCAGTTGCCCTTTCCACCCACCGCTCCGTCGTCCCAGACTATGGCGGTGCGGATGGATAGACTCGATCGAAAACACTGCGGAATCTCCCCCAGAAACCGCTCCAAATCGGTTGAAAGCCTCAATCTCCGATTGATTTTAAACGGAGAGATAGAGAGAAGGGCAAACTACTGCTAGACTAGACTCAGCACGACTCCTCCTCTCGTATCCGCGGCCCGATTGATTCCCCCTCACAACCCGATCGATCGATCGATCGTGCCGGGAGCGGTGCTAGCCTCGCTTACGTCTTCTTCCGGGGAAAAGGGCTTGCTTGACTGAGGCAGCGGCGGCAGGGCGGCCGATGGATCGCTGCCGGAAGCGCCCCGACTCCGACCCCGGCGGCTCCGCCGAGGCCGAGCCCCCCGCCGATAAGCGCCCCTGCACCGCCGACCAGTCCACCTCCGCCGCCGCCCCCGCCCCCGCCGTCGCCGCGGAGGTGGCGATGGCTCCTCCTGCCCCTGCTGCTGCGGCGCCGGCCGCCTCGGACATGGACACCTCGTCGTCGGGCCACGCCGGCGACCGGGACGCGGACGCGGACGGGGACGACGGGGGCTCGTCGTGCGAGTCGGACGGCGGCGGCAGGGGGGACGGGAAGTTCCAGCGGATGGTGGCGGCCGTCGCCGCGGACGGCGCGGGCGGGGACTCCGTGCTGGCGGCGCTCACGGAGCTCTGCGAGGCGCTCTCCTTCTGCACGGAGGACGACGCGGCGGGATACTTCCCCACCGAGGCCGCGGCGAAGGCGCTGGTGCGCGTGGCCCGCGGCGGCGGCGGGGACGGCGCCGGCGCGGTCGCCAGCCCCGACGAGATGCTGCTCGCGCTGCGCGCCATCACCTACCTCTGCGACGCCATGCCGCGCGCCGCCGACGCCGTTGTGCGACATGGCTTGCTCCCCGTGCTGTGCTCAAGGCTCCTCGCGATCGAGTACCTCGATGTGGCTGAGCAGGTAACCGCTCCGAAACCGCTCCGAAACCCCAATCAGACGGTCGCATTGACCTGGCTTGCTTTAGTTGATCATGCCTTTTTCGTGTGCGCGTATGCAGTGCTTGCAGGCCTTTGAGAAGATATCGCGGAGACAGCCGACGCCGTGCTTGCAGGCAGGCATGATAACCGCCGTGCTGGCGTACATTGACTTCTTCACTGCAAGCATTCAGGTTAGCATCGCAAACAATTCCATCTTTTGTGCTCAGAATTTGCTGCATTCTCTAATTGGATGCGTTTCAGAGGGTTGCTGTCTCAGATGTTGCAAATGTCTGCAAGAAGGTCCCCTTAGGCTGCTCCCAGTTCGTGATCGATTCGGTCCCGATGCTGTGTAATCTACTGCAGTCTGAGGACAAGATGGTAGTATTCTTGGTCACCAGTTTTACTGACCCCGTTTTACGCATGTGTGCAGTGCTCTGCTAATGTTTCAAGTGTTATACTGTTGCAGGTAGTGGAAAAGGTTGCGACTTGCTTGACAAGCGTTGTAGAATCTTTCAGTGGTTCGGTGGAGCTTCTTGACCAGCTCTGCCACCAGGGCGTGGTAGAGAAGGTCCTTCCTTTGATCAACACCAGTGGAATCCCCTCCCTTAGCCCATCGACTTGCAGTGTATGCTTCCATACACCTTCTGTGTGTATCCTGAGTATGTATTGAAGGAGCTGATTGTATTTTTTGTTGTGATTGCAGAACTTGATCGGGCTTCTTGCTAAGCTAGCCTGTACTTCACTTGTGGCAGTGAGGGCTCTCTTTGAGTTGAATGTTGGTAGCACTATAAGGGGGATTTTGGTCAGTTCAGATCTCTCCCATGGAATGCCGTACCTGCCTTCAGAAAACCAAAATAACCAGGTTCGTTATGTAATAGCTTCTTTACTTCCAGGCTATTTGTCTATAATTTTTTTGTGGCAGTGGTCCATAACCTATATACATATGACACTTGATATCAGTACGCTGTAGTTACTAGTTAGTACTAACATATGCACTAGGCTGATTTGATTAGTATATTTACTCTGAAAGAACTAATAATCTTATAAATAATGTTGCCATTATATGCATCTGTCTTATCCATTTCTTTTCGACTTAAACTTTTACTGTAAATACTACTTGCCACTTCTGAACAAGTGAAACAGTACCTGCACTAATAGGGGATGATGGTACCATGTCAGGCGTCATATTATAATTAAGCAAGTAGAACAGTAGAACTTGTCTGATCACATCCCTTTATTTCTCTATCTACACAAACATGCAGCCCTGAAGTTCACACTATATCTGTCATCCAGTGATTTGATAATTTAATGTTTGATTATATCAGGTCAATGAAGCTTTGAAATTAGCAATCCAGCTTATTCCTTCTGCCGCAAGAGATTTTGAAGACACCCAGATGATACTTGCAAAAGAAAAATTAATTGTTGATGAACCGGAGTTCTTGTGTCAATTCTCTAGGGATATTCTTCCTGTCTTGATCAAGGTTTGTTCATAATAACAACTTAACAGTTCAAGACGATGCTCTTGCTCCGAAATATGAAGCGAGTCTATTGTTTTGTGCAGGCAGTCAACTCTGGTGCAAATTCGTACATTTGCTACGGCTGTTCTTCAATTGTAAATAACATCTGTTACTTCAGTAAGCCCGAAATGCTGCAAGATTTGCTCAAGGAAACAAACATATCAAGGTAAACATGACCTGCAAAACAAGGGTTGCATTCTTGCATAACAATCAATAGACATTTTCGCGTGAGTTGTGCTAATTTGTCGAGTCTAGATGAATATGTTACTTTTGTGGTTTATGTGTCAGCTTCTTGGCTGGATTATTGTCCCGGAAGGATCATCATGTGCTAATCTCATCACTAAAGATTATCGAGATTCTCATGCAAAAGCTTCCGGATGCTTACCTTGGATCTTTTATCAAAGAAGGCGTGGTCTATGCCGTAGAGGCTCTTCTTATGCAAGATGATTGCTCAAAATCTAGTCCTCCTCTATCTGATGACACTGAACAATCAGAGAATCAACCTGTTGTAAGAAGTAAACCTACATGTTTCTGTTATGCATTTGATTCTCGCAGATCTGAGTCTGCCGAAATAAGGACTTGTAGGATTGGGCAGGGCAACCTTTTTAACTTTGCAAGGCATGTGAAGACAACTTACTTTACAGCCGAAGCAGTGAGTTCTGAGATGGGGATAACAGAGATTTTGCAGAAGCTCAAAACTTGCTGCGCAGTTCTGAATGACTCCGCAGATAAGTCATTAAACCAAGACGGTTTGCAAAATGAAGAACACTTGTCTAACATTTTGAGTGAGGTGATGATGGAGCTTCACGGAGGAGAAACAATGACGACCTTTGAATTCCTAGAAAGTGGACTTGTCAAATCTTTGTTAAATTATCTGTCTAACGGCATATACCTCCAGGCGGATGACAGTCTTGAAGATCACAATGCTGACCATTTTTGTGCTGTCTTGAAAAGATTTCAGTCATTCGCCCGAAGTTGTTTTTCAACAATGGAGCAAGGTTGGGGTGATATGCTCTTGACACTACTAGTAAGGAAACTACAGAATGCTCTCACTTCTCTTGACAACTTCCCAGTGATAATGAGCCACAATTTCAAGCCAAGGAGCAATATTTCTGATATCCCTATTAGGCACTCAACAATTACTCCATGTATCCGAGTACGTTTCAAGAAGGACGAAGATGAAACAAACTTATCAAGCTATGATAATGCTGTGAATTTGGAAATCTCTTCTTCCTTGCATTCTATTGAACAATTTTTGTGGCCCAAAGTCAGTACAGTTACAAGCGATCAGAATACTGAATCATCACCTAGTAGTGTTGCTTCCGAGAGCAAATATGCTGAAGATGATCCTCAGGAAAGGGATTCTAGCCCGGAATCTTCTCCTCCATCAGAGGTATTATTCTGCTTTGCAATCTTATGAAATATGGACATGCTAATATTGAAATATGATAGGATCTTTGGTTGAGTGCTACACTGCTACTTGCTTATATTTATAACTTTCCTTTACTGCCGTAATATGTTATAAATAATCTGACAATTACTTCATACATATCCGATTGATACTAGAAAAATTCATCCAATAAACCCACAGCATATCGTGGTTCACACGTCTAGGATTCTGTGTTTTAAGACTGAAATGCCTCCTTTTTCAGGGTGTTACCAGAGAAAATCAAAGTTGTCCTGTAGAACCATGCTCGAAGAAAGGGTCATCATCCTCCGGTGAGTGTGTGCAGTATAGATTTAACCTTATTACTAGCTGCTATTCTCTGATTCACAACCCGTCTCTTGTTTTGCTAACCTCAGTACGTTAATGAATGTGCAGCTGGAGGTGAACCAGAAATAAACAAGTTGATTGGGGCTGCACATGCTGTACAACCAAAACTGGTATTCAGCCTGAAAGGAAAAGAGCTAGACCGATCTGTTACTCTATATCAATCAATCCTGCAAGATCAGATCAACGCAGGAGCTGATATAATTTTGGACACCCAGTTTTGGCGCAGTGTGCACGACATAACATTTAGAACAGCTGCAAATCCCGAAAAAGACGATTCTCCTAAGAATTTGTCTAATGCAGCAATGTCAACAAATGACAGTAAAACAGGGTTGATGTGGCAAACACTCCCTTTCTTCAGCAGCTTGTTGCTTGGCAAGATTCCTTGCAAAATTGATAGATCAAGTCCTTCATATGACATATTGTTTATGCTAAAAGTTTTAGAAGGATTAAACCGATTCTCGTTTCACCTCGTGTCTAATGAGAAAAACCATGCTTTTGCTCAAGGACGGATAACTAACCTCGATGATCTGAAGCCTTCTGTTTCTTCAGTTCCACTGCAGGAGTTTGTTAGTGCTAAATTGACAGATAAGCTGGAGCAACAGATGCATGATCCCTTGGTTTTAAGGTCCCGCTGTCTGCCTTTGTGGTGCACCGAACTGATGTCTGCATGCCCTTTCTTATTTTCTTTTGAGGCAAGATGGAAGTATTTCCAACTGACAGCATTTGGCTCTTCGTCATTGCAACATAGGCATATGGTAGATACAAGTGGTAACAATATAGCAACAGAAAGAAGCCCATCCTTTTCACGGAAAAAGTTCAAAGTTGACCGAAACGATATACTGGCTTCAGCTACAAAAGTGATGCGTTCCTATGGTCGGAGTAATGCACCGCTTGAAGTAGAATATGAAGAAGAAGTAGGCACAGGTTTGGGTCCTACAATGGAATTCTATACGTTGATAAGTCATGAGTTCCAGAAGTCCGGGTTAGGCATGTGGAGGGGGGAGCTTCCTTGCGAAGCTAGCACTGACAAAACTCACATTGGTGCCCGAACTGTGGTGGCGCCTAATGGACTGTTTCCTCAACCTTGGTCTGCTTCTGTAGACTGTGCTTCCTTCTCGGAAGTAAATAAAAGATTCCACCTACTTGGTCAAGTTCTCGCAAAGGCAATTAAGGATGGCAGAATTCTTGACATTCCATTTTCTAAAGCATTTTACAAGCTTATCCTAGGACAGGTATTTTGGATATATCATGTTTTTCATGCTTTCTTACTTTTGTTAGTCAACCTAATAAGCTTTTCTTCGTTAGGAGCTTAATATATATGATATCAATTCATTTGATCCTGAACTGGCAACGACCCTTATGGAGTTTAAAGCACTTACTTGTCAAAGGAAATATTTGGAATCATGTTCGACAAAGGAATGCCAGAGCCCATCTGATTTGTCTTATCGAAGTTGTAGAATTGAGGATCTTGCTATTGACTTCGCTGTCCCAGGGTATCCAGAGTATCTGCCTTCTTCGGAGAGTAGCTCAGATAATGTAAGTGATATGACCTGCACTTCTTTCCGTTGCCAGCTTCTCAGCAGATTAAAAGCATTCCCTAAATTTCTTATGCTTTTTTCAGGTAACTGGTGAGAATTTGGAAGAATATGTTTCTTTTGTTGTTGAGGCAACAGTTAAAAATGGAATCTCAAGACAACTGGAGTCTTTTAAGTCAGGATTCAGTCAGGTATGCTGTGTCATGGAGCTCCTCTCATCTTGTACTTGTATAACGAATGACAGTTTTTCAGTTACGCTATGACTGGGTTGGTTGGCCCAGTTCACAAAATGTCCACAGTGGGTACGATGCATTGGTACTTACCTAGATGCTATCATGGCTCTACATTTCTTAGTTTATATGAGTTCTTTGAATAGTTTATTGTTTCCTGCTAGCACTTTGTCTTTGGAGGAACTGGGCCATAAAGCCTAAATTAGTCAATGCAAAAACCTTTCCTTATTTTTAACCCTAAGTGCTTCTTAAGCAATCTTAATTCGATATTGATAAACTTCAAATTGCTTCTGAAAGTAATTATTATGCTTAGGTGATTGATTCACCCTTTCGTCCTTTTAATGTACAGAGTTTTCTCATTTGTCGGTTCAGATGTATTTAGGCATTTGTGTGCTTTCTGTGCTTTGTTTTTTAACCCATGAGCCTTAACTGAGGCCTATAGGATGACATGAACTCGATGTTCAACTTCTCATTATATATTTTTCACTCTCTGGCAGGTATTTCCACTGAGTACACTTCAGGTATTCTCAGAGGATGAGCTGGAGAGATTACTCTGCGGAGAACAAGATAACTGGGATGTATGTGTCTGTCTTCTGTTGGGTTTTGTTGATATTTTTCTTACTATACTATTTCCTTATGGATGCCTTGCTCTTGAACAGTTTGTGAAACTTGTTGATCACATAAAATTTGATCATGGCTACACCTCCAGCAGCCCTGCAGTCATTAATGTAAGTCCTTTACTACATCCATTTTGAATTTCATTCTTGAAGAAAAAGATGATCTCAGTACCATAACAAGATATTTGAATATGCTGAAGTTGTTAGAGATCATACAAGAGTTTGGATGCAATGAGCGCAGAGCTTTCCTGCAATTCATAACGGGTTCACCTCGGCTCCCTCCAGGCGGTTTGGCTGCACTGAATCCAAATTTGACAGTTGTCCGGAAGGTCTGTTTTTCAGTGTGAAGCTATCTCCCTGTCTATCAGTTCACTGTTACCATGTTTGCTAACGTTGTGTTATACAATCAGCAGCATAGCAACAACGATGCCGACGATGACCTGCCGAGTGTGATGACTTGCGCTAACTATCTCAAGTTACCTGCCTACTGTTCTAAGGTCTGAACTTGCTACCTTTCTGCTATCTAAACTGGGCTAGGTTAATTACGTCTATTCTGCCTATCATTTTGTATAGCTAAGATAGATTTATTAGACTGCGGTCATTCTATAGTTACTGCATATTGTATGTCCTGAGATGAATAGTTGCACTAACACCAAGCCTTTGTGTCCTTGACCTTCAGGAAAGGATGAGGGAGAAACTACTTTACGCGATTACGGAAGGCCAGGGGTCCTTCCACCTATCTTGACTGGACACCAGTAGCTGCACGCGCCACACGCAGTAGAAGTTCGTCGTGCGTGTTTTGTAAGTATATCACGTAGGGGGGAAATCATAGGGTAGATGTGGAGGCTCACTGCTTAACTTATGGCGTGCTTCGGTGGAGGTGATGTTAGGAGGGGAGGACGCCCCACCCGTCCTATCTATCCTTGTCTGTACATAGTGGTAGAACCATAGAAGGTTTTAGGTGTGTGCTACCAGGTGGCCGCGCACATGGCGACCGTGATCAACTTCTTAGCTCGCTACCTATTTGTGTGGCCTGATCTTTGCTGTACATATAGGTGGCCGCAAGTGCTATTGCTACCCATATCTATATATATCGTTCTTAGGTGGTGTTGTCCTGCTGAAATATGTCTATCTATAGCAGCAGTCTTTTGCATGTGGGTCACGTTCCCCACGTTGGTTCCTCTGGATTGTTGAATTTTTCCTGCGGGACTTGAACTGTTTCTTGATTTCTTGTGGAATTCCGTTCATCGGTGCTCTCTGCACGTTGGCATTCGTAATGAGCTTTCTCTTGCCATCCGTTGAGAGGAAAAGTATTGCGAAAGGTGCTTAGCTGGGCAACCCAGGTCGCTAGAATACGATTACACATTTTTCTTTCAGATGCAGTCAAGTCGTCTGTCTGACCTTCACAGAAACAACTGAAGTATCCTCGGGATACTTCAAAAAAACGGAGCTGCCAAACTGCCCCGTTGGCTCCACCGAAATGTTAATTTTTTTCCTGCAGGTGAACTGTTTCCAACGTGGGGCGTGCCTTTTCTTTTTTGCACGTTGGGCACGTTTACAGTGGTCTTGCTTCAGCCCAGTTTGCGTTCGAAACACAGTACAACGCAGACGCTCACATATACGCGTATACATTCACCCCTATAAACGCACACACGCACATCCTATGTCTATGAGCACCTCTGAGAGACTGAGCCGGCGGATCAGGTCTTGAGATTGACGAAGTCACCACGGACACCTCGCTGTCGACGAGAACGTTGCTTCCCACTGAAAAATATTCCACCTAAATGAGAAACACTATCGTCAAACCAGCCCAGTTTTGCGTTCGATGAGCCTTCTTTTGTCTTCTTTGAGAGGAAAAAGAGCGTGTGGTTTTGTCGTCTGTGCGAAAGTGCTTACCTGGGCAACGAGGCCGCTAGAATACGATGACACGTTCGCTTCCAGATGCAGTCAAGTCATGCATCTCAGCATGTGTTTATCTGTCTCGCTGTCCTAGTAGTAGCTGAAAGGCAATCATATATACGACTATGTTGAATTTATGCCCGTTAAGTATAGGTCCTGAAGATGATATGGTACAATACTCGTGATACTTTGAAGATAAGTCTGAGCTTAAAGATAGTGGTCCTAATCATTTCTCTGAAGAATATTAGTTAGTGTCACAAAGCTTGATCTTCCAATAAAAGAACAGTTCAATTGCACTTCCGTCCGAGGAAGATAAGCTTGTTTACTAGTTGCAAGTTGCAACTGTCGGAAATATAATATAATATATTGCACAGCCTTTTCCATCAGTTCGGATTTTTGAGATAGATGGCTAGTGCAGCAATTGTATATGGTATCAGAACCAGAAGTTTAGAGTTCAAATCCTGGCCAACGCAGTATTATAATAAATATCTGCGGACACCCTAGTCCACGTCCTAGGCTCGTGAAGAAAAAGTCCGCAGCCTAGACGTGAGGGAGAGTGTCGGAAATATAATATATTGCACAGCTCTTTCCATCAGTTCGGACTTTTGGGTTAGATGGCTAGTGCAGCAATTGTATAGCAACATCTTACCATCTGCACCTGTATACTACTTTTTAGCTCGTATCTTTATTTTTTGAGATCAGGTGCGGATTTTATATTAAACTAAAGAGTGAAACGCCTCTGCAGTCCACCAAGTTGCGACGTTGGAGCGGATTGGTCACCAAACTGGGAAAATGCAAACTATTGGTCCCTAAGTTGCGGCGATGCGACACGTTAGTCCTTCCGTTACTACCACCGTTAAAATGCTGACGTGGACAATATTTTTTTACAAAAAAAAACCTTAACCTTCTATTTCTTCTTAACACTAGGTCCTTAGTTTTGCCCGTGGGGATGAGGGCTGGGGATGGAGCGGCGCTGAAGCCGGTGCCGAGCGGGCTGTCGATGAAGAGGAGCCCGAAGCGGCGGTTCTAGGCGATGAGGTTGCGGGCGAGGCCGAGGGAGGCGTCGACGAGGTAGGGGCCGAGCTCGAAGAGGTCGCCGACGAGGCCGGAGCAGCCCGGGCCGCCCTGCAGCCAGAGGAGCTGCGGCGTGGCGGGCGGGATGTGGCAGGCGTTTGACGGCCGCGTTCCGCTCCTTGGCCGACGCGTCGCAGCGCAGCACCAGCACCACGCACTCCGGCTCCCCGTCGTTGATCGCCGTGGTGATGTCGTCCCTCGTCAGCCTGGCGGCCTCGGGGAGCAGCGGCGCGTCCAGCAGCTCCACCACCGCCTCCTCGCCCCCACCTCCCCGTCCGTCCCGGAGACCACCGCCTTCACCCTCAGCCGCTTCCTGGTGCCGTCGGACCCGCCGCCCGGCGGCGACGCCTCCGCGCGCAGCAGCAGCGGGCCCTCCTCGCCCGCGAGCGCGCGTCACGCCGTGTTCACGAGCGAGCTCTTCCCGTGCGCCCTGAACCCCGTGATCAGCATGGACGGCGGCGGCGCGTCGTGGTCTTCCTGGTCGGCGTTGTCGCCGTCCTCGTCGCTGGAGAGGAACAAATCGCCATGGGCAGGGCCTCTTTGTTCCTCTCTGTTCGTACGAGAGTGGGCAAGGACGACCTTCTGAGAAATCACTAAGAATCGGGGGTTTTCTGCGAAAAAACAGGTGCCACGTCAGCAATTTGACGGCGGCCGTGATGGTAGGATGAACGTGCCGCATCGCCGCAACTTAGGGACCAATAGTTTGCAATTTCTCAGTTGGGGACCAATCCGCTCCAACGTCGCAACTTGGTGGACTGCAGAGGCGTTTCACTCTAAACTAAAATTCGTTTACACATAGGACAAAAAAAATCCAGATAAAAACAATCCAAAGAAAAAGTACAAAATTATTATTTTTGTTTCTCCTAGTGTTTATCAAGCTTCCATGTAGCGAGGATTCATCTACAGTTTTATTTGTATGGTGTTTGGAAGAGAATGTAGTAGTGTGCAAGAAATTGTGGGATGCATCAAGAACTTTGTTTTTGTGAGGAAGTACAAGGTACATTTTGTTGTTAGATACCACTAGGAGAGTGATCCTCCGAATCCATTCTTCTCGGGCATACATATTCTCACAATTCTGAAGTGTCTATCACAGGCCACTTTGATAATCGCGACATACCAGTAGCTCAGGGTTACATCTTAGTTTATTTGACATGGCAACCATTCTCAAGTCAAGGGAATAAACATTGACCCCTCTCAAGGTCATATGGACACGACAAAAAAACAATAAAAACATAAAAGTACTCGTATGACCCCTCTCAAGTTTTCCATCATCATGTACACGAATCTCTCAAGGTCATATTGACCCCTCTCAAGGTCATATGGACCTTCTTTCATCTTCTTTTGGCTTTTCTCTTCTAACTTTGTTACGAGGGAGCACCTTTTATTGTGGCCTAAAAATCTCAAGTTTTGGAAGCTACATTTTTGCTTCCATGACGTGGAGTTTGTTTTTTCAGTTGGAGATTAACGTGGGATTTAATTTAATTTGTTAGTTAATCAGGTATCACATCTAGTGCGGTGTCATTGTTTGTAAATTATCTGAAGCGTGACACCAGACATTCAACACGGACTGAGTTTTAACAGTAAAGATAATACAGTAACTTGCAAGTTCCACGCCTTATAAATGATTCACTGATCATTCGGGAAAAAAACTTATGTATTTGAGCTAGAACAAAAACACCGAGGCCTGCATATGCACCTCCAATGCATGCACACGTATGAAAGAACTACAGTTATCGCGAGTCAGAACAAAACCAGTTAGGACCGCTTAAATAGCTCAGGCATGCATCAGTTCTTGATTTCTAATCGAATAGGAAACATAGCTACATGCCTGAAAGATTTTTTTTTTTGAAACAGGGCAAAATCTTTGCCTTATATTAATATAGAAGGAGTAAACATGACATGGCCAAGGCCAAAATAAAAACCGAACACAAAGAGGACTGCAGAAAGTACAATCCCAAACGACTAGCTAATTTAACCTACACCGTCTACTCTCCTGGAAAGGTAAATCTTCATCGCGTCAAAAACGTAGACTCTGATCGCCTTGAGCAGAAAAACCCCTAGTCAACAAGCGATGCGAGCTCCTTTGCTCCTGCGAGGATCCAGTTCTTCGCTTCATCCTTGATCCTCTGAACCAAGATAGAAGGATGTACAAATTTGTTGTTGAAGACTCTTGCATTTCTTTCCTTCCAGATCTCCCAGGTGATCAACGTGATGGCTGACTTAAGGCCATGCGGATGAGCCGAGGGCGTCAGGGCCAGGGCGTGCCAGTATTGGAGAACCGTGGGCCTGACCACGCCCAAACACGGCATCAACCGAGGGCAGGAAAGCCATGGAGCGGTAGCATGCCAGATACGCTTGGAGTAACGGCATTCAAAAAGAATATGTCTTGCCGTCTCTGTCTGACACCTGCATAACTGGCATTGGGGTGAATGAGGCCAACCCCTAATAGCGAGGCGGTCCGAGGTCCACAGTCTGTTCTGAACCACCAGCCAAGCAAAAAAACGGCACTTTGGCGGCGCCCACACCTTCCACACGATCTTCTTGAAAGAGCATGGAATCGATCCCATGAACTGCGCCTTGTATGCCGAACTAGCCGAGTACTTTCCGCTTGCGTCCAGTGTCCAAACAATGGTGTCGTCCACTCCCTGAACGAGGTTGATATCCTGAAGAAGTTCCCACAGATTGACGAATTGCGCGAAATGCTCGACCGTAAAAGTGCCCACCGCAATGTCAGCAATCCAAGTTTCATTGGCGAGGGCATCATGGACGCTTCGCCTCTTCCGCTTTGATGCCGCAAAAATTAGTGGAGCAATCACTCTCGGCGTGCGCCCCTCTAGCCACGAGGAGTTCCAGAAGGAGGCCGTCATCCCATCCCCAACCAAGACCTTGGTAGAGGCATTAAAAAGATCCCTGTCTGTCTGGTCATTTGGGTTTCAAGCCCAACCCATGGCTTGTCCGGGGCCACCCATTCATACCAGAGCCACCGCAGCCGAAGCGCTCGAGCAAATTTCTCGAGATCCAGAATCCCCAGCCCCCCAAGCCTTTTGGGGCGACACACCTTTGTCCAGCTGACCTTGCATTTTCCTCCACTGACAGTTTCGCTGCAAGCCCAAAGCATACTGCGGTGAATCTTGTCAAAAGCTTTAAGCGTGCCCTTATCCACTTTGATTGCTGTGAGCAAGAAGATTGGCATGGAGGAGAGGACCGATTTAACTAGCTCCAAGCATCCCGCCCTGTTCAGGAATTTAGCCTTCCACGGATTAAGCTTGGCGGCCGCTTTATCAATATAGGGCTGAAGATCCACCTTCCGAAGTCTTCCCAGGGATAGCGGCAAACCCAAATGTTGCATCGGAAAAAATTTCACCTTGGCCGGAAAGCTTTGCAAGATTGCAGCGATGTCAATGCCCTCACACCTAATAGGGGCGACCCCGCTTTTCGCCACGTTTGTCACCAAACCGGTGACATCTCCAAAGTTTTGCAGCGGACCGGAAAGGTTCGTGATGTCTTGGTTCGAGGGCATCAGAAAAATAACCGCATCATCTGCATAGAGGGAGACCCTGGATTTGAGAAAGGTCCCCGGCAGAGGTTGAAGAATGCCCGCCTCGGTAGCCAGCTCCAGCACTCGCCCCAAAGGATCAATGGCTAGGACGAAAAGCAGAGGGGACAGCGGGTCGCCCTGCCTGAGCCCACGCCCATGAATGATCTCTTTGCCTGAGATCCCATTTAGCAGCACCCTCGACGTCGAAGTGGAGAAGATTAAGGACGCCCACGCCCGCCATCTAGGAGGGAAACCCCGACGCTGCATGAGGTCTAGGATGTAACCCCACCTTACCGAGTCAAAAGCTTTGGCGATGTCCAACTTGATGAGCAGGGCTGGTGTCTTGTTTTGATGCAGGCGACGTGCGGCATTGCGAACATACATGAAGTTGTCATGAATGCTCCTATTCTTGATGAACGCACTTTGGCCTGAAAGATTAGATATCCCGATTCCATCATGCACCCGTCGTGTGAATTGCGAAACTGTGAACAGAAACACTGCAGTAGCAGATGAATATACGACTCATGATACGTACAACATCGGGCGAAACTCTGAATTTTTGCAAATCAAGTAGCAAGACGAACTAACTACAGGTAACAAAAATCAGCGGGAACAATAAAATCCAGAGCACATCGGTGCTGCTACACAGGATCCAGTCAGCAACTACTGGACGAGATCGACCCCGTTTGCTCTGACAGTCGTCGAAGGACTGGCTGGCAGCTCGATTCGAAGCGCGCGATCCGTACAGAATGCCGCTGACTTAGCTAGGGCTTGGGGTGCTCCGGGTTGGGAAGGGGAAGCGGCTGGGGGTGAGGGGAGTCGGCGATGACGGCGCGCTTGCGAGCGATGAATGCCTCGAGGACCTTGCGTCGCTCGGCGGCCTTGGCGCGCTGAGGCTCGACGTTGGCGTAGGAGAGGCGCGCGGCGGCGGCGATGAGGGCGGCGCCGGTGACAAAGAGGCAGGCCGTGGCGGCGCGCTGCCTCCGGGTCGCCGCGTACTGCAGCCACACCATCTTTTTTTTTGAATTTTTCCATATATATTAAACCAACAAAGAGTACACGATTATATCGATTACAAAAACAATACATCGATTACAAAAATAATACTAAAAGAGACAAACAAATCTATCAGATCTTCAAGCCCTTTCTTCTTTCATGACATAATCTTGTACTTTTCTGAAGGCAGCCGTAGAACAACGCCGAATACACCAAACCACAGACCTGTGAATACCAACGAAGGTTCTCCCCTTTTAATTTTGAGCCGCAATGTCAAGGCTTTGTGCACACACACGCAGCCATTAAATTAATCAAGCAACATCGGCAAGAGCACCACCACTGATATTCCAGGGACAAATAACCGAACCACTTTGTCGACGTCGTTGGGAGCCGAGAGAACGAATCACCATTGTCGAAGACGTAGTAGCCGGAATATATAATGCGAGGACAAACCTCCTCGCGGCAACAATGAGAAACAATCCAAATTTGATCTGGCGAAGCAAGATCTGAAGAACCATACGTAGACAAACTTAATCTTTCACAGCCACCATTGAAGTCGGGAAGGAGATCTCGCCGACGAACGAAGCGCGGAAGATCACTTATTGCAGACGATGCCATCTCCATTGACGAAGAAGATAACAACCAGAACCAAGCTCTAACATTAAGAACCTTTGTGTAGCGCCCTGCGCATGTCCGAGGTCCCCACCCCTACTAGTGCCAGCGGCATCTAGAGGAGGTGAGGACCTGTCAATTCTTAGACGAAGGCGACGATAAAGATGCAGATGGCGCCGGCGACGACGGCTAGGGTTGAAACCCTAGGCCGCCGCCTCTCTTTCTTTCTTTCTTTTGCAGCCACACCATCTTCCTAGTAGCTCAAAAGGAACGGCGAAGACGGACCGGAGAAGTACGTTCAGTTGCGGCCCACTTGATGTCCCAATAAGAAGCAGGCAGGCCCAGGTCATGCCAGAGTTTCCTTTTCTTGATTTTCCAGGTCAAAAAACAGAGAGGTAATTTTCTACAGGAAAGAAAATCGACCGATAAATAAAAATAACTGGAGATGGGAGGTATCGATCCCCCTTCCTCTTAACATGCGTATATAAGCGCTCTACCATTTGAGCTACATCCCCATTTCTATCAACTACTGTACAATAATTCAAGAAATTAGTTGTAATAAATCCCGATTAAGAATTAGTCAAACACCGGTAAACGTAATGCGCCGCACTTATCTTCAAGAAAATTGTTTCTTTCAGGTGAACTACCACTATACTTCTTGTATCAATGTTGGACTTCTCCAAGGAATCCAGGGGTATATTACTAGTATGAGAGAAACGATATTCATTTATTGCTCAAAATTTTGACATCAAGCTTTTGAAACAGGATCGGTGATACTAGTATTCCTGGACTTTCAGGCCTCGTATGACACTGATGAAGCTTATGCTGTAGTGCCTCCATCTTTCCACGATACTAGTGATTTCAGGTTTCAAGATATCAGGACAGAGTATGGTAAGAATTGGATACATTCAATAAGTTAATTTGGTGCTTGTAAACTGGTTCAATTTTATACTATTCTGAAAATTTATATTATTTCAGGGTTGACAATTGGGATTTACAGATTATCTTGGACTGAATGTATTATTGAACTATCTTATACAACTAAGCTCATAGTAATGTACCTATGCTGATATTTTTTTGAGGTTAAAGGCGGTCGTATCCGCCATCCGATTAGATAGAATAGAGGTTTATGTACAGAATTTTGAGATAGGGAAAAATCCCTCTAAAAGCAAACAAAAAAACTAGTCTCCAGGATCCTGCGTGTGGGCGAAAGCCCGCGGCGTCAACTCTTCCCGCACCAAAGCTACCACCTCCGAAGGCGAGATCACCGCACTACGGAAAGTCCTCCGGTTCCTCCCTTTCCATAACCCCCGCGTCGAGGAGCGCCCAGACATTAGAAACTTCGGCATCGAGGCCACCTCCGGCGGCATCTGCCGCACCATCCCGGTCCCTGGCGTCTTCTTCTTCTTGGGTTTCTTCACGGAAAGGACGAGGTCGTCGATGGCCGCCGCTGCGTGGTCCGAGAGGGGACCATCGAGGAGGGCCAAGTACTCCTGCCGGCGGCGCTCCGAAGGGGTGGCCACCTCAAGCTGCGAGCCTAGACGGCGCGCCACGGCCTCCTTAGGCAGCTGCTCGATGTTGGCACACATAGCCGGTTTTAGCTTGGAAGAAACATCATCACATATCATGTAGTTTTCAACTAAATTTCAGATATAAAGTGGCACCTTAACTTTGTAATCATTTATTAGCTGAAAATCCGAAGTGGCAGTTCAAAAACGAAACTAGCTTTTTCTAAACCCGCAAGCATGCTAAGTAAAGCACTTGGCTATACCATTAAGCAACATTATTGCATAGCATAGCACATAACATGGACTAAGATTTAATAATCATCGTGCACTGTAACTCACCCAATCTGTCAATTTGGCAAAAATCTGCAAGCACCTAAGGGATCAACAAGTGGTTTTTGGTGGTAGGAAATTGGTCGACCGGGAGAAAGGCACGATGGGCTCCCACTATGGGTACAAACACTTCAAAATATGAGAACCAACAATTGACTTGTGGCTGGAATCCTTCATATAGTCAATTAAAAGATGATGTATGATAGGATCCTTTAGAGAAATTTTGGATTTGGTGTAAATAATTTATAAATCTTGACCAAACATTCCACGTAGAACATTTCCAATACAAGATGCCTTTAGTCTACTAATTCCTTACATGAATGATCTTTTTTAAGTTCAGTTGATTTCCTGATCCGCTGCCACTGCTCTGGCGGCATTACATTGGAGAGTTCCGATAGAAGGTCGAGCAGGTGATGACCGTCGTTCCTCCTGTTCGTCATCTCTACCGATTCCAACTTGTCGCACCGAAGAGCTCCTGCCGCGCCATGGCGTTGTTTCCAGACGGGAACGACGCCTACAAGCTGAGGCATGCAACATTCATTCATGTTAAACCAGAGACAAATAATAATGTTATGCAACTTACGTTGAGCAAGTTAAGTTTTACCGTGCAATGGTGCAGCCCGACCTTCTCGAGGCTAGGGGTGTTTCTGAGGAAGCCGGAGAGATGGAGGGTGGCAGCGTTGGGGAGGCGAGCGAGGAGGCGGCGCATGGAGCTCTGGAACGCGAACTTGCTCTTCCTCGCATAGTGGTTGTCAAGGAGGTTGTCGTACCCCGCCCCCGCGATGCGGATAGATGCCTCGGTAACCGACGGCAGCGGCGGAGGGGAGTCAGGTCCGGCGTGGGGGATGGGTTTGTAGGTAAGGTCAAGGCGCAGGGAGGTAAGGCGAGGGGCGGTGCGGATGAGGTAGGCAGGGACGATGCGGTCTCGAGGTTGGATGACGGCTAGGCGGATGAGCGTGGGCGAGGTGATTCTGCGGAGGCCGCCGCCGCGCACCCTGCACTCCTCTAAGTGTAGCTCCTCTAAGACTGGACAGAGGTCGCCGAGACACTCGAGGAAGTCGTACGCCGGGACGCCGACCCGGACGAGACGCAGCGTCGTGAGGCGGTGGAGGGTCGATGGCTGCGGCGGCGTGATCCAGCGGGAAACACGGCTGTCAGGCGTCTGGATGGTGACGACAGCCGGGGAGCGTCTCAGGCCGCGCCGGATCCACCTGTCGGACACTACATCACGTCCCAGATCCGGAGGCACTCCATAATGCCTCCAAAAGTCACAAAAGTGCCTCGAAATGTTTTTTGAGGCAAAAAAAAAAAGTGCTGGATTTACTTGTGTAGGTAAAAGTCTTTTCTGGCATTTTACAATAATGCCTCAAATGCTAATCTTTAGAGGCATTATTTAGTGCCTCAAAAGCTAATCTTTAGAGGCATTATTTAGTGCCTCAAAAGCTAACCTTTTGAGGCATTATTGAGTGCCTCAATTGGTATACCATTTGAGGCACTTTTGATTTGTGCCTCAATTGGTATAGCATTTGAGGCACTCAATAATGCCTCCAATGCTATACCATTTGAGGCACTTTTGATGTGTGCCTCAAATGCTATACCAATTGAGGCACTCAATAATGCCTCAAAAGGTTAGGATTTGAGGCATCCATTTCAGTGCCTCCTAATTAAAACAGAGGCAAAAGGTCTAATGTACCACTATATGCAGGTATTTCATGCATAATTCAAATGTTACAATCCATTACAAATACACATAGGCAATAAGTTTTATAAGTCAGACATAATTCAAATATGTATCCATTACATGAACAAACAACTGCCAATGTCAAGTATGTGTAACTGTAACCATCATGTGAAGTAGGTAACTGTAACTGTGACAATCCATTCCAAGTATGCAATAGGACACAATGCGGACAAGTAGGTAACTGTAAGTTTACATTCAGCTCACAAGCTCACAATGCTGACAATGCTTTCATTGGCGGTGTAAAAGCTGCAAGCTTCTTCATTTTCTTGCATGAACCTTGTGTTCCACCAGCAGGATCAGCAGCACTTTTTGTCAAGTTGCTCACAATGTTTTCGACCACAATGTCAAGACATGATCCATCAGTCTTTGTTAGCTGCATAAACGTATGGTGAAACACAAAGTGTTAGGACTCCATCCATCAATCAAGTTGTAAGAGTGAAGAATGAATAATGAATTACTTACACAGTTCCTTGGCCAAGGGACACACTTGGCCTGCGCACTTGCTCTGTGTAAGAGTGAAGAATGAATAATGAATAACTTAAGCCTTGTATTTGTTAATAAAGAAGCGAGCCATGGCTTAGTTTGTCAATGCATCTGAGGGAGGATGGTGCTATGACCCAAAAAAGCACATGCTTTGATAACCAAAACAGAGCATCTATGGCAAAGTGGTCCAATTATATGAGAGGAAAAGGAATTCAAAGAAACTTATTCAATCAGTTTTATCAAAGAAACTTGGTGAATTATATACAGACCGACTTGAAGTATTTAGCTAACATTTATACAACTCTGGAAGGCCATTCTCATTTAGCAAGACTTTTAAAGGCACTGAAACTGAAATCAAGAAAGGAAAATTGACCGCACAAATTGGAACGGAAAGCAAAAAACAGAGTCGAACTTACATGAATAAACAATAGTCTTCCTGTAAAATCAAAAGGTTGCATATGCCAAGCAATATATGTTTGGTAAACAATGGACCATTGTCATATAACCTGTAATTTAAAACAATGATGTTCAGATATGCATGCTCACTCCAGGTGCATCTCAATAGGTTCTATAAATATCACAGGAAACAACATAATGGAACTTGTGTGTCTAAGCTGATAAACTCAGATACTAAAGACTGATATTTCAAAAGAAGATTAAAACGTCTGAGTGGAACTTACACCTACATCAAAAGAAGATATTTATATGCTACGACGGCGGAGGGCACCGCGAGGACGACGACCACCGTGGCACAGCAAGAAATCAGATATTTATATGCATATTCTCACACTTATGCTCAACACATACATCATATCATGTGTATGAGTAAAAGGAACAAATCCAACATGGTAGGAAGCTCGGAGAATCATCAGGAAATTAAATACAAGCAAATATATGAAACCAGCAAGTAAATCATCTAATTATCAGCACCAATACTTATATCTTATTATGTATAAAATTCAAATCCAGCATTAAAACATTCTGGACACACTATGTACCATCCAACACATCTGAGTCAGATCAAATCATCACAAATCATTCTCTGGACTTAGATGATTGAGTTTAACTGACGAAAATAAGCATTCCTTCAGTTAACAGTAGGTATAGTGGTCACACACACAGAGGCAGAGACCAATCTTATGTAAGCAGCAAGAGCACTAACAGATTCATCATCTCGATGAACAGAGCACATCACCACTGCAACAACCAGATGACCAATCCCACGGCCACGTTCCAGTATCATTCACACTCGAGCACTGGCTCGGTAGTCATTTTGCAGAGCTAGCTAGAGGAGTCAGACAGGAGAAAGGGGCATACCTTGCGCACGGACACGAACGCCGTGGCGTGACGGGGCAGGGCCCATGCTACCACGGCGGGGGTGCACCGCGAGACGACTTGACCACACCACCACTAGCCCAGAACGCCGTGGTTGCGTCCATCACGGAGTCGTCCCGCCAGTTTCGGAGTGGAGGCGTGTGTGAGCAGGAGGTCGAGCTGAGGCTCGAGGTGGAGCTCGTGGTCGACACGGCAATACACCGAGACGTCGTGCACGAGCAAGGGCTCGAGGAGGCGCAGAAGCAGGCGCGGAGGCGCAGGATTCCGGGGAAGAGCGCCGGTGCGCTGGGCCGTGACGAACTAGGGTTAGGGTTTGTCCCAAGCAGACGAGGAGGCTTGGATGAAGGTTTGAAAGGTGGGGAATCGGAAGTGGGGTCGGTGGCGGAGCTTTTCCATGGCGCGGCGGTGGCAGATGATGCCGCAGCCGGCCGGAGCAGAGGGTGGCGACGGCGGCGGCGTCTGCACGCGTGAGAGGAGAAGGGGAACGAGGAGGTCGTGCTCGTGCGTGTGTGATAGAGAGAGTTTGGGCTTTGGACCGTTTTAGTCTTGACCCTGGTGGGTTCGGCCCATATAAGACCAGCCCAGCCTATTCTAATTAGCCAGATTCGACACAACTGTAGATATAGCTAGTTTTTCTTATTTCTCTAGCACCAGATCATCCGGCGGCGGGACGAGGTCCGATGCGCCGACAGGCGCGCCCTGGTGTCTACGACTCTCCGGGCTAGCTGGATTTAGTAATTAGGCCGCTTCCTATTCCGTATTCCAGATCTTCCATCTCGTTTAGTTTTAGCCTCTGTACCCGTGGATGCTATCCTGATGGATGCTATCCTTTTTTAAGCTGATGTATCCATGAAAATGTTGCGAGTTGTTTTCAGAGAAAGTAACAAATGTGCATGTGCGGTAGGTTGATGGATGTGTGCAGTAGCTGAATAAGGTGAACGCACTGAACAAAAACAAAAGGAACAACCAACTGCTAAGTAAATTGTTCAACTAGCTATCTTTGTGGCAATCTGGCATGTTATGACTCGGGAGGGATACCATAATCTGTCATTTGCGAACCACAAGGATGGCTATCTTGGTCTAACATCCTGCAAGCCTTCAGTTTATAACCTGTCTCCACACATCTCATATAGATTGTATTTCCAAATGATGAGAATAAAGAAGAGTCGAAGCAAGCTGCAGCTAGCTGTTGGTCACCAGCTTCATATGTCACCGTAAGTCTTTAAAAATACACACACACATCCGATCAAGTTCAACCAAATTCAGTGATGCAATCGAATTCTTGGAGGGTGCTCCAGCTGTTGGCCACCCTCTCCATCGTTTCTTGTTCCGGTCGTGAATCACCCTGCAGCCACGAAGAATTTACTCACCACCTAACATCTGCATGCAGGGTGAAGTTGGATGAGGATGGGAGGCTGCCTTCGTAACTGACGAAGTAGTTCAGGTTCAGGTATGGCTCGGGTGGGCGGTGCTGAGCTCGAAGACGAGGTAGAGGCGGCCGGAGCTGGACTTTGATTTGATTTAAATTTGTTATGTTGCTTTTCTGGTAGCTGTTTATGTTTCAGTCTGGATTACTTTGATTTGATTTCCTGGCATTACCTTCATTTGTGTGTTGACAATCTGGAAACCATCGGAGGCACTAATCAAAATTGCCTCAAATACTAGCTTTTAGAGGCATCTAAAAGTGCCTCTAAAAGTATAATATTAGAGGCATTTTGAAGGAATGCCTCAAATGGTACCAAATAGAGGCACTTGTTCAATCTGCCTCAAATGCTAGCTTTTAGAGGCATCTAAAAGTGCCTCTAAAAGTATAGCATTAGAGGCATTTTGAAGGAATGCCTCAAATGGTACCAAATAGAGGCACTTGTTCAATCTGCCTCAAATGCTAGCTTTTAGAGGCATCTAAAAGTGTCTCTAAAAGTATAGCATTAGAGGCATTTTGAAGAAATGACTCAAATGGTACCAAATAGAGGCACTTGTTCAATCTGCCTCAAATGCTAAGCTTTTAGAGCCATCTAAAAGTGCCTCCAAAAGTATAGCATTAGAGGCAATTTGAAATAAGGCCTCAAATGGTACCAAATATAGGCAGATTTCGAAAAGTGCCTCTACATAGTGCCTCTAATTCTAGGACGTGACATAGTGGGAGACGGCGTACCTGCAGCGGTAGGTGCCGGAGGACAGGTGCAGGTGGAAGGCGTCGAGGTTGGGCACCAACGGCGGGGCGATGGCGGAAGCATGTGGTCGATGAAGTCCTCGAAGCACGCCCAGGTCTTGTTGGCGAACTCTCGCTCGTTGATGTCGACGCAGGGCACGTCGCGCCACAGGTGCCTCCACCGCCGCGAGAGGATGCTCGTCTGCACCGCCTGCCGGGACCCGAGGCGGAAGAGCACGTTGTGGAGGAGGCAGTCCGGCAGCTCGCCCAGCCGGTCGGCGACGGCGTCGTCGTCGTTGACGCGGGGGCGCTTGCGGTAGTCCATGCCGATTGGGTCGTGTTGTGGTCTCAGATTCAGAGACCGGTTTTCGTTTGGTAGTTGCACTGATGCGTGCAAATCTAGCACAAATAATACTGATTCAGACCGAGTCCTAGCGTACATAGGCTACGTAACAGACAAATCGGATCCGTACCCAACTAAGACTTGCACGCGGATGCATACACGTCCTTCTAAGTTTAATACTGTACTTTCCCTTTAAAAAAAAGTTTAATACTGTACTCCTAGACGTGATCAAAACACAAGCATCAGCCCTTCAGCCGGCCGAGAACTTGCCTGTGGCAAGATGGTTAGGAGGGTGGTTGTATCCCCAGCCCACCAAAGTTCAAACCCCAGGTTTGACGCTGGTGTTTCTCATTTAGGCGGAATATTCTTCAGTGGGAGGCGACGTTCCCGTCAACAGCGAGGCGCCCGTGGTGACTTCGTCAATCTCAAGACCCAACCGCCGGCTCAGTTTCTCGGAGATGCTCATAGGGGTAGGGTGTGCGTGTGTGCGTTCATAGGGGTGAGTGTATGCGCGTGTTTGTGAGCGTCTGCGTTGTACTGTGTTTCGCAAAAAAAAGTCCTTCAGCCGGCCGGCCGGCACCCTCTGCTCCGGGAAGCCTTCAGCCGGTCCGCACAGGCCATTGGACCAGCAGGCCGGCACTGGTCCTCTCTGCTCTAGGTCGCCGACTGCCGGTCCGCGGCGTCCCTTGGACCGCTCCTGGGCTTCCGTTGCTGCGCCTCGTGCCGTGTGCGAGGACCAGGGTCCTCCAGGCCAGATGATGACCGGTTGCCTGCCTGCTGGTACAGCAGCTCACCAGATGCGACGCTGAGGTCCATCGTCGAGGAGCAAGTGACGGTGCTGCGAGCTGAGCTGCAAGGCCTGGTTGCTTCCCGACTCGAGGAGATGGTACAGCCATTGCACGTTGTGACGGATACCTTGCAAGCCTTGCTAGAGCGGCTCGGAAGCTTGATGGAGCGGGCTGCGGTTGCATTGGAAGCGCCGGCCGTGGAGTCCTCCAGCGCCGCCTCCGCTAGCTGAGATCAATGGTGGCCTCTCGGATGGTGAAGATCTCGAGTTCTATGGTTGTTTCTCCCCTAGGGATGTGACCTTTTCAGAGTCGATGATGCTCGCCCTGACCTCCTCGCCTTTGGTTGCTTCGGAGGGTGTTTTTCCGGTGGTACAAGTCATGGCCAACCAGCAGGAGCTTGCTGTAGCTTTGGAGGACCTCAAGGATTGTGGTGCGCCTAGCTCTGAGGAGAGGACAACGAAGGAGTTGGTCAATATCGATGATGAAAAGCTACAGGAGGAGTTGGTGGATGATTTTGCTTGCTTTGCGTCGGGCTTGCCCATGGACAGGCGGGCTAAGGAGGCTTCTCCCTCTCGACGCAGCATCCGGTTGGACAAGATAAACAGTGATTGTGATATTCCAACAACTAAGCGCACGGAGTATAGGTGGGCGGAGGCTTTTGGGGAGTTGCCAAAGCTCAAGAACAAAAGGAAAGCCACCAAAGATGTCCTGAATGAGACGATGCAACACTATCTGAAGATGAACAAGAAGCAGCACACGCCACAGGTGGTTGAGGCGATTCGCGCCTTAGTTCAGGTCAATGTTTGATCTTTTATGTTGGAAGGATGCACAGCGGTGCATCGCTAGTGGTGAGAGATCATTTTTGGTTGAGGAGGTTGTCTTTGTTGGGTACGAGGTGTGCCCGGTGAGTTTGGGTCTAGGTGCCCTTGTTTCAGGCACGGATGACGTTTCATGAGTTGT
Organism: Poa pratensis; assembly: GCA_947311845.1. NCBI lineage: Eukaryota > Viridiplantae > Streptophyta > Magnoliopsida > Poales > Poaceae > Poa > Poa pratensis. The sequence goes on from CAMZMU010000065.1 coordinate 22,337,594, forward strand.
AATGCATGGTTTTTGCCCGTTCTCATGAATTAATCGCGCGATGTATGGTTTTTGGGTCTAGTTCCCCTTATTAACTGGACCACCTCTCTTCTGCTATAATGCAACTGCGGGAGCTCCCCGCCTTCTGACGAGGTTTCGTCAAAAACAATCTTCCAAAGCCTATGCAAGATCAGCTGATGGGGAGCCTCCTGCAAGAACAAAAATTCAGACGGTAAAATGCAAAGATAAGACTGTTAGTCTGTTACTCAGAATGTCAGATAAATACTAGCATTGTCAATGATCATCTATCTACGGTGACATGTCATGAAGGTCAACCATATTGCATGGCGGCGTGTCTCCGGGCCTAGTCACTGCTAGCGCCTCGCGAGCCCGGGCACCTAACACGGCCACCTCGTCGATACTCGCCAGTGGCGTCCTGGTGGCGCTGACATCCTCCGCCTTCGAACTGAAGCACCCCATCAGCCAATATCCTGTAGAGCTGTAGCTTAGTTTCACTAGCAGATAGTAGTGATATAGACACAAGATGTAGTTCTAAGACGGGAAATCACTTGTTAGAGATGGACAACGCAATGAGTCATCCTCTTATGCCAGAGGTCACGAGGATCACATCCATGTCCAACAGCCAAAGTGGGCGTAAGATCATGGGCATCGGCCGATCACAACCGCGGCACTATTACCCCATAACTAATTTTTTAGCTTTATTTTTCTCAGGCTTCATTATGGGAATAAGCCACGGCAGTATTTTTTTTTGGTATATCTATTTTCTGCAAGAAAGGTAAAACGAGCGCCAAATAAATAAAAAGTAAAGGAAAAAAAAAATAGTCTGAGCATTCTACCATTTGAGGTACATTCCCTTTCATTTTAACTTCATTAATTTAATCAATAAATACTAATTAACTCTTATCAAGAATGAATGTCACCTTGTGTCGATTTATATAGGACTCGTTGTTCCTTTTATGCATGTAATAAAAACTGGGTGTGCCCTGTTCAAAATATGCCATTATCTTCATATGAAATTGTTGAGTAGAGATATTTTCAAAGTGTTTTGCGTTTGGCTTGAGCGCCTTCCTAGATCAACTAAGATATTTGTCAATCCTGAATGTGCAGCTGCTTCAGACTAGTCAGTTGTGTTGGTCACTTTCTCACCTAAGCCCCTAATGAGGTTGTGAGTTTAGCTGAACATGTGTAATGGTGAGTGTTCGTAGCGTGATCGGTGTACAATGCAAGTACCGACTTTCTTGATTGCCAAGCTGCCTTTGAATCTGCAATTTTCTTTGTTTTCACAGGAAACAAGAGTTGTATGGTATCATCATCTTGCACCTTTGTCGATTACTAGTCCGCTACCGCAGTAAGACGAATGATAAGTCTAATGACAGGGAACCAACTTCCAGGATACAAGATTAGGTCGACTGAAGAGCCAATTGGGTTCCATCATGAGTTCACAACATGCATCTTGTCTCTACAATTTGGTATGACTCGGTAATAAACATGGGAATAGCCATACATGATCCAATAGTCCAGGAGGGTTTCTGCAAATAATACACGCGACGATGCGTGCCGTTTGCCATCGTGGCTTCTCACGTGTGGGCAACACAGCTAATCGGGACCAAAACCAATCCGCTAAGAAAGATTAGGTACTAAATTCGTTCACCTTGCAACATGTGGGACTAAAACGTTCCACCAGTGCAACTTGTGGGACCAAAAGTGTTAATATCTAAACGAAAATGTTCAGACTATATTTGAATCTTAACGAAATCCAATTGAATGCATTGCGTTAGGAGGAGGGGTTCGTGTGAGAACTATAGAGGTTGAAGGCTGGTACAAAAACATTAGAGCAACTCAAGTCGTAGATTAAATTAGTGAGATGCCAAATAAGAAGTATTAGTGGCCCGACGGCAAAATAGATTACCAAATCATTATTTTTTTACTACTCTATCCATACTAATTGTCAAAGATTTAGTACAAAGTTGTACTAATTATCACATCCTTTATATTTAGCTTCAACGTGATCAACACGTTATCTTTTGAGACGGACTTGGCTAACAAGTTTACATACATGTCGCAAGTAGGGATGTCGACGGATGCGCTGGCGGACAGGACGGACAGTCCGCTGTGACTCCCGATCCGACACTGTATGTACGTACGTGGCATGTATTTGACCGATTCGTTTTTATTTTTCATGCACTGAATCTTTCCAGCGGACTGTCCGTCCTGTCTGCCAGCGCGTCCGTCGACATCCCTAGTCGCAAGTTGTCCATAGAAGGCAACTTGTCCGTGTAGATGAAGTGGAGAATAACCTTGAAGATAGCAGCCTTCATGTCATCAACGCAGGAATCTCATTCTCCTCGACTAATAAAATCAAATTGGTCCCGTAATGGATCAGTAGAAGTTGCTCAAGTTGCGTGACAATGTTGGGCGATGGCACTGTAATCGGGGCTCCGACACTGGCTTTGGGGGTCCTAGTTCTAATGCAACATATATCTGAGGTGGCATTATAGCAATTTAATTATATCTTGTGTGTATCATTTGGATTGCAGAGCTCAGCAGTTTCGTTTCCACTTTCTCGCGTTCGTTTCTCTTCTCGTGACCTCGGGAAAACCCCGCGTGCTTGCAATTGCAAAACCGTCATCAGTAAGCGCCAAAAACCTGAATCTCAGCGCGGCTGCAGCACCACCCTAGACCGGGTCCGCGGTGCGCCAGACGCCAAAGGCTATTTATATAGGAAAGTGCTGAGCGTCCCCCGGAGGATTTAGTGCAAAAATCCTCCGGGTCCAACGCGTGACACGTGTCCCCACCCTTCTGTCAGAACCACCGACGGTACAAACACACGCGAGATTCACGCGAAGCACAGAAAGAAGGAAAAATTCCCCAACTTCAAACAACACCACGCTCAGGACCAAAAATCGACGCCCCGCCCACCGGCCATCGCCGGAGTCACGGCCGTCGCCGGAGCACCCACGCTCAGAACCAATCGATGCCACCGTCGGAGCCATGGCCGTCGCACCACAGGCCGTCACCGGAGCACCCCGTCGTGGCGTCGCAGATGCAGCAGCTCGCCGGCTTGCTGCAGCGCCGTCGTTCCCCGGCAACACCGCGCCTCCATGCTGAGAGCAGTGCCGCCGTGCCCTGGGAGCAACGCCACCGTGCCATGGTAGCAACTCGCCTCCGTGCTAGGAGCAGCGCCGCCGTGCTCTGGGAGCAACGCCGCCATGCCATGGAAGCAACCCGCCTCCACGCTAGGAGCAGCGCCGCCGTGCTCTGGTAGCAGCGCCGCCGTGCCATGGAAGCAACTCGCCTCGGCGCTGGGAGCAGCGCCGCCGTGCCATGGGAGCAACTCGCCTCCGCGCTGGGAGCAGCGTCGCCGTGCCATGGGAGCAACTCGCCTCGGCGCTGGGAGCAGCGCCGCCGTGCCATGGGAGCAACTCACCTCGGCGCTGGAGCAATAGTGCAACACCAACATGGTTTGGTAGCATTGCTGCTCACCGCTGGCAGCACCATGCCACGGCGATGGCAGCAACTCCACCTGCGCCTTGGTAGCACCGCTCCCACATGTTGGGCGCGACGAAGCTTGGCACAGGAGTGGACGAGGGCGCGGCGTCACGAGCTCGACGCAGCAGCGGGTAGGGTGCGTCGAAGCTCGGTGCAGGGGCGGACAAGGGCGCGCGCCGCCGGAAGTCTTCCTTGCGGCCGTCGTACAGCTCTTGCGTGCTCCCAAAAAATCAGCGGCGCGCGCGACCGCCGTGCTGAAAAAACAGGAGGGAGGCTGGCTTGCCGGCGTGGGTGATGAGCCTCGCCGGAGAGAGATTTACTGGAACCTGGAAGGAGCGGAGAGAGAGAGCGGCGTAGGTGGAGAAGAAAACTGTGGAGATGAAGATGTGGTGGGGAGCGAGCGGATAAGGTTGAAAATATTCTCCGCGTGGGCGGTGGTGGCCAGGAAATTTGCATCCGCACGATGGAGGCTCATCCGACGGCAGCGCGTCAGGAGGACGGAACGCGCCGATCCTCCGGCTGGAGGGAAGCGTTTTCCATTTATATACGACTCTGACGAACGGCCTGGATAGTGGACGGCCCGCTCCCAAACGAATCGCACCCGCCTGCGCCGCCGTCTCTTCTCCAGCGTCGGATCTCCCACTCGCCGCACCTCCATTCCCCGCCCTTCCTTCTCTCCCTCGCTCTACGGCTACGCGCTCGGCTCGCTTATATTAGGTACGCCTCCCTCTCTCCAACCTTCCCGCCTCTTCTGGAAGATGAGGGCTAGGGTTCGGTGCGGTGCGCTGACGGATCTGGGACCGTCGTGGTGGTGCAGGAGGACGACCGGATGTCGGACGCGCCGACGAGCCCCCCGGGCGGCGGGAGCGGCGACGACGGCGGCGGGTACGGCGGCGTCAGGGAGCAGGACAGGTCCCTGCCCATCGCCAACATCAGCCGCATAATGAAGAAGGCCATCCCGGCCAACGGCAAGATCGCCAAGGACGCCAAGGAGACCGTGCAGGAGTGCGTCTCCGAGTTCATCTCCTTCATCACCAGCGAGTATGTATTGCCTGCCTGCCTCCCATGCTGCTGCTGCTGCTCTGTTTTGGCTTGCTGAATGAGTAGGAACGGGCGTGGGTTAGCTGCTGCTGAGCTGTCGGTGTTCTGTTTCGTCTGACTGCACTGACTGCAGGGCGAGCGACAAGTGCCAGAGGGAGAAGCGCAAGACCATCAACGGCGACGACCTGCTCTGGGCGATGGCCACGCTGGGCTTCGAGGAGTACATCGATCCCCTCAAGGTCTATCTGCAGAAGTTCAGAGAGGTGCGTGCCTATCTAGCTATCCCGGTTTGCTGTTAAATAGAAATTGGAGCAGTTCTCAAATCATTGGGCTGGATTAGTACTTCGGAAGTTAGGCAGGACCGTCGCCACTTTAGTCTGTTGTCACTTCAGCCGTAATATTACCTAACTTGCTTCGCTTGGTTTAGTTATAAACTTATAATTGGCAAGTTTAAATCATGTAATTCAGCCTGGTAACTGACGAGGACCCACATTGCCTGTGGCACCAATCAGTTGCTTCAGCCTTTTTGTTTCTCTTCTTGTCTTTAAACCACGTGTTGCTTTATCCTTCCGATTACTGTTATTCAGATCTTCAGTTCTCCTTTATACTGTTTTCAGATTATTAAATGATAAGCTTGGACTGAGAAATGCATGCGTACACTACTTTCTCTTGTCCAGGGCCCAATTATATGAACCCAGTTACCAATTTAATAGGTTTATTTAAAACAGAATTCGTATAAAGAAGTGCACACTATATACTAAGACCTCACATTTATAAGAAAAGTTCAGAGCTTATAAAAAGATCATCTTTGCATCTTCAGTACTTGAAACTATGCATCCTAATTATAAGGAAATAAATTACATCATCTAGCTTAAAGTTCAGTACTTCTTAACAGCTTATATTTAATTCATGGTCATTGGTCAGTGTATTACTTTTTATCTTAATTTTTATTCCACTTTATCCATCTGAAATGACTTCTCTTGGTTTGTCTTCTGTTCGACGGATGGCTACTTCTGATTGCAGATGGAGGTATGTGGTATCTTAAATTTGCTGTATAAGTTAAATTTGTTCCTCCTGAATTCCACCTAGTTTTCTTCATGCGATCCTTGACGTTGAGGCAGTTTTTGAAATATGGTATTTTAGTGGAAGATGAAATCACTGGAAATTCGTAATTTGAGGCTTTGAGCTATCCAAGCCCATCGTCATCGTGATTATATATCATTTGTGCACATTTGAACTGACCATGCTAGAATTTGAAGGCATATAATCTATCATGGAAGCCAATATTCCGTTAGTTCCGAATTGTTGTTAAATATATGTGCTGGATATGTGTATAGCCTAAAGTTAGTTTATTTCTGAAGTTTCGTAATTCCAGTAGCTGTCTGCACTGTTTCCTACCAAGTTACATAGCAGAAAATGTAGCTACTTCTTACTAGGGCTAGGATATTTGATATGATTTATGATTGATTTATTGCACTATAATGCCTATACAAATCAGAGGTGTGACAAACATGACTAATCTAGGCATCTCTCCTTTTTGTCAATAATTAACAGGGCGATAGTAAGATAACATCAAAGGCTGATGGCTCTGTTAAAAAGGATGCACTCAGTCATGGAGGAACAACTAGCTCAAGTGCGCAAGGGGTTAGTATGTCCATTTTCTTTCTAATTTATAGTATTGCGGAAAAACTGAGCTATGCGCGTTCTTTTTAGATGGTCCAACAAGTAGCATACAACCAAGGAATGGTTTATATGCAACCTCAGGTGATTATCTTGTATATGTTTGATCATGTATTAGTCAGTTACGTAATATGGCCCGGACTTGATGTTTAGCGTGGTTCTAGCAGCAAATAGGCATAGTTGGTGCCTGTGAGATGTTCTCTCCCGGTTATGCTGTAGTTTGTCTAGACTCAGCAGCTTGATGAATTCTGTTAAAGCTGACTGTTCTGTAATTGCTATCTTGTGAAAATATTTTCTTCTCCACTAGTGGAATACCAAATCATTAGGCATAAGCTGTGCTTACAGTACTTCTAGTAACTGCACAAATGATAGTTCCTCTGGTAAATATCTTGTGATAATATACCATCTTGTTGCTGTGGCCAACTATCCATGTCCTCATGCTACTAAATACTGACACTGGGAAAACTTGATGGTCGATACTGCACAAAATCAGGTTTGTTTGATCAGGACACGAATGTTGTATACCGCTAAGTTTTGTTTGTTCTCTTAGAAATGCAAAACTTTTGGATATGTTCTATGTGTCATGTTCAGCATATCATGCACTATTTATCTGTTTTTGTTTGGCATCGCGAACTGGCTTCCTCATCAACACTGAATACATATCATTGTAATTGTGTACTTGCATCTGCTATCTGTATATTTTCTGATAGTTTTTTTTCGTGTGCAGTACCATAATGGTGACATCGCAAACTGAAGATATGGACCTTCTCGGTGATGGCTGCTGCTCTGCAAGGTACTTTTCACCTCAAAGACCTACAACGTCAATGAATTATATGATATTGTGCCCTCTTATGTCTCATGCTTTTATACATTTCCAACACAGGTTGGTTTTTCGTCGGTTCCTCTGAGTACACCTCTTGGAGAGCACCAGGCAGTTAAGGAACTTAGTACCCCCATTAGGCTCGTGTAGGCTTTGTATTCGTCTGCCAGAACTGATGCTCCGAAGTGACAAGGCTGCTTCGTAGGTGTAAATTGCTTTTTCCTGAGTGTGATTTAGCATCCTTGTTGTATGTTGTATATTTTTTTATGATAATTTAACAATTTGGCCTCTTGGCCGTCATTTGGTTCCATATGGTTTTTATTGGGGGAGGATAAATCTAGTGTAATTTGTCGTAAACTAGTAGTATCAAGCTTTGAGAAGAGTTGCTCTCGTTGTCACAGACTCCTTAGAGCATCTCCACCGGGAGCCTCCAAATTCGTGTCCGGCACCCCCAATCGAGGGCCAATTGGGGGTGCCGGACATGTGTCCGCCCAAATTTTGGAGGCCGCCCACAGCGGCACACCCCAAAGGCCCACCCCCAAACGGTCCTAGTTTTGAGCATTAGATCGAACACCTTGTGGGCGCACGAACCGCCGCCGGTTAACCGCCGCCTCGCTTCGGAACACGGCGGTTCGTGTGGACGTGCAACCGCCGCCGTGTCGCTTCGGGGTTGCGTTTGCACCGCTTCGCAGCAATATAACCATCCTCGCCGGCCGCACGTCGCTCACATTCTCTCCGCGCATCGCCGCCCACAACTCGCTCGCCATGTCGTTGCCTGAGAAGGAGGCCGTGGTGGCCGATCAAGAGCAAGAGAAGGAGGCTGTGGTGGTTGATCAGGAGAAGGAGGCCGTGGTGGCCGCCGATCAGGAGCAGGAGGACGTGATCGCTGCCGATCAGCATCAGGAGGCCGAGGTCGATCATGAGCAGGACGGGGAGGCCAAACACAGGAACAGGATGGCGAGCTCGCAACTCCATCCCCGGCACGCCCTGCTTTCTCACCGTGGGAACCTTGGTCCCCGTGGCCGTCCCGTGTGGCTGGCGCATATGCAGGACCGGCCGTCCCCCAGGCACCAGAACCGGAGTGGCAGCCGGGAACTCCAGACACGGCGCCGGCGGACGACGGGCCTGGAACACCGCCACCCAAGGCTGACTCCATTGACGAGGAGTAGTTTTCTTAATTTCTAGTTGCAATCTTATGTAATAAGTAGATTCATGCATTAATAAAAGTCTCCAACGCCGGATTAGAAGAACCAAATCACAGCCATGACATAGTTTCGACCGCGCCGGAGAACAAGTCTCCAACGCCGGCCATCAAAAAAGGTTCAACCGCGCCGGAGAACTAGTCTCCAATGCCGGCCATCAAAAGGGCGCCCCTTCAGTCGCCTGACTTGCCGAAGGTGGGAAGCGGCTTTGCGTAGCTCGACCTGGCTCAGCGGCGGCGTGATCACCGGCATCGCAAGCTCCTGCGGCTCCCGCTTCATCGCCTTCTTCTTCGGCCCCGACGACGCCAGCGGCTTGCGACCCTTGGGTTTCGAGAGGCCGACGAGCTTTGGCGGCATGGTGGCGGAAGGCGAGGAGCTCGCGGCGGCGACCCAAGGGTTTGGGAAATGGAGGGAAGATTGAGAATTTTGGCGCCGGGGCCGGCAATGTAGAGGTAGGGGAATTGGGCACGGCGCGTTGTGCGTATGACGGGCGGGCCACCCCTGTCGAAAGCCATGTCCAAGTATGGAGGCCCTTTCGGGGGTGCCGAACACGAATTTGCTCGGGGCCACCTTTTGGAGGTGTCGCTGGTGGGCGATTTTGCCGTCCGGACCCCATTGGGCCTTTGTGGGGGTCATTTGGAGGCCCCGGTGGAGATGCTCTTACGACAGCTGGTGTGGCCCGTGAGAAGAATTCATTTTACAGTCTTCTGCTTGAATTCAACAACCTACTACTTGGCCTCTGGCTCACTACTATACACTAGTAATCGAGCACGTGCACATGCACGTAATAATAAGTGTGTGGATGTATACTTAAATAAACAAAGAAAAAATTGCTCACAAAATGATGGTGTGGCGAACAATTTTTCATAAAACAACTCGTCGTAGGCACTTGGTATGCCTCACACTGCACACGCTGACCGCCGCCAGGCATGTCCTCATCCTCGTCGTAAGCTTTGTTGTTGCTGCCGCCTCCTCATCTCCTCCTCAATGTCGATGTCATAAGCCATAGTCTCCTCGCACTCGTCCAGCTCCATGTCCGTGTACTGCGACGCGGGCTTGGGCGGGAGGACGGTCTCGAGGGCCTTGCACTGGTCCGGGTTCAGCGAGTCTAGGAAATCCACCGTGAAGTGGATGTAGATCTTGCCCTTCATGAATGGCCTCTGGTACATGGGCATGCCCTCGTCGTTGATTGCCTTGAATGAATCTGAAAGAAACATTACATGATCAATTAGCATCGTTGAAGAAAAATAAACTGAACGACCACTTGGTTCAGGCAAAGCAAAGGTCTCCCACTTACCAGGCTTGACAACTTCACCAGGGTTGGTCTTGATGAGCAACTGCCTGCCATCTAAATGGGTCAGAACATATTGGAAGCCACACAGGGCTTCGGTGAGGGTCAGAGTGTGCTCATAGGAAAGGTCATCTCCCTTCCTCTTGAACTTGGGATGCTCCTTCTGCTGTAGGACGAAGATGATGTCTCCAGTGACAGTATCAGGCTGCACAACAAGCAAACAATTAGTCACAGAAATAGACAGACAGACAAAGATCTCTGTACTTCAAGTTCTACTGCACATACCGCTTCATCGGCCTCACCGGGGAAGGTGATCTTCTGGCTGTGCTGCATACCCTTCTCGGCCACTACCTCCAAAACCTTCTTCTCTTGCACTGTCCACATCGATCCTTGTCACTGATGGTCTCACCAGTTCCCCTGCAGTCGTTGCAAGGCTGCTGCATTTGCTGAATCATTCCTGGTCCCAACTCCCAACTGGCGTATTTGCATCTTATATCCAGCTCCCTGGCAATTGCCACACTTCATGGAAGCTCCAGACTTTGAGCCCTTGCTGTAGTAAGTACACAGCACAGTCAGAATTTTGAGCTGGGTCACAACACTAAATGTGATATGACGTCACAACAAAAAGCAGCAGGACTTACCCATTGCACTTGGGGCAGAGCACATTGCGTGAAAGAGAGAGCTTCTTTGATGTGCCATTGTACAATTCCTCAAGGGAAACCTTTAGAGGATGAACCACATCCTCACCCTTGCGCCGCCTGTGTCTGCTGCTGCCGCCACCTGAAGAATTAACACAACATGGCCGTGAATTTGGGTCACAACATTGGCAGAACAGAATGACAAATCAAGTTATTTAGTGTTGGACATACCTCCGAAGGGGCTACCACCAGGAGTATTGAAGAATGACTGGAAGATGTCAAATGGATCATGCCCTCCACCTCCACCTCCCATCCCCTCCTTGAGAGCATCCTCGCCATACTGATCATAGATCTCTCTCTTCTCAGGGTCACTCAGAACCTCATAAGCCTGAGCTAGCTCCTTGAACTGCAGTGGCACGCACTATTGTTAGTTCTCCAACTAAGCCAAAAAGCAATCGTGTCACCAAACAGATAAACGACACAAGCAACAGTTCCAACACAGATCGATACAACAAAGGCATCACTTCTCAGTTTTGGTACTAATTCAGTAAGTTTGACAGACAGTAGGTTGATATACGGCAATAGGAATTAAGCAAGCTCCAATCAGCCAGTATACGTTCAGCAAACCCATGACAGAATATTTGAATAAAAACAACAGCTGCATTCTGAACAATGGAATTGATCAAGCATCGACTGCTGAATTGCTTATACTGAAGCTGGCTACTGCTCCTACGTCAATAGCAAGTCTGCCATGTAAAGCTCCTAACGAATTGGTTGATTAATAATCATCCAAATCATCAATTACAGTTTCAAGAATGTGAAGCAGCTTCTGTTAAATTAATCAATTACTATGCATCTACAAGCATCAATTGCAGTTTGAGGCATGTGAACAGTTACGAAAACAGATGAACAAGGACAATCTCACAGATTCATACTGAATGCTAAACAGATGTTGTCTAAATGTGAATTAAACAGCCGCGCGCTATCCTAATAATCTAACATCGGGCACACATCCAACGATTCCAGCCCCTAAACCAATCGAATCGGCCACAGATCTGCCACCTCTCAAGTCTAGATCACCGCACCAAATCGACCCGCCTAATCAACCCCACGGACAAGAACAGATCGGTTATCGGTACCTTCTCGGGGTCGCCGCCCTTGTCGGGGTGGTTCTTGATGGCGGCCTTGCGGTATGCCTTCTTGAGGTCGTCCTGGGACGCCTCCTTGGGCACCCCGAGCACCTGGTAGTACCGCGAGTTGTCGCTCTTCTTCGGCGCGCTGCGCCCGAACATCTTGCTAGTCGCGTGTGGTGGTGGATTTGGCGGCAGCTAGGTGGCCTTGACGCGGCAGGGCGGGGCGCCCAGCCCAGGGGTGTGTGAGAGGGAGACGCGGCGGCGGCGTGCCCGAAGGCGGCATCGCATTCCGAGGGAAGTGAGCGTCGCGTTCCCCGGCAGCGGCGATCTAGGAGGAGGCGGCAGCGCTCCGGGTATCCGTCCGGTGGAGAGCGCGGTCAGAGAAGATCGAGGAGGGCGGTTTTACGTGTGTCACTTCGTGGGAGGCGCGGTTTCTCCTATGGACTTGTTTTGCGCTCAACATGTTTAGCGTTGCTAAACACTTCGTGGGAGGCGCGTCGCTCCGCGTCGGGCGACTCGGGGGCAAACCAACCGCCGAGCCGCCGGCCACCCCTCCCCTCCACCCCTTCTCCCGTCGCTGCCGGAGGAGGCCGTCCGACGGCGGACGGCGGCGGCGGGATGCTCCTGTCGGTTTCCTTTCAAAAAGTAGAGTAGTGTCCCCGCGTCCATCGCTCAGATTGGATCAGCAGTAGAGTTCCGGCCGGCGGCCGGCGGCCGTCCTTGGACCTTGATCCATGCATGCATGGCTATGCTCAGATGCATTGGCCGCTTGCGTGAAGGGCATGGTGCTAATCCTCCAACGCTCAGATTGGATCAGCAGTGGAGTTCCGTCCGGCGGCCGGCGGCCGTCCTTGGACCTTGATCCATGCATGCATGGCTATGCTCAGATGCATTGGCCGCTCGCGTGAAGGGCATGGTGCTAATCCTCCATCGCTCAGATTGGATCAGAAGTGGAGTTCCGGCCAGCGGCCGGCGGCCGTCCTTGGACCTTGATCCATGCATGGCAAGGCTCAGATGCATTGGCCGCTCGCGTGCATGGCATGTCATGGTGCTAATCCAACAACCGGCGCTCGGTGGCCTCTGCCTGATGCCCTGATCTGATGGTGCGAGATGCCCACAATCACGGTTGAGGGCCGATGCAAATCTCTTCAGCGCCAAACATCATCGACAACATCAGATCCTGCACCGCCGTCTCGGTTTAAGTGTGGCCGGAGATTTAGATCTTCGGGTATGGATCTCTGCCTAGTCGATGGAGTCCCGCTTTGGATTGGTTTCAACCACCAAGCATGGCGACACCATCGTGGGCGGCGAAGACGTGAAGATCAGCGCGAGAGACAGGGTTGGCCTCGAGCGAATCTGCTGAATCATGACGTCTACCTGATGATTGTCCTCTTGATTGGAGGTCTAGTAAAGGTGATTCGAGTCTTTGACGACGATGAGGAACTTGCTTGGAGCTTCAGTACTCGTAGCAGCGGTATGTAAGTGGGGGCGTCGGCACAGGTGAAGTTCAAAGTCTTATCTTTCAGGATGAAAATCTAAGGTCTGGCCTTAATTGGTTGTGCCTGACAATGGTCTTGTTGAAGACATTGTTTTGAGAGGGGGACTATCTCCAGGGTGAAAACCCAAGATCTTCGATCGAGCGACGACGGCGCTTGTGCACTGTTTCCTTCTTGAAGGCGTTGTTTTTGGAGAACTTGGACATCAGGTGTTGTCTTGGTGGTGGTTGTGCTGCTGCTATAAGTATTGTAACTCTGTAGCGAGACTTTTCTTTTTTAGTTTCTTTTTCTTACTGTTTTTCGGCTGTGTGCATCCGTAATACCCTACGTTATTACGTTGTTGCAGAGGCTGGGTGTAATTGGTATCTACGCGATATTAATATATACTCTTTATCTAAAAAAAAATGTTTAGCGTTAAACATTAGAACGTCGTGGACCGTAGGATAATCTTGTTGTACGGTCAAGATCGTCTGAATCTCCGCCCTTTGGGTTTTTTTATATTAGTCTAGATGTGAAGCGAAACAGACTGGCTCGCAGTAGCTGTAGGTAAGTAAAGACGAGTTGTCCAGTGCGACGATTTAGAGCACGGGCAACATGGACTTTTTTTTGAAAATTCGAAAAACGGCAATTCAAAGTTCCAAAAATTTCTATAAAAAATTCCTATATATAGTAAATGATGTATTCTACCAGCGTTCAAAAAATCAATGTAAAATACTTCCCATTCTGAGCTGCACAGAAATGGTAAAAGTATGGATCTGAGAGTAGTAGCAGTGCAGATTTTGAAACCTCCAAATTTGTCAGATTGTCATTTTTGCGTAGCTCAGAATACCAAACATTTACCATTGACATTTTGCTAACGGGTGGAATACATCATTGGCCGCATGTGTAGTCCGAGCTCTAAATGTCTTTTAGAATTTTTGTAAGTTCAAAATGTCGTTTTCAATTATTATTTTGAAGGCTATGAGTAGCCTATGCTCTAAAGACAATTTCTGTGAGTTGTCTGCCTATGTTGCCCCAGAAAAAGCCTCCTTTTGTTTGCTACTCCCTCCGTTCGGAAAAGGATGTCACAAAAATGGTTTATCTATAGTTCATTTTTGTGACATCCTTTTCCGAACGGAGGGAGTACATTACCGGTGTTGCTCAGGAGCATCGGTACCTCTCTTTCTCTCATAGAAAGAATTTGGTGAAACGCATATACAGCAGTGCCATAAAGAGAGGGGGAGAAAACACACCCACTGCTGCTAGCTTCAAGCAACAAACCATTTCCATCAGGAGTATCGTTGTGACCGTGAGGCTCCAAACCAAAATTACCCAGCCTACTGGGCTCTACAGGCTCCAACCAAAGTATGCGCAAAGCTTCAGACTGAACTCCAGCCCATGACTCCAAATATGAGAAACTAGACATGTACAAATGTACTACTCCCTCCGTTCTAAATTAATTGACTTCCATTTGTCCACGTGTGAATGTATCTAGACATGTTACAAGTATAGATACATCCACATTGAGACAAATGAAAGTCAATTAATTTGGAACGGAGGGAGTACTTACTAAGCTCCCAGGAAATGCCCTCTAAAAAAAACAGCAAATGTTGCGCCAATTCCCAGGTTTCGCGTGCGAAAGCAGTTTAATCACACATAAATAACAGGGGAACGGTTAAATTATGACAGTAAATATATGAACCATGATCGAAAAGGGAGAAACGACCTCCTGAACACAGCCAGTATACAAATGACAATTAATAATACAAGAATTATGACATCCCTGCAGATTGACCACACTAAAAATGTAGCAAAGAACATGGCTTTGCCAACCTGATTCAGGACACTAACCCAATGGAAGCCGCACCAAAGTTCCACAACAACTTTGTTTATGATTACACAACACACGTGTGCTTCCAACGCCAACTAGATGGATGTGAATATATGGAAGGTGCCAAATATGCTAATGCGCTAGCTAACCTAATTGCACCGCGACGCTAGAGTCAGACTCCTGTGTTCCTATACAAAACACAACATCCAGATGGGAGGGACCCCGGTTGAGCACATTACCTCAGTATCCACACAAACAAGAATTCGGTGTGAGCTCGCTGGTCTGTTCGGTTACACCACCCACTTGTGCGTCAGCTGCCTTAACCGTGGCGCCTTTTGTAGATTTCTCATCTGGCGCTTCAACTCTTGGCCGTTGCAACTTTCTCATCTGGTGCTTCAACCTTGGCATCCTCCACGGTCTTCTCGGCTGTCGTGGCTTTCTCATCTGATGCTTCAACCGTGGCACCCTCCACAGGTTTCTCGGCTGTCGTAGCTTTCTCATCCGGTGCTTCAACCGAGTCATTTTCCACGGGTTTCTCAGCTCTCGTAGCTTTCTCATCTGGCACTTCCACCGTGGCATCCTCATGAGGTGGTTCAACAGCAACACCTTCTACAGTTCTCTCAACTGCTGTAGCTTTCTCCTCTGTTGCTTCAACCAGGCCATCCTCTACAGCCTTGTTGGCTGTTGTAGCTTTCTTATCTGGTGCTTCGACCGTGGCATCATCTATAGTGTTCTCGGCATTTGTAATTCTCCCATCTGCTGCTTCAACAGTGACACCCTCTGCAGTTTTTTCAGCTGTCGTAGTTTCAGCATCAGGTGCTTCCACTGCAGTTTCACCTTCAGTGGTCTCACCAGCTAGTGCTTCAGTTAGGTCTTGAGCAGTGTCAGCTTCTGCTGCTGTGCCCTCTTGTTCTATTGATGGAACTTTGACTTGCTCAGTTGCAACTTGATCTCCCGATTCTTCAGTAAAAGCTTTATTTTCCAACTTCACATCACAAGGAATTTCAACTGATGCTTCTTTTGGAGCTTCAATTTCCATTGCTTGCTCAGTTCCATCTTGTTCCACTGGTTTTTCAGTTGAACTCTGAGCTTGCACCCTAGTCTCTTCTGGAAATTCCTTCCCAGTATCAGCCTCCGTTACTCTTTTGTCATTCTTCTTTAGAGGTTCCTCCCTAGCTGGTTCGATCGCACCAACTACCTGAACTGCTCCAGTTGCAGCTCCAGACAGGACGATCTCTGATTGATCTTTTAGTACTGCTTCATCCTGAGAAGCTTGCTCCATTGTGCTAACTTGTTGAGATGACTCCTGGGCAATTGTTTTAGCTTGTGCACTATGTGCAGCTGTTGCAGTTTGGTCAGATGGCCCAGTTAGCTCAGCATCAATTTGTCCTGTTTTCTTGACCATGTCAGCTTCAGGTTCGCAAGCTTGCTGGACGGTCTCAACTTGTTCACCCGATGATTCTTTTACAGGTTCAGCTTGGCATGTTTTCTTGATGGTCTCATCTTGTTCACCCGATGATGCTTTTACAGCTTCAACTTTCTCAGTTTTGTTGACCTGATTAACTTTCAGAGTATCCAGTGAAGCTTCGGACTTATTTGGACCTAGAGAAAAGACATCATGAAATGGTTTAAGCATGCAATATTGTTGAAGTTGTGAACTAACTTTTATTTAAATATAAACAGGAGTGTTTACCAGGAGCCTCCGGGGCATGATCTCCAGGGCGCGCCTCAGGCTTATTCGGTTCTGATACTCCTAGAGAAAACGGCATATTCACAAGACGATAGCTACGAAGCGAAGGACCAAAAGTGCTATACTTTCCAGCGACGCTGAAAGCCCTTTCAGCATCAGCACGTTTCTTGAAGACAACTTTAACAGTATTTGTGTTCTTTTGCACTTCAGTTTCTGATTCTTTCAGTGGCCCATAGCGACCAAATATCTTGATCAGATCAGTTTCTGAGGGAAGAGCAGTTGACCTGGCAAAGCTTAAAACAAGTGCAGTGGGCTTCCACTCGTCGACTATCTTTTCGTCGACGTGGATAATTGATCTTTCTATCACTTGTATCTGTTTCTTAGGAGCCACCTCTTCAGGCTGTACAGACGGCGAATCTGTGTCGTATAATGACTTGCGCTTACGCCTTGGTCTCGTGTTGGTAGCAGCTCTTTTGAGGCTATGAATCGGATGATTATGTAAACTCAAACCAGACCAGTAGGAGTCCAGCATATGATCAGTTGCCGTAGAGTCCTGCATATGATCAGTAGTCTCTGGCTCGGGAGAAGGTAAAACCTTCTTCTTTCTCCCCCTCTTTGATGCAGTTTTTTCGATAACGTTTGCTTCCGTAGTAGCAGACACAATATAATTCCTGTAATCACTGAAGTAGCTAACTATCAGTGGTGAGGAATCATATCTGTCCATTGGCTCTACGGCAACTGAGCAGAGCTGTGAGAATAACTCCTTGGGGTCCGCAATAAGATGCCTATGCATGCGTCTTCTCTTTGCGCACTTCTCCACGGTGAGTTCCTTCGCAGCATCATCACTGGAGACATCAAATTCTGCATTCTCTGCTTCAGCGGTATTTTTATAAACTGCAGGTTCATTCTGAGACTTCCCAACGGACGAAGATCCTGTCAGCTGGTTTGCAGCTCGCCGAATGCACTCCCCAATCTTGAAAGAACCACCAAAAGCTGCAGTTGGTGATTTCGTGCCTGAATCTTCTAACGACTCAAGACTCCTTTTCTTATCATAGTCCTTAACACTTTGTGGAGTGTTATAAGAAGCATTATTACTGGACACACTGGAGGCGCCCTTCAAGCTATCCTCAGGCCTGTGTTTACGAGGTCTCCCCCTTCCTCTTTTTGGCTTGACTTCGGTAGGAGGCACTTCAGTAACGACAACTTCCTCAACAATTACATCATCGGTAGGAGGTGTATCGACGACATCCTCAACCCATGCACTGCCAGTCTGGAACGACGCAAGTTCAGGGCATCCCTTAGATCGATAGAGAGATGTAAGCTGAGAACAAGCTATCACTAACTCCAGCAGATCACCACCTTGGCCAGGGAGTAGAGCCAGCGACTTAATATAATGAAGGAGGCTTTCTGGACTAAAAGATGTCAAGATCTCATTCCGGTTAACTGATGAGCAAGTCACCCCATCCTTGAGCCCAGCATTCTCAACCATATACGACATTCCATTGTCAGAGAGCTCCTCCGGCAGACAAGAACAGCTCATCCCCGACAATATCCGCCTCGAAAGCTCTTCAAGCGCATAATTAACAGAACCGACAAAGGCATCTGCACTACTCTGCTTCTCCATTTGTGAATAGTTTGTCACAAAAGGCTTCAACTGGGACTCGTCACACCACGCAAAACTGTTGTCACCGAAATAGGCAACCAAACGACTACCCTTCTTCTGGTGCTTCAGCGCCAACTCGGACGCATTTGAAGGGTCAAAAATCTCGCCAGGCCACCAAGGGTGGCTTTTCACTTTGCCCCAGACAAGATCGGAAACTCGAAACCCGTCTTGGTTGTCAAGAGGAGGAAGGGAGTATCTGGCACACTGAACGGCACTCGCCGGTTCCCCATTCTCTGTTCCCTCATCGAAATGCGCCACACCATTCTCATCTCCTACCACAGGGGTTGCATCGACATGATTTTCCTCGAGTTCACTGGGTTCTGAAATGGAGAGTTACAGAGTATTATTTGGCAGCAAGGGAAGCTAGAGATAAGCAGTACTGCATGTAAGTGACCGGAGGCTCCTTACCAGCAAAATCTCCTGTTGGAACCGGCTTCCTCTCCGTCTGGCCTGCCAAGGCTCCAGCTTCTGCTTCCAAATTGTCGCCGCCATCGAGCTCCCGTGCAACCACCATGCCAGCTGCCTCCGTGGCGTACAGCGGATCAGCCGCCGCTGCCGCTGCCGCTGCCGCCTCATCTCGAACACCATCCGCCGCCGTCAGCACGACGCCACCCCCCGCCGCCGCAGCCCCCTCCTCCTTCACCTCAGGCACCTCTTCTGAGGCTTCTGTCATGGTCACATCGGAATCTCCCGCCGGTCCCGAGCTCGCCCCCGCAGCCCGTTCCTGCTTCGGCTCCCCCGGATCCGAGGCCGCGACGGCCACAGGGCTCGAGCTCATCGAGCACCGGGGCGGGGAACCTGGAGGATTTGCAAGCGGGAAAAATCAGCGGAGGAGCTCGAACGAAATTCCCCCCGCCTCGGCTCGATCTGGGGAGCCGCGGGGCGGGCGAAACCCTAGGCGGGGCGGATCGGCGCGGGAGCTCGGGAATTTACCTGGCGCGCGCGGGCGGGAGGAGGACGGCGGGGATGGGGACCGGAGGCGAGGCGCGGAGGAGAAGGAGGCGACCGATGCGGGAGCGAACAGGGGAGTGTGCGCGCTGCGTGCGCCCTAGCGAGAGAGAGCTCTGCTGAGCTAGTCGCGTGCTCCAGGGAAGGCTCAGGATTGACTCCAACGGGTCGACGCATCGAGTCCGCGTCGGTCCGTTCCTGTCCGCGAGGGCCAAAAAGACGGCCCAACGGGGCGACGCAAACGGACCGCGCGTCGCATTTTGATCCGCCGCGCGTCCGCCCCGACGCATCCCTGGCCCATGTGACGCCTCGTGTCCGCCCGTCCCCACCTGGCAGCGACCCCGCGCCGGTCAGCCTCCCCTGGCCCTGGCCCAGTCCTTTTTAATGGCAGGGGATAGGGACGGCAGCCCCCACCTACCCCCACCCACTCACTTCACTCCACCACTGCTCCCTCTCCGGCGACCAAACCCCTCCCAAACCCTAGCCCTCCCGCCGCCCAGCTCGCCGCGATGCCGCGCCGGTGGTGGGGCAAGACCAAGAACGACCACGAGGCCTCATCGTCATCAGGCCGCCGCCGTCGCCGCACGCGGTTGCCCACCCCGACGCCATCCCCTGAGCGTGCGCCCTTCCCCGCCGTGTTCCAGCTCGCGCCGCCGGGCGCGGCGGTGCGCGAGCGCGTCTACGTGCGCAAGGAGGACTGCCAGTGGTACTGGGACCACGCAGTCCCGTTGCCGTGGCCAGATGCCAAGCTCCCAGAGCATTGGCATCTGAACCCGCAGCGCATCCCGGTGCCCCCGATACCGATGAGCGACCGGGCACGGGAAGAGGAGATCGATCGCCGCCGCCGCCGCCTCCCCCGCGAACTCCGGAACGACCCCGCGTTCGCGGCCACGTCCCGCAACTGGACGGAGTGGTTCCGCGACGAGCACAACCTGCGGCGGCAGACGCTGTACACGAGGGCGCCGACGCCGCCATCTGGGCGGTGGTCTCCGCCACCGCACACACTGCGCCGCGACGCGCCGCCGGTGCCGCGCCGCCAGATGCGGATCGGGTCTCCGCCACCGCCCCCTGCGCCCGTGAAGACGGAGCCGGAGCTCACGGAGGAGGAGCAGTTGGAGGCCATCAGGCTGGACTCCCTCAGGACAATGGCGGAGGACGAGGAGCGGCGCTGGGCGCTGGTCCTCGCCCAAGTCGCCGAAGAGCAGCAGGCGGCGGCTGTCCTCGAGCCCAGGAGCAGTGGTACGAGGACATGGAGGTGGAATTGCCGCCTCCACCTCCGCTGCCGCAGGGGATGATCCCGCAGCGGTGGGTCTTCAACGGCCACGACTGGGAGGTCGCACAGGAGGCGCAGGAGCCGCCGGCCGCCGTCCCGCAGCGAGGAGGGCCGCCGGCGCACCTGTGGCAGGAGCCGCCGTACATCATCCTCGATGATGATGATGAGGAGGACAAGAAGAAGAAGTAGAAGCCCGCGAAGGGCAAAAAAATTAGGCTAATATTTTTATTTTGAAAATATTATGTAAACAGGCCGTTTGTGGCCTATCTCCCCTAACTATCAATGAAAAAGGCCCATATAGGGCCTGCTTAGTTGCAAAAAATACTACAGGGCGGACATGATGCGTCGCCCCGTTGGGGGCACTGGCACCAAGGGCGGACAGGGCCGGACTGGGCCTGTCTTTTTGGCGACGCAAACGGACCAAACGCGGACCAAACGCGCGTCCGCTTGCGTCGCCCCGTTGGAGTCATCCTCAAGCAGCAGTGTGTTACCGTGGTGGTGGGGTGATGGGCGAGAGCGAGGGAGAGCACCAGGGATCTGATCTGATCGGGAGGGCCTTCAACTCCTTTTTTTTTTTTTTTGATTTTGCCTTCAACTCCTTTACTTTGAGACACAAGGAGGGATACTCGCAAAAGAAGAGACAAAGGAGGGTGTGTAGATGCATGGGCGGCCCGGCCCGAAAGCCCGGCCCTTCACATTTGTGCAACAAGCCCGAAGGCCCAAAATTAGGTGATTTTAACATTTTACAGAAAAAATATATATCTCCTATCTAAAAAGCGAATTTTCGTTCCTTAGCCTGCCACCTAAAGCAATCAGTCAAAACCTTTCGTCCTACTTACCTCGTACGCCCACCCACGTCAGTTTTTTCCCGCACGCACCATCGTCAAAAGCTGATCGCCCAGCACTAATTGCTGAAATCAATTAGTACATCCTCCAGCACCTTCCCACACGGGCATATGTATATCCTCCAATCAACGGGATGGCACAATCAACGGGATGGCACTATCAACTCAATATATTACATTAATGATGCACGCGTTGAAGGTAAGAGCCCAAGCATAAATATGAGAGACCCGCATCAGCTTGAAAACACACCAGCTCCATTCCGTCCCATGGAGAGTCCAAGCATCCTCCTTCGTCCAGGATCGAAGAGGGTTGTAGCTCCTCCGCCTTACCCAGCCCCCGTCGTTTTGCCCCCGTCGTCCAGGAGGTCTGGAAGGTATTACATTCGCAGTTCTTTACCCTGTACCAGAATCAATCTAATTATTATATGTACATATGTAAACAGGGATGGTGAAGAAATGCATTTTCACAGCTTGTGGAATATGGCGGCCAAGATTGAAGAGACAAGACGTCGAAATAAGGTCTACAGTGCTGTCCTCATTGATTTATCTCTCCTATCTCTCCTATCTAAAAAGCGAATTTCGTTCCTTAGCCTGCCACCTAAAGCAATCAGTCAAAACCTTTCGCCCTACTTACCTCATACGCCCACCCACGTCAGTTTTTTCCCGCACGCACCATCGTCAAAAGCTTATCGCCCAGCACTAATTGCTGAAATCAATTAGTACATCCTCCAGCACCTTCCCACACGGGCATATGTATATCCTCCAATCAACGGGATGGCACAATCAACGGGATGGCACTATCAACTCAATATATTACATTAATGATGCACGCGTTGAAGGTAAGAGCCCAAGCATAAATATGAGAGACCCGCATCAGCTTGAAAACACACCAGCTCCATTCCGTCCCATGGAGAGTCCAAGCATCCTCCTTCGTCCAGGATCGAAGAGGGTTGTAGCTCCTCCGCCTTACCCAGCCCCCGTCGTTTTGCCCCCGTCGTCTAGGAGGTCTGGAAGGTTTTGCATTCGCAGTTCTTTACCCTGTACCAGAATCAATCTAATTATTATATGTACATATGTAAACAGGGATGGTGAAGAAATGCATTTTCACAGCTTGTGGAATATGACGGCCAAGATTGAAGAGACAAGACCTCGAAATAAGGTCTACAGTGCTGTCCTCATTGATTTATCTGTACTCCTATCCTCCATGGCCGTAGTCGGCAGCGCCGGGACAAGGAAGAGGCGGCACGAGGAGCTTGTGGAATATGACGGCCAAGATTGAAGAGATGTGAAAAATCTACCAAAACAGTAACGAAATGGCGCAGGTCAACCAACGGATTAAATTGCCCTGATTACATGTTGTGTTTCAATATACCCACGAAATCAATAAATTCTTAATCAGCAATAAATTCTCAATCAAAACTGTACCCATATTATTAAATGGCGCTGACTACATGCTGCGTTTCCAACTCCATATAAGTGTTGAGTCGATTCGACCCATCCCCTCTAACCCTAACCATCCCCATGGCATCTCGATACCCAGCTCCAAAAGGGTGACGGCGCCGGAGCCAGAACCAGAGCCATTTCCGGCCTACTCGCATCCTCCTATCAATATGTAATCCTATGGCTTACCTGCCGTAACCAACTTATTGCTTAATTATGATTCTGTACAGCTAATATTTGATCGTTTGTTTGCAGAAATGTCATGTTTGATGAGATTAACGAAGATCACCTACATCTCTCCTTCCCTTGGGAAGCGACGGCGAAAGTTCTACGCACCCGCGTAATACAGACTGTTGATGGAAGGTTCCTCACCGTCATAATAGCTGACATGAGAGTAATCATCTTTACTCCTTTACTGTGAACAAATTATGCATATACTACATTTACGCCAAATCGTGATTTGTTTCGTTGAAATGCCTAATTTCGAGATTTCATAGGGGTGAAAATGGAGGCGATCTGTTATGAAGAACTCGTAGATCACTTCAACGAGCTAATTCAGGCTGGAACCGTCTATTCGTTTAGGCGTATAGGGTTTGAGCCGGCAGATTTGCCCTTGCCATTCACAATAGCCGTACCGTCGAACCACATCGCCGTCCTACGTACACACACCGAGGTGAGCCGTGCACGGCCGCAAACGGTCATTCCTCTGCTGCCACAACGATTCACTAGGTTCAACACGGTTTATCATCTGCGGAACAACATGCTTGCAGGTAATTATTTTAACTAATTAACTAGCATGTTCCTGTCTTGTTTCCAAGTTTAATATTTATTTTTAGATGTCATTGGACTGGTGGTATATGTAAGCAAGCTCATGAGAATGCGGTATGGAGATACATATGTACAGAACCTTCCAATCCTTGACATTGCAATTATAAACACGAGGTATGGCTTTCTTCAACATGTAATTTTACTACTTAAACAATGCGACCTCCTACTGATCAAAAGCGAACAGGCAGGAAATTGTTTTCGTACGTATATGGGGCCGACATGTGCGACAGCAAGGCGTACTGTGGAGGCATGCAGAGCACGGTTTGTGGACTTTTGCTGCCACTATGTTGGAGAAAATAAATGCAGAAGGTAATGTGTTAAATCTTATCTCGGTTCAGTAGGCCTATGATCAAGTCTAATCACATTATATAAATAATGCAAGAGGTTTGTCCACGACGGACGAGACTCGGATTGTTTTGCATGAACCTAACTATGAATTAGATGAATTTCGTGCAACAATTGACTCAGCTCCAAGGGCTTTGTGGTGCCTGATCAAAAGGGCTGCCAAACTAAGGAAGAGGCAAGCAAAGGCTGACAACCTCGTCGAAGGCACACTATATAGATGATTTAAAATAATTACATCAATTATTTTACCCCATTTATTCCTGTTTAGATATGTTCTAATGTTTTGATCCCGAAATGTACCATCGACACACCATGGCCGTTGCTTGCCGTTTAAATATGTTTCCAGTGAGTTCTGAAGTGTGTGTGTACACACTTGTTTTAATTGATTGTGATGTCCACATTGCATATGACTATGCTACCCTCCAACAAAATTTAAACGTCAGAATGTGTTTGAGTTATCCTTACCATATCAATAGCCATATTGTTTCTTGACGTGGTCACGCATAGACAGCTCATCATTTACCTGCAGTAGCATGGTGAAAATGGTCATACTCAACTCGATCACGAGTCAACCATTAAAATGACAAAATGACAGAAATATCTTGCAAAGAGTTGATACATTCGAAACCAAAAAATTGGTTCATTCGAGAAACAATATAGACCGCTGCTTTGAAGACCATTTTCAATCTGAGCTTGATGACAATGGATTCACATATCATGCTATTTTAATTCATCATGCTTTTCTTATCTCAAAAATATTTCGTATCTCAAAAATATTCCTGCATTAGACACATTACATAACCGTGACACATCGGGTAAATAAGAGCATGCATATTTGTTATAGTCAAACAAAAATATTATCGGCTAAGGCTCAGAGTGCCTGATAAGATCAGTCACCATTATTTGACCAATTATTTTTACAATCAATTCAACCTTCCAAAAGACCTGATTTACTACCTTGGGACTCTTGTCCATAATTTAGCCATATTAATTACACCTTCATTGCTATCGGATCTATTACCTTCGCTAACCATTTAGAATCAAACGCGGACGAGAACAATTGTATAAGAGATTTATTTCCTTGCGTAACCATTTAACGGTATTAATTAACCTTCCATGTGATGGGATTTATTCCCTTGCCTAATCAGTCAATCAAGCACGTAATACAAGGTACATTTAATTACCTGATCATGAATGGCAGTTTCCTAACTTAAATGCCTGCTATCTCTTGTCCATAATTTAGCCATATTAATTACACCTTCATTGCTATCGGATTTATTACCTTCGCTAACCATTTAGAATCAAACGCGGACGAGAACAATTGTATAAGAGATTTATTTCCTTGCGTAACCATTTAACGGTATTAATTAACCTTCCATGTGATGGGATTTATTCCCTTGCGTAATCAGTCAATCAAGCACGTAATACAAGGTACATTTAATTACCTGATCATGAATGGCAGTTTCCTAACTTAAATGCCTGCTATCTGAGTGATTTTTGTGTCTATATATTAACCGTCCTCGCCACCCATCGTAACCCCTCCCCAGAACCCCACCCACGGACAAGAAGTCTCAACTACGGAGTTGGGCCTTCCTGACACCATCTTCCTCACGGCCAAGTTGTCTCAAGAAACTCATCACCGAGTAGTCTCCAAGGTATGTTGCAGCCGCAGACTTATTAGAATATGGATCTAGAGAGTTTTATCATGTTTCTGTCTTGTTTCTGACGAGCTAACCCCATTAGCACCACGCACTCCATGATTGTATTTTATACTTCATTGTAGCACGTACGCATACTTGGTGATTGCGATTTTGTATCTTAGTGGATTTTGTGCGATTTGGATCTTACTTAATGCATCTGTTTCACTCCCTGCTTCCATTATCCTGAGCTTATAGAAAATATTATCGACCGTTTTATGCACATGCAGTATGGAAAAGATAGGCCCCGACAGGATGATCGTCGAAGGGAATAAAGGAGCACCAAGTTCTCCACATGTTGACGAGGTGCAATCAGACACTATAGTGCTTTATAGATCATGGAGAATAAGAGATTCTATATGACCATATTTTTCTGACATGTCGATGTTTTTATTCTTTTTTTAGATCATGGATGAGACAGAAATAAATATTGGTGATGATACAAACAATTTGAAGGACATGGACCCTGACGCCGACGCTGACAATAAAGCAGAAGGCATGGACCAAGTTGAGGTGCTGCTGGAAGAAACTACAAACACAACGACTCACACAGAATCAGAAGAGGTGTGTACTATGAATTGTCTTCTATCTATGCATACCAATATTAAAAAGTCTATCGCTGATGAGGTTCATTGTTTTTTCATGTCCATGTTTGCACCAATCTATTGTAGGTCATGGACGAGACAGAAATAAATACTGCTGATGAAGTGAGCAAATTGAAGGACATAGACCCTGATGCCGACACTATGAATAAACCAAACGCCATGAACCCCGATGAGGTGTGTACTGAGAATTGTCTTCTATTCTATGCATGCAAAAATTAAGCTTATTATTGCATAGCTCTTCAAACGAGTACAATGTTTATGCATGTTTCACATGGTTAACTCTTTTAAAAATCATTATCACTGCTACAGATGGGATCAATCTATGCTACCGGAGATAGTAAGGTTGATACTGAGATTGGTTTTACTGAACTTAGAAAATACATCATGTCCTTCCATCCTAAAACCAAATTAGTCCGGATCGAGGACCAATGGTTGACACGTGCAGATTTGGAATGTTTGCTAGAAGATGAAATATGGTTAGAGGGCGAGGTAAGCTAATTGTTCACCATGCAATAACACTTGGTGCGTGAAAATGCTGATACTTGTTTGTTATTACATTTGCTTGTGTCTACAGGTTGTAACCGGATATATTTACTACATGAGGACCCAGGAACATCTAACAAAGAGAGCGGGTGGACATGCTTGGATGGAGAATACACATATTACTGGGATATTAAAAAGAGATGGCGAAGTTCCCATAAGTCCAGCGGAGCATAAGAGCATTCTACGACGCACTCTTAATTATCTGCAACATGACATGGTGAGACTATCTACATATCTCTTATGGTTTATATATAATTTAAACTTCTTATATCTGGGTATAACCTAACTCATTTTGACAGCTCTTCCTCCCAATTAATATCACCAAGTACCATTGGTATGCATGTTATATCGATGTCAAGAAATGCCGGATACTTGTATTCGATTCATTTGGTTCTGGTGTGAACCGGTCCGACCTACAGATGACTGTGAGAATTTACTGCAATAGTACTCGTCATTCCATGCTACATAACATTAATTTTATATATATTATCATGCTCGTTTTTCTATTAACAGCTTAGGGGTCTCCAGAATCATTTTATGATTGCATCTCAAATGAGTGAGTTCGCCATGGGTGATAAATGGGTGGACCTTCAAGTAAGTCAATGGCCAGTAATCGAGCAGATCCACCATCGTGTACAATCAGATGGGTATGTTGAAACCTTACTACATGGTGAACTATGAATATCTATAATAAGTTGTTGTACTTAGTTTATCATGATCAAATATGACAGCTCATCATGCGGCTTCTTCATGTTGCAATACATGGAATACTTTACGGGTGAAGCTCTAGCACATGCTGTAACACAGGTATTTCCTATAAAATCGCCAAAGGGGATGTACATGCAATACAATGTTGCAATAAACTAATTGTGATTAATACTTTGCAGGAGGGTATCAAACCATTTCGAGAGCATGTAGCTATCGTTCTGCACGAATCCGCTTTGAACGAAATTAAAGGAACACCTGAGTATTTTAAAGCAAATGTGTCTAATTCTGATGCTTCTAATTCTGATTGTATGATCGTGGATGATCCCAAGCAATTAGACTTGGTAGATGGAGTCATATGTCGTAATCCAGTCCATATCATGCCCAATGACCCACAAGAGTTATTTGATAGACTTTGCAAGCAAATAATGTCAATTCAAGACGCCAAGTCTTTGGAGTAAGCAACATGTTAAAATAAGTAAAGATTTATTATGCATGACTATGATGATTTCTAATTCTTAACATTTGTGTTACAGGAAGGAATGGGTGCGAAGCTCAAACCTTATCCAATAGGGTTGAGTCTTAAAAAAATCCAGGACATAATTAGGATGGACCAGCCTATGGACAAAGATTGTTTCAACATGGCCATACGCTCAGTGGCATGTGACGAGATCATCCAGCACGTAGAAACTGATCTCCACTACATGGACTTGCGGTTTTGTGTAAGTTCATATGATCTTTTATTATATACAGTATCTATACCTGCTTCTAAATATATTTTTTGCTTCTAAGATGGCGATGGTCAATTCCACACGAGGTCCAAAGTGGCGCATAAAGCCAAAAGTACCGGAGCTGGCAACATTGTTCCATAGCTGGCCTGGTATAGACTACAAGATTTCTGCACGCAAAATGGTAAATATATTTTAATACTCGTTTGTGGTTTTCAACATTTATTGTTTTATGTTTTTCTAATAAATGTTGTCCCTATGAAGCTGCTTCTCCCTTATGTATCCATCGACCATTTCGTCTTGTTTTCCATCAACAAGCACACATCATGTTTATATGTGCTGGATCCTCTATCTGAATCGATGGATTTAGAGACACAACTGAGCAGATCTTACGGTTTGAAAGTGAAATTACTAAGAATTTCTTTCTACCTAAACCCTGCACTCAATTTAGCCCAGCCCGACTGGGATGATGACATTTTTTCCTGGCCACGTAAATCACCAACTGGTATTCCAAAAAGTGCAAACAGGTGAATATCTATAAAACATAAAAGCATGTTTATAACGTCCATTTACTATTTCAAGCTAACAATTTGCCGTTTATCAACAGGAATTTATCAGGTTATATAGTTTTTTACATCATGATCTCGTGGAATGGTGAAGCATTAGTTCATCCAATATGCACGGTAAGTGTTCTAAATTTCACATTTAATCATTTCCAGGAGAAAAACGAGTGCTAATTCTAAGTACTCTTTTTGTAGGATGGTTACATGCTGAGAAAGAATTTCTTGCTGCATCTGCTCAAGTATGAAAAGAATGAAGCAAAAGAGAACATCCCGCTCATTGTTCGACAGTATCTGGATAGCCTCAAGTAGTAGAGATTAGTCAGAAATTTCTTTCATGTTTGAACGATGTCAAACATTTGATTAAGTTCCTACCGCTATATTTTGCCCATGAAGTTCCTCTTCGTTTACGACTTGTACAATTTGCGTGCATTATATATGTGTACGAAATGTGTTATCTCAACTGGATGATGGGCACAAGTCAAAGTTGATCTTTTATATTTTGATCTTACATGAATGGCGGTTATGTCTTATATTTCCAGATGCTACAGTCAGTCCGCAATATGCCAATATTCATGTTAGCTTTAAATGTGATCACTGAATGATATTTAGATGCTTATATGAAGTGCATGTGTAGGACGGTAACCTACGTAAAAAATTGTTGTAAGTCTTCAGGTCAATATATGTAAATCCTATCAGTTTGCTCTGGTTGTACTGGGCACAAGTCACACATTATCTTTTGTTTTAGCTACTTTCGATAAATTATAACAAAAGGATAAGTGATGGGCTGCTATCCGGATAATGTGCCATGGCAGTGAACAACAACAAGACTAAAACATCCTGGTCATTCTGGCAGTAATTATGTATAACCTAAGAAGATCAAAATGTTACCTTGACTCCAATTTGGCACCCTTTTTTCCATCGGTTCCTTCTTCCCGCTTTCTTTTACTTCCTTCCCCTCATTGACACATTTGATATTGACAACATCAAAAATATAGACAACAGCATGAATGCATAGCCTGAACCTGACCAAGTTAAAAAACAAGTACCATCAGAATTAAGAAGTCTGTCGCAAAACATCGACTTGAATTTCCATGCAACGGGCAATTAGGCCAGTAACAATACACGCAAAACAGGTGTGCAAGGGAATAACACATTTATCAATAATATATTGCACTCAATGTGTCGAAACTGAGATTATATGGATTGTGCGAGTATTAATTATTATAAAACAAGTTTACTTATTAAAGACAAACAAATCTCTAGAAGTTCAATCATGTGACCGGTCAACTGAGTTGGATACTTGCATTGATATAATTAGATATTACAGATGCTTGGTTGCTACTATGTGTGAGTTCATCCCTGTTTGTTTTTCTTCATACTATATGTTCAAGCAACTGCAGCAAGGGATTCGCATGGATGTGCTAACTTCACGAAGGAGTTGTGGCCCAGCTCTAAGAAACGTATGCCTGGTAATAATTGGCCTGGTAATAAGATGACAGGTCACCCTCCTAATAAATAGACAGAATAATTTTCGTAGTCACCTTCCAAAAACAGGCCAATTATTCCCACGATATTAAATCAGGAAGAAGGAACAGACACGATTTCTTTCCAAACAAATCAACACACAGGCCAATTATTCCACGATATTAAATCAGGAAGAAGGAACAGACACGATTTCTTTCCAAACAAATCAACACACAGGACACAGCCCAGAGCCGGAAACCTTGCCCAAACTAAAATGAACGCCTGCGAGGCTGCGACCCAACCAGCACGCGAGCACACCACTCAGGCCGAGCTTGAGGGTGAGGACTCCATTTACCAGGGCTGCGAGGGTGCTCCACTTTCACGCGTGCCGTCGTCGAGATTCTGCCCCGTCCTCAACTTTGTTGGCGTCCATGCTTGATTAAAATCCTACCTTTTCCTTGCAGATGGATTCTCCGAAAGGGTCCAGAAAACGTACTCCTTTCGGCGACTTGTCCAACACCATCGACAGTGGTAAGAACGATGATAAAATCTGTGATGGAAATATGTGGTGCTCAATATCTGACTACATGGTGTATTTTCAATAGGTGTCGTCGACACCACTAATAGAGGTGAACCTACAGATGCGAAAGAACGCAATAGGCAACGTGCTCGGGAGCGATATGCACAGATGGATCCAGAAGAAAAAGATGAACGAAATAGAAAGCGTCGTGAAGCCTATCAACAAAAGAAAGCTCGACTATCAGTAAATACACAGGAGTCACAGAATAGTCCATCAGTACTCACCAACCTACAAAACACGCACGGTGTTACAGGTGCATTTTAGCAACCATCACACTTACAATAAAGTATATTACTGGATTCATTCATGTTATTTCCTTTATTTCTTACCAAGCAGATTCTGGTTGGAACAAGGAAAATGTGGACCCTGGTGAAAGTGGCACAACTAATATGCAATCATTTCATATTAGCTCTCAAGGGCAACAAAGCCTCCTAACTGGTAAGAAGACAACTAATTCCCTAAGAAAATGAATTCCACCATTTTTATAAACAATATCTGATGTTGTTTCATATGATGTGATATTTTTATGTAGATCCAAAGGAGCGTAAAAATCAAAAACAAAGGGAACGATATGCACAGATGTCTCCCACGAAAAAAGAAGAATCTCTTAGAAGACAACGTGAATACCGTCAAAAAAGAAAATCATCGAGGCCAGACAAGGAGAACGAGGTTATTGCTGAAGATACTGCTGAATGGCTAAGTAGGAATGACAACTACGAGAGGAGGTCTATTCATCAAGGGCAACAAATCCTCACATCTGGTATGGTAGCAACTTACTCATGCTTAACATAGATGAACTGTCGTAATTAGTCAATAGCACATAAGCTAATCTTGTGAATTTGTTTGATCATATAGAAAATAAAGTACCCAGAGGAGTTATTAATATGATATTTTGTGCAATGTAGATATAGTTGACATGCAGAATTGCAATAACGATGGACCCACGTCATCGCCCATTCAACCAGAACTCATGGATCCCGCAGAGAAGAAGAGGCAGCGGGAAAGGGAACGATGTGCACGGATGAGTACCGATGAGAAAGACAAACAACAAGCAAGAAAACATGCAGCCTATCAACAAACGAAATCATTAGCAGGTAACGAATACAAACTGTATTCGTCAACATATATCAATGATACCTTAGGGAATTCTTACTTAGCATTATCATGCCAAATAACAGAGAATATTGAAGCTAGACGCGCAAAGGATAGGCTCAAGTATGCAGATATGACTCCAAAGCAGAAGAGTTCAAAGAAAGCTCTGCGCGAGTTACGGCGCAACAGTCTGAACAAAGAATCTATAGCCATGGAGAACCCATGTTGGACCCCGGAGGTCGTTCATACTAATGTGGATTCATCTGGCTCTCATGGCTTCATACCCACATGTGATTGGCATATTCCCGAGTTTGGTGGAACCCTGTTTACATCCAATCTACTGCCCAACAAATGTCAAGGGAGGAGACCCCTGATATTGATCTTCGTAATATATCAAGGAGATATCATGTAACACCTGGAGAAAGGAATGCTTTGCTAGGTCTCCGAAATGAAGCATTCTATGAAAACTGTAACAAGCGTCGGACTAGATCATCTCATGAAAACCCATCAATCACCATGGAAGGCATAAATGGTTCTGAACAGCCAACACAATCAGCCGTCATTAACAATGGTACTGTTCATATATTCATTGTTCTAGCTATTACTCTGAACACAAGTCCTTAACAGTTGTATGATATACTTTCTTGGTGTATTCACAGAAACTATGTCTCCAACAAGAGACACTGTTGCTATAAATCAAGCACGCTCACAATCCAATGATGATGGTATTTTTTTTCTCATATTCAATCCAGGGCATATTTGAAACATGGGTCATAATTTTCATGTCGTATTCACAGAAACTATGGATCCAACACCCGAGACTGTTCATATACATCAGACCTGCTCACAAGCCAATGAGGATGGTAAATTTTGTTGCTCTTATTCATTATATTTAAAACATGGTCCCATAATTAATTATATATATATAGGTGAGGAAGATGGCGTCATATTGGAGGACGACTCGGAAGATGAGGAAGGCTACGTGTTTGCTGGACAAGGTAATTTAGTAATGTTTACCTATGTATAGTGTGTATATATTATGCATGTTTTTGGATTCATGTTGTTAACTACAATTTCAGAAGAGGACACTGATGAGGAACTCGAAGTAGATGAGGACAATGATGACTCTGATTCAACTTCAAGCGTCCCAGATCCATACGATGAGGTGTACAACAAAATGCCAACAAAAACACACATGTTGAAGCCTGTTGAGGACTGCAAATGGTGTGGTGCAAAGAAGTTCGAGCATGAGACCCCTGGGTTTTGTTGCCGTAAGGGAAATATCAAACTAGCCAACTTGGATACACCACCCGAGCTCGTGAGGCTTTGGACCAGTGCAGACCCTGATGCTAGGCATTTCCGTGACAACATCAGGTTTTTCAATGGTCATTTCTCGTTCACGTCACTGTACTGCAACCTTGATAGTGATACCACTAACACATCAATGCATCCTATCTACACATTTCGTGCCCATGGACAAATGTATCATAACATACGGTCATTTGGCAAACAATTTGGGTTGGAGCAGAGTCACCTTGAGCTTTACTTTTTTGATGACGACCCGAGATTAGAGCACAGGTATCGTAGTTGTCGCAAAGAGCAGCTAGAGAAAGACAAAGAAGTAATCGCACATCTTGTTGACATTCTTCGTGATAACCCATACTCTGAAAATCTCCGGAGTATGGGACAGGTTGAGGATATTGATGACTATCATATCACACTTAACCTTGACCCAAGGATGGATCAGAGAAAATACAATGCACCTACCACCTCAGAGGTAGCCGCTGTGTGGGTGGAGGGGAGCGAACGAAGAAGACAGTTCGAGCATAGTGTTGTCCTACAAGGGAAGAACAGAGACATCACTGGTATCAAGTCCTATCATGGATGTTATGATGCTTTGTCCTACCCTCTATTCTACCCTAGAGGCGAGCTTGGGTGGCATACAGATATCCCGAAGGAAAAGATATCTTATGATGATGTGATGAAAAAACGTGCTGCTCGTCTAGCTCGTCGTGATAACGGTCAGCCCTCCAAATTCACAGCTGATGAGACTGGCGCTGATGATGCAGGTTAGTGTTCAAAATAGTTAGTTCATGCAACTACATGAAATGCAATGTAATCTCCCCGTCTGGCACCACTCATTTTCCATTCTCTATGCAGCTGCAGGAGGCAGTCTATGTGTGTCTGTGCGGGACTACTACTGCTACAAATTCCAGATGCGTCCTGGGATATTCAACCCGTTCCTGTACGGCAAGCGTCTTTTTCAGCAGTTCGCCGTCGACACATACATCAAGATCGAGAACTCTAGACTGGACTACATATGGGGTCATCAAGATAAGTTAAGGGCGGACTTGTACCAAGGCTTAGTGGACAGCTTGCATGTCGGTGAAGGCAGAGCGGACGCCGTTGGGAAGCGTACAGTGTTGTCTACGTCATTCATTGGTGGTCCACGCGACATGAGGCGTCGCTACATGGATGCTATGGCTTTAGTGCGGAAGTACGGCAAGCCAGACATCTTCCTCACAATGACGTGCAATCCAAACTGGGATGAGATCAAGCG
The DNA here is from genome assembly GCA_947311845.1 of Poa pratensis. Taxonomy (NCBI): domain Eukaryota; kingdom Viridiplantae; phylum Streptophyta; class Magnoliopsida; order Poales; family Poaceae; genus Poa; species Poa pratensis. Next base: position 22,371,763 of record CAMZMU010000065.1, read on the forward strand.
CGAACTCTACCCTGGCCAGACACCTCAGGATCGTCCAGATCTTGTTGTCCGGGTTTTTAAGGCGAAACTGGAGGAACTTAAGGAAAAGTTGTTGAAAAAGGACATCCTGGGCAAGGTTCGAGCCTATGTGTATGTGGTGGAGTTCCAAAAGAGGGGCCTTCCTCATGCACACTTCCTGCTGATCATGAAAGGAAAATACAAGCTCACGTGTCCTGAGCAGTATGACCGTCTTATCTCAGCCGAGCTCCCGAACAAGAAGAAGTACCCAGAACTATATAAGATGGTCGTGAAGCACATGATGCATGGGCCATGTGGTGCTTTAAACCCTAATTGCCCGTGCACAAAGGGTCGTCCTGCTTGCAAGAATCACTATCCTCGGCCTTTCAATGCGGCTACCACACAGGGCAAGGACTCCTACCCTCTATACAGAAGACGTCGAGATGGTCATACCGTGATGGTTCGAAAGGAATGGCTAGATAATAGGTGGGTTGTCCCATACAATCCTAACCTCCTACGTCATTTCAATTGCCACATCAATGTTGAGGCATGCGGGAGCATAAAGGCCGTCAAGTACCTTTTCAAGTACATATACAAGGGTCATGATCGGGCATCTATCTCAATGAACGAGGCTAACAAGACAGATGGTGATGGAGGCATAGATGAGATCAAACAATATAGAGACGCGAGGTGGGTGACTCCTCCAGAAGCATTATGGAGGATATATGGCTTTCCATTGAGTAAGATGAATCCACCAGTGATGCAACTGCAGCTCCATCTTCCAAACATGCACATGGTGTCGTTCAAACAATACCAAGATATTCAAGGTGTACTTAACCGTGAAGGTGTTGAGAAGTCCATGCTTACAGAATACTTCGAGGCAAACAGATTGCACTCTCAGGCTCGCTCTATCTTGTACAGGGACTTTCCTGAATGGTATACCTGGCAGACAGGTAAGGAGAAATACTGGAGAAGAAGGAAATATGACACAGGTGGACAAGTTGGAAGAATTGTGTCCGCTCATCCAGCCGAGGGGGAACGTTACTACCTGCGTGTCCTTCTAAACAATGTCACTGGTGCCACCTCCTACGAGGATCTAAGGACGGTTAATGATGAGATACTACCAACCTTTCGTGAAGCTGCAGAGAGAAGGGGATTGATCGAAGGGGACAACACGTTGGATGACTCCCTTACTGAATCCACATTGTACGAGATGCCGTCATCTCTACGAAGGCTCTTTGCAACAATACTGGTATTTTGCGAGCCTAGCGATGTGCGCGGACTCTGGGAAAAACACTTGGAGGCTATGTCAGAAGACTACCGCCGCAACAATCCTTCCGAACTTGTAGTTGAGCAAATGGTTCTCATAGATATCAGGAATATGCTTCAGTCAATGGGCAAGGACATAAAATCATTTTCTCTTCCTGATATCGATGAAGAATTTGATAGTGCCACCGGTGTGACAAGGGAGATCTTCGAGGAGTCCACCATCGACATCAGCGATGAGGACATAAATCTATCAGACTCACTTAATACGGATCAGAGGGCGGCATATGACAAAATTATGTCTGCTGTTGATGGAGATGAGGGTGGTGTCTTCTTTGTGGATGGACCTGGAGGCACTGGAAAGACTTTTCTATACAGAGCACTGCTCGCAACGGTACGTGGGAAAAAAAAGATTGCTGTGGCAACAGCAACTTCTGGTGTAGCAGCTTCCATAATGCCCGGAGGGAGAACAGCTCATTCACGGTTCAAGATACCGTTGAGCATTGATGACGGTGGTTTTTGTAGCTTCACTAAACAGAGTGGGACTGCAAAGCTCCTACAGTCAGCGGATCTCATTATTTGGGATGAGGCTTCCATGACAAAGAGACAGGCTGTGGAGGCACTGGACAACAGTATGCGCGATATAATGAGCCGATCAGACAAGCCGTTTGGTGGAAAGACGGTTGTGTTCGGTGGAGATTTCAGGCAGGTCCTCCCCGTTGTTCGTAAGGGATCAAGGGCTCAAATAATTGATGCATCGCTACGTAGGTCCTATCTTTGGGACTGCATGTGTCACCTCAAGCTGGTACGAAATATGAGGGCACATAGTGACCCATGGTTTGCGGAATACCTATTGCGCATCGGTGATGGTAAGGAGGAGACCAATGGTGATGGTGACATCCGCCTTCCAGACGAGATATGTGTGCCGTCTACCGGGAAATCCACTGATCTTGATACATTAATAGAGAATGTTTTTCCTAATCTTGGTGCAAACATGTCAGATCCAAACTACATCACCTCGAGAGCAATTTTGTCAACACGAAATGATTGCGTGGATAGGGTCAATTTGAAGATGATCAACAAATTTCAGGGAGATGAGATGGTGTACCATAGCTTTGATTCTGCGGTGGACGACCCTCATAACTACTACCCATCTGATTTCCTTAACACTCTGACCCCTAATGGGCTGCCCCCACATTTGTTGAAGCTCAAGGTTAACTGCCCGGTCATATTGCTCAGAAACATTGACCCCGCGAATGGACTTTGCAATGGCACGAGGCTGGTGGTCCGAGGATTTCAGAGAAATGTGATCGATGCAGAAATTGTGCTGGGTCAACATGCTGGAAAGAGGATCTTTTTGCCAAGGATTCCGCTTTGCCCCTCTGATGATGAGATGTTCCCTTTTCAGTTCAAGAGGAAACAATTTCCTATTAGGCTCAGCTTCGCCATGACGGTTAATAAGGCACAGGGGCAGACTATCCCGAATGCTGGAATTTACTTGCCCGAGCCGGTGTTCTCTCATGGGCAGTTGTATGTCGCCCTATCTAGATCAACCGCTAGAAACAATGTGAAGATTCTTGTTGTCCCGGATGCTGGTAACAAAAAGAAGAAAACAGATGATAACCAAAACAAGAGCTCTGGTCGCCCTATTGGCACGTACACGAAGAATATCGTCTACAGAGAGATCCTTACTTCATAGGTGAGATATTTGTCACTTAAACAGCAATCATACTTTTATCTTTTTTAATTATGCATACTTACATTCTGATTATAACTTGTTTGTTTGTGCAGATCCACTTTTACTGGAGTATATCCCATTAGTTGCCAATATTACTTTTTGGCACTGCTTATCGTACTTATGTGAAGAAACGTTGGTGCAAGCATGATGTTATTTACTTATTTCTGTCAAATTGTACGTGTATGGATCCTTTGGCCGAGAAGGGCATGTTCATGAAAGATGGATCTACTGCATACATAGTGCATGTTCTCAAATAATGATATCACGCAACTTCAATAAAATGCATTTTCAAAAGAAATCAACAGTAACTAAAGTTCATTCATGTCACACATACCTTAAGAGCATAGATGTCTTCATGAATATATGACTGTTGGGATGACAAATGAGCTATCCACTTTGAGAATGAAGCTTCCTCATAAGCATATTATACTTGTGCTTCGATGTGCCTCTTACTTTTAGCAAATCTGTTAATGAAATAAAAGCATTAGTGTGTCAACTGGAAAGGAAATAAACAAGCACAACTGCAGTATATCCCACAAGCCGAAGTTCATGTACTCATGTCGACCAAGACCAAGACTTAGGGTTCAGTTCAGTTTTCTTGCAAGAGTTGCCAGGTCCCAGTCATCATGTAAGCAGAGATGCCACCGAAGTTTAAAATGCAACATAGTAAGTTAAAATTAATAATACTACTGGCAACTCTCGATAAAGCTTAGACATTTGATATAGTTCCATAAGCACATCGTTCAGTAGATCACATGCCAATATGACTTTGCTGGATCAATTAATAAACCACACATAACCACTTCCGAGCTTATACCTTGTTGTAGCAGCAGTTAATCTCCTAACACCACCGAAAGTGAAAACAAGGACAGCCTGCTCACGGGCACTGTAGGATCTTTAGAATTTTATCTCCAGAGTTAGAAACTATTAGAGCTCAATCTGATGACCGGTGTTCCAGAAAGAAGAGCTGCAAAAAATATGAAATGTCAGAGATAAGCAATCAAGCTAACTACAATAGTGTTGAACCTGCCAAAATGGAGCTCATCAACAAGTAAAGTGCATAACAAAAGTAATGAAGTATATGATGCAAAGCATACCTTGGTATACAGTGCCAACGCAAGCATAATCATTTTCCTTGAATGTATCATTCCCTTGCTCTTTGAAAGCACATCCATAATTTGCATGGAGGAGAGGATCCTGAATCAGATGAACAACTAAAAGTCAAACACAAGAATAAAATGTAAACTTACTCTTGAACTCACACAGTTTGCGTGTTGAATTATTAGACCAGTACCTATAGATCTAGCTACCGAGGATGTGAGAGGGGAAAGAAACTCAACGATTCCATCCATCCTTGGATTGCAGCAAAACAGTGCTGCTGCTCTACCAAACTGTTCAGAGGGATATCAAGGGTAAATCTCCTAACACCGAAACTGAAAGAAATTTGTAAAGTACACTACATGAAATTTGTAAAGTACACTACATGATTAAGATTAGGGAATCATCCATACTTGAACATGACTTAGGATTCTCGGTGCTGCACCACTGAGTTCATTCCAGGCTCACTTCTTGGTGCTGCACCACTAAGTTCATTCCAGGCTCACTTCTCTCCGTGTCATCTTCCTCGAGATGTTCTTCCATCTCGATTCAAACTCACATGATGCAAAAAAAGATAAAACTGGTAAATAGGACATCTTACCAAGCTCAACTCTTCAACAGGAAAACAGTCATGTTCTTTTGGTGCAAAATTGCAATCTGCCAAGTATTTTTATTATAAAGTACCCATTCTATCTAAAAATATCCACTTACTACAAAGTTAGAATTTGTTGACCGTGTTAACATTTAATCTCTCTTTTGGAAAAAAATTGGCTGTACTATGCAAAAATTAAACATAAAAACTGTTATTCTTTATAGTTTTTCTTAATGACCAACATATGGCATATGGGCTGTTATCCGGGGAATGTGCCATATGGCAGTGAACAACAACAAGACTAAAACATCCTGATCATTCTGAAAGTAGCTAAATATAACCTAAGAAGATCAAAACGTTACCTTGACTTTTATTTGGCACCCTTTTTTTCAACAGTTCCCTCTTCCCGCATTCTTTTACTTCTTTCCCCTCATTGACACATTTGATATTGACAACATCAAAAATATAGACAACAGCATGAATGCATAGCCTGAACCTGACCAAAACAAAAAAAACTACCATCAGAATTAAAAAGTCTGTCGCAAAACATCGACTTGAATTTGCATGCGACGAGCAATTAGGCCAGTAACAGTACACGCAAAACAGGCGTGCAAGGGAATAATACATTTATCAATAATATATTGCACTAAATGTGTCAAAACTGAGATTATATGGATTGTATGAGTATTGATTGTTATGAAACAAGCAAACGTTTTTTATTAAAGAAAAACAAATCTCTAGAAGTTCAGGGAAAGGGTCATACCAGTAAAGTAGTTAAGGGTACATCACTAAACCCTCTTATGTAAAGAAGCTCCAGAAGCTGCACCCTCTTATGTAAAGATGCTCCAGAAGCTGCACCCTCTTAGAAGGCCTCAAATGTTTTATTGCTTCAAGCTGAATCCAAGGTTGGCGAACAAGGCACACAATTATTTGTCTACGAAAGTTGAAAATATATCCCCTCTGCTCATAAGCATGTGATGCAAAATCCAAACCCTCTTGAAACATGACCTACACTCTTTTTCTTGGGTCACAATGGTACGAGATATCTTGTGACTAAAAACAGCAGACTTCTTATGAAATGCATTATGTAGATTTTCAAGTCATAAGTCTCGTATGTAGGATTTCAACTACATGGTGATTTAGGGATTCAGGTAATGACAATAACCGATTGCAAATAAAAATCAGAGTCATTATTCATCTACATGGTTTGTCCTAATAATCTAACTACCAGCCAAATTCTATCACACAAACTTAGTAGATCGTTCTGCTCACCTGAGAGGCCTCCGACCCGACGAGGCATCGAAGGCGCGGTGGCGATGGCTGCCGATCCGGTGGAGACGAGGTCTGCCCTTCGCCTTCATTGGCGCCAAGCTCTGAGTCACTTGTCCTGCCACAAACCTCCTTCACCCGCATGGTCTCGGAAACCTCCTCGAGCTCTTCGGAGACCGGTGTGGGTTTTTCATCCGTTTTCTTTGCTTTTGAAGATTTTTTCCACAATCTAAATACTATAGCCAGCAGCCCACCATTCTTCTTCATCTACCAAGAAAATAAGGGAAAATTTAGAAAACCAAAGTTGCATCAAGCAAATTAGACCTACTGTACTAGAAAATCTGGGCAGAGAATGTCAACAAATCCAACCAAATCGGAGCCGTACCTGGCCGCGAGGACAGTCTGCGCAGCGGGGCTGAAGAGCGGAAGAGGCGGCGCGCGAGGGCAGGGACGCGGGGTGAAGAATGGACGCGGGAGTCTAGCTATGTATGAATACTGCGCTTGGACAAAAACCATAGCACATCAAGTTCAGTAACCATGCGTACAACTTCGAAATTCAGAGTCTGCATGCAAAAGGCAAGAAAGCTCATAAAGCAATACAAAGTTTCACCTGCTGAAGCGCGTGACGAACTGCAGTCCGTCGTCGAAGCTGCTCCCTCACGGACGGACGGACGCACAGCGATCCTCTAGCCTCTAGGCCTTCCGCCTCCAGCTACAAGCTGCCGCACTCGAGCTGGCCGAAGTTGCTGCACCGCCGAGATCTGCAGCCCTGCTGCCTCGCTCAAGCTCGCAGAAGCAACTGCCCCCTCCCAGGATTCACCGCCTCCAGGTCCGGCTCGGCTCCTCCTCCCGCTTCGTGCGCCGCCGTACCGCAAGACTAGCTCGTCCAGGTCGCGCTCGTCCAAGAGACCAGGACGGGTAGATGGCGGAGGAACAGAGCATGGTCACGCTCGTCTTGGTCGAGGCTCCACGACCCTGACCCTGATGCGACGGAGCGGCGAGATCACTCGATGGGATGGGGATGGAGGCCGGAGGAACGGGGGCATGGCGAGAGGTCCACAGGGATGGACTGGGCTGGAGCGATCTCGCCCGGCCGCTTAGCTTCCGCCGTTCGTTCTCTCGGGCGTACAAACAGAGGATAGAGACGGGAGGGGAAAGTGGAGAAATTTCTGCGATTTATTTTTAAAGAAAAAAGAGACGTTCGATGGCTTCCCACGCGTCCCGGCCGCGCGCACAGATGGTCTCTCAAAATGGATCATTTTGTTATCAAGGCTATTTCAGTTTAAAAATAATTAAACAGGCAAGCCGCGCCCATCCACCGGTATAGACATGACCACTCCAATTTTTTGTGCTTTTCCAGTCGATTGAGAGTTGTACATCCTGAAGAAAAATAATTAAATCGGTCTCTCAAAATGGATCATTTTGTTATCAAGGCTATTTCAGTTTACAAATAATTAAATTGCTCTCTTAAAATGGATCATTTTGTTATCAAGGCTATAAGTCATAAGAAAAATATCCCTCTTAGATGTTGGCCGTCTCACATAATTATATACATGTAATGCTAAAGATAATTAAATTAGAATCATTGATAGACAGGTTTTTAGCTAATATATATGTGCTCACTTTATATTTGATAATAATCCTGTTTTGTTGCCTCTAGACTGATGCACAATCTCTACATTTATAATTCAGATTGGGTACTTCAGGACATGCTTATACAAATATTGGTGGGTATTGTTTGATCCAAGCTCTCAAGCAGGCAGCCAAAGAGCTTGAGGTGTTGCGCCGAACCCGTGGATGATCTTGTGTTTTCAACCTTCATATTAAATAACGTTGAATGGAAGCTCAACAGAATTGTAGTGACACGAACATACAATTGACGCATATCCAATTGAACGCACAGACAATAAGTAGTTAGCGATGTTGGACAAATCGTCCATTATAGTTCACTGAGACATCAGTTTCAGTTAAAGGCAAGCTGGTCAAGTAGTATGAGCATGTCCAATTCTTTCGGTAAATCAAATCACCGGGTTCCCCTGTAGTTGTCAAAATTTGAGACGCAATGGGCATCCTCGATGTCAGAACGAGCGGCGCATTAACAACATGCTTGTATAAATAATGTATATAAGGTCAATATTCACTATCCCGTAGCAACGCACGGGCATTCAACTAGTTTATATATATATGTGTGCAGAAAGTAGGTAGAGAATCTTATATTTTGATACGGAGGGAGTAATATACTCCAAAAATGATTTATTAAATATATTTTTACACAATATAGATGTTTTTTGCATGTCTTGGGTTGGGCCGGGCTCGGGAATGGCTTTTGCAGGTTGGGTTCGAGGTTTGCCTAGGTGATCATGATGTGTTTTGGCTCATCAGAGTTTGATTTGGATTGAGCACTTGAGAGCTAAGCCAAGAAAGTTTTGTAAAGAGTTCGAGCAACTATCAGGTTTTTTACAACCTATTACATAAGTTGTCACTTCTACATCGTGAGATATCTTGTATGTTTAACGGTTGCACGATGCATGAATTATGTTATGCTGAAATTGAGAGCTAAGCCAAGGGAGTTTTGTGAGGAATTTGAGCAAATATCAAGTTCTTGGACAATCCTTCATGTAATTTGTCGCGTCCACAACGCGATATACTCTTCTGTTATTTCCGAGAACAAATATATCTTTATGTTCGACGATATTAAAATATTTTATGTTCAATTTTTCTGACTACTATTTAAAACATAGCCAATTAAGAGTGGCAAGCGGTCGTCCCACAAGTCCTGCAAAACACGACTTTAATTCAAAACGAGCTAATTTTGTGAAAAATGTTATAACTAACCAAACGATCATTGACTAGGAAGCGGGGCGGATCGCCCTGAAACCTGATGGCCAATGAAAGACATAAATGGGTAACCAAAAGTTTCCGTACACCGGTGCAAAATCCAATGCATACTTAAAAGAAAATACGAGAACCCAGACAAAAATTACCATCACTGCACTATGTTGTAGCCACTAATGTTAGAGCATCTCCATCCGAACCCTTATAAGCGATCTTAATCCCCAATAAAGGGTCAAAGTGCCAGAAAGAGACGAAAATAGTGCTCCATACCTCCTAAACAACTCTCATTTCCTTGTATTGTGTTGCCTACTTGCCTTTGCTATTGAGAATATAAAATATATCTATAGGTGGTATTCGCTACAGTGTGCCAATTGTTGGAATTTGTGGGCTTTTGTCCATGGCCCAACTAAATTCTGAAATCTCATGACCTATTTGCATGGCTGGTTTGGGAACTAATGTCTTGTCCCACACTGCTAGTTGGGATAGAACTACACCACTTTATGTAGTGAGCTCTTCTATCACTAGTAAGAGAATGAGAAGAGAAGTGCCACACGCGCGCTCCTCCTCCTCGCTCGCCACGTTTCGTCACGACACGCCGCGCTGCGTTCGGGTTTCGGGAATGAGCCGAGCCGATGCCAATATTTTTTTTGTTCAGGAAAACTTAATGAATCATTAATTAATAATTAACGGGTGCGTTAATTAATCAGCTGTTTCCGATTCCTTTGATCGTGGGACTGTTACCGACGCAATCGTGGGGCTGCGCCCATGTTGTACTCGACCCGCAATATATATATATATTGGCCGAGAGAATCCTAGCCGCTACACGCAACACATGGTCTCTCGGCGTTCCAGTTCCAAACCTTTGCGCCGTCGTTTTCCAAGTCTTTCCCATCCCGTATTCGGGCGTGCACCGGCTGAAGAGACAGTAGGCCTCCGGAACCCCGCGCCTCTTGTGATCCTTTACGGTAGAGGAGCGATCAGGTTTTTGGGGAACGCACTCGCACGACTACTGGCATCGAGTACTTCCCCTACGACGACTTCTTCCCCGACATAGGCAACCTCTTCATCGACGACATGGGCGACAACGTGAACGCCAATGATTCTGATGCTGCACCATACGTACTCACACCTTTCCTGTTTGAGATACTGCTAGAGTTTTTACTTGTACTGGCTGCTCTAGATTCGATTTGTTTATCTACTGTTTTAGTAGATCGCATGATTAGTTTAATACTATTCTAGTAATGAATTGTTTACTGTTTTCGCGGATTCAATCAATTGCTAAATTGATTATATATTCAACATCAATGATGCAAGCTAAGGTGTGAGAGTTGATGGAGGGTGCGCGCAAGGACGTGTGATATGGGTGTTGAATTAAGGGCGTGAGAGAGTCTCCACTAGAGACGAGAGAGATTTTTTTGGGTAGTACAATATCCTCGTCTCCACCAGATTTCGTAAAAATGGCTCCCTAAGTTATTTTTGTGCTCATCTCTATCTCTCTATTGTTATAAACGACATGAGACATCATTTGAAGTTGAACAACAAATTTCAAACACCACTTCAATCGTAGTTCAACTCCCACCAGTCAGATGGCCTCTTGCCTCGCCTCTCTCTTCTCTTTCCTTTTTTTTCCTTTCTCCTCCAAGGCCATACAACGTGTCCCCTTCTTCACGTTCTCCTGCTCCTCGAGGTGGCGCTCATCTAACTCGAACCCCCACCGCCTCGCCCGAGGGGGTCTCAGACTCTCAGCACGAGGTCGAACCCTCGCCAAACCACATGAGTGTGAGCTCAGCGGCGATGGCTCGATGCGGCCATGGAGCTCTTCTCTGGCCAAATCAGGCATGTGAAGGGGCAGTGGATAAGAAGGAAGATGTTAGGTTTTGGGACATCCTATTTTGAGGGGGAGGGTATGCGAAAATGTGTTTCCTAAAAACATTAGAAAAAAACAATGACTTGACTTTTTTTTCTCGACCGTTGTTTGTGGCGAAATTGTCATTGTTTTTACCTCAATGTAACTAGGCTTCATAATTTTTTGTATCATAGATACATTTTGGGCCTATAGATACATTTTGGGCCTATATTGCCCAAGTTTTCAGCTACTTCTTAACATTTTTCTAGAGCTAAGTTAACATGTTTAAGCTTAAGAAAGGTTATCTCAGAGATAGAACTTTTCCGTCCAGGTGTTAATTTTGTCTTTGAATTTTTCCAGGTGTTAAATTTCATGGGATCGTTGCTGCGTAACAATGAATTTGCCTTGCATCTAAAAAAACTGCCTACCTTCGTCAATATTCAAGCTCCACGACTTGCACCACAGCAGGTGGTACACCCATTACCGGGCAAACTCTCTCACTCAGTCCTAGGTGGCCTAACAAGCAAAGATCCATAATTTTACTCATGGCAACACCGAGACCAGTTCCAATCAACAACGAATCAAAATGACAGAGGAGTACCTGTCAGGGTAATCAGGCAGCTGTGCACACCAGACAATAAAAACTAGATTAAGTTTTATACAAATGAAGACAAAGATGCCAATGCCCTAGCTACCCAAAAAAATAACAGTATGGTACTAGAAGAGTCAACTACTATTATCTATACATCAGCCGGAACCCATTGCCATTGACTAGACAACTTCCATATCAACAGAGAGGTTCTGTAATTCGATATAAGCTGGTTCGGTCTGTGCCAAAAACAAAAACAAAAAACTGGTTCGGTCAGTTAAACCCACTTGTTCAGCAGATGCTTTAGTTGTGCTATCGTTCAGAATCTTGTCAGCTTCTGTAGTTTCCTGATCTGCTTGTTCAACTGCAATCCCACTATCTTCAATTCAACAGCAGCTCCATTTTATAGTCTCACCAACAGGTATTTCAACTTTTGACCCCTCGATTCCCTGAAACACATTCTTCCTCAACAGACTGTTTTGCTACATATCCAGTCAAAGCCTGAGCTCTCAAGTCTAGAGATATGCTGATAAGCCTCGTCCGCATTATCAACTTCCATGGTATCTGCGGAGGCCTCAACAACACCATCCGCACAAACAAGACCGTGTTTTGGGGTCTCATCTACAATTTCAGTTTGCATGGTATCCGAGAGAACATCAGGCGAGTTTTTGTTTCTGCCTCCAGCATGTAAAGAACCCTCGGTAGTGTCTTCATCTTGTCCCGCTTGCTTGACCATCTCAGCGCGATCAGGTGATGTTTTCTTTATAGCCTCACCTTTGTCAGCTTTGTCAACTTGCACAGAATCCAGTGAAACTCCAGATACCATAGGACCTATAAGAAAACACATACAAAAGCTAATGTAAGCAACTAAGTATATATATAGTTCACTGGGTTTAAACAAAATAATAGAAATAATGTTTACCAGGATTCTTCGGGCCACTATCTTCAGGGCATAACTTAGGATAATTCAGCTCAGTTGTGCTTAGGGAAAATGGCATATTCACAAGCCGAAAACTGCAGAGCGAAGGTCCAAAAGAGCCAAAGTTGCCAGCAACACTGAACGCCCTTTCAGCATCAATACGTTTCTTGAAGACAACTTTAACAGTATTTGTGTTCTTGTGCACTTCAGTTTCGTTTTCTTTTAGTGGTCCACAGCGACTGAACATCCTAATTAGATCCAATTCTGAAGGAAGATAAGCTGACTTGCCAAAGCTCAAAACAAGTGCAGTGGGCTTTACCTCGTGGACCATCTTCTCGTCAACATGGATAATTGATCTTTTTATCACTTGTATCTTTCTGTCATGACCCAACATACCAGGCTGCATATTCTGTTTAGGGGGAGAAATATCTGCCGCACGTGCCCGCCATGTCGGTTTCCGCTTGCGTACCGGTCTTTTTTTGCCACTTGCTCCTTTGAGGCTATGAACTGGGTTATTATGTAAACTCAGTCCCGACCAGTAGGCGTCCTGCATATGGTCAGTTGTTTCTACCTTAAGACAACGCAAATTCTGCTCTCCCCCTTCAACTTTTTCAATCATGTTCACTTCAGTAGAGGCTGAAACTGCATAGTCCTTTGGGTTCACACCATGTTGCCTCTGCACACGTCTCCTTTTTGCTGGCTTCTTCACAAGGATGTCAAATTCACCACACTCTGTTTCACCAGTGTTGTTATGAACTGTTGGTGCATCATGAGGCTTCATAATGGCCCCTTTCTCCATCAACTCTAAGTTAGTGTCAGGCTTTTGCTTACGAGGTCTCCCCCTGCCTCTTTTGGGCTTAACATTACTAGGCTGTGCTTCATTGGTGACAGTTTCCCCGAGCATGACGTTCTTGGTGGATAAACTGTCGATGCCATTTTCCGCCCATGCACAGACGCAATTTCAGGGAACCCCTTAGACCGATAGAAAGACATAAGCTGAGAGCAGGCTATCACTAGATCCTGCAGATCACCTCCTCGGTCAGGGGACAGAGCCAACGACTTAACATAACAGAGTAGGCTTTCTGGACTGAACGATTTTAGCATCTCAGCCTGGTTAACCTTAGAGCAAGTAACTCCACCCTTGATCCCAGAATTCTCAACCACATAAGACATGGCATTTTCAGCTAGCTCTTCTGGGAGACAAGAGCAACTTGTCGCCGATAATATCCGCCTTGAGAGTTCTTGAAGTGCATGGTTAACTGAAATGGTGAAGGCATCAGAATTTCCTTGTTTCTCCATCTGCGAACAGTTTGCCATGAAAGGCTTCAACTGGGATTCATCACACCACGCAAAAGAACTGTCACCAAAAAATGCTACCAAATGGTGGCCCTCCTTATGATACTTCAATGCCAGCTCGGATGCATCTGAAAGGTCAAAAATTTCACCGGGCCACCAAGGATGACCTTCTAATTTGGCCCATACAAGATCAGAAACTCGAAAGGCGCCATCTTTAGAATCAAGGGGAGCGAGATCGAATCTAGCACGCTGACCATCTTCGCTCAATTCTGCAAAATCATAAGTACACATAAATTCAGTGATATCACGTAAGTCGATAAAGACAGGCGGTGGAATTAAATTAACCTGCTGTGCATTTTTTCTTTGAAAGATGTTGGCTTTTCGATTAATTAGTAGGTAGAGTATTTACAGGTGAGCCCTGGGGCCAAGGATAAACCAAAAGAAACTGAAAGAAATAGCAAAGAAGCAGACACGGTGCATAGAATTGACCAGAGTGGAGGTGCTTACCAAGTTCGGCATGTTCAGGCATCGCAGCAGAATCAGAAACTTCCACCGTGTCAGCAGCAACAGTTTGCACCTGAACCGTGTCACCTTCAGCCCCACCCTGCAAGCCGCCAGATTCCACCATCATCGCATCAAAATCTTCCGCTGCACAGAAACTCCCCTGCGCCATCACATCATCCCCATCCGTCACGGACGCCTCCTCGGAATCCACCACCGCAAGCTTCTCCCACCCATCCGGATTCACTCCGAAATCTCCTTCCGGAGCCCAGATCATCGCAGCAAGGCCCCGAAGCCTCAAGGAATCTGCGGAATTGGAGCGAATAGGTTAGCGCAAGCCCTCGAAATTCCCAATCGATCTTGCCGCCGCGGGAGGGAGGGGGTAGAAACCTCAATCACGAGCCGGCGGGAGCGGGAGGCGGCGGAGGGACGGCGAGCGGGCGGAGAGACGATCGAAGGCTAGGGTTCGGCCGTCGGATGTCTTGGGACTCTGCGCGCGCGCGGGCGGGCGGGCGATTTGGGTGGTGATATCGTTCGTTGAGGTCGAGACCGAAACGAGGGAGGAACGGAGAGGTGGCCGAAAGGCCGGACTATATGGACTGGACTAACAGGCCCACGTATCTGTGGGCCGAATATATGGACTGAACTGTATCAACGTTAGTTTGTGGGTTGGGCTTGTTTAACTGGGCCTGGTGGGATTTATGTATGTGCGTTTATTACGGCGGGGTGTGAGGCGTGGTGGGACTGAAATGTAGGGACAGCAACACACGCCACCATCCAAGTGGGGCCATGGCGGTTCGCCGTCGTTGAGAAGATCGGCGTGTCCAACACCGGCGATACCTACCGCCAGTGGCGATCCGGCAGAAGAGGCTCTTCGACAGAGGTGATCTCCTGTGTTTGCATCTTTTTCTGCTCGATCTTCGCGATGCCGATGTTCTGTGAAGATGATTGCAGTTATGCTGCCACGAAGAACATTTTATTTCAGCATGTAGTTCTTGGCGTCGTCTTGGGTTTATGATTTGTTCATTTGATAGGCGCCGAGCGTAGACGGGGGGCAATGAGGAAGAAGGTGAGGTGGTTCGATGCCGTGCAGAGGATCTTGAGCACGTCTGAACCTGATCGCGAGGAGAAGGAAGACAAGGTAAAATAAAACCGCAAAAAAGATCCCCAAGGTTCATTCCTACGATGAATTCCCTTCTCAATCATCAAGATCCAGTCCATGTAAATTAATCCATTCATGCTGTTTCTGATCAAGAAGGCCGAGCGACCGACGAGCAAACTGAATTTCAAGAAGTTATGGCAGTTTGGCAAGTCCAGCTCGTCGAGTTCTTCTTCCTCTGCCGCGCCGGGGACTGCTCCGGCGGCTCATCCGCAACCTTCTCCGCCGTCACCGTCGCAGCATGATCGGAAGGAGGCTGTGGAGATCACAGAGGCCAAATCCGCCGGCACGACGAGCGAGCGAAAGGATGCCGGATACCCGGTGGCCGCGATCGCCTCATCGGTCGCAGGGACAGCCACCGTCGTCGCCGTGCAGGCGGCAGAGGCAGTTGCCAGCGCTTCGGCCATCGTCACACCAAAAGAGCCCCCGCATTCAATGGAAGAGATCGCCGCCACCGTCAGGATTCAGACGGCTTGCCGGGGCTATTTGGTAAGGCATCTGCACTCCTGAAGACAGAATATTGTTCGTTTGCAGGAGTAGTGTCATTGATGAAGCGAAAAAGGCTTTGCACAATCGCATTTCGATCTGTCTGAAACTGTTGGAAACTTTGCAACACAATGTGATCACATACAGGTAAGGAGAGGGTACCGGGCGAGAGCACAGGCTCGGTTGATGTCGCTGATGGAGGGGATCGCCGTCAGGCGCCAGACAGAGGACGCACTGTACTGCATGCAGACGATGACTAGAGTTCAGACTCAGATATACTCGTGGAGGGTCAAGACGGAGGAGGACAAGAAGGCTCTCAAGAACCAGATCCAGCTTAAGCAAGGGCTTGACAAGACGAAGGTGCGAAACAAACATTTCTTGTTCATGCTAGTATATATGGATATCTGAAAATTTCTCGATTGTGCTGTACGAATTTGACTTGTGTTTGCCAACAGATTGGTGAAGGATGGGATCACAGCCATCAGTCCAAGGAACAGATGGAGGCCACGCTTGTGATGAAACAGGAGGCTGCATCGAGGCGGCAGAGGGCACTGTCATACGCATTCTCTCATCAGGTAGTGATCGCCATTGCAGTTGAATGTAGAGCTTCTGTACATGTTCTTTGCTGAACTCTGTCCTGTACCTGCGTGCAGTGGAGGAACAGGAACCCTGCTTCTTCCTCTTCAGGACGAGCTACGCCCACGCAGTCGCATCCACCAATGTACATGGACCCAGGCTGCCCCAACTGGGGGTGGAGCTGGTCGGAGCGGTGGACGGCGGCAGCCAGGCCGTGGGAGTGCCAGACCGCGCCGCAGCCGGACAAAGACGTCGCCCCTGCTACGCCCAAGACACCTGGCCGTGCCGCCAAGCCGAGGGTGTCCATATCGATCCAGATACCCACCACGCCGACAGGCAGGTCCCCTCGGCCGCCGGGCTGCCCATCGCCGTCGAGGTCGACGCCGACGCGGCCGCGGTCGCCATTGGTGTTGGGGAAGACGGTCGCGCCGCCGGCCCGGGCGCCGAGTCCGAGGGCGGCCTCTCTGCACAGGTCAGCCACCTCGCTGTCGGAGCGCCCGCGGAGCAGCCAGGAGCACTTGGGGACCGGCGGCGGCGGGACGGAGGCCCCGCTGAGGCGGACGACAAGCGCGCGGTCTGGGGAGATGCCGAGGATCCTGACTCTGGGAGCGAGGGACGTGGACGCGGGCGAGACGGGCGGTGGCACGCCGGTGACGCCCAGCTACATGCAGCCGACCCAGTCCATGAGGGCCAAAGCCCGCTGCCCGAGCCCCAGGGCTGCCGACAGGACCGAGCTCCCCGAGAGGGCGCCTCCGGTGTCCTCGCCGTCGGGGAAGAAGCGCATGTCATTTGAGTTCACTGAGAAACCGTGCGTGCCGTCGTCGCCGAGGACGCCGAGCAAGGCGAA
Source organism: Poa pratensis (assembly GCA_947311845.1). Taxonomy (NCBI): domain Eukaryota; kingdom Viridiplantae; phylum Streptophyta; class Magnoliopsida; order Poales; family Poaceae; genus Poa; species Poa pratensis. Next base: position 22,388,777 of record CAMZMU010000065.1, read on the forward strand.
GCCGGAGATCAGGGCGAAGCGGCCTCCGAGTCCCGGGTTGTAGTTAGCCGAGCTACGCATATAGAGAGTGACAGTTTTCTTTGAGTTTTTTTTTCCGCCTAATTTCGAATTTGTAGTCTAGTATGTTTTGTAATGATTTTTCGAAATAAGATGTTCTAATTTAGATTTTTTTTTGTATCTGTCCATGTTTTGAGTTTGTGTCCTACAACAACATCTATCTTATCCTTTTAAGTGACAAGTTGTTTCCTCGATTCCAAAACATAAAAAGCAAAAGATATGTGTGGTTCGATCACTAATGTATCAAAAATATAGGAGAATTGTAAGGAGAGAACATGGAAAATTTATAACCCCGAGAGACCGAGCTGTCTTCCGTTGGATTTTTTAAGTGACGACAGATAACAACCGCCAGGTTTTCACATTGCCACGTGACAACTCCTGGTTTGTCCAACCCATGCAAACTTTCGCTCGTTGGTGGCGTACAAAGTTTATAGACCGGCCACGAAAGAATAATATCGTTCTATTTGTCCTGCAACATGTTTTAAGTTGCATATTACTTCAATAATTTTGTAGGTATACTAAAGATGCAAATGTCGAAATTTTATATTGAATTTGTGAAAAGTAGAGCATGTCTTGTGTTTCAAAGAGAAATGCTAGATTTTGGTATCGATATTTCAGGAAGAAAGCACGATGCTCATTTGTAGATTAAACCATCCATCGTCATGCACCGGGTGTGGCTATACACGAATAGAGGCATTTCGCCGTTCTTACTAAGATGAGGGTAGAAAAAGGAATTGAATACGAAAAGTTTCCTTGATGGTAGTATTCATCTCTATGGTTCAAAAGAATGGAGTTAACCAAAAGTGGAGAACAATCCTTTGTCCGAGTTTCAAAGAAAGAATTTTGAAATTTTAGAAGTCTTATTGACTTATTTTAAGAATTCACAGGCAAAAAGTACCGGAGAACCGGTCTTTAGCAACATAATGACATACTAATTACACCATTTTATGTGTTTTCATTGTGTTCGAGGTCCTTGTTTTCCATTATACTGTGAGCCAATTATGCAAGTTTACAAATTCGTGTGTGTTTTAATGTATTATTTTTCTCATGCATTTGTATTTGGACCACTTTAGTTCTTAGGAAAAATAGAGGAAAAGCATAGAAAATAGGAAATTCTCAATTGGTGGCATTGTTGATCTGTTTGATTCAAAGAGGTCCTTGCCCTTGTCCATTCTTGTAAGGTGGAACAAACAAAACACAGAGATTTTTTTCCTCTGTTCTCAATTTAACTTGGAAGGGAATCCACGTCCACTTGGAAATCGTGCTCGAGTCGGGCTGGGCTCTGAAGTTTGAAGGGGGTAAAATGCTAAAAGGCAAACAAACACGAGACGAAGGGCCGGAACCAACGATCTGGGCCTCAAGATCAGCCCATACGTACGGGCAACCACGGCATCTAGAACCACCTGGCTCGCTTTTATAAGCGCACGAAACCCTCTCTCACAGAGAACCCTACCTCGCAGCGCCGCCTTAACGAGCCGCCGCCTCTCTGTTTTTCATCTCTCTCAGTTTAGCTAAATCTGCGAATTTCTTCTCTTTTTGGTTTTGTGTAACAATCTTCAGATTTCTCGAGCGTATTATGTGTGTGTATGGTCGCCTCTTCTTTCGGCTTCGAGAGAAATCCACTCTTGGTGGCCTTGTTCTGGAGGCGCAGAACGACCGCTGCGTTGCAGGGGACGAGCTGTATCATCCCGGCCGCATCTCCGGCCGGGGTCTTCTCCCCTGCGGCACGCACATCTTGAAGAGAAAATGTAGTCTCATTTGATCTGCATCGAACAAACGACTTGTTTCCCCAGTTTTTCAGAAGGGTACTACTCTGAGATCATCCTGAATGGAGGATGATGACATGGATTTTTGTCGCCCCAGTCTTAGGATCCGGCTCGCCGGACCTGTGCTGATTGACATGTTATCTAATCTGACTCCACGGCCATTGGACCTTTATTCGTTTTTTCTACCGTTTTCTTCCCTGATGCTCGTTTTCCTTGGGCAGGTTAGATCGATAAAATAATCATAAGTTAAGTTTGGCTGATTAATTGGACGATCGACCATTTTGTTCTTTTTACTGTTTTATTATTAGATGAACAACTACATCTGTTGATCTTATTGTTTTAGATTAGATGAAAAACTACATTGGAATACAGAAGCACGAAGATTAAGCAGTTGTTTGCAATCGGCTAGCTTAACAGTAATTAAGCAGGTCTCTTAAGTAAGTGTAGCAATGGAACTTAAATTCTTTAGTGAAGTGTAGCGCTTGTGTCCTTATGGATGTTTGCTCATAGAGTTCATCTTTGTTGTTGCTTAGGATGTGGCCGCACTCACACGAAATGCGATGTTTACTTATGCTCGTTGTTTCCTTGTGCTCGCCTTGAAGACTGACCGTGATAGTCGTCACTGACTAAAAGTAGTAACCTCTAAAAATTGCAGCCCACATCTTTAGAGACTCTGAATGCCAATTAATAGTCATAAAACTCAACTTGCACAAAGGATCTTATATATGGCACACGAAATATCAACAATATCTACTATGTCAACAAGGGGTGATGCGTCAAAGACAAAATATACCGAGGCTGATTCTAAACTTGATGATTTCTAAGTCTTTTCATAATAATTTTCTACTATTGTGGGACAGCTATGTGCTTTGCAACCGTTTCTTGGTTGTAATATAATTTACTCTCCTATCAGAAATGGTTTGACACAGATTTATCTAAATACTGATGTATCTAAACACTAAAATATGAATGTATCTAAACACTAAAAAAATAACTTCAGAAACATCCATGTTAAATCACCACTTAGTGGGATTAATCAATTTCTTGACGCTAGATTTATTTCAAAGAGATACAACTTCCTATTGAATTTAATAGGACCTTTTGGCTGGACATCTTCCTATTGAATTTTATCACAACCTTTTGGCTCGACATTATATCATGGTTTTTTCGAACCAGCAACCCCTTTTCACCTAAAATTGGTCCAAATTGACTTTCCGTGGACGCTGGATCCAAGGTTTCAGCTAGAGAAACTAATACACAACTAAACTTGTTCACTGAAATACAACTAAAATGAAGTTAATTTGGGCTCTTCCAGCGATTGGAAGTGACCTCGTAGTAGGGGATGTTTTTGATTGTTTTCAGACATCCATTTCTGACATGGTTGTTTCAATCATGTGGACAAGGTAGCAACGGGCGATGAGTGTTTTGCCCCGATGGGATCTTGAGTCGAGTGCTTCGACCTTAGTATTCTTGGATCATCACTTGGCCCTGCCCTACAACTTCCTTTCTGCGAGGTTCTCTTTGGTCTCATCGGTGAAGGCTCCACGAAGAGAGGTCGGTTGCGCCGACATGGCATGCTTCATAGACAATGGATGATGATCATGGCGAGTTTGGCGACGCGGGGGGTAATTGGAGAGGTGTGTGTGTGTGTGTGTCGGGGGTGGGGGGCGGGCGCGATGGGTCTCGACAAGTTTTATATAGCTGGGAAAGTGAGTGTCTTGGCGAGAAAAGGGACCGGGAAAGGAAAAGTTCTAGCCAGAATAGGGCGGAAAATGGAGTGCGCTGATATCAACGACGATTTTTTATGGGTGCTCTTCCATGTGGAACCTGCTTCATGGGGGATGTACGTGCACTTGCGCCATTGGCAGAATAGGAGGGCCAGAGATAAGAGAGGTGAAACTCACGCCCGTGCAAATGATTGGGTTGGAGCATTGTCCAAACTAGACCCCCACAACTTCTAAATATGAATGGTTCATAGGCAAATATGGAGGTCGCTCTAAAATATATGGAGTTCGAGACTGGTATTGCTACTATTTTAGACCCTCTTTTTAGGCCTTAGTCGCCACATCAACAATTATTAAGCCAATTAGAGTTGCTCTTAAAATGAGTAGCCATATCAACAATTACTAAGCCAATTGTTAACTAAATTCTTTAAACTATTTAAGTAAAATTAGCGAAGTAATATGTAATATTTATGCTTATGGAATGCAACATCGAATTTATTAAGTATTAAGGTTGTATCATGGTTGATAAGATCGTCTTATCTTAGACATCGCATGTTGTTACAAAAAGACAAAAATGCATGGTATACGATTATTATTTAGTGTTATCTCCAAACATTATCGTATGTATGGTATTAAATTATGGCATACTAGAAAACTAACACATCTCGTACAATGGAGAAAAACATCTTATCTTTTTTATGTGGAGATCATCTCTTAGCTTTTTTTTTTAGAAAATGGGGAGAAGCCCCAGCCTCTGCATCGATTGATGCACACGGCTTTTATTGCATCATCATAAGTATCGTAGTTCAGAGTTTACATCTCATGCAAGATAACAAAGTTTTAAAAGCATAAAAACAACTTAAAAGCTGAAACGAGAAGTGAATAAAAATCCTCAAAGCGACTATCTTCTTAGGCGCCTTGAATTCTCCTAGACAGATGCCAGGTACCCCGATAGTAGATATCCAAAGCGACCGCCTCCAGTCGGGTGCATCCAGAGTTGATAGGCGCACGTTTCGCCTCTGGGACCAAGAAAGCCCACTCGTGGATCCAGTGAGTAGCCATACGTATCACCTGTAAAAAGTTAGGATGGCCACCTTTGTTAAAAACAATATCATTTCTGCATCTCCATATCGACCATAAAAGAGCACTAGTTCCCACACGGATTTGTGCTTTTAAATTCTTTTCGACCCCATTTAGCCAATTTCCAAACATATCCGTACCGTTAACTGGAGGGGTAATGTTAAAAGCATACCGCACTATTGTCCAAAGTAGATGGGCAAAAGGGCATGTAAAAATAGATGATCTATAGATTCCTCTGAATCACAAAAAACACATTTCTTACACGGATCATCTCTTAGCTAAGAAAAGACAAAATTATTTTTTCTTTTCTCTCCTCCAACTTAGCAATTATTCTACATGGCATTGCTAAGATATAACCAACATATATGGAGTGGAGATTTCTGACTCCCAAGTTACAGTGATTCCATTGTTTAAAGAAAATCGAAAGTCATATTTTACGATTCTCAAACAATTTTGAAAAAAGGATGTAGCCAATGATGTATTTCACAAACGTGTAAAATATCAATTTCAGATACTTTGTATTCCGAGTTACACAAAAAAAATATAAAAGTGCGGATTTGAGTATGCATATTTTCAAATAACCAAATTTTGTTAGTTTATGTCGTTTTTATCCATTTCAGATACTTTGTATTCCACATGTGGCTAAAAAAATCAATTGTCAATTTCAAATCCTTCGTATTCCGCATTGGTATTTTGCTGACTTGTAGGATACATCATTGACTATGTCTAGAATTGTTTTTCATATTTTTAAAATTTGTAAATATGATTGTATAAAAAAAGGAAATCACTCGAACTCAGGAGACAGAAACACTTTTCGTTATATACGCCCCAATGTGTGAGACGATCCATAATAAAAAAAATATGGTGAATGAACTTTAATAAAAACATGAATCACTTAAGACCAATCACCATCATGATCATGGTAAGTAGGGTGTATCAAGCCCGAGATGGTTTGTACTTGAAACGATAGTTTGTGGTGAACCACTATGTATGCGTCTTTATATAGGTACGTCATCATCTATTACTCTTTTGATTTCAGAAAATTTAAAAGATTTATCTCTCAAACAGTTATCCTGATTGATGATTGGCATTCTCGCGGCGAGCTCTTCGAAACTAAATCTCATCTAGGCATGTTTCAACAACCTTATTTTATCAGTAATTATCAGGTTATTGCCACATAAATATGTACTACTTAATTACCTTGTTATGTGGAATACTAATGGATAGGGCCTCGTTGCTAAGTGCTACAAGATCTAGTGCACTGGAACTCGTGGTTATGGACCCGAATCCTTTAGTATGGAACATTGTCTTTTCCAAGTAAAAACCCCTAGTATATAAAAGAATGAAAAGGTGCTTTCGTTCTTGTGGAATAAGAAGCCCTCGTACCTTAATGAAAGGAAAATCGTAATTTTTCGTTAGGTATTTGACCAAATAGGATCGTCCAGTTCCTATAGAACCTATCACTAAAATACCCGATAGGGCTAAGCGGAATGAAAAGGGTTTTCCATGAGTAAGTGATTGTCTGATAATGAGCAAGGAATATAGGTCTTTCTGATAATGAGCAAGGAATATAGGTCTTTCGCCTACTTATTTCCCCCGACGCGAAAACCCTAAACACACGAGTCATATTCCACGAAAAGTTCCAGAGGCGCTGCCGTCGTCAACCCTAGCTCGGGAGGGTCCAGAACCTCTTCCCGGCACTCTGCCGGAGAGGGGAATCATCACCGGAGGGCTCTACATCACCATGCCTACCTCCGGAGTGATGCGTGAGTAGTTCATCCTTGGACTATGGGTCCATAGCAGTAGCTAGATGGTTGTCTCTCCACTTTGTGCCATCATGTTTAGATCTTGTGAGCTGCCTAACATGATCAAGATCATCTTATTGTAATGCTACATGTTGTGTTTGCTGGGATCCGATGAATATTGAATACTATGATCAAGTTGATTATTAATCTATGATACATGTTATTTATGATCTTGCATGCTTTCCGTTACTAGTAGATGCTTTGGCCAAGTAGATGCTTGTAACTCCAAGAGGGAGTATTTATGCTAGATAGTGGGTTCAGTCTCCAGTAATCTGGGCGAGTGACAGCAACGCGTAAGGTTGTGGATGTGCTGTTGCTACTAGGGGTAACATAACAATGCTATGTCCACGGTCATATGTACTTGTTTACTTTACGCACATTGCTTAATGCGATTAATACCGACGGGGAACACAGATGTCAACCTGAAGGTGGATTATTAGTCATAGATGCTATTGGATAACGGTCTATGTATTTTGTCGTAATGCCCAATTAAATAGCATGGTAGCCATCTTGTCATATATGTATGCATTGCCATGCGCTCAATATTTTATCAATTGCCCAGCTGTAATTTGTTTACCCAACATGTCGTTTATTTTTATGGACAGACACCACTAGTGAACTGTGGACCCCGGTCCATTCTTTTACACTGATAAAACCACTAAACTGCAAACAATTGTTCTCTTTTACTTTCTGCAATTAAACACTGTTTTCCACACCATACGTTTAATCCTTTGTTTTCAGCAAGCCGGTGAGATTGACAACCTCACTGTTTCGTTGGGGCAAAGTAGTTTGATTGTGTTGTGTGCAGATTCCACGTTGGTGATCGAGAAACGGCGCCGCCAACAACCTTCTAAAGTGCTACTGCTCCTACTGGTTCGATAACCTTGGTTTCATACTTAGGGAAAACTTGCTGCTGGACTACAACATACCTTCCTCTTTGGGTCTCCCAACGAACGTGTGTTTCATTAAGCAGTCAAAAGATTTTCTGGCGCCGTTGCCGGGGAGTCAGCAGACTTCTACAAGGGGAGTTTCACGCTTCCAATCTCTTTACTTTGTTTTTGTCTTGCTTAGCTTATTTTATTTTATCTTGTTTGCTTTTGATTATCAAAAACACAAAAAATTAGTTACTTGCATCTAGTTTATTTTCGAGTTATTTTCTGTCCTGTTTTTAATCTTGCTAAAATGAGTACTCCTGAGAACACTAAGTTGTGTGATTTCACTAGCACAAACAACAATGATTTCATATGCACACCTATTGCTCCACCTGCTGCTTCAGCAGAGTTTTATGAAATTAAACCTGCACTTTTAAATCTTGTTATGAAAGAGCAATTTTCTGGTGTTAGTACTGATGATGCTGCTGTTCACCTTAATAACTTTGTTGAACTTTGCGAAATGCAAAAGCTTAAGTAAGTAGATGGTGATATTATTAAATTGAAACTTTTTGCTTTCTCCCTTAGAGGACGTGCTAAACAATGGTTGCTATCTTTGCCTAGAAATAGTATCGATTCATGGATTAAATGCAAAGATGCTTTTATTGGAAAATATTATCCTCCTGCTAAGATTATTTCTTTAAGAAGTAGCATAATGAATTTTAAGCAATTTGATAATGAACATGTTGCTCAAGCATGGGAGAGAATGAAATCATTGGTTAAAAATTGCCCCACTCACGGACTGACTACTTGGATTATCATTCAAACCTTCTATGTAGGATTAAATTTTTCTTCAAGGAATTTATTGGATTCGGCCGCTGGAGGTACCTTTATGTCCATCACTTTGGGTGCTGCAACAAAGCTTCTGGATGATGTGATGATAAATTATTCTGAGTGGCACACCGAGAGAGCTCTAACAGGTAAAAAGGTAAATTCTTTTGAAGAAACCTATTCCTTGATGCTAAAATTGATACTATTATGTCTATGCTTGCAAATGGTCAAGCGCATGCTGATCCAAATAATGTTCCTTTAGCCTCTTTGGTTGCTCAAGAAGAGCATGTTGATGTGAACTTCATTAAAAATAATAACTTCAACAACAATGCTTATAGGAATAATTTTGGTAATAGCAATTATAAGCCTTATCCTTCTAATAATGGCAATGGTTATGGAAATTCCTATGGTAGTTCCTACAACAATAATAAAAGTATACCCTCTGATCTTGAAGTCATGCTTAAGGATTTTATTAGTACACAAACTGCTTTTAATAAAACTGTTGAGGAAAAACTAGGGAAAATTGATGTTCTTGCCTCTAAGGTTGATAGTCTTACTCTTGATGTTGACTTGTTGAAAATAAAGAAAATGCATCATGATGTTAAGGAGAGCAAAACTCTCAATGCTATACAAGTTAAAATTGATAATAATGTGAGGATGTTAGCCGAATTGCATGCTAGATGGGAAAGAGAGGATGAAATTGCTAGAAAGAATAGTATTGCTAGAGTTTGTACTATTTCTACTATTGAAAATGCTTTAAACTCAAGTGTTAGCAAACCTCCTGCTATTAATGGCAAAATAATTGGTGTCGGTAATGTTTCCACTTCTATTGCTAAACGTCTTAAATTTCCTGATAACTGATGCCCACAAGTATAGGGGATCGCTGAAATCTTCGTTAGGAAGTATTACCCAAATTTATAGTTCGACACGATGGGAACACAAGAATACCAATAAGACTTTGGCAATTGAGGCGTCACTCTCAACCACACCTGTATATCAATAAACTTGCACAAGTCTCATTAATAATATGCAAAAGATATAATACATGATTCTTATTTTATAGATATAAAGAAGAGTTTCAAGATACCTCATATTTGATTGGAATAGTTCCAATCATCAAGGTAGCATACTTTGGTGCAGGAGGTGGTAGTGCAATTTCAAAGCTTCCAATCATAATAGTATTTCTTTGAATAGAATTCACACTCTTGTTTATCACTGTAACATCATTCTTCTTGGGAAAATAGATAGTATGCTCATTTCCTTTACATTAAATGTCACTTTGCTCTCAGTGCAATTTATCACAGCTCCTGCAGTGTTTAAAAAGGGTCTTCCAAGAATAATAGATAGATTATCATCCTCAGGCATTTCTAATATAACAAAGTCTGTAGGAATTAACACATTAGCTATAGAGATAGGAACATCCTCACATATACCTATAGGCACAGCAGTTGATTTATCAGCCATTTGCAATGAAACTTCAGTTGGAACCAATTTATTTAGGTTAAGTTTCTTATATAAAGAAAAGGCATAACACTAACACCAGCTCCTAAATCACATAGTGCATATTTCACATAAGTTTCTTTAATACGACAAGGAATAGTCGGAATACCAGGATCTCCACGCTTTTCAGGCAATTTTCCTTCAAATGAATAATCAGCAAGCATAGCAGTAATTGCATCATTAGGTATCTTCCTTTTATTAGTGACAATATCTTTCATATATTTTGAGTATGGAGGAATTTTAATAGCATCAACAAGAGGAATTTGCAAACATAAATTTTTAATCAACTCAAAAATTTCTCAAACCTAGCATCATCCAAAGATTTCATTACCTCTTGGGGATATGGTATGGGTCTTTGTACCCATGGATCCCTCTCTTTACCTTTTTGTGGATTTGGATGATTCTTCTTTTTGTTCTTCTCAGTAGATGGTTGAGGGTCTTCCTTTTCAGGAGGTTCAGGTTCTGCAATATTTTCAACTTCATGTTGATCTTCTTCAGGTGGAGATGATTCCTCTTCTTCAACATTATCATCTTCGGTCTCAGCATCAGAAATAGAAATATCATTGTCTTGTTCTTGAGAATCATCAATGCCTTTGTTTCCATTGGGAGATTTTCCTGCAGAAGATTTCCTTTTGAGAGCCTCTTGCTCTTTTCTCTTGGGATGGTTTTCAGGATAGTCAGGGTCCTGAGTACTTGCACCACCTCTAGTACTAACCCCACAAACCTGTTTCTTCTCAATAAGATTTTCATACAATTGATTTTGAAGAGAAACCATTTGTTCAATTTGATTATTCATCATTTCACAGTGTTTAACAATTCTTCTAACTTCTCCCACACTAGCATTTATATTTTCACGAAGGAATTTAATTTTATGAGAGTTTTCCATCATATTCATTCTAATATCATGCTCTTCAGGTTTATTATGATAAGCAAAATCATTAACATATGATACATCAATAGGAGGTGTTACCTTTTCATTACCTTCCAAAGAGCTTATAGCATTGACTGGATTGGAAAACATGGTCGATCAATAGGAAGTTTAACACCCATTTCAGATAATTCCTTAAGATGAGAGGTTTTAATTCCCTTCTCTTTCATATCCTTGGAGGCTCCCTTCATTGCCTCATTGTTTAATTCAAGAATACCTCCTTTCTTCTCTGGAAATATCTCTCTGTCATCTATTATTTCAATATTCCAATCTTCATAGTTTCTAGAGATAGTTTCCAATAACTCAGTTGCTTCATCAACGGTCCTTTCCCTGAAAACACTACCTGCAATACTATCAAGATAGCCTCTTGTATTTTCAGTTAGTCCATTGTAAAATATATCAAGTATTTCATTATTCTTGAAGCCATGGGTAGGACATTTCCTAACCATCTTACTGTACCTCCCCCAAGCTTGGGGTAAATCCTCCTTCTCTGTTTGTGAAAAGTTGCTAATCTCAATAGTTAAACCATGAATCTTATCAGCAGGGAAATATTTATTATAAAATACCTGCAAGCATTCCTCCTTGCTAGTAATACATCCAGGTTCTAAACGATTATACCAAGTTTTAGCATTTCCTCCCAAAGTAAAAGGAAACAACTTTAAGAAATAATAGCGTTGGTGGATTTCATCTTTACCAAATAACACAGATAAATCATGCAAACAGCAATGTGTTCAAAAGGGAACTCATTGTCTCTCCCATAAAACTTATACTTCTCAGCTTTTTCAATTATTTCAGGATCAACACTAAACTCATAATCTTTGTCTTTAATTTTAATAGCTGGAGCATTCATTTTCTCAGTAACAGGGAAATAATCATCAAGAGGAGAATTTTTATAGCTATCAAGTTTATCCAATTTATCAAAATTCGAATCCATAAAAGCCATAGTAAATGCATCCTCTTCCTCAGAAGAAGTTTCATGTTCATCATCACAATATTCATTATCTTCTAATTCAGACTCAACATTTTCAATAATAGCAGATTCAGGTGTTTCAGTTATCTCAGATGTTTCAGGTGTCACTTCTTTGTCTACGCTACCACATATTAAATTATTTTCAATACTAGTAGACATCTTAGACAATGGTGAACTAGATAAAGCTTTTTCTTTCTTCTTAGCAACAATAGCAGAAGCAACATTAGGTGAAAAGTTTGGCCTACTTGGCAAATCAGTACCTCTACGAGTAGTTGAAGGCCTTACTTCCTTCGGAGTATTCTTTTCCTTTCCCATAGTTGGGAACAAGCAAGTGCAGCAAATAAATGATAACAAGTTGTCTTACCAATAAAGCTAGGTTCCCCGGCAACGGCGCCAGAAAATGTCTTGATGCCCACAAGTATAGGGGATCGCTGAAATCTTCGTTGGGAAGTATTACCCAAATTTATAGTTCGACACGATGGGAACACAAGAATACCAATAAGACTTTGGCAATTGAGGCGTCACTCTCAACCACACCTGTATATCAATAAACTTGCAGCAGTGATAGTGATGGCAGTAGTATGATTCAAGTAGCAAATAGAACAGCAGTAGTGAACAAGGGTTTCCCAGTTTTCACCGGAAAAGTGAAAGTGTAACTCAGAGATTTAAAACGTAGGCATGAGGTGATAGCGGGGTGTTGCATGAATAAGATTGATCATATAATAAGATATAAATAGCAATGGGACTTATCTCTAACTCCGATATATGTAGGTATGTGTTCCATAATTAGTTGTGCGTACTAACCAAGAGAATTTGCACAACATCTATTGTCCTACCTGCCCATTTCACCGGGGCCAACTTGGAACTACAGGTAATTAAGGTCTACCCTTTCGAATAGCCCGGAACAACGCATTAACACTTCATGAACACATAGAATCCTCAAACTAAAACATCTCCCCCTTGTTTTCCCTATATGTCACTTTTAGGGTTCGCAGGTTCAACATAATAGCAGGTGATACACTTTGCAGATAAATACCAAACTCAATTATATGATGAAGCAAAATAAGTTCAGTACTGAAATCATGCCACTCGGGCCCTAGTAACAAGCATTAAGTATAGCATAAGTGCATCAACACAATACAAAAATATCCTCAAGATAAACCCCTAAGATCTCGAACAACGGGTATCATTACATGATCAATCTCATCCAATCCCCATCCACCTCACATGCCTACAGCGGACTACTCACACATGGTGATGGAGAGGGAGCTCATGGTCGATGGAGATGAAGGCGGTGAAGACGGTCTCCGGATCCCTCCACCGGAGGAGAAATCCTGGAGCAATCTGTCTCCGAAAACGAAGATCGTGGTGGTGGCGGCGGTGTGTTTCGCGAAAGCTCTCCTCCTCTTAGGGCACCCACTTTTTCGTATATATGAGGGGGTACGCGAAAAGCCGAAGGAGAGGCGGCGCCCGAGGCTCCATTAGGTGGGCCCACGCGGCCCAAGGATCTGGCCGCGTGGGGCCCCTCTTTTGGGCCTCCGGCGCTTCCTCGTGTCCATCCTTTGCACGTTGTCCTCCTTTTCCATAAAAAATGACGTGGTATTTTTCCCCGATTTAATTTCCTGCAAAAATAACCAGAAACGAGACTTTGCTAAAAACAGCGTCAGATTCAGCAGGTTTATTCAAATATGGAAGATTCCGGAGCAAATTATGAAGCAAAGTGCTTGGAAAAGTAGATGCATTTTAGGTGCATCAATAACCCTGAAACTGATCTTGATAAAAATGCTAAAATTTCTAGTAATGAGGAAGACAATAGCTCCATTACCTTTGATGATAATGATTTTGATTTCGATGGTTGTAATCTTTCTGAAATAATTACGTTCTTGCAAAAGCTAGCTAGAAGTCCTAAGGCAAGTGAAATAAACATGGCTTTTACTAAACATATTACTAATGCCCTCATGCAAGTGGGGGAAGAAAAATTGAAACGTGAAATATCCATCCCTAGGAAGTTAGAAGATGGTTGGGAGCCCATCATTAAAATGAAATTGAATAACTTTGATTGCAATGCTTTGTGTGACCTTGGTGCTAGTATTTCTGTTATGCCTAAAAGACTTTATGATATGCTTAATTTAGCACCTTTGGAAAATTGTTATTTGGATGTTCACCTTGCTGATGCTACTATAAAGAAACCTTTGGGAAGAATTGATGATGTTCTTATCACGGTTAATAACAACTTTGTCCCTGTTGATTTTATTGTTTTGGATATTGAATGTAATCCATCTTGCCCTATTGTGCTTGCAAGACCTTTTCTTAGAACTGTAGGTGCTATTATTGATATGAAAGAAGGAAATATTAAATATCAATTTCCTCTCAAGAAAGGTATGGAACACTTTCCTAGGAAGAAGATTAAGCCACCTTATGATTCTATTGTTCGAACAAATTACAATGTTGATGCTTCTACACTTGATAATACTTGATGCATGCTTTGTGCCTAGCTAAAAGGCGTTAAAGAAAAGCGCTTATGGGAGGCAACCCATTATTTTTATTTCTGCAATTTTTCTTTATTTGAGTCAAGGTGTTTGTTTACTTCTGTAGCAACACCTTTGTATCTTTACTTTTTCGCATTGTTGTGCCAAGAGTAGCCTCTAATGATAAGATGATGCTAAATTTTGATTGCTGCGCGGAAACAGATTTCTACTGTTCACCGTATTAATTCTCTAAAATCACCAGAAAGTGAATTAAATCTGAAATTTTTGTGCGTAATCTTTATGTATGTCTGCATCTTTCGTTAGTTCAAAGTTTTTCGATCTGAGCGTCGTTAGTGCCTTGAAAAAAATCGTCTTTGCGGACTGTTCTGTTTTAGACAGATTATGTCTTTTATTTTGCATCCTCTCTTTTTCTAGTGTTGAGTGAAATTCTTTTTTGGGTGGAAGAGCTTCACATAACATCAGTGGCAGTAGCTAATGTTTAAAGTAACAAGTCATATTGCGTCTTTATAGAACATGTGAGTTTTTGATTATGCACTAACCCTCTAATGAGATTTGCTTTGAGTTTGGTGTGACGGAAGTTTTCAAGGGTCAAGAGAGAAGAGTGATATAATAGGATCAAGAAGAGTGAAGAGCTTAAGCTTGGGGAGGCTCTCATGGATCTCCCCAGCATATTTCAAGAAGACTCAAGCGTATAAGCTTGGGGATGCCCAAGGCATCCCCTTCTTCATCGACAAAATTATCAGGTCATCTCTAGTGAAACTATATTTTTATTCTTTCACATCATATGTGCTGTTCTTGGAGCGTCTGTGTGCTTTTATTTTCAGTACTTTATTTTTATTTTGTGATCAACTTGATTGGATCCTAGCATTCTTGATTGGGAGAGAGACATGCTCCGCTTTTTCATAAGAATACTCCTATTCTTCACTTATATTTGTTGAGTATTCATATCTAGCGCTGTTCAGCTTTTAGCTCTTATTTTCTTGTATCTCTTGTCAGAGCTATTAGTTCTTTTTAAAGAAAGTACTCTCTTGCTTCACTTATACTTGTTTGGAGAGTTATTGAAATAAATTGATCGGTGTTTGGTTGGAACAGAAAATGTTGCATGTGGTAAATGGTATAATGGAAAAACTTGCATATTCTTGTAGATCACTAATTTGGATAATTTGATACTTGTCAATTGTTTTGAGTTAACAAGTAGATCATGATTAAACTTTTGCATCATGTAAGTTAAGCCCATTAGTGAAGAACTACAGTAAAGCTTGTTGAAATTTGGTTTGCATGAGTGGTATCTCTAAGGTCTAGATATTTTCTAATAAAAGGGTTTGGTTAACAAGGAAGACGGTGTGAAGTCTTATAATGTTTGCAATATGTTGGTCATATAAAACTTGGTGTACTGGTTGATATTCTTGTTTGCTTACATAACCTTGCTAGCCAAAACTCTGTACTGAGAGGGAATGCTTCTCGTGCATCCAAATCCTTGAGCCAAAATCCATGTCATCTGTGTCCACCATAACTACCTATATGTGGTATTTCCTTGCCACTCCAAGTAAATTTTTCATGTGCTACCTTTAAATTATTCAAAACTGTTATTATTCCTTTTTGTGTCAATGTTTACTAGCTCATGAGGAAGTAGTGGGTTATTCTTTATTCGACTTGTCAAACAGACTTTACCATCAGACTAGCGGCATATACATCCGCTTATCTATTAATTTGAAAAAAGAGCTGGCAACGGGGTGCCCAGTCCCAATTAATTACAACTTTAACCACTTAATTCTCTTCACATTTTGTCAACTGAATACTCAGTGAAACATCTGCATGTGTAAACAAAAGAGAAAGAGGGATGATCTGCCTTGCTGGTAGAAATAACGTCCTTCATGGGAGCCGCTCTTAAAAGTCTGTTTGATAGGGAGAATACTGTTTTCATCCGCTGCCATTCGTTGACAATTAACAAACACCTCTCAAAACTTAATTTTTACTCTCTATATGATTTCAAAACCTTAAAAAGCTCTAGCACATGATTTAATCCCTGCTTCCCTCTATCCTTATATTTCATATTAATACATGATACTTATATTATTTTGCCTTATTTTGCATGTTTGATGATTATTGGGAATTATCCTTCCGGATTCAGGTTTCTGCTGGAAAAAGCGTCGTCAAGTCAGCATATCAGCGGAACTCCAAAAATCACGAAACCAATTCTGGAGGTCTTATAATGTCAGATACCGGAGGCAGCCAAAAGGAGGCAGCCAGGTGGGCCAGGTGGGCCCCACGCCACACCTGGGCGCGGCTGGCCTGTGGGCCGCGCCCAGCTATGGCGTGGCCACCTGGGTCCACCCCCCAGGTTGCCTCTTCGCGTATATCTGCCTCCCGAAAACCTAAGCACGGGGGGTACGTCCACGAAATATTCCGCCGCCTCCACGGGACGGAAACCACCGAGAGAGAAAGAGCTCTCTGGCAGGGAGATCCTGCCGGGGAAATTCCCTCCCGGAGAGGGGAAATCATCGCCATCGTCATCGTCATCAAGCTAGACTTCATCGGGATCATCATCACCACCATCCACTGCGCCATCACCATCATCTCCACCGACTCCACATCCATCTTGCTGTAACATCTAGGGCTGTACCTTGTCTAGTTCATTGGGGAGACTCTCCCGGTGTTGATTACTCCTTGTTATTGATGCTATTGAGTTTGTTTGGTGGATTAGTGTTCATGTCCAGATTGTTATTCATTGCCATATCATCTCTGATCATGATCCATATGATGTCTTGTGAGTAGTTTGTAGTTCTTGAGGACATGGGGAAGTCATGTTGTTAGTACTGAAATAATGCTGCGTTAATATTTAATGGTTTGATATTTAAGTTGTGGTGTCATTCTTCTAGTGGTGTCATGTGAACGTCGACTACATGACACTTCACCTTTATGGGCCTAGGGGAATGCATCGTGTACCTAGCTTGCTAGTTGAGGGGTTGCCGAAGTGACAGAAACCTGAACCCCCGTTAGTAAGATAGTGCACGAGGGAGCGTAGGGTCTCAGAGTTTAAAGCTGTGGTTAGATTTATCTTAATTACTTTTCTGCATTCGCGGATGCTTGCAGGGGGTATAATCACAAGTGCGTATTAGTCCTAGGAAGGGCGGTGCGTTAGCATAGATTCACCCACACAACACTTATCAAAACAATGAAAATTAACCAGTTGCACGAAGCGAAAGCACTTGACGAAATTCCCATGTGTCCTCAGGAACATTTGTCTCTTATAAGTAATACACTCGGCTTGTCTTTTGCACTCTAAAGGATTGGGCCACTCGCTGCATTTGTTGCCGCGTTCGTTTATTTACTTGCACTGTTTTTACCTGCTGTTTCGAATACTACTGAAAACCTGTCTGCTAGCTTTTACAGTGAATTCTTGATCAAAATTACTTGCCAGCACCTTCTGCTCCTCGTTGGGTTCGACACTCTTATTTATCGAAAGTACTGCGATACACCCCCTATACTTGTGGGTCATACACGGAACACGGAGACCTAGGATGTAGAAGATCATAACATGAGCGATTCAGCAGATTTGGATTCCTTTCCTATATATCCACTCATGTGGTACTTCATCATATGATTCATATAAGATCCATCTGTCTAGAGATCGTCATATACATCTAGAAAGCCGTATGCTTTGGAAGAAGCTTGTACAGTTTGGGAAGGGGTTTTTTGAGAGAAAAGAAGAATCTACTTCAACCGATATGCCCTTAGGCCCGGCCATGCATAACATAGAAATCACACGTGGAAGGGGTGGGCAATTAGCTAGAGCAGCAGGTGTTGTAGCGAAACTGATTGCAAAAGAGGTAAATCGGCCACTTTAAGATTACCATCTGGGGAGGTCCGTTTAGTATCCCAAAACTGCTTAGCAACAGTCGGACAAGTGGGTAATGTTGGGGTGAACCAAAAAAGTTTGGGTAGAGCCGGATCTAAGTGTTGGCTAGGTAAACGCCCCGTAGTAAGAGGGGTAGTTATGAACCCTGTGGACCACCCCCATGGGGGCGGTGAAGGGAAAGCCCCCATTGGTAGAAAAAAACCACAACCCCTTGGGGTTATCCTGCGCTTGGAAGAAGAACTAGGAAAAGAAAAAATATAGCGATAGTTTTATTCTTCGTCGCCGTAAGTAAATACGTAACTAGGAATATGGAAAATTGCATTTTTGAAATTTGCAATAATGCGATGGGCGAACGACGGGAATTGAACCCGCGCATGGTGGATTCACAATCCACTGCCTTGATCCACTTGGCTACATCCGCCCCTTATCCAGCGAAATGATTTTTATCTTTTTTTCATTCATCATTATTCTATTTATTTTGACCTCCATACTTTGATCGAGATATTGGACATAGAATGCCACTCTTTAAAAAGGATAAAAAGGGAGTAATCAGCTGTGACACGAAAAAAATTTAATCCTTTTGTAGCTCATCATTTATTGGCCAAAATAGAAAAGGTAAATATGAAGGAGGAGAAAGAAACAATAGTAACGTGGTCCCGAGCATCTAGCATTCTATCCACAATGGTTGGCCATACAATCGCGATTAATAATGGAAAGGAACATATACCTATTTACATAACAAATCCTATGGTAGGTCGCAAATTGGGGGAATTCGTGCCTACTCGGCATTTCACGAGTTATGAAAATGCAAGAAAGGATACTAAATCTCGTCGTTAACTGAATTCAGAATAGAAAGATTCAGAATAAACAAAGGATTCAAAATAAAATAAAGGTAGGCGGGGAATAACCTTTTTTATGACAAGTTTCAAACTAGTAAAGTATATCCCTAGGATAAAGAAGAAGAAAAATGGGCTAAGGAAACTCGCAAGGAAAGTTCCAACCGATCGTTTACTTAAGTTTGAGCGAGTTTTCAAAGCAAAAAAACGTATAAATATGTCTGTTTTCAAAGCACAAAGAGTTTTTGATGAGATTCGCTGGCGTTACTACGAGTAAACTGTTATGATACTGAACCTCATGCCTTATCAAGCGTCTTATCCCATCTTAAAGTTGGTTTATTCGGCAGCAACGAATGCTACTCATTATAGGGATTTCGACAAAGCAAATTTATTCATTACTAAAGCCGAAGTCAGTAGGAGTACTATTATGAAAAAATTCAGACCTCGTGCTCGAGGACATAGTTTTCCCATAAAAAAAAGCATGTGTCATATAACAATTGTACTAAATATAGTAAAGAAATAAAGAAATCTAAATAACCTTTAGATCCATCTAAGATTTCGATTCCCGGTAAAAAAAATATAGATATAGAAAAATATGGGACAAAAAATAAATCCACTCGGTTTCAGACTTGGTACAACCCAAAAATACCATTCCTTTTGGTTCGCACAACCAAAAAATTATTCTGAAGGTCTACAGGAAAAAAAAAAATATAAGGGATTGTATCAAGAACTATATACAAAAGAATAGGAAAAAGAGCTCGAATAGAAAACTAGAATCAGACTCAAGTTCTGAAGTAATTACACAGAATAGAAAAACGGACTCAGGTTCAAGTTCTGAAGTAATTACACGTATAGAAATTCAAAAAGAAATCGATACGATCCATGTCATAATCCATATTGGATTCCCTAATTTATTAAAGAAAAAAGGAGCAATCGAAGAATTAGAGAAAGATCTACAAAAGGAAATTCACTCTGTAAACCAGAGACTTAATATTTCTATTGAAAAAGTTAAAGAGCCTTATAGGCAGCCTAACATTCTTGCAGAATATATAGGTTTCCAATTAAAAAAATAGAGTTTCATTCCGAAAGGCAATGAAAAAAGCCATTGAATTAACTAAAAAAGCAGATATAAAGGGAGTAAAAGTAAAAATTGCGGGTCGTCTCAGAGGAAAAGAAATTGCACGTGCCGAATGCATCAAAAAGGGTAGACTTCCCCTCCAAACAATTCGCGCTAAAATTGATTATTGCTGCTATCCAATTCGAACTATCTATGGAGTATTAGGTGTAAAAATTTGGATATTCATAGACGAAGAATAACTAATCTTATCTTTGCATTCTGTCTAGTGATAGAATGAAAAATAAAAAGAGACTTTTTTCCTGAAATACCTGAAAAAAAGAAGAAATTCTACCTCTTTCTATAAGATTTAATGAAAATTGAAAAAATCATTTAATATAATTGCTATGCTTAGTGTGTGACTCGTTATTTTTTTAAGAAAAAAACTTAGTAATTATAGAAAAGAAAATTAACTACTAACCAACTTATTGCTTCGTATTGTCGATATCCTAACTAAGAAACAGTCACTATATGAATAAATACCTCTATTATAAATGAATAGATGTATCATATCATATAGTTGTAGCAACTGCTTTTTCTCTAAAAAAGAAATGAGATTCTAGGTTGTGAGCAAAACTAAAGGGATGTAGATAAAGGGAGGGATGATAGAAGGAAGGAAGAGGAATTAAGTAAGATATAGGATTCCAATATGTATGGTCTATGAATTGCATCATAAAAAACAATCTGATAAAGCATCAATATAATAAAACTAATAGAGAATTAGAAATCGTAACTTGAAAAAAGAACTCTACTCTAAATTTAAAGCAATAATAAAGAATAAAGAGCTGACCGGATTAATAAAACTGAGAAAATTAATTTGGAAAGATATTTTTTTTGAAGCTCCATTGTGGAATTAAGACCTAACCATTCAAGGAGAAGCAGTGGGAACGACGGAACCTATGATTTGATAGGATTTTATTGCAAAAAAAATCCTAATACTTCATTGGGTGGGATGGCGGAGCAAACCAAAAAAATTGTCTTATTTGGTAAGGTTATAAATTAACAAATAAGACAGGAAAGAGTAAATATTCGCCCGCGAAATCCTTATTGAATTAGAATACTTTACCATATATTCAATAAGAATAAAAAAACCTAACTTTTTCTATTATCTATTAATGTGTGTCTATCCCTAATATTTTTGAATATTGAATATTATGGAATTAGAGAAATTTGCAGGCTCTCTCATTTCATTCGCGAGGAGCTGGATGAGAAGAAACTCTCATGTCCAGTTTTGCAGTAGAGATGGAACTAAGAAAAAACCATCGACTATAACACTACTAGGAAACTGCCTTTCTATGGATCACTTTTTGTGGCGCACCAAGTAGCCATGCGCCACAAAAAAATAAATTATGTGCCGCACATAGCCAGGTGCGCCACAGAAAGTCACATTTCTGTGGCGCACCTGGCCATGTGCGCCACAGAATGACATGGCCAGGTGCGCCACAGATTTTTTTTTCCAGATCACACCCCCCTCGTGAATCGCCTTTTCAGTTTTACAAACAAGAAAAGAAAATGATAAAATCTTCAATAAATAAAATCATTTGAGATATAGTTAGGTTTTAGTGTCTACTTGGTATAGAAATTTTGAAATATGAATTTTGACCTTTTATGCAAAAAACAGAAAAAAAAAAAGTTCGAACGACCATAACTTTTGCATACGATGTCGAAAAAATGCGTTTAATGTACCAAAAATATCGTAAGAAAAAAAGGAGCTCGATTTCACCAGGGTTTACCCGGTGAACTTTCTCAGATTCGGGAAATTCCAAAAGAGTAAAAAGTTATTTCGAAAAGAAGAATTTTTTCTACAAAATCGAAAAAAATCAAAAAAATTGGAAATTGTTTTTTGTGGCGCACGGTGGCCTGGTGGTGGCGGGTGCTCCACAGAATTGTTGGGCGGGATTCAAAATTTGAATCCCGCCCAAGCCCTTCTCTCCTTCTTCTCCCTCTCTTTTCTCCTTCTTCTCCCTCTCTTTTCTCCTTCTCTCCTCCACTTCTCCACTTCTCCTCTCCCTTCTCCTCTCCTCCACTTCTCCCCTTCTCCTCCACTTATCTTCTCCCCTTCTCCTCCCTCCTCCTTCTCCTCTCCTCTCCTCTCCTCCACTTCTTCTCTCCTCCTCCTCCTCCTCCACCATCCCGGCGATCTTCTCCTCCACCTCCACCTCCGGCGACACCCTCCTCCACTCCGGCGACCCCCTCTTCCACCCCGGTGACCTCACCTCTGGCGACATCCTCCTCCACTCCGGCGACCCCTCCTCCACCCCGGCGACCCCCTCCTCCGGCGACCTCCGGCGACATCCTTCTCCTCCTCCACCATCTCCGGCGACCCCCATCCTCCACGGGCAACACGGCCTCCGACGAGCTCCGACGAAATTCCGACAAAATTCCGGCGGCCAGATCTAGATCCAGTTCTGGATCTAGATCTGGCCGCCATTTTTTTTAAATTCAAAAAACAATTTTGTGGCGCATGGTGCTGGGTGTTCCACAGAAATATTTCTGTGGTGCTGGGCCACAGAAATATTTCTGTGGCGCACCCAGCACCATGCGCCACAAAATATGGGTACTTCTGTGGCGCACGGTGGGGTGCGCCACAGAATCAATATTTTTGTGGCGAGGATTCTGTGGCGCACCCACCATGCGCCAAAGAATCCTTTTTTTGGTGCGCCACTAAAAGGCATTCTCCTACTAGTGTAACCCGAAAAGAACCAGATTTCGCAAACAACATCGAGGAAGAGTTGTTTGTTGGTATTTTTTAGATATTCGTTACATTTTGGTCAGGTTATGCACTTACTTACCGGATATATTAAAACAACTTGTTTGTCACTACTTACCAGATTGTTATCACATTCCTATCATATTATGCGCAACTTAGTTGCCGGATTAAAAATACCTTGTTTGTCAATTGTGTGCATGTCATTCGAAATTGCTGCAAATGTTGCATGCTACTAGTTTTTGTTGAATGACATCACTTAATTGTTGGGCACACTCTAAGGCAGTTATCTAACTGTGAATTCATTCAATGTCCACAAAAGGAAGCAAAACCTTACCTAAGAGTTAAGTTATCTTGATAACTGTTTGCTGCCAATCCGTAAACTATATTAACTTAATCCGTTAAGTGAAGGTACGATTTTTTGTTCGTCGAAGCATAACATCATGAGATCTATATTTGAACATCTTGATGAGACAAATTCAGAAGTGCAAACAAATTGCTAATAGGATTAATTATTTAGCTGATAAATCGTTTTTTATTTAACAATTAATACAGTGATTTGAGCATGATGTGTCAAATTCGCTTGATGCATGTGGTTTCACAGTAGGGAAAATCACACACAAAATGCATGTGGCCTCCGTAAAGAATTTTCCTAGAAAGAAATCAGAATCTACCGATTCCTAACCGTGCCCGGTTCCAGGTAGCTAGTTTGGCACATGTTTCGACCCGGGCTCGGAACCGGTCTACGGCGTCGTCACCAATCGAGCCGACGATATACGTTCCAATCTGCCTCCGCTGAGTTAATTACAGAAACCACCACAATTCAGGCTAGGGTTTCAAAAAACCACCGGAATACGCTAGGGTTTCAAAAAACCACCGGTACAGAGTTAATTACTTTCACGCGACCACCACTTCCGAGTTAACCGTCCGCGACGCTCAGTTAACCATGAAACTGACAAACAGGGCCCATTGTCAGGCGTGACGTGGCAATTTTAGACAGCGCGCCGTTAACGGCCGTTGACGGCTCGTTTTCCCCGTGGATAAAAACTTGTTGGCTCGGTCTTTCAAGAAACCACCACTATTCAGGTTTACGGTTTCAAGAAACCACCAATTACAGTGAAATTCAGATAGGCGCATGCCAGAACTGTCACCAATGTTGTACCTAGTAATTTAACAAACTGATAAATGAAAAGAACACCACCAACTTAGCAGAACAAACAGTAAACCAAGCTCAGTACACAATAATTTAGGTTCGACATAAATTTCACAGAGTTACACATAATAATTTAGGTTCGACATAATACAAACCAAGTTTAGTACACAAATGTTTCAACACACAAACAGTAAACCAAGTTGCAGACGCGGGCTACGGCTGCCGCGGCGGCCTTCATCGGCTAGATGTCTTCACGGCGCTCGGGTTCGAGCTCCCGCAGCAGTCCCCACCAGCAGCGCCAGCACCCACGACCGCGCCTCCGTGGGTTAACTCTCCGCCGTCATCTCCGGTTCCGGCGCCGCCCTGAGAGCTCGTTCCGGACGAACTCAGCGCCGCCATGGTGTTCGCGAGGGAGGGGGAGAGTGACTGACTGAGCGCGTGGCCGGTCCGAGCGGGGGTAAGTTAGGGCAAGGAACGAGCCGTCAACGGCCGTTAACGGCGCGCTGTCTAAAATTGCCACGTCACGCCTGACAATGGGCCCCGTTTGTCAGTTTCATGGTTAACTGAGCGTCGCGGACGGTTTACTCAGAAGTGGTGGTCGCGTGAAAGTAATTAACTCTGGACCGGTGGTTCTTTGAAACCCTAGCGTATTCTGGTGGTTTTTTGAAACCCTAGCCTGAATTGTGGTGGTTTTCGTAATTAACTCGCCTCCGCTCCACCGCATCCTCCTGCAATTCCCTTCGGATGGATCGCCCGTCCGGCATGCAGAACCGCCATGCTAGCGATTCCGAATCCTGCAACAGCCGCCCCTGGGTAATCGTCGACACTATATCGCGCATCGGCCGCCGGAGCAACGCTACTACCGCCGAAACCTTGACTAGCCGAGGCTTCCCCGTCCAGGTATCCTTCGAACTCGCCGACCCCCCTGGCGTTTCTCTCTTCATCGTCCACTGTCCCGGTCGGAACGAGAGCCACAACTTCATCGGAGATCCCCTCATCCTCAGCTCAGCTCAGGTCTTCGTGCTCCTAGTCATCTCCTTCACTGTCGGCGCAAACCACCAGTACGGGTTCCATGACTACTTCGTCTACAAGGCAGGCCCACGCAGACCACGGCTGGACCTTATCCCTATGCCCTACCCTCGCGATTACGACCACAAGACGGTCGGCATACTGCCCCTTAGTGACGGCGCCGTGAGCGACCACTATGCCGTCGTTCTTCCCGATTCAAGCTTCAGTCACAGAGACCGCAGCATGAAGTTCAGTCTGAGGGTTTTCTGGTCCGAGAGCAAATCATGGAGCACTAAGGAGGCTCTGCTCGCCCGGGACTCGGAGACGGACTATGGCATGGTACTTAGCCATCAAACCAGTAATGTGATCTCGGTTGGAGGTGGGGTGCTCGGTTGGGTCGATCTTTGGAACGGTATTCTGCTGTGCAATGTGCTAGACGAGAACCCGTTGATGCGTCTCATGCAATGGCCGGTGGAACCGAGCGTCGATTTCTCCGAGTTCGGTTGGGAGTTGAATCATGTCTCTCCACGGCCTTATCGAGATGTTGCTGCTATAAATGGCCTGATCAAATTCGTTGAGATGAAATCCTTTGAGCTGGAGACTGCCAATGAAGGATGGACGGCCACCATATGGAGCAGGATGGTTTCTTCGCTAGACTGGCACCAGAGCTTCACAGTTCACACAGATGATATATCCATCACTGGCTCGATTTGATGGATCGGATTCAGCTTTTACTGCCTGAAATATTTGACGAGGAGGCCAAGAGAGTTACTTGGAACCAAGTGATATGCAGCAGCCCAACTCTGAGTTTGAGTGATGATGATGTAGTTCACATAATGGTTTCGCCGAAGTTGGAATACAAATACCCAAGAGCATATGCCTATCTACTTGCTGTTAACATCAGGAGTAAAACATTGGAAGCATTGGAGAAATTTGATGCTAGCAAGATGACACTCTTGGTGCCAACATATATAGGTTCTGCCTTCCTAGCTACCTTGACACGACTGCAAGCATGTGAATGTACAATACGTGTGCCCTGTCTCTTAGGCTTAGTTTGGTGGAAAGGTGGCTATTGTTAGAAGTGTAATATGTGGAGATATTGGAATACTCTAGAGTTAGAGATAGACTCGGTTTAAACCTAGCATGACTTGCCTTGTACTTCAATTCTCTACCCCCTTTGTACCTCTATATAAACCCCACGAGGGTTCAAGCAATACAACACAAAAGATTAGGATTTCACAATTTTATGGTATCAGAGCGGTTAGTCTCACGACACCGATCTTAGGGTTCTAAACACTTCCGCATCGGCGCGACACTCGGTTTAGATCAAAAATCAGATAGGTTCTTTTAGATTTCTTTATATTCAATTTCGAATTTTCTGTCCCATAGATTAGATCCAGTTAGCCACAAATAAATCCCTAATCACCCGACGACCCAAAATCCGGCGAAAAGCAGTGCAAGTACGGCGGCGCCAGGCGGACACGATCCGCTGCCAGCCGACAAGATCCGCTGCCCTTCAGCCGCGCATGCGGCCGCGTACGCGGGCGATAGATGCGCCGTCGAGGCCATCGCGCTCGTTCCACCGCGAGACTAGCAGCGCCAACTTCAGATCACGGAGGGCATGCACATGTGTGCCCACGCTCATCCATCGGATGCATGCATGCATGTGTGGGCTACGGAATCGACTTCATCAACGTACCCTCGATCACGACATCTGCTGCACATGTACACGTCTTCAACACCAGCGTCCGATCTACACTGCATCACCGAACTACACCGAGCCGAACATCTACATCAAGCTGTACAACTACATCAAGTTCTTCGTCAGAGTTCTACATCGTCAACACAATCATCGCCAAGGTATACATCCACGTTGTCTTTTGCCGCCGCCGCAATGACTTAAAACCCTGCCGCGCCGCAGATCCCTGCTGCCGCCGCATAATGACCAAAAACACGCCGCCGCCGCAGATCCCTGCCGCCACCGCACAATGACCCAAAAACACGCCGTCGCCGCATGAAAAACCTGCCGCCGCCGCAGATCTCTGCAGCCGCCGCACTATGACCAAGATTCCTGCCGCCGCCGCATATCCATGCCGCCGCCGCACAAAACCTAAGACACTACGACACAAACCGCGCAATTTTTTGCGCCTCCGGCGCTATCAGCTACAACAACCACGACTACGACAACATCGACCACAGCTACATCACGACCGGCTACCTCGACATCGACATCCAGGGCAATGTCTACAGCAACACATCAGCAACAACTCCAGTCAACAACGTCCGCGTCGTCACTTGCGTCCACGGCACTCTCGCTGTGACTGCGGGTGGGAAGAGAGGAGAGACTACCAGAGATGCAGTTGATGATGGCGGAGAGGAGGAGACGACGGAAGCGCAAGCTTTAAAAGACAGTCGCAATCGTTCGCTTCACTCCCGCTACGACTGAGGGGGAATGTTAGAAGTGTAATATGTGGAGATATTGGAATACTCTAGAGTTAGAGATAGACTCGGTTTAAACCTAGCATGACTTGCCTTTTACTCCAATCCTCTACCCCCTTTGTACCTCTATATAAACCCCACGGGTTCAAGCAATACAACACAAAAGATTAGGGTTTCACAATTTTCACAGCTATTGGTTGTTCAGTTTCTTTTTCGCTGACTAATAACTATGCACTTGCATGCAAGGCTATTGTGTCAAATTACTCTGATTTTGAATTTACAAACTTCTCTCAGTATAACACAATCTTAATATTCCAAGTATTTCAAAGTTTTAGACACTAGTACAGAACGACACATCGGAAACGGGCCAAAAACCCCTTCGGAAACGGAGAAAGGGTCCGTGTCCCCGTCTCTGTGGCTGATGTGAAGTACCTCATCGGGAACCGAGGCAAAAAAAATCACCGATGAGGCATAAGTTGGCTACGGTTGCCGACCAATCTCTGTTTCCGATGTATCAGTGCATCAGTAACGGAGATTCTATTTTACTCGTTTGCATTGAGATTTCTTCGGAAGCCTACAGCAGCAATGCAGTTGCCAATTGACATTCAAAATCTCACAGCAGAAGCACAAAGTTGCTAGCAAATCCATTCATAACGTATATAAGAATTGTCACCATTACATAGCATCAAAAGATGAGTTACACATGCCTCGCTAATCCTATCATTCTCATGCCTTCCTAAACTTAACTTTTATGGCACTCCACTCTTCTCCAAATCACATCTGCAGCCAAATTGCTACACACATCCACAAAATAGATGGAGAAACTGAAAACCAGAAACCACACCGAGCTCGCAAGCCTCCTTAGCAAATTAATTTGCCAAATTCTTCGTACTGAGGCTTGCTCCATCTTGGACGGTGTCGCCGAAATATAATAACATCACCGCTGTGACATTTTGGCCACACCGTCGAATACACTCTTAATTTAAAAAGTGTTTTGAACAGTGCAGCGAAACGTCACAACAGCGACGGTTCACGGATATGATCCCACTTTGTATTTAGCTCTTTTAAAGCTTGTTTGGATCTGCATGGCGTTTCTGCATATAAAATACATGGATGTCTAGTTAGAAAAGAGCCAAATATGATGCTACATGACATAAATACAATTTAAGATGAAAACAGTTTACACCTTAAGCGCCTATATCCGTATGCTTGCGGTCCGATCGAAACGATTTAGAGGCAGAACTTGAAGGTGATGTTTCCTTCAATTGCCTCACCATTTTTATGCATTGTCGTCGAAATATACTATTACTTCATACACTAGCTACACAAAACCATAACGAGGATTAGCACATTGACAAATGGTTGAAATTAATCTATTCATCATCGGTAGTACTAGTAATGAGAGATCTATTCATCATCGGTAGTACTATAAAGCGTTGAAATTAATTTACCTAGTAGACTTAAAATAGTGCAAGATTTAGTGTTGAGGGGTGTATTCATCATCGGCAGTACTAAAAACAGACATAACACAATACTAGATTTCAAATACTAGACAAGTTTTCTATGCTACTTTAAATAAAATGTAAGATCTAGTGTTGAGGGGTGTATTCATCATCGGCAGTACTACAATACTAGATAGAACACAATACTAGACTTCGAATACTAGACAAGTTTTCTGTGCTAATTTAAATAAAATGTAAGATCTAGTCGGCGACATACTCGGGGAAGATGCGCGGCAATAGACAAGCAGATCCGCGTTGGCGACATACTCGGGGAAGATGCGCGGCGGCTCGACGACGCCGCTGGGGAGGATGAGCGGCGGCTCGACGGCGCGCCGCTGGGGGAAGATGCGCCGACGCGCCGCTAGGGGAAGATGCGCGGTGGCCCGCCGACGGCCGCTGGGGGAAGATGCGCGGCGGCGATGCCAGCCCGACGCGCCGCTCGGATCTGCGAGATAAGGGTTAGGTCTGGTGCTGCTTGAAGGCGCCGCCACACTGTGACTGTTGAGTGAGAGTGCGAGTGAGAGTGATAGTGAGAGTGAGAGTGAGAGCGAGAGTGTTAGGGTTGCTGCAGTAGCACATTTATAGCACAAAATATAACATCGCAAACAGATGCGATAAACAACCGTTTCCTTTTATTTCTTCACTGACACACTGGACCTACTTACGAAGGATCGATACAGTAGAATTGAACTAACTATCTACTCTACTTGTTCTTCTTACGCCCTGCCTCCACGCCATTGTCATCCGCGGCGTGGCGTCGCCTCTTGCCGGTTGCCTTCTCCTTCTCCGGTGCCTCCTCCGACGCCTCCTCTTCCTCCTCTCGTTGGCGTCGTATTCTTCCTGGCTAGAATACGGCTCCGGCGGGTCCTCCGGCTCCTCTTCCTCCGGCGACTCGTCCTATTCGGAGTCGTCTTCTTCTTCGTGTGAAGACGGTGGGTCCGAGTCGTCGGAGTCGTCTTCTACAGAGCGTGAAGATGGCGGGTCCGAGTCGTCGGGGTCCGAGTCCGGCGGCCCGTCTTGATCCCACCATGAGACTTCACGCGGTCTTCAGAGCTCGCGTCATCGCTCGGGACTTCCTCGTTCTGCCACCAGGGTTCCTCCATGGCAGTTGTGCTAGTGTGGTAGAGAATGTGGGAGAGAACGAAGGGGAGAATGCGAGAACTGCCTGGCTTCGCGCGGTTCCAGTCACATTTGATTAGCGTCGATCAGGCGGTTCCAATCCCTCGTGAATTAAGCCACATTGAACAAGCGTGATTCCAGTTTGCAACTGCGATTTCCCAAGCACATCGCAAACGGAGATCCATAAACAACCGTTGCCATAGAGATACGTATTGGAAACGGAGGTGAGTTTATGACCGTTGCCAATAATATTGGTAACGGAGATCAAAAAATCTCCGTAACCAATGTTGACGGACCAGCCGCGGCCTAGTTCTGCCAGGCCTCGTCCGCTAGGCTAAAATCGCGATTCTCTGTCGCATAACTCGTGTCGTTTCCATAGAGGGGTATCCGATGTGTCGTTCTGTACTAGTGAGAAGCAATTACGTAATATAAAAAATAAACATACTTTATGAGATGAAATATATAGGAATTAAACAACGAAGCCGCAATCAAGATATATGTTTTCTACTCTAGCAAAACGATTAGTTGTCTTTTCCGCCATGACACCCCCAAGATGCTCCTCCCCACGTTGAGGAGGCAATGGCAGCGGAAGGAGATGTTCCTGTAGGTGGTTCCAGCAAAAGCTCTCCCTCTAGATCTCCTCCGTCAACGTCCTACGTAACCTCTGTTTTATTCTGCCTCATAGCGCCGCTGTTCCTAGCGAGAAAACAATCCCAAAGGTATATACTATAGCTTTTTGGGCGAAACAAGGATGATGGAGGTGGAATCGGTGTCATCGGACGCTTGAGGCGGAAACAAAGGTGCTCTACATGTCTACCCTAGGCGGGCAGGCCATGGGCCCCATTTGCAGCCACTTGGGTCACTAAGGCCCATTTGATCTTGATGGATCCGTCTAGAAATGTGTTCCACTGTAATTAAAAAACACCAAATCACTAGTAGGAAAAAGGCTATAGGTGGATCCACATTCTGTGGCGCACCTTTTTGGCGGTGCGCCACAGAAGTTTACCAGTGGCGCATCAGCTGTGGTGCGCCGTAGATATCTGTGGCGCATGGATGCCACATGCGCCACTGAATAAGCACATTCTGTGGCGCATGCAGATCCATGCGCCACAGAAATACTGTGGGCCCCACCACCCACGTTTGAAATCGATGCCCACCACCTCTTTCTGTGGCGCATGTCCCTGGATGCGCCACAGAAATGCATGTTTCTGTGGCGCATCGAGGCACATGCGCCACAGAAATAATGTGGGCCCCGCCCCCAATGATTGGGGGTACACACTTTCTGTGGCGCATGGACCTGGATGCGCCACAGAAATGTTGTTTTCTGTGGCGTTGATGGCCCTTCACATAGTTACCCCACAACGGCGCCAGAAAACACTTTGCTGACCCTTCGCGTGGTTACCTGCGTGAAAAGTAAATGGGTTAGGTTGAGACTCCAAGTGCAGAGTGTGTAGTAAGTGGAAGACGTGTTTTCCCCACGAGGGTGACTCGAGGGTTTAATATCGAACTCTCGGGGAATCAGTAGTGAAGATTTATCCTTCTTTTGGTTACCTACAAAACAAAGTAAATGTTTTGGTCCTCAACCTCACCTAGTGGTTGTCAAGCACAAGGTGTTAGAATGATATCAAGATAATATGCAATGCAAACAAGAAATAAACATGCAATGGTGGTAAATAAATATGCAAGGATGGTGGTAGCAATGATAAATGATATTTTGAGTTTTATATGATGAATGCAAGATGTAAAAGTGTTTTTGTATTTTCGGATTTAATAATGGCAGAAAATGTAAAAGTGGTAAAAGTGGTTGGAAAGGTGTTTCTTATGATTAAAAATGGACCGGGTTCATGGTTTCACAAATGCACTCTCTCTTTAATAAAGTGATAGACAATGGAACACTAAAGTTGACATATGAGATTGCAACACAACAGTTTAAAGACAAGTTATAATTATATGGGCATCACGTCCTAACATAGAGACCTTTTGGTTATAAGTCTCTCTTATACTTCACCAAGATGCGAACTAAATCATAACACCTCAGTAATTAAGATAACTCAGAGTATAGCAATAAGTATCATGACATGAAGTTAAAATAAGAATATGCTAGATCTAGTCATGGAGTAGTGGCAATGGTCACACCCACATCTCCGGTAGCATGCTATTTCTTTTTATCCCTAGTGAGGTAACAAAGTAAGGTAAACACCCAAGTTGATCGCAGAACTTTCTCTCACGTTCACTGCACTAGCCACCCCCCGTTACTCCAACTAATGCACACGTTCCCCTCACATGCTCTCATAAACATGCTTGATCATAACAAGTAAATAAGAACGGGGTACATAATATGCATCTACTTTCATAACTGAAGCAAAACCATTGCAATCTCAAACATATATTAACTCATCAGAAGATCCACCACAAAGGTATTACATAGATTGTCGTGGTGGGAACACACAGATGCCTAGGGGTAGGCTTAAGTTTGGGGCCGATGGACGCTAGAGGATTCGGGGAGGATAGCGCGATGGAGTCGCACACGAAGAACACTACAAACACAAAGATCTACCCTGCTTCGGGGCCCTCGTGAGGAGGTAAAACCCTACTGCAGCACTATCCTATTTGGTGTATTTCCCTCTGTATATGCGGTGTGTACAAACGCTCCTCGAGCGTTGAGGAGCTAACCATGGAGAGGAGCTCCAGGAGGAGGAAGAAGAAGAAGCTAAGGCCAAGGGGAAAATGAGACAGCGTGGGTGTCCGGCCTCTCCATCTCCCCCTGGTGCTCTTTATATAGAGAGAGCCCAGGGGACATGCAGGGGACAAGGGGACAAACATCATTGTTCACGGTACACTGTTCATGTACTGTAGCTGAGGTGACTACTGGGGTCTTGTCACCACTGTAGCCTGGGTCATGCAGTTGTACTCTTGTCACATCCTGGGCACTGTAGCCATGCTGGCTGTCCTTGCTTTTGTCTTCTTGCTCCTGTCTCCCGGATCTTCGGGACCATGGCAGAGGTATCTTGTACGTACCGAGGGAACTGGACGTAGCCTCGGTAGCGATCCAGGGGTCCAGCTTGTCATGCCGGTCGACGAAGTGCTGCCTCGGTTGAAGCCAACGCCTGGCCATCTCGGGACCGAGGCTGGGAATCTCGGTTGACGCAGTGTCGGTCGAAGCACAGGCTACCTCGGATGGAGACGTCGGCCTGCTTCCATGGCCTGTGCTGGATGAAGACCTCGGCCTGCTCCTAGATGGCAACGTCGACCTGCTCCGAAGAAAGAAGCTCGGCCCGCCGAAGCTACAGGAGCCGGCCTACCGGGGCTGCACCCGCGGCCCATCCGGGGAGGAGCGACCTCAGCCTTCCTGGCGCGAGGCAACTCGGCCCGAAGCCGCAACATCGGCCGGCCGAGGTAAGCTGAGGCCAGCCCACCAAGGCAGCCACACCGGAGGAAGCAGCTCGGCCTGCTAGGAGCCGAGGTGATGCGCGGCCCGCCTAGAAGCACAGTCCGGTCAAACGGAGTAGACAGGCTTCGGTCCAGCCGAGGTGTCCATGCAGCCGAGGTGCTATCTCGGCCCAGTCGAGGGGAGGAGGCCTGCTCCGGACCCGAGGTGCAAAGTGAGCCCACTCCGAAGTGTAAACTCGGCTTGCTCCGGACTGGAGGTACTTCGGCCCGCGACGCCATTAATTTCCTGCTTCCTCTTTTATCTTTTACTCATTTCCTTGCTTTTACTTCCTTTAGTACCTCGGTTAAACCAACACTATGGGGTACCGGGGTTACATCCCCGACATTAGTCCCCGAGGCTGCGGGGGACTCGCAGAGTCGCGCGCAGACTTACAAAAACAAATTGCCACCATCGAAACCTCCATGTACACGAGCTCCTGCGTGTATGGGCGCCATTGTATGCCGGTTTTTAGCCCTCCTGGCTTTTACCGAACTCGGATGCCACCAGCGCCGGCTAGCCCTCCTGGCTTTTACCGAATTGAGATGCCGCCAGCGTCGGTTAGCCCTCCTGGCTTTTACCGAATTGGGATGCCGCCAGCGTCGGTTAGCCCTCCTGGCTTTTACCGAATTGGGATGCCGCCAGCGTCGGTTAGCCCTCCTGGCTTTTACCGAATTGGGATGCCGCCAGCGTCGGTTAGCCCTCCTGGCTTTTACCGAAGTGGGATGCCGCCAGCGTCGGTTAGCCCTCCTGGCTTTTACCGAACTCGGATGCCGCCAGCGTTGGTTAGCCCTCCTGGCTTTTATCGAATTGGGATGCCGCCAGCGTCGGTTAGCCCTCCTGGCTTTTACCGAACTCGGATGCCGCCAGCGTTGGTTAGCCCTCCTGGCTTTTACCGAATTGGGATGCGCCAGCGTCGGTTAGCCCTCCTGGCTTTTACCGAATTGGGATGCCGCCAGCGTCGGTTAGCCCTCCTGGCTTTTACCGAATTGAGATGCCGCCAGCGTCGGTTAGCCCTCCTGGCTTTTACCGAACTGGGATGCCGCCAGCGTCGGTTAGCCCTCCTGGCTTTTACCGAATTGAGATGCCGCCAGTGTCGGTTAGCCCTCCTGGCTTTTACCGAACTGGGATGCCGCCAGCGTTGGTTAGCCCTCCTGGCTTTTACCGAACTGAGATGCCGCCAGCGTCGGTTAGCCCTCCTGGCTTTTACCGAACTGGGATGCCGCCAGCGTCGGTTAGCCCTCCTGGCTCTTACCGAACTGGGATGCCGCCAGCGTCGGTTAGCCCTCCTGGCTTTTACCGAACTCGGATGCCGCCAGCGTCGGTTAGACCGACATAAACCTGCAAGTATGTATCTCATATGTCTCGGTATCTCGGCCACTCTGGGCATATCACACATGTCTCGGTATCTCGGCCCCTCTGGGCGTATCACACATGTCTCGGTATCTCGGATGTCCGGCAGCTACTCCGGGCGCTTACCGACATAGATGTCTCCAGCCACTGCTGGTTTGATATAAGCATATCTCGAATGCCGGTTTTAGCCACCTCGGGCGTATACCGACATAGATGTCTCCAGCCACTGCTGGTTTGACATAAGCATGTCTCGAATACCGGTTTTAGCCACCTCGGGCGTATACCGACATAGATGTCTCCAGCCACTGCTGGTTTGACATAAGCATGTCTCGAATGCCG
Source organism: Poa pratensis (assembly GCA_947311845.1). Taxonomy (NCBI): domain Eukaryota; kingdom Viridiplantae; phylum Streptophyta; class Magnoliopsida; order Poales; family Poaceae; genus Poa; species Poa pratensis. The sequence continues at coordinate 22,423,652 of CAMZMU010000065.1, forward strand.
GTTTTAGCCACCTCGGGCGTATACCGACATAGATGTCTCCAGCCACTGCTGGTTTGACATAAGCATGTCTCGAATGCCGGTTTTAGCCAGCTCGGGCGTATACCGACATAGATGTCTCCAGCCACTGCTGGTTTGACATATAACCTGAAAAAACATATCTCAAAGGTTGCCTCTGATTAACCAACACAGACACTGATCTGGTACACAGGTAATGCCATGATACATTGGCAAACAGAATAAACGATGATTTGGGATATGGAATGATGCCAGGATATTGTGACAAACCGAAAATAAATAGTGGTTAGGGATAAGAAATGATGCCGTGATACTATGGCAAACCGAAACAAACGGCGATCTAGAGAATACTGATAATGCCAGGGTACCTTGGGCAAATTGAGATAACCAACATAACCATGATACCTCAGATTTCCATTATACCTCGGATTTCCACCATAACTCGGAATTCCATTACACCTCGGAATTCCGTTATAACCCGGATTTCCACCATACCTCGGAATTCCATTACACCTCGGAACTCCGTTATAACCCGGATTTCCATTATGACCCGGATTTCCAATATACATCGGATTACCAATATGACCCGGATTTCCAATATACCTCGGATTTTCCAGGATACCTCAGTAACGAACATTCTCAACAAAACCGATGTCACCTTTCAACGTTAGTTCAACATACATATGATGAAGAATACTTGACGAAAACAACCATTATACTAACCGAGGCAAACCAGCTATAGCACTTAATAGAAAACGAATCTAACAGCAGATACTATGCTAAAAAAACTAGACTCGGTTTCAACCGAGTCCCCGAGTTACTTTTCTTATCTAGGAGAAGGTGTAAAACAGACTGGCAATCCAGTCCCGGGTCAAGACATCTTGTCCCGGGTAGAACAACTAATCAAAGCAAGGTAGAAAAGAGGGGGCAGTCCCCGAGCACTGTTTGAGACTATCTAGAAGCATGAGCAGACATATAAATGATACTTACACGGTCAGGTTGTAGGAGAAGTCTTAACTCGGATTTCAGAACACCTCGGATTCAGAACAGCTCGGATTCCAGAACAGCTCGGATTCCAGAACAGCTCGGATTCCAGAATACCTCGGATTCCAGAATCAGCTCGGATTCCAGAACACCTCGGATTCCAGAATCAGCTCGGATTCCAGAACACCTCGGATTCCAGAACAGCTCGGATTCCAGAAAACCTCGGATTCCAGAATCAGCTCGGATTCCAGAACACCTCGGATTCCAGAATCAGCTCGGATTCCAGAACACCTCGGATTCCAGAATCAGCTCGGATTCCAGAACACCTCGGATTCTAGAACAGCTCGGATTCGCACTGTAGCCACCTCGAAAATGAGTCCACACACGGGGACGATGTCGAAGTTGAGTCCCCACGTTGATGGCGAAGGTCCCATCCGAATTAATCCAGCAAGCGCCACTATCAGCCCCACGGTGGGCGCCAACTGTCGTGGTGGGAACACGCAGATGCCTAGGGGTAGGCTTAAGTTTGGGGCCGATGGACGCTAGAGGATTCGGGGAGGGATAGCGCGATGGAGTCGCACACGAAGAACACTGCAAACACAAAGATCTACCCTGCTTCGGGGCCCTCGTGAGGAGGTAAAACCCCTACTGCAGCACTATCCTATTTGGTGTATTTCCCTCTGTATATGCGGTGTGTACAAACGCTCCTCGAGCGGTGAGGAGCTAACCATGGAGAGGAGCTCCAGGAGGAGGAAGAAGAAGAAGCTAAGGCCAAGGGGGGAAATGAGACAGCGTGGGTGTCCGGCCTCTCCATCTCCTCCCCCTGGTGCTCTTTATATAGAGAGAGCCCAGGGGACATGCAGGGGACAAGGGACAAACATCACTGTTCACGGTACACTGTTCATGTACTGTAGCTGAGGTGACTACTGGGGTCTTGTCACCACTGTAGCCTGGGTCATGCAGTTGTACTCTTGTCACATCCTGGGCACTGTAGCCATGCTGTCTGTCCTTGCTTTTGTCTTCTTGCTCCTGTCTCCCGGATCTTCGGGACCATGGCAGAGGTATCTTGTACGTACCGAGGGAACTGGACGTAGCCTCGGTAGCGATCCAGGGGTCCAGCTTGTCATGCCGGTCGACGAAGTGCTGCCTCGGTTGAAGCCACGCCTGGCCATCTCGGGATCGAGGCTGGGAATCTCGGTTGACGCAGTGTCGGTCGAAGCGCAGGCTACCTCGGATGGAGACGTCGGCCTGCTTCCATGGCCTGTGCTGGATGAAGACCTCGGCCTGCTCCTGGATGGCAACGTCGACCTGCTCCGAAGAAAGAAGCTCGGCCCGCCGAAGCTACAGGAGCCGGCCTACCGGGGCTGCACCCGCGGCCCATCCGGGGAGGAGCGACCTCGGCCTTCCTGGCGCGAGGCAACTCGGCCGAAGCCGCAACATCGGCCGGCCGAGGTAAGCTGAGGCCAGCCCACCAAGGCAGCCACACCGGAGGAAGCAGCTCGGCCTGCTAGGAGCCGAGGTGATGCGTGGCCCGCCTAGAAGCACAGTCGGTCAACCGGAGTAGACAGGCTTCGGTCCAGCCGAGGTGTCCATGCAGCCGAGGTGCTATCTCGGCCCAGTCGAGGGGAGGAGGCCTGCTCCGGACCCGAGGTGCAAAGTGAGCCCACTCCGAAGTGTAAACTCGGCTTGCTCCGGACTGGAGGTACTTCGGCCGCGACGCCATTAATTTCCTGCTTCCTCTTTTATCTTTTACTCATTTCCTTGCTTTTACTTCCTTTAGTACCTCGGTTAAACCAACACTATGGGGTACCCGGGGTTACATCCCCGACATAGATGACAGTAATCATGTTCAGCAGCTCATACGGTACTAATTAGTGAAGCTCGAGAGAGAGAGATACATAAGTTACTTCCACAAACCCATAGTCCAGAGGTGGACTACTCCCTCTTCATCATGGAGACGGTGGAGAAGTCGTTGGAGAAGATGGAGACCACGCCGGCAGCGCCCCGCCGGAGTTTTCCCCCTCCAATCTGAAGCTCCAGGTCTCTGTTTCGGTGTTTCTGTGTTTCTGCGGCGCTCCTTCCAGAGAACGTCGGGGGATAATTTTTATAGGCGTTTTTAGGTCAAAACGGAGTCGGTGGAGGAAAGATCGACGGCAACGGAGCTCCGAGGCCCAAAGGGGGGTCCCACGCGGCCAGGTACAGGGCCGCGTGGGCCCACCTTTTGGCCCTCGGGCCTCCTCTTGTTTGCTTCCTTCGCTCCCACGCTTTGTTCCTTCCAAAAATGATGCTCGTAAATTTCCAGGTCATTTGGACGTCGTTTGGGTCCCTGAAACATTAAAAAAAGAAATAGGGTTTTCTGCCTGCGCAGGGTTAATTCCATAAAAATAGGAAACATTCAAATATTCCCAAAATCATTATAAAACAGTGATATAACCCTTATATGATGCAAATATGACTGGAATATAAGTAAAATAATGCAAAGTTCATGTATGCATTTTACATGCATCAACATCCCCAAGCTTAACCTATACTCGTCCTCGAGTATGAAGGTGATAAAACTAACATGGACTTTGCAATTTAATACTATCAATGGATATCAAAGATGATTACTATTGCTACATAGAGTAAATGATTCATTCTTAAAAGGAGTAGCAATATGCAAGATAGTTTATGAAGTGATATCAAGTATTCAATGCAAGGATGTTCAATGATAATTCACAAAGTGTAACATAAGAGAAGAAGTACTATGGACCACATGTATGCATAATAATAAGTAAGAACATCCTACAATGGTCATAGAGTATTGTGAAAATCTGAATATAAAAGGTGGACACTTTGGAAAGATATATATATGAGTAGAGGTAAAGCATGAATAAATTTCATCTAACTTCTGAACTTCTCTACTTAAGTCAATGATTGTAATATGGTAATCCTTGGTGTCAAGCTCTCATTCCCCTATCATAGCATCTTGAATGATTAAGTTTAAAGTGAAAGCAATACGAGTAGTGTGCTTGACAAAGTACAGGTTGAAAGTCTCATGCCCCTTGAATACAAGTACCTACTCCATGTGTTACTCAACTTGGAAAACAAAGCAAGTTCAAGTTAAATATCATTGTAAGTAATAATAGTATCATTAAGAGCGTCAACTGGGGTACCTCTTGTCCCAGGATATGGAACAAGCCCATATCAAAATGACAAGACAAACAAACATAATGAACAATCTCAACACCCTTTTTATTTACCATTGGATAGCTTTTTATTGTAAGGTGTATCACAGAAGGTTCACCATAGCATGTAAGTAAATTTCCACCATGAATGATGCATGGCTTAGATTAGCGGCCCAGGCGTCTCTCTAACCATTTATACAAACTCATTTAAACTCACTTCATTTCCCATTTATTTCACCCATGGTAAGCATCCATAAACAAAAGTACATGATATCAACTAAATGAGATGATGTGCAATGTTGAAAGCTTGCCATGTGACAGCACATATGAGCTAACTCTCAACCAAAGACATTTGTCAAGTCCACAACTTCATAATTTTAATCACAATGGGTCATATTTATTTATGCAATGAAAGTAAAGTGTGCATCAAGTTCGAGAGAGCTATATAACCAACTTTTCCCACAACAATTAACAACATAAGCATTTTCATTCAGAGGTATAGATAACACAAATATCATGATAAACATACTCGGAATAGCATAAAGCTAATAGGTAGATATGGTGGACTCACTGGAAAAACTTTGGTTGAAGGTGTTGGAAACAAGTTTTTGCTTGTTGGAATTTTTGGGCTAGCAAGAGGGAGAAAGTTGACCATCTAAATGCATGCATGAGTGTCCATAGAACTAACTAATCCATGTTAAAACAAGGTAGAATAACATTTAGCATCAAAACATGAATAAAAGATAGCTCTTGATAAAATATTTGCAAATTATTACTCATTAACAAGCTCATGAATCATGCAATTATATGTATCTTTTAAAATTAACTCAACATCCCTTTTCCCAATCTTATAATAGCATCCAACATAATTCAACCCAAATTTCCAGTAGCTCTCTCATATATAAATGATAGTGTGGTGGTCTCACAAAATAAAAATCAAACCTAAACAAACAAAAAGACGCTCCAAGTTTATGCGATAAAGTGTTTCGATCGAAAAACAGAAGTTAGACGTGTGCAAACCGAGAGTGTGTAGGTCCAGTGGGGTTGTCTTCACATCCCCAAGCTTATGGTCTTCACCATCCTTGGATAGCTCTTGGTGCATCTCCTCTAATCCCTGTGAAAAAACTTCAAAACACCGTTTCTCCCATTTCTTTTTCTGTGGGGCACATTAGTAGTGATAAACAAATAGATTTCTTGCTGCATATAATCCTTAGACAAAAATTCATATGAATGTCCAGAAATGTATAATGTTGTATGCCTACTCATAAACTCAATTGGATCAAAAAGATTCATGTTAAAAGTTCTAAGCATGCATCAAACAAAATGGGACAGAATCTGTCCAGAAAAACAGCAGCAGCTAAACGTATTTTTCTACCCTACTTAACTTTGTCGAAAATTCCGAAAAATTCATGCATACAGAGGATGAAAAGTTGCACTACAGTTTAAATATGAGCTCATTCGGAGTTACAGAATAAGAATTAAAAATCATACCGTGCACAGATTCGTGCAGGAATAAAATCTCCGAACGCTATAAGCAACTTCTTCAACCAAAATGAGTAAAACTTGGCACTTTATTAAAAATTCCAGAAACTAAACTAAACACTAAGTCTCTTGTTACAGCAAGAGGACACAAAGAAAATCACAAATAAAAACAACCGGGTTGCCTCCCGTAAAGCGCTTTCTTTATAGCCATATAGCTAGGCTTCTTACTTGATGTTTATTGTGGACGAAGCTCATGAGGGAGCTTGAATGATGTGCCCTCTTCCTTGGGAAGTGTTCCATACATTTCTTGTGTGGAAACTGAAACTTCACATTCCCTTCTTTTGAATCAATGATAGCACCTGTAGTACGAAGAAAAGGTCTTCCAAGAATAATTGGACTAGAGGTTTTATTCCCCATATCCATGATTAGAAAATCAACAGGCACAAATGTCATATGTAACTCTACCAAACATCACTTACTTTTCCTAAAGCATGTTTAATGGAATCATCAGCAAGTGCAAGTTCAATAGAGCATTTTTCAAGATTTTTCAATTCAAGTACTTCATATAGTTCTTTAGATAAAACAGAGACACTAGATCCTAGATCAAGTATAGCATGGTGTGTCTCTTTTCCAATGGTTACTAGGACTTTGGGAATCCATACATCCCCAAGCTTAGGTGGTATCATAGCCTCTTGGTTGTACCTAGCAATCTTTTCTTTCAAGACATGATTAGCAATATAAGAACCAAAACCAGCTTGGTTACATTATGAAGGATCACTTGCAAATTTTTGTAAGATAGATATTAATTCATGCAAGCTACAATTCTCTAAGTCAAGCAATGGTTCCTTTACTTCACTAAGCATTTTAACTTCTTCAACTTTCTTTTCCCTATTATATAGGTTAAATATTTCATAACGGTCATCAAACACATCTTCAGGTACTTGGGCTTTTTCTAAACTTTCTTTAATTCTTACTTCCAAAAGCAAGCCATCAAGTAAATAGTGAGTGTCAGTAGCAGCAGTATTCATAAAAGAATCCTCACATTCATTATCCAAAAAGACTTTAGAGGTTTCAGACAATCCTCTATAAAACACATGCATGAGCATCCAATCCCTAAGACCATGTTCCATTCCAAAAGCTATACCTCTAAATCTTTCCCATGTTTTCACTAGAGGTTCATCCTCTTCTTGTTTAAAGGTGATAATTATTTGTCTAAGATTACAAATTTTCAATGGAACAAAATCTTTCAATGAATGCAGCTTTTAAATTAAACCAAGTGCTAAAATTTCCAGGTGGCCATCTCAATATCCAATCTAAGGCTTTTCCACCTAGGGAGTAAGGAAAAAGCTTAATTTTAATATTAGCATGGCTCAAATTTAACATTTTGCACCTTTCATTAAACTTCTTAAGATGAGGTATGGATCTTCTTTTGGTTTCCCATAAAAACGGTATTCATAAATTGCTTTCATGATATTAGGATCTACCTCACATTTCTCAACAGGGATATTCATATCTTGAGGAAAGTTCTTAACACTAAATGGCCAGAAGGTTCTCTTTTCCATTATGCAAGTTTTTTTGTTTTTTAATTTTTTATGCAAAACTGAAAATAAATATGCAAACCGAAAATGCAAGACAATGACAAAACAGATAAATTGCTTTGAAGGTAAAGATGGATAAGATGATGCTCACGTAGGTGCAACCTCCCCAAGCTTAGGTGTTAGCACAAGTTGGTGATGAAGTTGACTTGGTGAGATATCCTTGGATAAACCTTTCAGCAATGATTCCCCGGCAACGGCGCCAGAAAACAGTCTTGATGGCCCTTCACGTAGTTACCCCACAACGGCGCCAGAAAACACTTGCTGCCCTTCGCGTGGTTACCTGCGTGAAAAGTAAATGGGTTAGGTTGAGACTCCAAGTGCAGAGTGTGTAGTAAGTGGAAGACGTGTTTTCCCCACGAGGGTGACTCGAGGGTTTAATATCGAACTCTCGGGGAATCAGTAGTGAAGATTTATCCTTCTTTTGGTTACCTACAAAACAAAGTAAATGTTTTGGTCCTCAACCTCACCTAGTGGTTGTCAAGCACAAGGTGTTAGAATGATATCAAGATAATATGCAATGCAAACAAAAATAAATATGCAATGGTGGTAAATAAATATGCAAGGATGGTGGTAGCAATGATAAATGATATTTTTGGGTTTTATATGATGAATGCAAGATGTAAAAGTGTTTTTGTATTTTCGGATTTAATAATGGCAGAAAATGGAAAAGTGGTAAAAGTGGTTGGAAAGGTGTTTCTTATGATTAAAAATGGACCGGGGTTCATGGTTTCACAAATGCACTCTCTCTTTAATAAAGTGGTAGACAATGGAACACTAGAGTTGACATATGAGATTGCAACACAACAGTTTAATGACAAGTTATAATTATATGGGCATCACGTCCTAACATAGAGACCTTTTGGTTATTAGTCTCTCTTATACTCCACCAAGATGCGAACTAAATCATAACACCTCAGTAATTAAGATAACTCAGAGTATAGCAATAAGTATCATGACATGAAGTTAAAATAAGAACATGCTAGATCTAGTCATGGAGTAGTGGCAATGGTCACACCCACATCTCCGGTAGCATGGTATTTCTTTTTATCCCTAGTGAGGTAACAAAGTAAGGTAAAACACCCAAGTGGATCGCAGAACTTTCTCTCACGTTCACTGCACTAGCCACCCCCCGTTACTCCAACTAATGCACACGTTCCCCCTCACACGCTCTCATAAACATGCTTGATCATAACAAGTAAATAAGAACGGGGTACATAATATGCATCTACTTTCATAACTGAAACAAAACCATTGCAATCTCAAACATATATTAACTCATAAAAGATCCACCACAAAGGTATTACATAGATGACCGTAATCATGTTCAGCAGCTCATACGGTACTAATTAGTGAAGCTCGAGAGAGAGAGATACATAAGTTACTTCCACAAACCCATAGTCCAGAGGTGGACTACTCCCTCTTCATCATGGAGACGGTGGAGAAGTCGTTGGAGAAGATGGAGACCACGCCGGCAGCGCCCCGCCGGAGTTTTCCCCCTCCAATCTGCAGCTCCAGGTCTCTGTTTCGGTGTTTCTATGTTTCTGTGGCGCTCCTTCCAGAGAACGTCGGGGGATAATTTTTATAGGCGTTTTTAGGTCAAAACGGAGTCGGTGGAGGAAAGATCGACGACAGCGGAGCTCCGAGGCCCAAAAGGAGGGGTCCCACGCGGCCAGGTACAGGGGCCGCATGGGCCCACCTAATTTGGCCCTCGGGCCTCCTCTTGTTTGCTTCCTTCGCTCCCACGCTTTGTTCCTTCCAAAAATGATGCTCGTAAATTTCCAGGTCATTTGGACGTCGTTTGGGTCCCTGAAACATAAAAGGAAAGAAATAGGGTTTTCTGCCTGCGCATGGTTAATTCCATAAAAATAGGAAACATGTCAAATATTCCCAAAATCATTATAAAATAGTGATATAACCCTTATATAATGCAAATATGATTGGAATATAAGTAGAAATAATGCAAAGTTCATGTATGCATTTTACATGCATCAGGCGCATGCACCTTGGTGCGCCACAGAAAATAGCATTTTTGTGGCGCATGCGTGTCCATGCGCCACAGATATAGTTTCCAGATCTATAAAAAGGACGCAACCCCTACCTACCACCCCCATTAATTGTGCTTCTCCCTTCTCACACCTAGCTCGTCTTCCTCCCCCCTCCCACCCCATTTTGCCCACACTTTTCTCCATTTTTGTAGTTAAACCTACTTTGTTTGATAGATAATTGGTGAGGGCTTTGGGAGAGCCTCCATATACACTCTCCTCCTCTCCCAATACATCTCTTTTTCTCCACTATTTTCTCTCCAACACCACACACTCTCTCTCATCGATCACGGTCATGTCTCGGTAAATATACTAGGTGAGTATTGTTGGATGGACATGCATATGCATGTGTTGTGTGGCCGGCGGTGTGTGTATGGCCGGATGTTTGTTGTAGGTGAAGCGCTTGTCGGCGGGCGGTTTGCACGATGGCGAGACGATGTTTATACATGCATGAAGCTTTGTGTTGCTTTTTGTTGTTGCTTGCACCGGCGTGGTGCATGGATGTTTGCCGAGATGTTGATTCATTTCCATTTCGGCAAATTTTTGCACCACCCATACGTCCTACTTTTAGGAGAAGTCATGCCGAATTTTTCCGTCGAACATGCATGTGTGTGTATATGTGTCTGCATGTTGCGGTTCTAATTAACATACTCTCGTTTCCCGTTTCTGCTCTATGTATACCGCGTAGGCAACCATGGTCGTCATGATGAGCTTTGGTCTAATCAGCAGATACAAGGAAGAAGCGAAGGCGGAAATGATTCGGTGCAACAAGCGCCAGATAAGATGTCCGTGTCGAAAATGCAAACTCGTGAGCTGGATCGACCCTGATTCCGGACAACTGGAGGATCACCTGCTCAGGCGCGGTTTCATGCTAGGCTTCAATGAGGCGCCGACAGCAGCAAATGGTGCGCATGAAGACGAGGGCGGGCGAGAAGACGAAGAGTCTACTGGACATGGTTATCATGACGAAGGAGATGTCGGCGGACAAGATGATCATGACGAAGGAGATGTCCGCGGATAAGATCATCATGACGAAGGAGATGTCGGCGGACAAGATCATCATGATGAAGGAGTAGATGGTGGTGGAGAAGACGCGAGCACGCAGACCCTGCTAATGTCGGCCTTGAGGGACGCTCATGTTCAAGAACTGCTCCTCACGGAGATGAGCAACACCAGAGCTGCAGCCAGAGAGAAAGCCAAGCTGGGGCAAATGGAGATAGACGGGAAGACTCCGTTGTATCCTGGGTGCCGACCACAGGATACGCGCTTGCAAGTAACGCTTGATGCTCTGGAGATGAAGTCGGAAAACAGATGGACCGACGTGAGCTTCACCAAGAACATGCAATTCATGCACGATCGTCTTCCCGCGGGGAACACATTGCCAATTAGTATCGAGGAGGCCAAGAAAGTCGTGTGCCCTCTTGATCTGCCGCATGTTAAATACCACGCCTGCATCAATGATTGCGAAATTTATCGGGGCGAGTACAAGGACAGAACCACATGTCCGGTGTGCGGCCACGGACGGTACAACAGTACTGGGAACAAGAAAGTTCCTCGAAAAGTGGTATGGTACTTTCCTATCACTCCCCGTCTACGGCGGTACTTCGTGGACCGTAAGGAAGCAAAGCTCATGCAATGGCACGCGGAAAGGGAGAAGCCCAAAGAAGATCCGGAGAAGGGCGGGATCCTGACACACCCTTCAGACGCTAGCCAGTGGGAAGCATTGGACAGCGCCTTCGAAAATTTCGGGGGCGACGCAAGGAACGTGAGGCTGGGTATGAGCACCGATGGAGTCAATCCGTTCGGCAACCAGAGTAGCACGCATAGCACCTGGCCCGTGTTTGTATGGCCTTACAACCTTCCCCCGTGGCTGTGCACGAAGCAAAGGTACATACACATGAGTATTCTCATTCAGGGGCCGAAACAACCAGGTGTCGACATACATCTGTATCTCGCGCTGTTGAAAAAGGAGTTAGCCACGTTGTGGGAGACGCCATCCTGTACGTGGGATGCCTACCCCGCATCTCCAACTACCAAGGGATCCCGGGTCTTCGAAAACCGTGTTCCCAGGGGCTCGAAGGTGGCTTCGCATGGATCACCCATGGAGGAAACGCGGTGACCTGTTCAATGGTAAGGACGAGCCCGAAAGAGCCCCGCGCCCGAGGAGCGGCACAAAAATCGATGAGCTTTTGAAAAATTGGGAGGAGTGCCCTGCGCCGGGAAAGAAGCGACCGAGGGTAGATCCGCTGCTGGGTGAATGGAAAGCGAGGTCTGTTTTCCACAACTTGGAGTATTGGAAGGTCCTCAAGACGCCACATAGCCTCGATATGATGCACATTACAAAGAATGTCACCGAGAGTCTGCTTGGCACTCTTTCCAACATGTCGGAAAAGGGCAAGTATGGGACGAGAGTAAGATACGATCTGAAATGGCTTGGCGTCAGGAAAGATCTTCAGGCACCCGATAGTGATGACGACGATGATGACGATGATCAGACGGAAGGGACTCAAGGTCGCCGCAAAAGGGTAAAAAAGAACACGGCGGTGCTTCCCGCTGCCTGCTTCACTATGAGTCCGGAGGAGCTCGAGTAGTTTTACAGGTGCCTCCTAGGAGTCAAATTTCCTCACGGTTATGCGGGGAAGACAAGCAGATATCTGGATGCAACGAAGAAGAGGTTCACCAGGATGAAGTCTCACGATTGTCACGTGCTGATGACGCAGATACTTCCCGTTGCGATCCGAGGGATAATGGACGAGCACGTCCGTGACACGCTGCTTGCCCTTTGCAACTTTTTAGACGTCATCAACAGGAAGTCGATCGGCGTAAGGCAGCTGGACAGGCTACAGGAAGAGATCGTGCTGATACTATGCGAGCTCGAGATTTACTTCCCGCCCGCATTCTTTGATATCTACGTGCATCTCCTTCTCCATGTCGTTGATGACACCAGGCAGCTCGGGCCGACGTTCCTGCGCTACATGATGTCGTTCGAAAGGCAGAACGATGTCATGAAAGGATACGTTCGCAACAGGGCCCGTCCAGATGCAAGCATGGCCAAGGGCTTTCTAACCTACGAGTGCATCTCCTTTTGCCAGAATTATCTAAGCACCGAGAACCAGGATGTTGGTCTGCCCACCAGGATGCACCTTGGCAGGCTCGAGGGATTTGGTCACCGCGAGGGCTACCGCTCACTCTTTGTCGGCGTTCATGGTCGAAAAGACGACTTCGACAGGGCTCACCGGGTCACGCTACAACACTTACAATTGATCGAACCTTGGGTGGAAGAGCACAAAAGCTTAATCGAGGAAGAAGGGAGAAGTAACCAGAGAGCACAACTCCAGCTTCATGCGTTGGTTCAAGAAAAGGCAACAGGTTCAAGCGCCATCTACGGAAGATGAAAAACTCATATTCTCCTTATCACAGGGCCCCGGGCACAACGTAAGGATCTATCAGGCGTACGACATCAACGGTTACAGATTCTACACCGAGGAAAAGGACAAGGATAGTGAGTATCAAAACTCAGGAGTAACTATGCTATCCTACTCCGATGACGAGGCTACTGTCAGGGAAAGATTCTTCGGAAGGATCAAGGAGATATGGGAGCTCAACTACTGTGGAGAGTCGGTGCCAATGTTCCGTGTGAGATGGGCCAAGGACGTCGTAAAAAAAGGCCGGTATTTCACCACCATGGTAATACCCGATGCCAAATCAAAGAACGCCTCCGCGAAAAATGAGCCATGGGTACTCGCTAGCCAAGTTGAGCAATGCTTCTTCATTACCGACCCCTCAAAGCCTAGTCGTGTTGTCGTGAGGAGGGGCAAGAGGAGCATCATCGGAATGGAAGGAGACGCCAACGAGGAAGACTTGGACAAGAACGGCGATCCGAAGATCGAGGAGGAATTCGACAAGTACTTCGACATGCCAACTACTAGCAAACACACAAGGAAGACCTCCCTACCTACTAAAGGTTGTCCGTTCACGCGAAGAAATCTCAAGGTGCCGGCCTAAAGTATTCAACCGCCAAGAAGGGCAAGAAAAGGAGCTAGCTCGGAACCGGCCGGGACGAAGAAGACTTTTTTTGTGTATTAATTTGTACATGTGTGTGTGTGTGAGAGAGACAAGCATATATATGTATATCATGAATAAAATAATGATATACTAACAAAATGTGTGTATATTCTTTTCTTTAAAATGTGTGTCGGTTCTTTTTTTAAATATAACCAAAAATATTTAAAATATGTGTCGGTTCTTTAAAAAATAACCTAAAATGTGTGTGTACACACATTTTAAATATAACCAAAAATGTGTATTCTGTGGCGCATCCCAAACTAGATGCGCCGCAGAATTCCTTGACTTAGCCATTTACGCGGGCCGGGCCTCCCCTTCCCCTTTCTTCCCCAAATTCAAACACCACGCCACCGCCGCGCGCGCGTCCGCCGTCGCCGTCGACCACCACCGTCGGCTGCCCTCCCCTCTCCCGTGCCGGTGACCTCCCCTGCCCGCCCGGCAACCTCCCCTCCCCCGCCCAACCCCTCGCCGCGCGCGCCCACGCACACGCTCGGCGCCGCCCCGTGGCGTTCGATACCGACGCCGCCGCCCTCGACTCCCCGGCGACCTCCCCTCCCCCGCACCGGTCCGCCACCTCGACACCGACGTCGCCGCCCTCGACACTGCCACCCTCTCCATCCCCTCCCCGAGGTGCTGCTCCACCCTTCCATCCCTCTCCCTCCCCTCCACACCTGCACATATGGTGTTTGGTCAAATGCCGAACCCACAATTTTAGAAAAAAATGATGATTTGACTGTTGATTGCTTGCTGCAAGTAGTTGCTAATGCTTCTAGTTGGTGCTAGTGGTGTTAGGAAAATTTTGGAGACCAATTTTTTTAAAATGTTTGCTAAGTTAAATATGGTCACTATTTAAATATGGTCACTATTTAGGTTAGTTTGCTGTTTTAGGTTAATGTAGGTTAATTTGCTTGATCAAATTAGTGTAGGTTAGTTCACTGTAGGTTAGTGTAGGTTAGTTTGCTGTTTTAGGTTAGTTTGCTGTTTTAGGTTAATTTGCTTGATCAATATGCATTTTTAGTTGGAATTGGCTTTTAGTAATAACATTTTTAGTTGTAAATAGTATCCATAGTTTTGCATTGGTTCATGCATTTTTAATTAACAAATGCATTCGTTTGCCGTATGCAGGAAATTTAGAAGAAGTTCCGCGTTCTTTTAGGTGAGATGTGGATGTGGCGACTTCATGCTTTCGAAATGCTCCAAAGTTGGTACTTTGGAGCATGTGTTTTGTGCTACCACGACCATCGTGTCGTGGTTGTTTGTGCTCCGACCATCGTGTCGTGGAGATGCCGGCCGGAGATGTGGATATGGTCGTGGTTGTTTGTGCTCCGACCATCGTGTCGTGGAGATGCCGGCCGGAGATGTGGATATTTTTGTGAAATGCTTGCAGGTACCCCGAGAGGCCCTTGAGATTGCCGGAACGTCGATTAACTTCCGTTCCAGCAAATTCGGGTACTCCATATGTCCCTTTTTTAGCAAAGGTCATGCCGAAATTTTTCGTGAATTTTGACATGACTTTGCTAAAAATAGGACTTATGGGGTATTGCGACTAATGCATGGGCCGGGGTATCTTAGTACTTAATTATGTGATTTTTTTCTTAAATTTGGTGTACTAACTTCGACGTTTTTTTCTTATAGGTGCGAACATGGCTGACAATAACGAGGCCGGGGGTTCTCGAACAGGAGGCGAGGAACCGATAGAGGAAAATAGTATGATTCAGACGGTCATCGCACATGCAGTGACAAAGACGTTCACGTCGCTCTTTCCTACCGTCTGTGAGGGTGTCAGGGTTTGGATTGAGGGAGGGAAAAAATGGCCTCCCCCAGTGATCAGCTTCGACTCCAACAAGTACTCAATCAATGTGGCTACAGAAGATGCACTACCAGCATCCCCAGAGGTAAAGAAGAAGAAGCACAGGAAGAGAAGTAAGCCAGCTTCTAAGACGACTATCCAGGGGTATGAAGACATGGTATCACCCCGTGTGGATGGTGTGACCGAGTTCATGAAGCTGGTCAACCGATCCTGTCTCCGGAGCTGATCCGCCTCACAGACGGATGCATGCTCTCTTTGCAAAATGCTATCTTGACGCTAGAGGGCAACCTTTTTAAACAAGAGGATCCAAATTACCCAGTGTTCACTGTCAAGGTGCCAAAGGACTTGGCCGACTTCGTCCATGAAGCCCCCGCGGATCTGTTCTTCATATCGTACGAGGACGTCTTCAGGCTGTTTCACTATAGACGGCTGGACTATAACTTGGTCCGCCTATACGCGCTCAACCAGGCGATGAGGATCAGGAGAGATAATACCCCGTACGTCAAGGTAGTGGATCCCTACTACATGCGTGACAGCCAGCTGGTGGAAGGATCAACGACACGGGCCATGGCCACGGAGTTCCTCCAGAGAATCATGCTAAACAACCAGGATAAGAACAGCCTTCTTCTGCCTTTCTTTTCTGAGTAAGTACACATCCGGTCGCCGCCGTCGTATCTTATGCTTTCTTATAGATTTCTTCCGTTGTTTATCCTTTCCAACATTCCATTTTAATTGTGTTGAGCAGTGACAAGTACTGCGTACTCATCGTCCTAAGCCCGAGGTGGTCCGTTGCCACTTATTTCGACTCGGGGAGTCTTAAAGACTACACCAGAATAAAGGGTGTTCTCGATGAGACTCTCGAGGGCTATGCCCAAAAGGGAGGCCACTTCCACAAAGAAAAGAATCGGGAACGTTTCACGAAGGACAAGAAACACATTTTCTGGCATGGGACCGGGTTCCATTGCATCAAGCATGCGCCTGGCAGCGTGAAGGATGCCTTCTATGTCCTCCATCACATTAAAGGGTTTGTCCGGGATGCAGAGAAAATGAGGTGGCCATCTAGTCTCCAAGAATGGACCAAACTTAGTGGGGAAATCACCGACTCTGAGCTTAGAGAAGATTTTCATCGCATCCAGATGCAGTTATCGCAAATCATCGAGGAAGATGTCATGACAGAAGGGGGGGGTCCTTACACAACGCCAGAGGTAAGATGTATTATAAAAGAAAGCCTTGCCTCACTCGATAGAAGTGCTTCTTTATTTTATTTATTATAAACTTATCCACTTAATTAGATGAATAAATCATACTCTATTTATATTATTAACCAAATATATATCCCAATCCATCTCCAGGGTTGTCTAAGTGGGAGATCAAAGAACGCCTAGACAGGCAAAATGACATGAGGACGTGGATGACGAAAGACTGCTATAAACCGTTCCCGGAGCCGATAAAAAAGAAAGCTCAATCCTACCAGTGGAGCTAGACGTGTTCTCCGTTAGCGACCCAGCAAGAGACCCCAGCAGTGACTAAAGAAGAAGAGACTCCAGCGGTTCCTCCCGCAGAGACCCTCGACAAGTGGGCTGAGGCTGAGTAGCCAGATTCAGCGTGGGGCGCAGGAGCCGGCGTGATAAGTGGGCCCTAGTGATTGCTTAGACATTAAGGGATCACTAAGCCCCACTTATCATCGTCGGCTCCTGCGCCCCACGCTGAATCTGCCTTCTCAGCCTTATTTGTACTATGACTTATGTGACATGAGATGAACTTTTGTACAATTAATTTGGCACTTCTCACTACATGTATGTATCTTGGGCTCTAAGTAATGTGATGACATAGTAATATGTCTGTTTTCATATACCGTGTTAAATATATTATTGTTTCTATTATATCTATATAAATCATGTATATATACCTATATTTCCTGTAATATACCTATATTTATATAGCAGGCAGCAACAAATCGAAAATACCTGTAATGTATTCTGTGGCGCATGTTTTCTTTTTCCGTGGCGCATTAGTTTCTGTGGCGCATGGATGGGTGATGCGCCACTGAAAATATTTCTGTGCCGCACTGTTCTTGGTGCGCCACAGAAACTTGGTCTTTCTGTGGCGCACCCTGGGATGCGCCACATAAATATAATTTAGTGGTGTGATATCAGTGGCGCACCCACCATGCGCCACAAAAAGGCAAAATGGGTGCGCCACAGATAGCCTTTTTCCTACTAGTGAATGGAAGGGTTTTATGTCTTATAGAGTTAAATAACAAAGTAATGAAGTTTTCATGGAAAATTTCCTGAAATAACTAGAAACTACTCCTTTCGATCGGAAATGATTGACAATGATTTGTCTAAATACAACTGTATCTAGACATATTTTAATGTGTAGATACATTCATATTTACACAAATCTATGTCAACCATTTCCGGTTGGAGGGAGTCGTGGATAAGGCGTAAATGAACTAAATAAAAACATAAACTAAAGTAATATGACCTAAAATGATTATAAAAATGCACGTATCACGTGGCTGATGACGACGGTGCTAGGCCGTGCCTGGATAGCCAGGGGCAATGGCCATCCGTTGTAGTACAAGAATTTTGGGAAGCGTTGATAATCCATAAGTGTTGGGAATCTATTATAACCTTTTCGATAGATAAGTGTGTCAAATTCCAACAAGGTGCTAAATGCAGGTGCTTTACTTAGGAAATTAAACTAGAAGTATTTTGCGGGTATAAAAGGATAGCTTTTGCAAGATAACAAAAATATATAAACAAAAGTTGGTTGTTATAATGTAAAATTAAATAAAATAAAGAATAGCGAGTGTGGAATAACGTTAATAAGTTTGGCCGAATTGTCCCTAGTCAATTAGCTAAATTACTAGACCGATCATCGTCGTTACTGTTTTATATGTGGAAAATACCTCAGCTAACATGCGTGCAAGACCTATTAATTACATGTACTTATGGTTGGAACCCCTAGCAAGAATCCAAAAATACCAGAAGAGATTCAATGAGGTAAATCCCAACCATAACATTAATATATAATGGCCCCCCTTCATCCCCGTATGCTTCAATCTCTATAATCGGATGAGATATTTTGTCACTCATGCCGCCATTTATATATTTTCTCAACTTAGTACTAACCATGTGGTGGGATCCACACATGCTCTCATATGATGGGCACCAAAAGACAGTAACAAAACAACATACAATTCAAATCAATCATCATGATCCACCAATTAACCATAGGACGAAAAGGAACAACTCAAACATAATATAGACGCAACAGATCATCGGCAAAAAAAATATAACATAAAAAACCATGTTCAATAAGGTTATTGCAGAGTATTTTGAGAGAGCGGACCACGAGGTAATAACTGGTGATGGAGATCATGGTGAAGGCGGCTCCATGACGCGAGGACCGGCTAACCGGCCAGGGGAGCGCCGCCCCTAGGCTTTCTTCCTCAATGCCTCATTGATGTTTTACATGAGCCATCCCCTTGTAAATGGCAGCCAAAGTGGAGGAAAATTTGTGATAATGGCTGACCTCCTAAAAAAGTTAGGGTTTCTTCTCTTCATATAGACCCGGAAAATGATGTTCAGTCTTTCGATCAATGACCCTTTCATCAAAGAGATCTTGGGCACCTCTAGAAGTATTCTAACCCTTCTCTCTATCCCCGTTAGTTCAAATTATGGTCGAATCCATCAAATATGAAGATAGTTAGAGGCAAACCCGTAGGCAGGACCCTTGGTAAAAAAATGGACGCACAACTCGCACCCAGACTCCGTTTGGGACTTGTGAGATGTGAATTGCCAGCACAATTTTGTTTACAACTTTCTCGTTGTAACTTTTTCGTTTGACATCATCTTCAGCATGTCCCATGGTAATCTTAAAAACTGTGAGGTGGTTTTTTTTAAGGAAAGTACAAATTCCATAAAGCGTTCTTTTCAGATTTGTGAAATATCCAAATAATTCCTACACATCCAAGTGGGAAAAATAATATTTACACACTCTTACAACTATTAATAGGTTAGTCCATATAAATATAATAAAATATGCCAACTATCATGGAGAATAAAATATTAATAAACTAATAAGTTCGTAGATACGTTTTTTCCGTAACAAGCGTGAATAGAGCCAAGTACCAAACCCTCGTGTGAGCGGGAATTCAAGTTCCGAGTTTGGCCAGTCATGGACCCTGGTCAGCCTCTGCCGCAAAATTGTCAATAGAGGATATCGTCGCGGCTACGGTGCTGGTTAGTATTAGCCCGGGTGCTACCACAATGGTCTGCCAGATGTCAGGTTAAGCTGTACTGAAGACCGAAGACGTATTGAAGTCCAAACTTGCCAGCGATTTGGCCCCACCCGATATCGACACAGGTGGGGAACACGCTGACCTAGACACAAGACCGAGGAACCACCAGCCCAAAAGGAGTAGACAGGCCCATCCTGGCTCGCGAAGAAGAAATGTAGGTTCGCGGTGTAGAACCTGAGAGCTATTTAATTGAGGGAGTGTTTCGTGAAGAACTTGACTTGTAACTCGGTTATGAGATTCTACAACTCATATGGCGCACAACCCCTATCTTTGACCATCCGTTTCCGCGATTGAACGGTCAGGATTTATCGTTGAATGTGTTGAACGTTCAACGCCTAACCTTGTAACTGAAGAAAGAACGACAATGTCGTGGCGAACATGAATTAGCTCGAAGAGTGGTTGTCTGGATCGGGCTAGATCCCCAAGCAATTGTTCCCCAATTCGTGTGAATTAGAGAGTAGATCATCTAGATGCTTACATAACCTTTGTAAAAAAAATAAAATCTGCATGGTTGTTCAAGCTACAGTTTTTTGCATTTAGTCTCCCCGGAATGTCACTCTTGTAGCAACAAGTAGGTTTGTACTCGGTATAAATATGTTGATGCTCTCACATCTTCACGGTCACCCGTGATTCTAATATGGTCCTTATCGACGTGGACCCTGCACACTAACCGTACGTAGCGCCCCTGATTGTCATCTTCATCTACTTTGAACCCCAGAAGCACAACAGATCATGGTCTGCATGAAACAAATTCGCATAAGACACGACGGACGAATCGTATAGTTTCCGGCAGAGACATGCAAGTGACGATGATCGAGCATACTCAAGGTCTCAAGCAGCAGCTGGACAGCAAGAATGGCAGAGACGCCCCCTCCACGACGCCACGCCCTCCCTTCCCAGCTTGGCTTCAAATACATGGTGGTCCGCACGTTCTCCACCACCCAACATTTGGTGCGCTCCGTCCACCCGCGCCAAAATTAGCCTGCCCTCTCCCTCTCCTACCCTCTCCTTCCCCCATCTCTCCTCTCCGGGAAGGCCTTTGGAGTTTGGATCCCACGATCTCCAAGGCCTTCTCCTCGGACCGGATCACCGCCACTGTCACCGTCTCCGCCGATCTTGATCCCCCACCACACACACACCTTCGATCCATTCTCCTACGTACGCGATCACCTCCTCCGCCACCCCATCCGATCGATCCGACATCAACTGACTGACCGACAAGAGGGGCAAGAAACCCGGCCGGCCGGAGGGTGGGTGCTGCCTGCGCGCGCGCGTACGTACGTGTGTAACTGCATACATACGGTGCGGCGCGGTGGCGTTGATGGCGTTCCATGAGGTCGAGGCGCCGCGACGGTGCTGAGTCGGCGTTCGATGATCGTCGGCGCGCGGTGACGGCGGCGGCGGCTCCTCGGACGTCGTCCCTGCGCGTTCCTCGGCACCCGCGAGGTCACTGGCAGGCAGCGGGGAGGAGGAGGCGGGAGCGGCAAGATGAGCTGCTTGCCGTGTTTCGGGAAGAAGAAGGCAGAAGAAGGTGGGGGCGACGAGCAGGCGGCGTCGTCGCGGGGGCCCATGACGCCGCCTCCCGCGGTGCAGGCGCCCGCGCCCTCCTACGGCGGCCCGGGTTCTGCCGCGCCAGTCGCGGTCGCCGCTCCGTCGTTCCTCACGCCGACCAAGCCGCCCGGCGGTGCGTCAGAGCTGTCCTCCTCTGCTTAAATTAGATGTTCTGTCCCTGCATGCACATTTCGTGCTGAAGGAAATCGTTTTTTTGCGGTAAATGATGCAGACGACGCGAACAAGGGCTCCTCGGAGGACGCCTTTCGGCAAGGCATCGAGGGGAAGGCGTTCGCGTTCCGGGAGCTCGCGGCGGCCACGGACCACTTCACGCCGTACAACCTCGTCGGAGAAGGTGGCTTCTTCAGGGTCTACAAGGGTCAGCTAGAGAAGAACGGGCAGGTATCCCTGAACATGACCATCGATTGCGCATCATCCATGGGCACCATAGATAGAGGGTAGATGTTGATTCGTTCATTTGTGTGTTCAGACCGTGGTCATCAAGCAGATGGACAAGCATGGATTCCAAGGCAATATCGAGTTCCTGACCGAGGTCTCCAAGCTCAGCAAGCTCCACCAAGAGAACCTCGTCGACATCATCGGCTACTGCGCCGACGGCGACCAGCGGCTCCTCGTCTACGAGCACATGGACGGCGGCACATTGGAAGACCACCTCTTCGGTACGCACATGCATGCACATCTCGCATCTTCAGTCCGCGTGCGATCGAACCATTTATAATAAGCCCGTTGAATTGGATGCTGATCAAGATCGTTCTTGTGTGCGCGATATAATGCACAGACTTGCCGCCGGAGAAGAAGCCGTTGGACTGGACGACGAGGATGATGGTGGCCTACGGCGCGGCGCAGGGGCTCGAGTACCTGCACGAGAAGGCGGACCCGCCGGTGGTGTACGGGGATTTCAAGGCCTCCAACATCCTCCTCGACGCCAGCTTCACGCCCAAGCTCTCCGACTTCGGTCTCGCGCAGCTCGGCAAGACCGGCGGCGGCAACATGCCCATGGCGTCCCGATGATGGGCTCCTTCGGCTGCCTCGCACCGGAGTACGACCGCGGCGGCCAGGTCACCATGAAGTCCGACGTCTACAGCTTCGGCGTCGTGCTGCTGCAGCTCATCTCCGGCAGGCGGACCGTCGACGCCAGCAAGCCCGTTGAGGAGCAGAACATCGTCACCTGGGTAAGTCGATACACCAATCAGTGAATGCAGCCATGCTTAGCACCATAGATCGATGTTAACAGATTTTGCTAACCTTTTGTGATCGGCGATAATTGCGTGTTTGCAGGCACAGCCGATGTTCAAAGACCAAAAGAGATATCATGAGCTGGTGGATCCACTTGTCAAAAGGGAGTACCCGGCCAAGGCGTTGAACCAAGTGGTGGCCATGGCGTCGATGTGCTTGCAAGAAGAGGACTGCGTGCGGCCGATGATGGGCGACGTCGTCATGACGCTAGGCTTCCTCACCGCGCTGCCACCCGATCCGCCGCCGAAAGTCGAGGTCGTTCCGGCTGCCGCCCCGGAGCCCAAGAAAGAGGATAAATCGCATCACTCTGACAGCTCGTCGTCTTCATCAGACGACGATGACGACCACGACGGGGATGAAGAGGAGGAGGAGGAGGAAGACGAGGAGCACAGTTAAGGTTGATTTGCTTTGGGGATCGGTTTTGGGGAAGGAAACGATAATAATATGCTTCAGAATTTTAATGACAAGAACCATGTACGCCATGTGGTTTGTTTGATGCGTCTCATGTGTAAGTAGTTCTATACATGAACTGGTTTGGGGGGTGGGGTTCTGGCTTCTGGGAGAGATTGTCTTGTGGCAGTGGAAACTGAGCGGCGGGGATTCAGCATAGGCATTTAAAACTATTTTTTTCTCGTTTTTAAATGACAAGAGAGCTACTTATTTGATGCAGAAAGCAGGAAAAATGGCACAACAAACGTTTGCTGATTTTACACTGTTATGAATATTTTAAAAAACAAATACCTAAAATTATGCGAAACACAACTATAATTTTTAATTTGTTAAATTATATACAGCGTGACGATGATTAGAGGCCAACGTACTCATCAACTGGTTGGCTGTGGCGGCCTAGACCCCACATTTAGCCCCGACAGCGAGTTGGGGAGGCGTGGTTGCCGGTGAAAACTGAGTTCTGACTACGATCATGACAGTCGATGGCGGCGCCTACGTGGCGTAACCTTGTTGAAGGCATCACCATTGAAGCTAAGGTCTACCCACTCGCGCTGCTACGGCACTATCGGTGTCGTATCCCTCTTGGGTGCATTGTTTTTGGAGCAGTTGTTGGGAGGAGAATGCAATAAGTGGAGCAGTGTACATCTACCGCGTTGACGACGACGAGTCTAGGCGGCGTGGCGCAGCGGGGTCTCGGCGATGGGCGTATAATGAAGGACTCGCGCAGGATGGTGGAGATGTCTGGCGTAGTGGCGGTGGTGACAGCAGGCCTTGCAAGGTCATCGCGTTGATCGCTCCTAAAGCTGGGATGGCGGAAGATGGTGGCATCGGCTTCTGTTGTGCACATGTGGCGTGCTGAGGATCGGCTGGACCGGTTTGTGCTTCCGGCGCGCTGGTGGAAGTCTCCAGATTTAGATGATGTCCGTAGGTGTGTGAGGTCACGACATTGGCGCCGATTGGTCCACCCCATTCATCAAGCTTGTAGGTGTAACGAGTTTTCGCCTAGACAGTGGCTCTTCTGGTTGATCGATTTTTTTTATAAGGCCTAGTGATTTCTGTTTTTTCGTATTATTAATAAAAATGGCTGTGTGGATGCAGAGGCTGGAGATACACCCTTCATTTCGAGAGAAAAAACAATCTATTTGTGCAATTTTACACGACACATGTTGTATGGGGTCTGGCAGGAACAAAAATGTTGAATGTTCATTCAGATGCATCGATTGATTAAGAGTCGCTCGGTTATGTGGCAAAGTTCCAACTTCAGTGTTAACTCTTCGCTTCAACTCCAATCAATACTAGCTGAGCAAATTGAGTTGGTCCTGCCTTGATTTAGAATGAATGATGCATTTTAGACCTTTCGAAAAGAGCATTTGCAGTCGAGAGAGAGAGTTTGTAAATGATGCAAATGGTTCGGAAGCTGATTCATTTATGAGGTTGACTTTTCCTAATGGGTCTGGCTTGTTAGAATTTGGTGATAATTCGTTGGGTTTGGTTACTTTGTGCCCTACAAAATAAAGACCCCCCAACATTGTTAGTTGGTATACCAACAATATGCTTGGTGCTTCCCGAGAGCACCACTTTCTTGTGTATACCATTCCATGTCTCAAAGTAGGTAGATCGATGCATGAACACATGATGTTTTCGAACCAGTGGATGATCTTTAGACATAAGGCAATCTAATCCCTTTCTATAAGCATGCATGAAGTTTATTCCCATGTATTTTATTTGCAATGCCATTTTTATGCTTATATGATATTGCATGTTGATAGCTTGCTAGTTCATATGCATGTATTTCTTGTATGCTTGGAAACTATTGCTTGTGTTTATTTTCATGCGAGTAACTCATTGTACTGACTTTGATTTGGCCATATTTACATGAGGATCTGTCTTCTACCATAGCAAGGAGATGTCGTCAGGATAGTGCTGAAACCAGTAGCCCAACTAGATATTTGTCGAGTGGATCCGCTCCAAGTTGTCATACGTAGTTTTCACTCTCAGTTAATATCATGCCTTGATGGTCATTTGTCATGCTTGATATTGATGTATTGTCATGCCTTGATGGCCATCTATAGAACAAATGTGCATGTTGTGCAATTAATATCATTATGTTACGATATCGAAGTGTATGGCCACATATTTTGGGTGACATGCGCTGGGATGCCCCCTCTCCACAGTTGCGCGAGGGAGGGTCGCTACACTGTACAAGCTCTGGTGCCACATGTCCTTAAACCTTCTATCAATGCCGATCTTTTCTCGGTTTCTTCTGCAAATACATACCTTATTGCATGGAAATAAATGACCAAGGATTTTTTCAATCTTTGCAATTAATAATGATTACTTGGAGTTTTGAAAATAATAATCAAATATAATATTTGAATTGTCTGGTTTTAAATGCGGATAAAAATAAGTAGACCGACTCATCACTCTCATGCTCAATATTTGTCCGTGTGAGCACCTCTCCTTCTCGAGGGCATGACAAGTGGCTTGTACTGTGTAGAAAGCTTGTTGAGATCGAGGTCATCGGTAGCGGCGGCGGCGTCGTTACCATTTTGGTGGTGCCCAAACACGATCGCACCTATTACAAGGTTGTCAGTGTACATGAAACCTCATGTGATGGGTGGTGAGGGACATGACTATCATGCTAATCTGGCATATATATGGTGTCTCCGAACTGACTAGGTTCACGGGAAGGCGGCCCCCCAATTGAAACTTCCCGACTTTCTTAGTTAGTTACCTCAACTCTTTACATGACATTAAGCGCTCTAGTGAAGAGGAAATTCTGAATGGAAAGATGCCAGAAATTGCAACTTTAACCAACGATAAAAGTCCAAAAGTATATCGTGAGAAGCCTTGGTCTTCCCCGCCAAGGAACTGAGTTGCGTTGTCTACTGATGGATCCTTTTCCGCGGCGGATGGTACGGCTGGTGCAGGTATGGTCCTAAGAGACACAAAGGGGGATGTAATCGCGACAACGTGTCGACATATCCATCATTGCAATGACGCCTCGAGGCGGAATTACACGCGATCATGGGCGGTATGGGTTTGGCTATCCAATGCTCCAGCCTTCCTTTTATAGTGCAGTCTGATTCGGCCCTCAAAGATAGTTCGCTATCACGGTTGGCGTATGGCCATTTAGTCGCTGAAATTTAAAAGTTGATGGAGGATAGGGAGTTTACTCCCAGTTAAAGTAGACAGATCACAAAATAGATCGAGTTTCACATATGGCCCGCTCTGAGCATTGCACAATGTGCTGGATGCTTGAGGAGCCGGAGTTCATATCAAATCTCGTAACAGCTCATTGTGACTCTGTGAATCAGGACTAAATTCCATGTTTTACCCACAAGAAAAGAAAGTACAGGAGGCAAACCATGTATGCAGTTTAACTTTGAAAGTTCATGTTTTCGATCATCATATGTGCTGCACCCAGGAAGTCATGACACTCATCAGTCTTGCTAACTCTTTAGCACATGAAGACGATGGCCTTTCCATTTCATTCGAAGCTTCATTCGTCCGTCCATATGATTAGATTGTTAGTGAAATGCAAGTTTGTGGAGTACCTTTTTTTTCCCAAGTAAATAACCTTTTTTCCGGGAGTGGAATAACCATCACAATGCCGTTGCTTGTTCCCGCGAGTGCGTGCGTACGCAAGCAGACGATGGAGCTTCAGAATGAAACGCGCGCAAAATGTTTCCGAAAGTTTGGAGCTGGCGGACGCCTCACCGAACGGAATTTTCAGACCCATCCCGGAAAGAGAAGGAAACGCTCAAACGCCGCGCTCACAGCCGAAAAGTTTCGATCTGGCGCCTCCCGAAACGAAACTGCAGACCCCATCCCGCCAAGTCGCCAACCTACTGCGCGCAGTCTCATGCCATGTCATCGATCCACGGCCTCTCCCCCGGATCGCCATCTCAACCATCCATTCCGTCCGCATCGAACGGCAGCCACCCGCCTCCTCCCACCTCTCGCCCCCTATTTAATCCCGTCCTCCCCTTCCCCAAATCACCACCACCACCACCGCTCCACCAAATCCACTCGCTCGCAGCACATCCTCGAAGCAGAGGCAGCTCTCCAGACATGTCAGGCCGCGGCAAGGGAGGCAAGGGGCTGGGCAAGGGCGGCGCCAAGCGCCACAGGAAGGTGCTCCGCGACAACATTCAGGGCATCACCAAGCCGGCCATCCGGCGCCTCGCTCGCCGTGGCGGCGTCAAGCGCATCTCGGGGCTCATCTACGAGGAGACCCGCGGCGTGCTCAAGATCTTCCTCGAGAACGTCATCCGCGACGCCGTCACCTACACCGAGCACGCCCGCCGCAAGACCGTCACCGCCATGGACGTCGTCTACGCCCTCAAGCGCCAGGGCCGCACCCTCTACGGCTTCGGCGGCTAGAGGCCTCGCGCCCAACCCGTCAGCCTCCTCGCCGTCGACAACCGTTTCCTTTCTGAATGTTACTAGTTTAGTGGCTGTAGTCGGAACAATGTTGTTAGGAGTTCACCATGTGTCCCTGCTAGTAGTTTGTAGCTCTGTATGAGCCCAGATCTGGAATCGAATATGTTACCTTTCGTGCGATGATGTGTGTGTGTCCAATTTTCGCCGATCTGCGTCGCAATCTGAATGTGCAAGCGAATGTGTTTCTGAATCTGAATGTGTTTGTTCAGCCTCCCAAACGAAAAAATACCAGTTAGAAGATGGGCTCAAATAGATGCCCATCAAGCTTTATAAAGACCCAAAGCCCGCGGGCCTATCACGCAACCGCATCTCGTTCCGTCTCCGGCACGCTCCCGTCTCTTCTGTCTCCGACGAACTCGGTAGTACGACACCCACCCAAACCGCGGGGTAATCTACGATAACCCCCAGGTCACTTAAGTATCGTCCACAGCCCCCCCACCCCCACTGTCTATGACATGTGGGGTTTTAAGTGACTGGGGGTTATAAGGAATTGCCCCGAACACCTACCCAACCAAAAAATTCCTCTCCGCATCTTCGTCTCCTCGCTTTCTGCATCATCCCTTCCACGCCACCAAAAATTCCTTCGGCTTATTACATCACGCGAATCTCCTCTGAATCCGGTTCGCTCGATTGCTCCGTTGACCCGATTTCTCTCTCCGCGTTTTTGGTTTTCTCCGCCGTCGATTGTCCTCGCCTCGCCGTCTCTGGTCGAAACCGAGTTGTCGCGCGGTGGGGTTTGACGACCCTGTCGCTAGGGTTCGAGCTCGGGGAGGATGGGGAGCCACGGCGCTGGGCCGGCCGCTGGATCCGACGCCACGGGCGCCAAGGTATGTGACGTCACCCGCCTGGTTTCGATTCCTGCTAAGCTGGTTGGTTTGATTCAGAAATTATTGGCGGCTGGCTTGATTCCTTCCAACTCCCAAGCTGCGTGTATTGGCCTGTTTTTGTTTGTTTGTTCTGGGTCCGGTGTAGTTGGGAGCAACCAGTTCGTAAGTTTGGTAATCACTGCAGTTGTAGGAGATTTAGCTTTGTTATGATATTCTGCCGGAATTAGTGTTGTATGTGCTTAAGATATATATACCCGAGCTAAGTCGATGATGGGGTTAGGAAAACATAAGTTTAGCTGATTGAGTAATTCATGGAAAGTTTTCTTGTTTCATTTTGTGCCAATTTTTCTCTATCAGAGAGGTGGTGTCGTGTGCTAATACTCAACATGCCTTGCTGTAGTATAGTGTGTATAAGCAGATTATTCTAGTGTTGACCTACGAAGCACCGATACGGCGAGACGGACACGGCGATACCGGTACGGCGATACGGGATACGGCAATTTCAGAAAACAGCAATACGGCGATACGGCGAGTATATATATATAAATAATAAAATGTAAAATTGCCATGTAATAAAGACGAGAATAATTGAATGCATGAGATGAGATCAAAATACTGCCCCATTTGTTTCTTTTGCAAGTCATCGATGAGACTGAATGATCATCAATTTCCACGCTCCGAGAAGGCAAGAAGCCGAGAATTACTTGCAAAATAGATCAAATGATAGTGTTAGAATTTGAGAGAAACATAACATAGAAGCACGCAAGTTTAAAAACAGTAAGGATGTTGGCTTGCAGCATGCTTACCAAATGATATATATACCTCACAGCCTCCAAATAAACCAAAGTCTCAAACTAGCCCTTAAGCCATAGATCAGATCACCAAAGCTCAAATAGTGCAAAGTTCAATAAGTTATCGGTGATCACTTGGACCACATCCTCAACACCAACCTCGTCAATTACTTCCTTGATCCTATCAAAGATGTATTGCGTGGTTTTTTTCTACAAAATCAACAAGCAATAGAAAATCAGCAATGCTCTACAAAAAACAGCAATGCTCTACAAAAAACAGCAAGCAAGGGCGGCTACCTTTCCTTCAGCGTCAATGCACTTTATAAACATTGGACCTCCCTCTGTAACGGCCATGAAGTTTAAAAGAGGACGCCTTTGAGCATCAGTCCAACCATCAGTGCAAATGGTCACTCCTTTGAGACCCCATGTGGATTTGATGGGCTCTAGCATCCTTTCGGTATGCTTCTTCTCTTTCTCAAGAAGAGTTGTCCTCAACGCGTTGTACCCAGGAGGCACATACCCACCCATGTTATTATTTGCGATAAAATTGTAGGATGCCCGATAATAAGGATTTCTTGCAAGGTTGAAGGGAACCCCTACAATGTACAAACATATAACAAGTCAACAACTTACAAGTTACAACAATGCAACACAATTACCAATACAATGCACATACTTGAAAAAGAAGCAAAGTTGCATACCTCCCGTGTAGTACATTCTTGCAATAAGAGCATCCGCTTGGTGTTTGGTCTCCATATTAAAACTTTCCTCAATCCCTTGCTGTTTTCCTCCTTTTCCTGCTGCTGCCTTCCTTTTCCTACTTGCTGGAGCAGATCCCTCATATGGAGGCAGAGGAATTGTCTTCCTAGTTGCACCATTGAGTATAAATTTTCTACCTGCCTCTTCATCCTTTTGCAATTGTGTAAAGACATGATGCGGCAGCTTATCACAAGGATCAACCCCATTATTCGGAATCTGAAGAAGATGAGCTCTTACTCTAGAATAACTGCCCTGGAAAGTGGCACCACAGAAATGGCAACTGACAGTTTTGTTGCCTCCAGCACCAGTTACATCTGATGCTATTTTTGTACAATGAGCCCACAGAGGATACTTCCGATTGACAACCCCCATCGGTGCATCTTCACCATCAGCACTAGCAGTGTTGCTTGAACTCCCACCAACTGAAGACTGGCTGCCTGCCATGCCACTACCAGCAGATGACATGCTGGTTTCTCACTCCCTAGAAACTAGAAAGAAAGCAGAGCAGCACATCAACCACGAATCCACGACCACAAGTCCACAACAGCAAGCACAGGGAGCAGTAGAAAGTAGCACAGCAAGCAGAGCAGAGAAGGTGAAGGGCGGGAGGAGTTTACCGTTGCTGGCCAAGGGCGGGGACGGAGGCGACTCCAGGCGGCGGAGATGGGCGAATCTGGGCGAGGGCGTGTCGAATCTGGGCGAGGGCGGCGCGATTCCAGCGACGGTGGCGCGATTTCAGGCGGCGGCGGCGGCGGATATCGAGTCCAGGCGCAGTGGCGGCGCTCGATCCACTCCTGCGAAGTGAAGGAATAGATAGAGAGAGAGGACGGGGTCGTGGGGTTAGGGTTAGTCATGGCCTCATGGGCTTCGACCGGCCTGGCCGCCTGGGCTCCTCCTCCCGTGTCGCCGACGAGTCGCCGCCGACCCGGCCCCGTATCAGCATTATTTTCTTTTTTTTTTTATCGGGAAAAACCGGAAACGCTGAGGACACGCGTATCAGGGGGAATCGGAGCGATACGCGTGTCCGATACGTACGGTGCGGCGACGCGTTCGTTTCTGCCGTATCGGTGCTTCGTAGGTGTTGACAAATCTCACCAATGTGCAATACATACCCACAACATTTTCTAGCCCCCTTTGTGTTTTTTGGTCTTGGTAATTTAGTCATGGTGCATATTAGAATCTATCTGAACCATGAGGATTCCTTTGCTAATGTCAGGTCAGCGGCATGGGCCAGACAAACCAACCTGCTTATCCGCCTTCAGCTTCTGGGGATCATCCGTGGTCCTCTTCAACTGGGGCAGCAGCAGTTTCATGGAACAATCCAGCGGACAGTCAAAAGCAAGATGCAGTGTACTATGATCCACAAAGGGATGTATCAGTTCCAGGATATAATCATAACTTGACAAGCAGTGCTCCTCCTACTGTTCAGTCAACTATGAGCTTGGCAAATGCAAGTCATTCTCATGTGCCTTACTCAAGTTCGCTTCAACAGGGCTACAATCCAGCAGAATATGCAAATTACTACTATAATAACTACCCACAAGCTACCAATACTGGTTCTGCACAGCAAGCAGGAGCAAATCAACATTCAGGTGCAGCTTATCAGCCTCTTACTTCATTTCAGAATTCTGGGTCTTACGTTGATCCTACAAGTAACACATATTACAATGCTGGTGGTCACCAGACTGCGCCAGGATATGCAACCAGCAACTATTATTATCAGAGCGACACACGGAATGATGGAAGCTCAGGAAATAATTATGCCCAGTCATACCAGAACTACTCATCCTCTGATACCAATGCAATCCAAAGTTCAAGTACAGTGCCTGCCAATTCTTTCTCATATCAGCCACAATACAACCAGTGGCCATACTATTACAATCACTCTGCGCCAAGTCCTTATGTCAATCCAGTTTCTGGGAGCAGTAACATAGATAACAGAGTTGTTAACACCACTTCTGGCTACTCTTATCATAGCATCGAGCCACCTCCACCTGGTACTACATCATGGAAAAGTAATTCAGGTGCTTCTGTTGCACCTCCTGTGCAGGTATGTTCCTTCCTTTCACTGCAAATTGTTAGTTCCTGTGCATAGCTTTCTCCTTCCGTCTCTGACAATTATTTCTCATAAGATTTAGTCTGTCTAGCCATGATGGTTATTCTGAACCAATGATTTTTTTCATAACTTGTAGTCTGTCTAGCCATGTTTGTTATTCTAGACAATGATTACTCATAAATTTTAGTTTGTCTAGCCATGGTCCCTATTCTGGGGAAAATAAAATGGCTGCACTTTTGTATTGGGACTTTTGCAACTCCCCTTCAGTTTTGGAGTAAAATGCCCCTTCCTTTTTAGGGGTTTGCTGCTAATAAGTATTTAGGGGCCTTTTGTGTGCTATTTTTCTACCCCCTTGAAGTGCGAGTTAATAAATCTAGCATGAAATGTGCATTGCATTGTAGCATTTATGGGAAGAGAATTACATTTCACGTAAGTTATACTACTGTGCAGGCTCCAAGCGTTCAAGAACCTCAAAACCAATATGTCCAACATGCACAAGCAACTCCAGCGCTGCAAAACCAGTATGCTTATCCAGCACCAGGTGTTCCAGTGTCTCAAAATTATTACACAAACCAGGCACCGGCATACCCCCAGACAGCTTACCCACAGAACATTATGAATGTGAATCAAGTACCTGTGAGCAACCTTGCTGATCAACAGAAGAGTGTAGGTTCATAAGGTTTAAGCTCAAATATTTCCACAATCAACTATGTTTCTGATGAATCTTAAGCCAATTTTGCAGGGTTCTTTGACAACAAATTCTTCTAGTGAAAACAAAATACAGATTCCAACGAGTCCTCGAATTGCTCCAGGTTTCTCTATGGTAATACCAAAGAGTGAGAAGAAAATTGTAGTTGCTGATTTGGCAAAAAAACCTGCCTATGTTAGTGTATCTGTGCCGAAGAACGATGCCAAAGCAGTTCAACATTGTCCAGATGCTGTAAATTTCTCATCTGCTTTTTATCATTGTTGTTAGCACCTGAAATATGCTTATGTCTTTATTTTTAATCACAGTGATAAGTTTTTGGCATATGAAGGCTGAAAGTACATCTTAATCAATTAGTTCAAATTGCCGTAATTACATTTGTTCACTGCCATTGAAGTGCATTTGTTCATAATTTTTAGAACTTACAATTCCATAATCAAGGTATATGTGATATCTTGTGGTATTTGCATATTCACCATCCATTTTTCTTGTCATGTTTAGAGATCCGTCCCTTTTTCACTCCGTAATTATGGTACGAGGAATCTCAGCCGTTGCAAGAATGAGGCCCAAAGAGCTGCCTGCCAAAGTATAATACAACAGGTGAAGTTTCTTTTTGTTGGCTCTTGTTAGTTGCCACCATTTGTAAAAAATACTATCATCTGTTGGTATCAGTCATATGGATGGGTTAGTTTATCTACCTTCATGTCTGTGAAAAATGATGTCCTACTCAAGATTATGCTATAAAATTAGGACTGTATATTTCGTAGGTGGCAACAAAAAACTGTTTTAGTTTGATAAGCACATTCTTGCATTTAAATGCCATAAAACTATAAACAGAGCTGATGTGCTATCCACTATATGTTGGTGATATATGGATGATTAATACCTGATTTCAGTTCTGACATTGAAGTCGCTTTAATTTTTTGGGCATCCGATAGGAGCCCATGTTTCATTTATATTTGTTCCTTGATTATTTTGTTTTGCATATAATTTGATAGTTTTGTTTTGATGAATTTAGTTGTATCAGTTTTTTTTTCTTTCTTGTGTTTATTTTCAGATCACAAGCAAAGCTCTTAGCGACGGAACCCTTCTTACTAAGAACTGGGACACTGAACCACTGTTTCCTTTGCCAGAGAATCTTTTAACCATGACCGAAACAAGGTCTGTGCTTCTCTTATACCCTCACCCCCTGCCAAAAAACGAACAGACAGAATCTGGAAGGCGACAATGCAGTGTTGTTGAGACATACATACAGTAGCTAGTGCCATTTTTGGTCTGTCACTTTGGATTTATTTTATACTGCGGTGCATTGAACACCTCTATAATGATTGCATTTTTTTCTCGAGAAATGATTGCATTTTTCAGATGATGCTATTCTAACATATTGACACCCTAAAACAGTGCCGCAAACTAAGCAAATATCAGAATATGTCAATTATTTGCAGTAGTTGTATAATGACCACTAGGTGAGCTTCTATTGGCTGCATATTAAGTTTCTTGGGAAACAGTGATTCATCTAATTTGATGCCGCGTACATCCATTAGTTGCATCATATACATGTTGTAAACTTGTAATTAGGGTTCCTTCACTGTACTCGAGAAAATTAGTCCTTCTTGCTGTTTCTGTCTTTTGCAGAATCGTAGAATTCTGATAACTTTTAATCTTGTACTGTTTTTTGTCCTGTACAGCAGTGCAAACAATTCAAGTCCCTTGTCAAAATCTACCCCTAAAAAACGCCTGAAAAGTAGGTGGGAGCCTGTTCCGGAGGAAAGATTACTGATAAGGTGGAGCCACTAGCAAAAACATTGATGAATGGTAATGCCCACAATAATTGGAAGCCAAAAATAGAACGGTGAGAACTGGCATGTTGCTGTTAAAATCTTGTCATCAAGCAGTCAACATTACAGGATGTACTTCTTTTTTAACAATAGGATACAGGATGAACTTCTGAACTGTGCACTGTTAGCATATTGATTTATGCAATATCACATGCTTATGTTTTTTTTGCTTTAGTAAGCTATCTGTGAAGTATTAACTTGTTATGCAGGGTAACAGTTGGAATTTTGGGAAGTTTGTCCAGTCTGCCCATACACCCTTAAGCAAAATCGCCCAGAGGCCTTCCAAGAAGCAAAGGATGGGTAGTTATTCAAGCATGATACAAAATGGAAACACTTCAAGTGATAGTGATAAGGAGCAGGATTTGACCAAATATTACGCTAGTGCATCTGCATTAGCAAATTCACCAGAGGAAAAGAAACGCAGGGAGCATAGATCTAAGCGCTTTGAGAAGAGCAAGGATTCATCATCAAAAACAAGAATTCTGCAGTGAATAAAGATGCCATGGCTTATGCACATACACGAAGACATATTTCAGCACTTGCTACTAGAAGTTCTGAAAATGGCAGCAGCTTGGCTGTCGAGGATCTGGATTGGGATGCACTGACAGTCAAGGGAACATGTCAGGAAATTGAGAAACGATACCTACGCCTCACATCAGCACCTGATCCTTCCACGGTAATAGCAACCTCCAATTGTCCTTAACTTTTAAGTTGAAAGGTATTAATAGCACCAGTGCATCATTGTTATTTCTAGCTGACTGATCCTTTCTACTGTTTGGCTGCCTATTCTCTGAATACGCTCTTTGCAGGTAAGACCAGAACATGTCTTGGAGAAGGCGCTTTCCATGGTTGAAGCATCTCAAAAGAATTATCTTTTCAAGTGTGACCAACTGAAATCTATTCGTCAAGATCTTACGGTTCAGAGAATCCAGAATGAACTGACTGTGAAGGTAGTCTCAATTCTTCAGCATCCAGTTGTGTGGAACTGTGGATCACATTATACCAGCACTTTGAGAAATGCACGTTTATGTGTCTATTTAGTTGCTAGACAAGTACCATACTAGATGCTATATTAGTTATACTACTCCTGCAGTCTACCAAAAGTAAATGTCTGTTAATGTTCAGCAATGCATAATTTTTTGTAACCTTCAGGTTTCTTATTTCAGGTTTATGAAACTCATGCGCGTTTAGCATTGCAAGCTGGCGATCTACCTGAATTTAACCAGGTATGTTTTTTCTCGTCTCTGATCTTATTCTCTTGAAATATCAAGTAATTGTACACATGTTTGTTTGCTAGCCATTGCAACTTCGCATTGTGATATACTTTCTAGTTATCAGGTCATCTAGTGATTGCTTTACTCTCTGTAAAAAATAAGACCCCTTTTGTGGTAATGCTAGTAGTTCAGGAATATTGATTGTCAATGGAACTTGTTGCTGTGATTTTGTAACGTTCATATTTGTAATTCAACTTCTGCATGAGTGTCATAGTTCAAACTATTTCTGCTTGCAACTTTTTTTCAGTGCCAGTCACAGCTGAAGAGGCTATATAGAGAGGGAAACAAGGGTTGTTATTTTGAATTCTCTGCGTATACTTTGCTCTGCGTTATGCTACACTCTAATAACAAACGGGATCTGCTGTCATCAATGGCAAGGTATAATTTTGTATGCATGGAAACCTATTTAGTTCCTAAGTCTACATCTGATATATTTGTTGTTTTCAGCTTATCGAAAGAAGCAAAACAAGATGGAGCTGTCAAGCATGCCCTCGCAGTACATTCTGCTGTTTCATCTTGCAATTATGTTATATTTTTCAAATTATACAAGCAAGGCCCCAACTTGAACTCTTGCCTCATGGGTAAAGGGCAATTTTACAACTTTCCATGTCAATCAATGCACCTCTCTTTCTGTTAGAGGTTTTGATGTATGTTTCTCTTCTCTTTGACAGATCTATATGTGGAGAAGATGCATTTCGAGGCTATTAAATGCATCTCTAGATCTTATCGCCCGACAGTACCTGTGGCATATGTTGCACGGATTTTGGGATTCTTGCTTGATGGGGATGATAGATCGGAAGAATGTGAAATGTGGTTAAAAGCACATGGTGCTATTCTTCCAGTAGATAACAGTGTGGGAATTGCAGATAGATACGAAGGTAATGATCTCTTTCCCTCTCTCTCTCTCTGGATTATATAATACACATAAGTTTAATTACATGAATGCAAACTTGTGTTTTTTCACCCCCCCCCTCCTCCTCTCTTTCTGGACAATATAATGCACATCAGTATGAATGCAAACAGTTTTTCTGTGGCTTATTTGGTAAGTTAGATCTCGTTCAGTGTTCATGCCCAGTTGGATGGTAGTCCCAGCTGGGAAGGTTTAGTTGAAATTCTATCACCAAGGCGGCAAGGCCCATGTGCTGCTTGAGTTACCTCAATGCTTATTTTTCACAGCTGCAACCGAAGATCTGTTTTACTTCGGCTATGCAAACTTGGACCATTGTCTTGTCAAAATGTGCAGAGATTAACGAACTGAACATATAACATGATAACAAAGTACTTCATAGTGTTATGCTAAAATGTGCTATTTAGCCTGTCAATATGGAATAATATATATGCTCTAGCAAATGGAAACTATTGGAGTTGATCCATTCTGATGTTCTAATCCGGCAATAATTTGCATTGCATTTCACTGCTTCGCAGGCTTCTGCTAGTACGCTTTACATGCCGGAGCCAGAGAATGCGGTTGCACATGGTGATGCGTCACTTGCAGTCAACGACTTCTTTGCGCGGACATCGTAAAAGTTGTGATGGAGGTATACACTCATCGGCCTGCTGCTGCCTATGGATGTATTGCACATCTTCAGATAAAATGATGCTGTTATGTGCAATGGGAAGATGGGGCTAGGAGGTTGGAGCAAGTATAGGATGCCCGGCTGGACTATGGTCTGCACACTCCATGGCTGCAGTTCCACTCCAGTGAGCTGCCGCAACACAAATTCGGAGCATTACCCAACATTAGCTGGGGTTACCCGTGGACAGACACATTATCTGCCAGGCCTCTCTCGTGAGGGAAATGTTAGAAACCACATTTTATCTGTACAAGTTTGAGAGTGACTAATACATGTATTTGTATCAAGCAATTTATACACTAGATGGTAGGGGGGGAAATTACAGAGACAAGAAAAGTTCAGAAATTTATTTGTAATAAAGACATCACTTTAAATCTATGGAAACTTTCCTCTGCGAGTCTCACTTTGTAAATGGAACCGATTAAATGCGGATGAAGTTTCGTACATGTTGTAAGCTCCTAGTAAATTCTGCCGTAGCTACTGGACTGGAACCCTAGGCTATACATATCTTGTCCCATTTTAGAAGGATCCGAGCTCTCCAGCTTACCCCAAATGCTGAGCTAGGGAAACCCCAAGCTTACGCCGTCCAGGAGGACCAAACCTCAAAAGGGCAGCAGCTAATGGCAATAACATAATGTACCAAGAACTGGAAGATCCTAAACCTGTGGTATAGGTAACTGCCGTTAGTTGGTAACCACTGGTCTAATTGCCGGCACCCGACCTACGTTTACCGGCTCCGTATACATATATTTAGTGAAGTGTCGCTAGCTCCTGATCTCATTCTGGTAACCAGCATACTATTCTGCCCACTGTTCTTTTGAAGACTTTGTCCATTGTTCCGATCTTCTGGATTCGGAGATGTACGGAGTTTTCAGTTAGGAATATCATTCAGCTCGCCGACATGTCCCTTCAACTTTTCTTCCATGCTCTGTCCCTTCAACTTTTCTACGTTTTCATGGTTGTTTTTAGTTGTTACGTGCTTGGATCACTGTGGCATAGACAGAGAAAAGCTGGACAGTGATGCATTACCAAAAAGGTTGTCCTATACTCTCACATGCTCAAATGCAGCCAGAAATGTGCTTTGCTTCATTTTAATTTCATTCCACTCCACAACCAGAGAATGTGACCATGGTCCCACGATGATCATGAAAGAATGCCCAACCACAAGAAAGTCCAGAAATTCACTTTTGCAAATAACACTCGTGTATTCAGAAGATGCTTTATACTATTAGTGAAGAGATGATGGGACTAAAATTACCAATTAGGGGCAAATCATACGAGTAGGACATCACATCAAGTGGTGTAACAGACTAACAGAAGGATCAGCAAAGGTCAAAAGTGCCAGAACGAAATGACTGATTACCATACAGAAATGCACCAATTTTCAAACTGTGCCAGAACAATAGCTCTTGCTCAATTAACTGTCTATGCACTTCAATTCAAGCAAGAACCTCTTTGTACGTACAGTATCCAGTTCAGTATCCCGCGCCTAATCAGCAAAATTTGAAACTACACTTAGAGAGGAACAGGTAAATCTTACATCCCTGCAGTACATACAAGATGGTGTGCTACCTGACATTTGTATAAATGTTATGCTACATTTTACAGGGAGGGAAGATCAAATAAACAGGGTGCCAAGAGACCAGTCCTGACAATCGTGTCCAGGGCATTGTTGCAAAGAAGAATTACAACTCGAATTCCTCTTCCCGGAGCACCATCTCGGCAGCTTCTTCCTCATCGTCGTCGAGAGAAAAGTACTGGCTCCTCTCGGCTGGCCTGAATGTGTAGAACATGAACATGTAGAACGCCACTGAGGCCACCTCCTCAGACAAGATGCTCACCCACCGGTACTGGTAGCTGGCAATGGTGCTGAGCGCATACACTACGATCCTAGTGAAGTACAAGTACCCAATCACCACGGTGTAGAACTGCCGGAACAGAGTGAGCTTGGATAGGTTCCGCGCCGCCTTGCCGTCGGTCTTGGACGTCTCCCGGAGCGACCGCATGGACCAGACAACCGGGAAGAGCACGGCGCAGCAGCAGGCGACGTCAACCAGCATCAAGATCTGGTTCCATGTCACCCACCCCTGCCAGAACGGCCCGGTCTCCCCAATCACCGCGGCGGCAATGTTGGCGATGACCTGCAGCGGGATGACCACCATGAGCACCTTCTTCTCCCGGTCCTGCAGGAATGGCCTGAGGAAGGACCAGCCGGTGCCGACGAGCACGATGACCGCGAAGAGGATGACGCCCTTGATGAGCTGGAAGAGGTAGAAGGCGATGTCCCAGCCGTGCGGCGTCCCGGTGACGCGGATGTAGTGCTGGTCCTCGGCGGCGGAGAGGCAGTAGAGCAGGCGCGCAACGAGGAGCGCGGTCATGAGGTGGTGGATTTGGTTGGCGGAGGCGCGGTGGCGGGAGAGGGTAAGGTACAGCCAGGCGGCGAGGAAGGCGGCGTAGCAGAAGGCGGAGAAGCCGTAGATGGCCGGGACGGGCGCCTGGCCGACGGGGAGGTAGTCCTTGGAGCCGTCCGGCCCGGCGTTGTACATCTCGGTGCGGACGGTCATGGAGACGAGCGACTCGGGGGCGCAGTTGGCGAAGAAGAGGGTGTACTCGTCGGGGTGGGTGACGGGGAAGGACTTGTTGTAGTGGCCGCCCTCCATGTCGTGGAAGGTGAAGAGGGTCTTGACGTAGGGGCTGGAGAGGACGCACCCGGAGAGGTCGGGCTCGTCGGCGCCGCTGGGGTCCTCGGGCTCCGCGGGCTTCTTCTCCGCCCGGTCCCGCGACTCGGAGACGGCCTGCAGGAGGGACTCGTCGGCGAGCAGGAAGAAGCCGATCTGCTTCGGGTCCGCCCGCGCGAAGGAGGAGGAGACGGCGGCGCCGGAGAGGATGATGCGGACCGCGCCGGTCTTGGAGAAGCCGAACTTCTCGAAGAGGATGGTGTGGCGCGGGTCCTCGTGGAAGGACTCGGACCGGATCTCGGCCGCGGCGGGGAGGGCGAAGGACCCCGCGACGGCGAGGAGCAGCAGGATGCGGGCTCCGGCGGTGGCCATGGCGAGATCTGGCATCCGTCGAAATGCGTGGGAGTGTGTCGGCGTGTGCGTGTGGGCGTGGTTGGAGCAGAGCTCACGACGTACCTTATGTGGCGGGAGGTTGGGGGTCGGATGCGCGTCGAGATTGGTGAGACTGACAGTTTGGTAGGCAGAGGTTGACTTGCGCACTCGTAGAAGTCGGTGTGATGGGAACGCTTTGCTCGTTTTGTACACTTCGGTCACACTGGGAGGACTCGACGGCCCTCCTGTTTTTCTCGAGAAAATCGCAGAAATCACCTTTCATTTATCGTCATTGCAAAAAATGTTTTTTGAGACAAGAGGCTCGAGAGCCCAGCTTTGAATTAACGAAGCCACAAACGGCAGAGTTTACAACAAAACAGAAACAGACATAAGGAAAACAAGCCGCAGCTGAAGCAACTACACAAGACAGGGCTCATGCCACCAACGACCAGCACCAGGAGAAACAAGAAGAAGCCCCTACCCCTACTGCCTTCCATTGTGCGCGTTGTGCATCGACACCCGTGTGAGCGTTGGGCAAAACGATGGCCCGCTAGGGCATCGGGTTCGTGTTAATATAGGAAGGGAAAAACCCCCAACGTGGTGTACAAGGAACGTATAGGTCGGTGTACTACACCGTACCTGATACGGTTCAGATTACAACTCTAACACCCCCCTTAATCTAAGCCGTCTGTATTACATCAAGGTTTAGATTACGCTTAAACTCTCTCAGCCGTGTAACAGGCAATGTCTTTGTAAAACCATCAGCTATTTGATCCTTGCTGGAGATAAATCGGATATCCAGTAGTTTGCTTGCAACTCTTTCACGAACAAAGTAATAATCAATCTCAATATGTTTGGTCCTTGCATGGAAAACCGGATTTGCAGAAAGATATGTAGCTCCAAGATTGTCACACCAAAGAACAGGAGGTTGCTTGAGAGCAAAACCGAGTTCAAGAAGCAAGGCCTCAACCCAAATTACCTCAGCGGTGGCATTAGCAAGGGCTTTGTATTCAGCTTCAGTGCTGGAACGAGAGACAGTGGGTTGTTTGCGAGCACTCCAAGAGATCAAATTAGGACCAAGAAAAATAGCAAATCCACCTGTAGATCGTCGATCATCAAGACAACCAGCCCAATCGGCATCAGAAAATGCACTAAGAAGAGTTGAAGATGATTTCTGAACTGTCAATCCAACATTGAGAGTGCCTTTGATATATCTCAAAATACGTTTAGCTGCTGTCCAATGTGATGATGTAGGGGCATGAAGATATTGACATACTTTATTAACAGAGAAGGATATGTCTGGCCGTGTTAATGTCAAGTACTGAAGAGCTCCAATGACACTACGATAATTAGTAATATCTTGAGGACCTAGTAATGTACCTTCGGTCTTGGACAACTTGTCCGTGGTAGACAATGGTGTAGGGGCCGAAGAGCATTTTGTCATACCAACACGTGCAAGCAAATCAGAAGCATACTTTTCTTGAGTTAATAGAAGACCATTGTGTTGTTTCTTGACTTCAATTCCCAAAAAATAGTGTAACTCGCCAAGGTCCTTTAAAGCAAAATCCTTGCTCAAATCATGAAGTAATGCAGTGATGGCTTGAGAAGAAGATCCAGTAACTATGATATCATCAACATATATGAGCATAAATAGGGTGATACCAGCCTTGTTGTAAAGAAACAAAGATGTATCCGCCTTGGAAGGAACAAAACCAAGGCTATGAAGAGTAGAGCTTAAACGAGAGTACCATGCTCTAGGGGCTTGTTTCAGTCCATAAATTGCTTTATCAAGTTTGCAAATGTACTTGGGAGAATTTTTATCTTCAAAACCAGGAGGTTGTTTCATGTATACCTCTTCTTCCAGAACACCATGAAGAAACGCGTTCTTGACATCTAGCTGCCGCAAGCTC
The DNA here is from genome assembly GCA_947311845.1 of Poa pratensis. Taxonomy (NCBI): domain Eukaryota; kingdom Viridiplantae; phylum Streptophyta; class Magnoliopsida; order Poales; family Poaceae; genus Poa; species Poa pratensis. Next base: position 22,465,613 of record CAMZMU010000065.1, read on the forward strand.
CATCCACGAGAGACTGATATAGACAAGACAATGCGAATAGTAGCTGCCTTGACAACAGGACTGAAAGTATCCTCATAGTCTATGCCATACCTTTGCTTAAAACCTTTTGCAACCAGTCTAGCTTTATACCTGTCAATGTTGCCATCAGCATTTTTCTTGATTCTGTAGACCCACTTACAATCAATGATGTTTTTATTTGGACTTGGAGGAACAAGATGCCACGTCTTGTTCTTCATGAGAGCTAAATATTCATCCTCCATGGCCCCCTTCCAATTTGCATCAGAAAGCGCTTCAGAAGTATTTCGAGGCTCGCCTGTAGATGTTAAAAGTCCATACGGTATACATCCATCTGTCCAAATTTTAGGTTGTCTAATACCTTTTTGTAACCTGGTTCTAGGAGCAGGCACAGAAGGAACCACAGGAGGGGTGGCCGCAGCAGATCCAGAAGAATCCATGTCTGACTCGGAGTCAGACGCATGCAGCACAGGCGATCCGGGATGACGTGGCGAACCATCCTGTGCAGAAGAACCCGGTACAGAAGATCCGAGCGAGCTAACGGGAGCGGACGATGTGGCGCCAGAGGAGTGGCCGGGTGCGGCGTGGGGACGGCGTCGCTGTCGACGCAGCGGCCGACCGGCCACTGGGAGGTGGCAACGGGGCATCTGTTGGATGGCGCGCACGCTCCTGGCGCGGGGCACGATCCGAGATGATCGGGTTGAGGGATCCAAGGCAGATTCGTCCGAGGAATCAACACCGGGATCCGGGCCAGAGACAGAAATGTCTCCTGCGTCGTTTTCTTCATCGTTTGAGTTGATTTCTTCATCATTTTGCATGATTTCTTCACTGCTGTCTTCAGAATTTGCAGCTTCATCAACATGTACCTGAAGATGATTAGTAGCAGGCACTACAAAAGGCATGTGGTCATGTATGTGCACCCCCTCATTATTGGATGGAGATGATGAAAGATGTGATGGTAAAAGCAAAAGTTCTTCACGAAGACGAGAACCAGCGTTTGGTCGAAGTGATGCAAAAGGAAAAATCTGTTCATCAAACACCACATCTCTAGAGATATAAACTCGGCCCGTGGAGACGTCAAGACACTTAACACCCATATGTCTAGGACTATATCCTAAGAAGACACATTTTTTGGAGCGGAAGGAAAGTTTGCGTGTGTTGTAAGGGCGAAGATTGGGCCAGCAAGCACAACCAAAAACTCTAAGGGTGTCATAGTTTGGTTTAACATTAAAAAGCTTCTCCGTGGGGGTGGCAAAATTGAGGACCTTGGAAGGAAGCATATTTATGAGAAACGTGGCAGTGAGGAAAGCTTCGTCCCAAAACTTAAGAGGCATGGAGGCATTGGCAAGGAGCGAGAGGCCAACCTCAACAATGTGGCGATGTTTACGTTCAGCGGAACCATTTTGTTGGTGAGCATGAGGGCATGACACATGATAGGTAATACCCACTTTTTGGAAAAAGGCATTGAGTTTTTCATATTCACCACCCCAATCAGTTTGCATGGTGATAATTTTGCGATCAAATTTACGTTCAACAAGTTGTTGGAAATTAAGAAAGACTTGAAACACATCAGAACGTTTCTTGAGCAAATAGATCCAAGTAAATTTACTATAATCATCGATGAAGCTTACATAATATAAGTGCTTGCCCACAGAGGGAGGGGCAGGCCCCCAAACATCAGAAAAATTTGCTCTAAAGGAAAACTGGACACACTAGTGGAAACATGATAGGGTAACTGATGACTCTTAGCCTGTTGACATGGATCACAAACATAAGGATTTATTTCTGGCGAATACGAGAGATTATTTTTCCTAACAACTTGTTGAACAATAAAAGATGACGGGTACCCTAAACGACAATGCCACGTAGATGAAGACGACTTGACGGTGAGGAAAGCTTGCTTGGTGGATCCGGTGGAGACAGGAACGAGGGGATACAAGCCGCCATGACATGGACCTCTAAACATTATTTTCTTCGTGTCCTGATCCTTAATCAAGAAGAAGAAAGGATGAAATTCAATGAATGCATTATTGTCAAGGGCAAGTTTATGTGCTGAAAGTAAATTCTTAGAGGCATCAGGAACATGCAAAACATTATGGAGATGAATTGGACTATGAGGGGTGTGCAATACGGAATGACCAACATGTGCAATTTGCATACCTTTTCCTCCTGCATTGTAGACATGATCACGGCCCTTGTAGTTGTCATGAGTAGTCAACTTGTTGAGTTATCCCGTGATTGGTTGGTGGCTCCACTGTCCACGTACCAATTGGTGTCGACACCGTATGCGCCCTTCTGATCATAGGTGTCATCTTCATCATCTGATCTGTCGGAGTAGCGCCACCAGCACTCGCTGGCTGGATGGCCCTCTTTCTTGCATATTTGGCAGGTCACACCATCCTGCCATGGCGTAGGAGCACGGCCACGGCCACGGCCCGGCCACGGCCACGACGCCGCGGATCATTGCGACGGCGCCAGCAACGATCCTCCCATCCACGCCTGTCTTCACGATCGTCACGGCCACGACGATCATCGCGGTTATCAGGCCGCTGCTGTCCTCCAGATCGGTTGTACGGGCGTGGATCAGCAGAGGAGGAGAACGTCCCGGAGCTCTGTCCGGAGGAGGTGAGCATCTTCTGGCGAAGATCAAACGCCTCGAGCTGGGAGCACATGTCGTTGAGCGAGGTGCTCAGGACAGCGTTGATGGAGGCAACCAGCGAGTTGTACTCGCCGTCCAGGCCGTTCAGGATGTAGTCGCGGAGCTCGTCATCATCAATACGCTTGCCAGCAGCGACGAGTTCCGACGCAAAGCCCTTCATCGTGGCTATGAACTTGGCCACGGTCATGTCTTCTTTCTTCGTGTTCGCAAGCGCACCCCGCAGCGTGGAGATCTTGGCCTTCGACTGCGTGGAGTGCACATTGATGATGGCAGCCCAAACCTCAGCGGCATGCTCAAGCCCGAAGGTATGAGGCAGCATGTCCTCGCCAAGGGAATTGACAAGGAAGCTCATGACCACCTGGTCCTTGATGATCCAAGTGTCATAGGCCGGGTTCGGCACCACCTGCTTCTTCTTGTTCTCATCTTCTACCTCCATTGTTTCAGACGGCGCGGAGTCGGAGCCCTCCAGGAGCCCCATGACCCGAGCACCGCGGAGCGCAGGCATGATCTGCGCCTTCCAGAAGAGAAAATTCTCCCGGGTGAGCTTCGTTGCGGGCGGGGCACCAAGGCCAGGCACCACGGACGTCGACGAGGAGGACGCCATGATCTTGGGTTGTTTTGGGAGGGAAGGGTGGGTCGTAGTGTTTGTCGTCGATCTAGCAATGGAGATCGGAAGTTCTTGGGTTGTAGGTTTCTAGGGTTTTGATCGGTTTCACCGGCGGCGGCGGCTAGAAGGGAAGAAGATGGCTCTGGATACCATGTGAGCGTTGGGCAAAACGATGGCCCGCTAGGGCATCGGGTTCGTGTTAATATAGGAAGGGAAAAACCCCCAACGTGGTGTACAAGGAACGTATAGGTCGGTGTACTACACCGTACCTGATACGGTTCAGATTACAACTCTAACAACCCGAAGCTCTTGGAAAGAAAGTCGCTCAGGAGCAGACTAGGACGATGAAAGCCGCCTGCTTCTGGAGGGATGAACTGAAGTTGCACAAGGTAACCAAACCGCCAAGCACATCGACGAAGGAACAACCAGCGCCGCCGGGAACATCCGGGCAATGGTGCCACCCTTGCACATGCTACCTCCGGAAGGGACCCCTATCCCTTGCCCAGGTTCGAGGGCACCGAACCGCCGGCAAGTATCGAGGCAAGGGAACACCGCCGCCACCAGAAACTACCTGCAAACCGCGAGCCGAAGAACTTCATCCGGAGCCTCGACAGAAGGCTTGCCTTGCGCCGCTGCGAAACCGAAGACCACCTCATCTTGCTTTGGAGCACCTTGTCCCAAGACCGCGTCTCCAAGAAGCCCGCGATGCCGAGGCGCCGCCACAGCCCGGTCCAGAGGACCTAGGTTTTCACCCGGGACACAAGGTGAGGCAGAGGTCACCTTGACGCCTCCAAGGAGGTCAAACGGCGCCCGTAGGCGTCGCCGTCGTGGGGGATAGCAACCATCCCGAGCTTTCGCTCGACCTGCACCGCCCACAGCTCCGAAGACGGCCACCTTTGGCCGAAGTAGAGGCAGCAAGAGGCTGCCCGCAAATCCGGCGTGGGGATCGAGAAGAGGGGCGGAAGGGCGCAGCCTCCAGATCTGGCAGCCGGCCCAGCCGCCACCCGCCATTCCACTCCCGCCCACGCGGTTGAGGAGAACAGTCAACACCCACGGCCGCCGCTCGCCGCCAAGCCGACGCCGCCAACTTGGACCGGAGTCGCCGCCCCGGCGTCCTCCACCTCTCGCGCCCGACCCAGCACCTCGGCCCCGCTCGCCAGGGCGCCGTCAGGAGCGACCACCGTGCCCTCCGCCTTTGGCGGGCAGGGCGCCGCCACCGGCGCCGGCGGCGGCAGCGGCCAGGGGAGGTCGGATTTGGGGACTTTTCGCTAGGGTTTGGGGAGCCTCCGGAGTAGCCCGAGCGGGAGCGACCCGGGAGGCGTTTTTTCTTTTTCCGCAAAAAATGTTTTTTCAAAAACGTGCCCAGATATTATATACGGCTAGCTGATTTTGACATGTGGTGTGCTGCTAGCTTAATGTCCTACGCACGCATATCTGATTTGTACTGCTAGCTGAGTGCTGATATGTGCTAGCTGAATGCTGACATGTGCTAGCTGATTTATTGTCGATTTGCAATGTCAAAATTTGGTCTGCCGTTTGCAATGCCGATGTGCGCTAGCTCATTAATTTGATGTTCGTATTAGTCTATAAAACTGATCTCATAAAGATACAATTCAGTGCAGGCAAGAAATCTCTACTTTATTTTATCATCTTGGTTGGTAGATCAATTCATTTTGAATATGTTTTCAGAGATTCTACTCAGCTTGTAACAAAAGTAACAAAAGGTGTGTTTATCATGGCTGCCATGAGTCTTAGCTTTATTGGTGAACTAATGGTTTACCCTAAAGTGGCACGACTCTTTTGTAATTTTTAGGGAAATCTAATTGCGAGAGTCATGCTATTCTTCTCTTTTTCTAATTTGTTGGTGATGTTCCCTCCCTACATGCAGGCGATGATGCCCGAGTGCCGCCGCTAAATGTCGCGCTGAAAGATACGAGTGTCAGAGTGTGACATTGATGATATGACAAAAAAATTGCCAAAAATCCGACCAAGGAGTACACCTTCATTGCCGTGCACCAGGCTTCGGTGTGAGATTTGTGTGTTTAATGATGCTTTCATCAGTATCATTCTCTTTGCAATATAAAATTTAGAAGCAATGCAAAAGTGTAAAAAGGTAATCTATGTAGACCCTGGTAAGTCTTTCCTACTTGTAAATTGTCCCTTTAATTACGAAGACGTGCGTTGCACGTACATGCCAACTAGTTATATATAAAAGGAGAACATCAAGTTTGTAAAGATCCACAACAAGCACAAAGCGGTCAAAAGACCGAAGTGAACGAACAATCTCAGCAAACCCCCATTGTTTTCCACATAGTTGCCTCAGTCGTGATGGCCTCAAGCACACTCGCCTCTGAGATATCTAATATATTGAAAACCCTACTGTTTTTCTCAAGCCAAATTGAGTGCATGAAGACCGGAACAAGCGATCTGATTTCTGGCGCCCCATTGGTATGCCAATGCAACGCCACCGCCATCCACCAACCCTCCAACTCATCTGTAGCTGAAGGAGAGAGATTAGGATGTCCAAACCGTGAGAAGAATTCAAACCAGATAGTGCGAGCACAGGGCAACTGAGCAGAAGGTGCTGGATGGATTTTGAATCATGTAGGCAAATAGGGCAGGTATCATCATTAGCTAAACCATGGTGCAGACACCGCTCCCTAGTCCAGCATCTGTTCACGCAACATTCCACGCAAAAACTATATATTTCAAAGGAGCTTTACAATCCCAGATGGCGCACGAAGAGGCCAAGTCGCACGGCCTTCAAAGAATGTCAAGTAAGTCGGTTTTGCCGAGTACATTTTGTTGGCCGTCCACATCCAGTCACATCGATCAGCCGTTTTTGCTCTTGGCCCCAATCCAGTTGACGGTCTAAAAGAGTCAACTCTTGCCATTGCAAATGAAGATTTTTACCGAGGCGTCAAATGTGGCTCGACAGTTGTTCGAGCTGGATAGATCCTGGCAAAACCACGGTTTGTTGTTGTCCACCAGGCACAACAAAGCCGTTTCATACGCATCGTCTCATTTAAGATATGGAGGTTCCACAAGCACCACCCCCCACCCCGAGCCGAGTGAGAATACAAACCTGCCGCCACGCAATGGGACAACATCTAGAGGACTTTCCACACCAAAGGAATCCAGGGCAAACTTTCTTAAAAGCTTCAAACATGGAAGCGGGGTTGCCCAATGTTAGAAATTTCTCGCAAAACTAACAGCAATCATAAGAAATTTCTGGTGGACAGGTGTTCACGACGATCAAACCACGAGAACCTTGTGCCTTCGGGCATGGGCTGATGTTTGCATTGCAAAAAATATTGGTGGTCTTGGTGTCAGGAATTTGCAGGCGGTTAATCAAGGTCTAGTCCTCTCAGCGGCTTGGAGGCTAGCAAAGGAGCCACAAAGCAATCTAGCACAAATTCTAAAGGCAAAATATCATCATGACACAACCATATGGAGAGCCAAGCCAAACAAACCAAAATCTGCCTTTTGGACTGCGATTCTAAAGGTAAAACCACTTTTACAGTCTGCTGCAATTTGTCAAATTGTCGATGGTAGCAGCTCGGTCTGGAACTCTCCCTGGTTTAAAGGTTGGGAAACCATTTATGATCATCTTTTTATCCAAGACCAACCTTTTGTCTATCCTGCCATTGTTAAGGATCTTTGGATACCAGGTCAAAAGAGCTGGAATGTTGACTTGATCAATTCATTGTTTAGTCCAGAAGCTGCTAATGCGATTCTTCAAACCCCAATAATTGATTCAACTGGACAGGACACTTTAGTTTGGACGCTAACCCCTGCAGGAAATTTCTCGTCAAAGAGCGCTTACAAGCACTGCTTCAACAACTTACAACTACCTCCGAGGCAGCGTCCGAAGATAGTATCTGAGCAAACCATTGCTCTCCTTAATCAGGTTTGGCAAGACAAACAGATGGCACCACGGGTCCAGACTTTTGCGTGGAGACTTCTTAGGAAAGCTCTTCCTACCGGTAAAAGGGCAAGTAAGTTCTCTAAGCATATTAAAGAAAACTGCTCAAGGTGTGGCAATACTGAGGATGAAATGCATATGCTCTTTCTCTGTCCCTTTTCTAAAGCCGCTTGGTTTTGTTCACCTTGGTTCATTAAAACTGAATTTTTAGGTGTGAATCAACACTCTATTCTAGACATGATTCAAGCGCTGCTTTGCTCAGGGCACCCACAAATTAATGTCACCTCCTTGTACACTTTTCTGTGGTGTCTTTGGAAAGCTCGGAACGATGCACTTTTTTGCAGGAAATCTTGGAGGCCTACTCAGGTGTTCGCGGCCGCAAACGCAATCATTCGGGCTACTGAACTAGAAGCTACAGCCTCCACTGAAATTCAGGGACCAACTCAGGGTGCAAAATCAGAAGAAGGAGCAGACGCTGTTGAGCAGTTGGAGGCTGCTCCTTGCCAACAGATGACTCCCATTCTAGGAGCTCCAATCAGGCACATATCCAACATTTCAGGCACAGTCATTTTCTCTGATGCTGCATGGTCTACAGGACATAATGGCGAGCCGATTCCTGCTGGCATAGGTATCTACATGCAAATTTGTGGTGACAGGCCTTGCTCCCAGGTTAGCATCTCGGCCATCTCGCCGCCTGCCTCTTCAGCAATACATGCGGAAGCATTTGGGCTGCTGCTTGCAGTCAAACTTGCAGAAATGCTGCATATTCATCAGGCAACCTTTTTTACGGACAACGCCGTATTGGCAACAGCTGCTGCCTCTATGGACCTTTTTCACAGACCAGGACACTGGGCAATCAGACCACAACTTGCTGACATGATAGCATCCAGTTCCTTTGTTGATTCGAAGGTTTTTCATATCTCAAGAAGTCTTAATTTTAGAGCTCATCATCAGGCTAGACTTGCTCTCAAACTTCAGAGTAGACCTTTATCTTTCAGGTGCTTAGGTACAGGCAACAGAGCTTGTCTAAATGCAGGTGTAATTTCAATGTCTGGCGTGTCCCAGTACACGCTCATCCTTGTAAAATGTTGCTAGATCAATAAAATATGTTGTGTTCAAAAAAAAAAAAAAAAAAAAAAACACATGGAAGCGGGGATTTATAATGCCGTCAACAAGTAGATAGACATAGCGGTGAGAACGGATTTGATAAGCAGGGATCTTCCCGACTCGGCAAGGAGAGAGCCCAACCAAGTCAGAAGACGACAAACAAGCTTGTCCACATAAGGTTGGTGATGATGCATGGGGATTCGAGTAGGAGCAAGTAGTAACCCGAGATAATTGAAAGGAAAGAAAACCAAGTAGTAACCCGAGATAATTGAAAGGAAAGAAAACCAAAGCGCAAGGTAACAAATCCTGCACTATTTCCCTAGCCGAGCCATCATAACGGATTAGGGTAGCCGAGCTCTTGCCAAATTTCACTTAGAGCATCTCCACTCGCGGCGCCCAAAGGCTGTCCGGACAGGCCCTTTGGGCGCCGTCCAGACTACCTTGCCTATTTGGGTGCCCACTCGCGGCGCCCAAATATTATTCAAATATGAAATTTTGATACGAAAAAGCATATATTTCATTGAAATTTCATTCAAACTAACATAATTCATTCAAATTTAAATCTAGACCTAGACTAGACCTAGTAAGTAGGGTGGCACGCCGGGCACCGGCAGTTGGGGCAGGCGCCGGCCCTTGCGGCGGCGAGCACAGGACCCCGACGGTAGCTCGAGCAGAGGTAGTAGAGGTAGCCGGTGGTGGAGGTGGTGGCGGCGGAGGCGGTGGCGGCGGCAGAGGCTATGTCGGCCTCGATGGCGAGCTGCATGTGGCCGGGATCCCACTCCGGCGTCGGCGGCCAGTCCTCCAAGCCGTCATCATCACCGTCAACCTCCTCCGCCTCTTATTGAGGTTGCGGCGGAGGAGGTTGCACGCGGCCTCCTTCCGATCTTGCGCGACGAGCCTGCTCCACCGCCTCGTAGCGAACCCTCTCCCATTCCATGCCCGCTGCGAAGTCCTCGTCGGTGGTGTTGGTGAGGCCGTCGTCGTCGGTGTCGTCGTCAGAGTCTTCGAGCCAGTCCGCAGGCGGCTTGGGGGCGAAGAAGGAGTGGAGGCGGTAGGCGTGCTCGAGCTCGACCTGCTTGTCCCAGTACGCCGAGTTCGGCTCGAACCTGGGGTCGTCGTGCAGCTCCGGCGCCATCGTCCCCATGCACGAGGCGACGTAGTCGAGCCGCGCCTGGCCGGCCAGCATGGGTGCAACGGGGACGTGCACTGGGTTCGTGGCCCATCCCTCGGGGAGGACGCAGTTCGCCGGCACCGGCGTGTTAGTGCGGACGAGCTCGCGCGCCTCGGCTTCCGTGATTTGGTTCGCCGGTGCCGGAGGAGGCGGTGGAGGAGGTGGCGGAGCGTTGACGGCCGACGAGCCTGCCTCCTGCGATGGCCAGCCGCGGCGAGTCATGGCGCTCTGCCAAACCTGGCTGTCACGGCGACGACGACGGGCCTCCCTCTGCGCTCGTCTCTCTTCCTCCGCGGCGCGCCGGGGAGAGGCCATGGCTAGGTGTGCGATGGAGATGGCTGTGTGAGATGGTGGAGACGGCGAGGTACCCGCTCTATATAGCGGCCGGGGAGGCGAACGGATGAGGTCGCCTTAACTCCGGCCGTCCAACGGCTCGCCTGCCACACCATTAACGGCTCGCCTGCATTGACGCCGCCGTGGCGCAGACGCTTCCTCGCCGCAGAGCGAAGCGACGCGTCGCTGCGCCCGGCTGTGAAACCGAGACGCCGCCCGGCATTAATGCAGCCTCTTGTCTCACTGCCAGTCGTGGCCCGCGCGTCGGGAGCCGACGTGGCGTCGCGTTTCTTTCCGTCCGGGGCCGCCCCAAGCCTCCCCAAGTTGAGGGCGTGGGCTGGGCGTGCCGGACACAAAACTGGGCCGCGCCGGACCGAATTCGCGTTTGGGCGCCGCGAGTGGGGACGATTTTGTGTCCGGCAGCTCCAAAGACGTTTGGCCGGCCGTTTGGACGCCGCGAGTGGAGATGCTCTTACATCCCCAAGGCGTCCCCAAAGAGTTCAAACAGCAGACGGACTTCCGAATTCACACGACAACCAATAAAGCCACGCCCAATACCTGGTACTCCTGCGGCCGCCATGGCCGTGATCTAAGCGACCAGGCACCAGCTGAGCATGAGGGCATGGGAGATTAGGTGACCGTCCCACCTCAAGGAGGAGCAGAAGTAGCAGGAGATGAAGAGAACAAGCACAAGTCAACCAGATTTCGAATTTGACACCTGAAGCAACTAGGTACATAGTTCTATGAATAAAACTGGGATTTTTGCTTGTTTATGTGTGGTCTGATGTGTGTGTGTGTGGCTATCTCAGTTACTCCTTCCGTATACAAAAGGATGTCTCAACCTAATCCAAATTTGCATGTATCTACACACTAAATCATGTCTAGATACATACAAATTTGGGTTAACATCTTTTTGTGGACGGAGGGAGTATATTTTATCACTTTGTATTCAAGGATATTGGTTCGTGCTCCTCTCAGATTTGGGCTGGGCATATAACACACACAGTTGTCAGAGTTAATGTCAACACAAACATAGGACAGTGGGGTAGTGTCATGTTCATGTGACAATTTGGGAGAGAGGTTATGAACTAAAATAAGTGATGGGAGTTCGGTCAGGTGTTGTGGACAAATGTTTGGTTTCATGTATTGCATATGTAACGACAGTTTCCTATCATGCCCATTACTTCTATAAAGGCTCCAAGTCTACCCGCCATATGCCCCTATCTGCCCCGAGCAGTCATTTTTGTGCGTTCGATGCGTTTTTGCGCTAACGTGTTTCACTTCTGATCGTTGGATGCGGTCAAAACTTTTTCCACCCGTTTGAGCTACAGTGTCCAAGACCGACCAATGACAGGTGGGGAACGTAGGCGCGCTGGCCCAGAAATCAGTGGGCGAGAACAACTCGTCGGCGTCGCTCAGTTTCGCCCGCTCGGGGTCATCGAACAAAACCAGGAACGCGCGGTGAAACCCTAGCCAATCACGCCCGTCTCTTCTCCCCCAAACCCCTTCTCCTCATCCCCAGCCGCCTCTCCCCACGCCTTCTCTCTGCCATCGCCCTGCCCTTCCCTCCACGGCTCCACCTCGCCATGCCCGCGCTGGAGAAGAGCCGGAAGGGAGCACGCGGGCGCTGCCCCGGCGGCGCCCGGGCAGCGGCTGCTGCTGGACGATATGAGATGGGCAGAGGCTTGACGGCGACCTGGACGGCGGGGGTCGACGGCGACCTGGACGCGGTGGAGCTGAGCAGGAGCTGCACACGAGCCCCTCTTCCAACTCTCCAATTGAGCAGGCTGAGGCGCAAGCACGGGTGGAGGAGGCGCCACTGCTATGCAGCAAAGCACATCAGTGGCTGACCTGTGCGACGTAAGGAGAGCTGGGCCGCCTCTGCAGCTCCATGCTCCACAGCCCTCTCCGGTTCCCGATCTGGAACGGGAGGAGCAACCAGACGCTGCGCAGGCGCTAACGGGGGAGGCTGGATGGAGGTGCTCGAGGTGGGGTTGAGGCCGGTGGCCGTTCCGGCCATGGCCATGACGCTTGCCCCGCTGTCCCTCGACTGCTCTCCTCCGCATAGCACAGGTTCTCTCATCCTTCGTCTCCCCCGTTCAGCACTTCTTTCTTTTTCCTTCCCTATTCACTAATTTAATATTTGTTTCACAGTGAGTTTGGCTGCCCAGGAGATTTTACACCTCTGTCGGCAGTGGTGGGAATTGGTGTTCGTGGCGTCCTACTGCATGTATTCGTCCTTCCTACCTCTCTCTTCTCCTACACCCCCTCATGATCTCCAGGTTTCTTTTTGAGAAGATATTTTTTCTCAGATTTGTATGCCTTTCATCAGGCTATAGTTGCCGCTTCTGAAGACATGGAGAGGAGCAGGTATTAGTGCTTGATACACACGCATAGGTATTGCAGAGTGGTATATAAATTATATTGCAGGAGGAAATGAAGGTAGTAGGTAAGATTTTACTGGATTTTTCTTTACATTTACTGGATTTTTCTTTACATTTGATCGTTTGTTGTTTTATTAATTTTAATACTAGAAGATTATGTAATATTGATACATGATTGTATGCGCTGAGGGGCTATCCCATGTATTAATATTTATATGTGTATGTTCAATTAAGACACCCTTCTTCATGCAATGCCTTGCTCTGGATGCTCCTGGTGTGATGAACTTCCATGGCTGCGCAAGAGAGTTCCAACATTCAGCAATTAAACCTTTTTCCTAAAAGATGAAATTTTAATTTCCAAAGAAAAGCATTGGTGCCTTGAACACTAGCTGCACATCAGCGTGCAATGTTCTTCACCCATCAGACCTCCTACTCTATGCAACCATAAGTTTTTAAAATGTTATGACTGCCTACACTTCTTACTTTTAGCTAATTCTTTATCTCTTTGCAATTGGTATGTGCTGCTTGCTCTGATATTGTGTATGAGTCTAAACCTCACATAATTTGCTTTAGCATGATCCCAGTTACTCGCTCTTATGTTGGCATAATCCCAGTTATTGACATTTTAATTTGGAGGCTATACACAACACTGCAGTATGCATATGTAGATAAATAATTAAGTAGTTGGTTCATTTATCCTCTTTGGCCGTGCCTTTCCATGCCACTGCCTTCCCGAGCAACACCAACTTATGTCTTTTTGTAACTGCAGAGACCCTCTGTGGAGGTGCAGCTTGCATGTGGTACCTAAATGAAGATATACCTGAGATAGACTCTTATACCTGAGAAGCAGGCTTGGTTTCACAATATGCACTCTTGTTAATCTCTGTATGTATGCAAGAAATCCAGTGTTCGTTTCTTTCTATGTGGTGATTGAGTGCTTGATGAATTGCTTGCAGGAAGCAGGGTCTAAGGTTGTTCAATTTTGCAGCTGATGGTTTAATTGTTCAAATGGGAGCTTCACATTGGTATGTTCTCAATGCCATTATGTTTCTAGGTTTTTGTTTTGTGGTTGATGCAAAGTTGGGGGTTGCAAAAGTAGAGGTGCAAAATTGGGGTTTGGGCAATCTTTCATTTGTGCTTACTCATGAGAACATCTCTACCGTGATTATTGCAGATCAATTGTGAGGATACAATAATTGACATGCTTAGGCCTGAATCTTGTTTATACATCTGCACCATAGCCATTTTTTTGGATTAAAAAAGATCCAGTTTGTTTCTTGCCAATTTAGATCGGTCTAATCCAGTTCTGGTTCAGTTTCAGGTCTTTACCATGCAGACTGGCAGCATCCCCGGTGGCTGAACCTATCTTTTCCAGGAAAATCTTGTAAGTGTACTTCTCGGGCAAGTGTTACTTAAATTCAGTATGGATTATTCTTGGAGCAGTAATGAACTTGTGTGATTCATGGCAGAGAGGACAGCCGAGTATATTCGAGATTAGCTGTATACAGCATCAGCTAAACATATTCAAGGAGAAAACACCATTTGGGTAAATCGCCCTTGAGCCATTACTTTTCAGTCTATTACAATATTGCTTAATTTCTTTCTCTCATAGTTGAGGTACATATTACCATTTTTAATTAATCCATGTTGTATCTACATGGTACTGTGGTAGGTTTTCCAAGAATATGCAGTACATTTTTTCTCTTAACATTTTAAACAGTTTCATCTTATAATTTGATGTTTTTTCAGCAGTTCGTAAGCCATAACTAAGGGCAACTTATATATGTTAACTAGCATGTGTACTTACTTGCAGGTTTCCATATTATGCTATCACTAGCATTTCCTTACTTTTTTTTCTTGTGCTGTAGGAAAATATGATTGGCCTCCACTTCAGTTACTTACAGAGCCAATGGGCGATGAGCTCTGCAGGTAGTTTTTATAATAGCAGGTAAGAATTAAGCAATGTGTTCATTAAACCTATCATGTATACTAGAATATAGATTTAATCAATAAGGAATCATGCTCTCCGTTAGGCAGGTGAGCTTCCTTTCTCTGGGCCGGTAGTTACTCTTTCATATTAAGGTATTGTCTCCAAGGTCTGCTGCATGATAAATTCATATCTCTCATCTCTCTGATCTCTCAAGCTGGTGATGCATTTACAACCGTTGCATATGTTCCTCTGGGCCGGTAGTTACTCTTTCATATTAAGGTACCGTGATTTGGGGGTGTATGAATTATTTACTCTAGCGCTGCTATTTAAGTATTTTCTGGTTCGGTAATGCTTAAATTGTTTTCTTCTTAATCTTTACATTATGTATAATGTTCGGGAATAGACAATGCATATGAATGTGAACAATTGAGTTCTGAAGTCTTTTCGAAAATTATCTTGTCTCCCCATAATGGATCACAGTTAGCTTTCAATTTAAGAGTGGTGTGTGCTTACTTGTTTAGAACTGATGCTTTGGTTCTTTTTCCTCAGCTTGGCAATTATTCCGGTTAACTACTTTATTACAACGGCAGTAATTCTTAGCGCTAGAAGAGTTAGTGAGACTATTGGTAGTAAATTCTGAATATTAGCTTTTTCCATGTGAAAGAAATAGCATATTGAAAGCATTCTGAAAATTGTAGAGTTTTTTGAAGAAACAGTATGCTTATTTTGCATTTGCATGCCTGTTGTAGAAACAGTATGCTTATTTTGCATTTGCATTTGCATTTGCATTTGCACTCTTCATTTTTGCTGCTAATTTTTTATCGTTTGTGCTGAAATATTTTATCTCAAACAGAGGAATACAATTACTTCGTTCTCTTACATTTTTGCTGGCTTTTATTAGCTCCTTAACAATATCCGATAGTATACGGCTACCTGCTTGTTTAAGACGTGAGCAGTTTGGATAATCGACATTATTGTGCAGATATGAGGATGACTTCAATGGTGTGGTTGTTGCTCATGAAGTTGCTGTTGAGGGTGGTAAATCCAGAACCACGAATTTTTTTGTACCTATTTCGACATGCTGGTGTGTTCAAACTTGATGTTGTTTTCTCCCCAGCCAGGTATGATTCTGGTAGGTGGATATGCAACTCTGCTCATTTGCACTCTTTGATTTGTCACAACTATTGATTCGATAGTATTGCTTTTGAGTATGTCGTATAAGTCTAGAGCTATAAGAGTTCAGAAAGAAAACCACTCTTAGATTATAGTGCATGTGCTCCTTTGCTTCTTGTGCCAATCTTTTTCTTATAAATTTGTGAAGAACATGGGTCCTGTTGCGATTATAGTGCATGTGCTCCTTACCAGTATCTATATGGCATTGCTTAATTGGGTATCGCCCCACATATATAATTGTCATCTTGCACCTGGAATGGAACTGAGAGTCTCATATATTTCAATCTCTGCAGACCTCCGTGGGCGGATGTGACACACTGCCTCGAGAAGGTCGTCCACCGTTCGACACCGAGCACGGGACATGGCAACGGTAGCAGCAGCGGCAGGGAACTCACGCCCGAGTGGTATGTTGTTCAATTATAGATCATTGTTTCTGATGCATCGTTACCATGTGAATTGAGATTGTTGTTTGCTTATACCTGCATCAGTTTAATCTAACAGGTTGATTATTAAATTGCAGCCAAATCTGATATGTCCTGGTGTTTTAATCTGATATGGCCTTTTCATGTAAAAGACTAATCTCTCGCTAGAAAGAAAGAATATACATGAGCAGATCAAATGAAATCCTAATATATAACCAAACAAGGTATGTCATGTTGTTTGTCTTTCATTGGTTCTTGCAATAGTAGTCCTGAAATATATTTGACTGAATGGACATTTAATTGTTACCATGTGAGTTAGGATTATTGTTTGCTTATACTTGCAGCCTTTTAATCTAACAGGTTGATTGTTAGATTGCAACCAAATCTGATATTCCGTGGTGTTTGAATATGACCTTTTCATGAAAAGGGCTGATTGGTCACGCAAGAAAGAATATTCATCCGCATATCAAACGCAATCCCAATGTATAATTAAACAAGGTATGTCACTCTGCTTCTTTTCGTTGGTTCTTGCAATAGTAGTCCGGAAATATATATGACTAAATGGTCATTTAATATTTTAGAATGTGAATTGTTCCCTTACAACGATATACAGATCTTTTTCTATCAATGCAATGTGTTTGATAAAAAATCGCTGTTTCAGAATCATTATTTGTTAATTGGCCAGAACTTAACCATATTTATTGGGGTCATTGTTTGCTTAAAACCTAGCCTTTTATGTAACATATTGTTTGTGAGCCAAATATGATACGCTGGTGTTTGAATATGACCTTTGCATCAAAAGAGCTAATTGGTCTTATTAGAAAGAACATACAATTGAAGATCAAATGCAACCAATAATCAAGAGTTGCTATAATCAATGCCACAACGCTTCTTAATATATGTACATACAGTCTAAAAGTTTCATAGAGTCTT
The DNA here is from genome assembly GCA_947311845.1 of Poa pratensis. Classification (NCBI taxonomy): domain Eukaryota; kingdom Viridiplantae; phylum Streptophyta; class Magnoliopsida; order Poales; family Poaceae; genus Poa; species Poa pratensis. The sequence goes on from CAMZMU010000065.1 coordinate 22,482,272, forward strand.
CCACCAAGAGAATTATCTATTTGTCTGTCTTACAAATCTTCTACTTCTGAAGTGGTCTTTCTCATTATAGGGTACTGACTGTCGATTGGAGGTAGTACATACGCTGACTTCTCTATGCCCTCCAAACATAGATGTTTTAATGCTGCAGCTGTTCCAGCATGATTTTTCAAACTCGATAGTTGACTGAAATTTGTGTTCCAGGGACAATGCTGAACTGTTTTCTACAGTCGGATCAACAAGGTGGAGGTTCTCTTCCCCGGTGTCAGATTGTTGCTTCTGCTGGAGGGGATTATGTGGAATGGTCACTTATCAAGTTCGATCTGGTTATAAGCAATATTTCCTACATTCAGGATCGGTACATGCCTAATCCATTCATGTCGCTTCTTATTTATGATGTACTTTCTACTTGCATATTTTGACACGACATAGGATCTTTTATTCGTTCTGTTAATCAACTATTCCATTTGTCGTGTAGGATATTATTCTGGTCTTCAGTATTTCTCATGTCTCTTAAGAATGATTTAAATGGTAATCCAATATTTAACTGGACCAATAATTGGTTAAACTGTAGGAAATATTGCTGAGAAACTGCCAAGTCTCCACACTTCCAGGTTAGATCTAATGAAAAATTAATTTCTGTAGTTTTAGATGTATAGAATAGATTGTCGTTCGCTTTCTGTCCAGGCCAAAAAATTACATGCATACTTTTATTGGCTCTAAAACATACAGAATGTGAAACTGAGCATAAGTTTGTAACAAATGTTTCATCCATGTTCCAGTTTCGACATACTTTTATTGGTTTGCTTCAGACTGTAAGGAATGACTTGGTACACCTCTCATCTTTGCAGCTTCGTGTTGCAGGATTACTAATTTGCACTAGACCAACAAGAACTGTGATTTGCCTCTTTAGAAACATGCATTTTATATTCCACAAGCTGCAGCTATGGTTTGTACTTTTCATTATAATATCATGTGAGTTTCTGGTAGTTGACTGAAATTACTTGCCTTTGTGGTCATGTGAGATATTACTAGAGCTTCAATACACTCCTCCATTTTATTTTAAATGCTAGAACAGATTTCATCAGATATCATCAATCTTGTAAATCGGTTTGGCTTTTTGTCGTATTTATTCTAACACTTGCGATGGAGAACAACTATGTTTGATATAAGCGCTTGCTTTATTGTTAGCATGTATTCTTTAAAACCTATTTTAGGCGTGTTATATTTTTTATAATCGAAATATGGTGTTTACTTTCATATGGGTTTAATGACAATGTGTTTGAAGAGCACCATCCATCTCAATGGGATTGTTTCTTCAAGTGTGTAATAGCATAGTGGTGTCTTCCTTTGTCCTTCAATGGGATTGTTTCTTCAAGTGAAGTAGGCGGCGTCTGCCTATTTCTACTCAGGCCAATGAACCCAACCTTATAGCCCGACCCTTCTAATGTAACTATGTTATTAAATTTGAAAAATTGTAGCCTGACTTCCCTCAGTTATCTTATGTTAAGACTAAGAGAGTATTTATTGCTGCATGAACCATCCCCAAGTAATTTGTTTATGTTACCTCTATAGATGGCAAATGCTTACTGCTTGCTCATCCTTATTTCCTCGGTATTTCTTTAAGTTATTTTGCTCTCATTGTTTTGTTTTTCTCATTGCTTCAGTTATTTATCTCATTTATTCAGTCAGTATCTCTATTATTCTCTCATTAATTCACCCCTTTATGTCATTGATTCAGTGTTCATATAGCCCCTTAATGAGGTGAATCGATCATGATTTCTCTTTTGCCCGGTTCTATCTGTTTACATACATAACTTTCAGAATCAAATGATAACACTGCTTCATACAAGTTATGGGTTTCAATATGGTGTAAGTTAAATGAATGCAAATAAAATTAATTGACAACAATGTGGTAGTTGCATCCGGCGTTGCGCAGTCGCGCAACGGGTCATCTAGTAGGGAGAAGGCTCAGAAACTTGTCCATGCCATCTGGTGCATGTCTTATATTCATCTATTAGTGCAAGATTTTGTAAAAATGCATGTTAATTATACAAGCCCATTCCCCTGAGGAATTTTTTTACCAAGTATATTAGCTGATTGAATTTGTAATTGTTGCCTCGAAAAGCTGCCACTGTTCATCTCTGAAAACAAATGAAACAATTTGCTTACCTGAGTTTAAAACTAGCAAGTTGCTGTCCTATAAAAATGCCATGCATGCTTTTTTTGGTTTAGGAGTGTAGGTAAGTGCTAAACTGAACCATAATATTAGATCTAAATCGTTTCTGCAGCAGACTAGAACACACATACCTGACTTTGCAAACTTACTGTCCCGAAACTGAAAACGGCTTGCTCTGCTTAGAAGTGCATTGTTTGCGTTCTTGTGTAAATAAGAAAAGATGATAAATGAAAGGAATTATCTTCAGAAGTAGCATTTGTACTTCAATACCACGAAAACTTGTTTAACCTGACAACTATCTTTTAGAGAAGCCTATGTACTGCAGCCTATCTTGAGGTTCCAGTATATGAACTAACCCAGAAAACCATCAGGTTACACCCAAGATAGATAATTTAGCTCGGCTGATGGTTGAGATTTGGTTATTATATTCCTGTCTTAATGTTCTGTAGTGATGCCTAAAGACTTAAACTCACTTTTATGATATTGAGCTAAGATGAGCCATTCATGTAATTAAAATGGATAGCTAGTGATTTCCCTATGCTGGTTCAGATTTAGAATCCTGTATAAGACCAACTAGTTGAATTCGGCGCGGCGACACGCCGCACCTTTTAAGAGAAATTTTATGTATGAAATATTTTGTTGTAATGACATAATAAATGTTGAAGGAAATTCGAATTTGACGAAATTCGTGAAATGTTTGCGTGAATTTGGATCCAAAATTGAGAAGTTAGAGTCGACCAAACTCGAAACCGATCACGGGGATGGAATCTACTCGTCGACGCGCATATATTTCGTGTATATAATTTTTGGGAAACTCGGGGGCTTTCCTGAAAAAAATTGGACAAAATTTGTCGAATGTTTGTGCGAATTTGGATCCAAAATTGAGAAGTTAGAGTCGACCGAACTGGAAACCGTTTACGGGGATGGAGCCTACCCGCCAACGCGTGTATCTTTCATGTATATAATTTGTTGAAAATGTGGGGATTTTTCTGCAAAAAATTGGATGGAGTCTACCCGTCGACGCGCATATGTTTTGTGTATATAATTTGTTGGAAACACGGGGACTTTTCTGAAAAAAATTGGACAAAATTCGCGAAATGTTTGTGCGAATTTGGATCCAAAATTGAGGAGTTAGAGTCGACAGAACTCGAAACCGTTCACGGGGATGGAGCCTACCCGTCGACACGCATATATTTCGTGTATATAATTTGTTGAAAACGCGGGGACTTTTCTGCAAAAAAGGACAAAATGCGTCAAATATTTGTGCGAAATTGGATCCAAAATTGAGGAGTTGGAGTCGACAGAACTCGAAACCGATCACAGGGATGAAGCCTACCCGTCGACGCGCATATATTTCGTGTATATAATTTGTTGGAAACGTGGGGACTTTTCTACAAAAAATTGGACAAAATTCGTCAAATGTTTGTGCGAGTTTGGATCCAAAATTGAGAAGGTGAAGTCGACAAAACTGGAAACCGTTCACGGGAATGGAGTCTACCCGTCGACACGCATACGTTTCGTGTATATTTTTTTCGTGTATGTAATTTTTGTATATTTTTTTATGAGAAAAAAAATTTGGGAAAAAAATTTCACAAAAAAAAAAAAGAGCACTGTACCCCGAGTACTGTTTATAACTGTTCACGTGAACAGTACTCGGGGTGCTCACAGGCCGCGAAAGTTTGCAGCCTTTATATATAGGGGTATTATACCACAAGTGCCGCAGCACATTTAGAACCAGCTGCACAAAACCGGAAATGCGTCAACTTTCTTACTAAAGAAATTAGGTGTCTACCATAGTAAAATTTCACGTGGTTGTTAATACTATAATTAAAACAAAGCTCTATAGAAAATACAAGATGAACTGAACCCTTAGGTGAAAAACTCAAATCCTCTTATAAAATTTCTTTTAGTAGAAACTAGGGGTTCACTCAACAATAGCTGAAGGGAAGCTCCGTTCCTCTCCTCTCCTCTCCTCGTCCGCTCCGCCCTTGAGAGTCCACCGCCGTCGCCGCCCAGATCCGGCCTCTCTCGCCGTCGGCGCTTGCGCCGGCTGGTGCAGAGATGATCCTGGGTGCCGGCCCGTCTTGTATGTAGGTAGGTTAGGTCGTAATCTTCGTTTTGCTCTACTTTCCGTGGCGGATGTCCCGTTCTTTCTTCCTCGGAGGGCTGCAGCTCCGACGCTCGGGCGCGGCGTTGAGCCCGCCATAGATCTGTGCTCCGTCAAGCCTCCAAGGTGGAGGAAGTGCGGAGGTGGATCGAAGGCGGCTTTCTTCAATAAGCGTCTTCGCTTCCAATTTCTGTGGTTCTTTCTTCTTCTCCTGGCCGGCCTCGGTGGCGAGGGGGTGAATAAGAGGGGAGCGCAGAAGCTGGAGCGCAGCGGCTATCCTGGCGGCGAGGAGAACACGCCGTGCGAGTGCGAGATCCTGATGCTTGCTCGAGCTCCATGGAGGAGGTCCTCTGTATCAGGTACCGAGCGCCGCTGTTCTAGCAATTGTTCTCGTGTTTGCTGGGTTTTGCGGTGGTCTTCCTTGACGGTATTGCTCTGGCCGGCCGTGGTGGCGAGGGGAGAGGCCGCGTGGAGATGGGGTGATGCTGGTGGTTGGTCTAGGCGTTGCCGAGTCGGCGGGAAGGCGGGTGGATTGGGGAAGAAGGTGCTATGGCCATGTGCGTTCATCGTTCTGGGTCTCCGTCGCACGGCGGCGGGCGGGTCTGCGGTCGTCTACAACGAGTGGCGGTACTCTCTTCCCGGCGAATGGTGGTACGGCGGCTCCGGTGGCGGCTAGTTTCTGGGGAAAGTGGTGGTGGATCCGATTGTAATCCTCACAGGTGGCTCGGGGTGCTTTGTGCATTTTGCAGGGTCCTTTTGTTTTTTTCTTTTCTTTGTTGGACCTGTTTGTAATTGTACTGAGTTTCCTGAATATAAGTATCAGATCCTTTCCTCAAAAAAAAAGAAACTAGGGGTTCACTCTTAGTACTAATATTATTTTTAAGTCAAGCTTGAACTAATATCGATTTCCTTAGTGCCAATAACAGCAATTAATGGATGAGGATGATACATGCGTACTTTTTTTTGGAGATTAATGCAGGGGACTTCACTATAAAAAAGAGTTAAGGTCTGGCAACACCCAGCCACTGAAAAACAGATAAAGCACCTCAAAATGCGGTCATAAAAAATACACTGGCTGAATCACTAGCGTGTTGCCGTAATAAAATACTAACAGAACACCTATTTGTCCTGGGTGGCCGGCTGGTAGCTTTGGAGCCCAAATACCCGTAGGTTTTGGTCCATCGAACCTACAGCAATGTAACTAGCGTCGACTCCAAACTTCATAGAAGTTACTTTCCCTGTTCCTGATAGATCCGGCAGTGTCTTGATAACATTCCAATCAACAAAATCGCTGGCTACTCTGTAAACCCTTATATCTGAACCACCAATAGCAAGATAGCTTCCACTACAATCAAATTCCACAGCATTTGTTGGTGTGTCGAGTTATAGGGAGGGAGACAAGGTCCTGAAATTTCTATATGTCCGAAGATCCCAAAGCTTGATACCATCTAGAGCAGCAGTCGCTAGGAGGTAACCATTTTCAGAGAATGACATAGCAGTGACTGGTCCGACGTGCCCAGCAATGTTTGTGACCTTTGACTGAGTTTTCACATCCCAAACTTTGACAACGGCATCAGTAGTTCCTGTGGCAAGGATAAGACCATCTGGATGGAATGCTGCAGATGTATATCCCTCTTGTCCAGAAGCCTCACCAACCGGTGTCAGGCAAGATCCTGTTGAAATATCATAGAAGCGCCATGAGTTATCCCTGGAAGCAGTCACAAAGTACTGCTGAGACGCATGGACTGTCACAGCTTCAACCTCAGCAGTATGATCTTTCACTGTGTGGATACAGCAATAGTTTTCATCCTTCCCCCTCGCCAAATGCGAACAGTCTGATCTGCTGATCCGGTTATGAAGAGCTCATACCGATTAACAAATTTCAAACTGGTTATCTTCTTCGAGTGACCCGTAAGCGTGCACAGAATCTGACCAGACGGCCGATCAAAGAGTACCACGTTTGTATCAATACCCCCAGCTGCGACAATGTCCTTGGAAGGATGGATGTCCATAGATAAGATGCCTGGTGTGTTCATCATGGTAAGTGGATGGCTGGATATGTGAGTATATCTCTCGAGCGCATCAACCGGTGCCAGAGTTGGTGCAACCTGTCTTTCCTTACGCTTCGCTGAGAGCGTGGTATGCCACTCTGCAAGTTCATCAATCACGACAGGGTTGATACCATGACAAACCTTCCTGCCAGGACCAATTTCATGACCACTTGCAGCATTGCCTGCTTGTTCAGCTTCATATGCCGTTTTGGCCTGCCCAGGCAAACGGACCAACACTCGAGCCGCCTTGAGCCTAGTTTTGCGGGCAGAGTACATCTCCTTATAGATTTCCAAGCAAGTAGTCTTCACGATTTTATCTTTATATCGAGGTGCATCCTTCATCAACCTACTCAACTGGTGTTTTCCGAAAGCCCTGAGGCAGCTGGAATTTCTTCTTCAGGGTAGCATACCATCTTGAACGCGGTCGCGAGCTTCAGTAGATCCCATTCACGGGTGTCAATGCGAGATATCTTCGTAAGGAGCTCAGCGTGAAAGCGCAACATGTTATCATATTTGTTCACACAGCGGTCACACTCATACACGACGCTCGCTAGCTCAACGATACGTCTAGTAACCATCATATTCGGATCGAATTCAAACTTATGGAAATTCAGGAGAAACCCCATCCCTTCGCTCACGGGGAACCGATCCTCGTTAGCCAGCTCTGAATTCTCCTCGTCAGGCACCAAACGCGGCATCTGGATCATCAAGCCCCACATCAGCTCCTTGACGGGAGTAGTACCGTACACGCAGGGTATTCCCAAGCGATCCTGAATGACATTCCTGTAATCCTCCTTTCCGACAGCTAGCGTTTGCCTATTGACAACATATTTCCTGATCATCGCAGCAAGCTCTGGACTGACGGTGCTGGCGTTGATGGCGCGGGCCTTGTCCTCGAAGGTTTGAAAGGCTATCAGCCAGACGATCGCTTTGATTCGCGCGCCGGCGAAGTCTGCCCAGATGTGCTTCCAGGCATCTGGTTCAGTGAGCTGGACGGCATCGTAGCGGAAGATGGCGAAGCCGGAGGGCGTCTCGAACAGCACCGAGATCACCCCGCAGTTCCCAAACACGGCAGCTGCGCTCCCCTCCGCGGGGATCACCTCCTCCTCCTCCTCATCGTCATCATCCGTCTCCGTCTCCCACTCCATATCATCCATGCCGCTCGCAGTCTACTGCAAGATCCAGATCGAGAATTCGAGAATCGAGAGGATACGTGCGTACTAATAGTAGTAACGACCCTTTTCTTCCAAAGAAAGTTTTTTTAGGGCATCTTCCAAAGAAAATAGGAGTAGTATTGTAATCGGAATATACTACTTTCTTGAAAATATTTGGGGTAACTGGGCCGCTCGGGAGTAGACCAGCTAGGCCAAGCTACTGGGCTGACAGTCGGGCGCTATGTGTGCCCAAGCCTTGCTGTGTTAACACTAATTGCAGATTACAATTTGCTTTTGCTGAAAAAAAGATGTTGTGTTTGCTGGAAAGTAACAAGAAAATAAATATGCAGAATTAGCACACGTTCTGGTATCACACTGACATGCGTGTGTGCTCATAATTTCAGTACTCCGATGCCGATGGATCGTAGAACATCCACCATGTTGAGCAATAAACAACACTGGACGTATCCTCTGCCCGGCCAAATTTATGGACGGTACTCTGGGCAGATGGATATGAAAGTGGACTGAATGCTGGTTCTCAAGTCTTTGATACGACGGATCACTGCTTCGATCCGGTCCATAGAGGCCACTCGAGCAAATCTAACCTCTTACAAAACTTCAATTTGAAATTCCATTTTCTTTCAAATTTTTGGTCGGAACAAACCCTTTTTTTAGTACCGCCAAATTAACATTTTGGCTGTACTGCATATGCCACTTTGACGTACCACGCCGCCCGAACGGTACCGTATACAAGACTACCGCCAGAGGGTTTCACGGTAGGCAAAGGGGTTAAATGCAGCTAAAAAAAAACGAGAAAAATGGTTCATTTGAGCCTCAAGTTTCATAAAGATGTAAGATTCGTCAAAATCTCCGTCCATAGAGGACGATGAGTACATTCATCAGTAACATAACTAAGCTCCCAAGAAATGGCGAGCTGTGGTTGCTCGCAGGTTTTGAGCCGTTCGACCAGCCATGGACGGTGCAGATGTATCTCGTTCCCTACATGTCAGCGACTAGAAGGTCGGTTTGCTTGCTCCCCTGCCCGCACTAGTAACGCGAGGACACGCTGAGACATGGACATCCACCGACGTTCCGAGTTTCTGCCTTTGACCGCGCCCTCTCTCCTCGCCCAATCCCCCCCCCCACTCGAGCCCCACGCCTCCCTCCTCGCCCCACAGCGCCGCCGCCATGGGCGTGCTCCTCCCTCTCCTCTTCCCCTCCAGCTCCTCGCCCCAACGGCGCACAGTAGCCGGTTGTCTCGGTGCAGCGGCAGCAGCAGGTCGGCCTCTTTTTGATGCGGCGGCGGCGCATCTGGAGGAACCGGTCTCCCTTCTCCCGGATGGGCGCCGGAGCTGGAACTGCCGGACCTGACCGGCGAGGAGCGGTGGCAGCCGTGCTCCCCGATGGGGCACAGCAGCCGGTCGTCGCCCTGCAGTGGTGGCAGCAGGTCGGCCTCTTCAATGCGGCGGCGGCGCATCTGGAGGAACCGGTCGGCAGACGGAGCTGATGCGGGCCGAGGATGAGATGGAGGAGAAGGCCAGGATGGAGCTGATTCGGGCTGCTGCTGCTGCCGGCCAACTCCCCAACTTGCTGCTGCCGGTGAGGTCAAAAATATTGATTCCAGTGTTCAACGGCAGCGTACATAGCCGTGCTGAGCGGCCGTCTCCACATCGATGTGATGCTTGGTGGTGGTTCGATCTGAGGATTCAGAAGGAATCTTTAATGGTGGTATCTCTCTCCTGCCTCCCCTTTGTACTCTTAATTTGTTTGTGCAATGAATCTTAGATTTGGGCAGTGATGATTTGCTTGTGCAGATATTTCTTCGCTATTTCTATTGCTTTCATTTGGTTTAGAACTATGGTTCTATTCCTCTCTGAGATCGGGCTGTTGAGATGATTTTTATTTAGTACAGAGAATACCGGTTGTGTTCAGTAAATTTGTAAAAGAGTAGGTTGAAATTTCTCTATAAGGACCGGGTAATTTATGCTTTCCTTTTTGCCCCACATTGTATTTATTCTCCAAGGGCCAAGTTCTTATCCAAGAGGCTTTATCGGTGGATAATTTCCGGGAGGATTAGAGATGAATTAAAATTTATGCAACTTATGGTTCGAGAGGTGGAAATATGCCATTTTGGTGTCTTATCAATTGCACTTTACTTTTGTTTCCACCGAAAAAAAGATGGCACGAGATAAATTTATAAATCATGTTATGGCGTGCAGGTACGGTGGCAAACTGAGATATTCCTCTAAGCTGTAAAACGGGAATGCAGATAGCATTCTCAGGCGATTCGTCGCTTCCTTGCCTCTGTGTCTATTGAGATTGTCCCAGACGGCGGTGAGGTATGTGTTGCCCCCATGTCTAGCTTCTTCGCTTTTTCTTTCTTTTCTTTGTTATCTAGATAGCTGGAAGCAATGCTGATTCATGCGGTCTGAATGTTCTAATTTCCACCCTCATAGACTATGAGGATTCAGACAATTAGAATTAATACAGGTCTGAAGGTTGTAGTCCTATTTTATATTCTTGAGTAAGTAACTCTGACACTCCCCTTAATGGTCTTAATTTTTTCCAGACAGAAAACGAGAATGGTATTTTGCCGTACTAGCTAGACAATGTTTCCGCTCTTTTATGCTTGTTGCAAATAAATCTAAGGTCAAAAGGATTCATCATGGAGCCCTCTCGATCTTCTTCAGATCCTCGCTCATGTGATTGAAAAAATGATGTCAGTATCGATCTATTCAACATAACTATTTTTGAGCTGCCGGTTTACCTTTGTTCACAACAATATTTTATTAATGTTAAAACAGAACTTAAACCAAAACATAACTGTTCCAGTATCAATACCGTTATATTGCTGAAATACTATTCAGTAGCCAATCTGTTACTGGAGTCTAACTGGTTTACCAGTTAAGTTAGTTCAGACAAGTATTTATAGGCGAGATAAGAATTCTAAAAACACATGAGGATAGCAAAAAATATAGACAAGATAGTTGGTCTAAACCTACCTGAATATGAGCCTGTTTCGGAATATCAGACGGGACCAGTGTTCTAGAAACATGGGACCTCAATTCCTTTCAGAATACCAAATGATGAATTTTGCGATTTATATATATAAACAAAACACCTCTACGTGCCTAAAATGTGTCATACATGTTTAAACATACAGGCAGTCAGATATCCGGTTGGAAGTGCTTGGGCAATGACAGAGCATGTCACACATTGACGCTCGATACCAAGATATGCTATTTAATAAAAAAATAACTGCTTCCCTGAGAAGATACTTTGGTTAATTCATGACAATATGAATAAAGAGATATCACCTCTACTAAGTCTTTGCATCCAGGTATGTTTTCTGGTAGCTCCAATAGCATGCTGAGCGCATAGCATTAGCATTTCTTTAGCTAAGCTTTTGACGCCGACCAAAACTTGTGTGTGGTGTCAGTGGAAGAAGGTTCAAATCTCGTGATGTGAGCTGCCAATGAGTGCCCACTGGGATAGGATTGTCAAATTTCTAGATTCACTCATTGATAGGCTACATGAAAACTTCTCGAATCATTCACTTTTGCATATGAAATTGCATATTTTCACTTAAATCGTGAGCACCTTGCACTTTGGTTTCCCTTATAGTGACTGATGATGTTCTGCCAAGAGAACTTTTTCATGAGTTGTTGTGATGCTTCTAAAGGACCTGTTATGAGCTTAAAGCATCATGCAGAATTATCGATCCTTCTTCGAACTACCTATTGTTTCTATTAACTTGAATTCTGATCAGTTCATGTTCACCCCATTATATTGTTCATTATGCATACTTCATGTTCTACGTCAAAAATTCACTACATAATTGGTGATAGATCTGTGCAGACGCGAGACCATTGTACTGGAAGACAAGCTGTGGCACAATTGAAAACTATACTTACGATTTTGCTACTTAAAATTTCAATTAAACTGATGATGGACATTGCTACAGAATGCAGAGTACTTCGAAATATATTTTCAGTTTTGTGAATGGTAATATCATACACTTGTGGTGATTGTTATTACAAGACTGCAATCTGAAACATGATTTGTAGTCCTAAGAAATACGTGTGTAGTAGCATAAAATTTGCATGCATGTGCTTTGTGGATCTTAGCCTATAATTTAACACTAGCTGGAGAAAGGCATGGATGTTTTAAGGTAAATAAATGCAGCATGATATTTCAATTAGAAGGCGAGAGCACAATGAGGCATGTTACTCTGCTGCAATTTTTTAATTTACTCTGATTTGTCTGGACGTTTCTAACTTCAGTTTCTCCCCCTTCTTTTGTCGGCCAATGCCAGATGTTCACCTAGAGTATTTTGCTGGTGGTGTCATTCTTTTTTTTTTTAAAGCCCGCGTATAATTAACATAGTACCACATACAGAGTACGAAGTACAAAAGCAGTAGAAAAGTACAATATGCAGGGGATTTCAGCACCAAGATCGGCATCAGAAGCACCTCCGTCGTCGACGTCGAAGACCGCCGGCCACCTCCTTACCGCTGCCTGAGGCCACCCTCCTCGATGGAAGATGCCGCAAAGCTCGTCCGCCGCCCCGCGGCGGAACTTGACTCGGTGAACGGCCACGGCGAGTGCCCTCGCTCTCCTTCTTCTCCACCTTGCCGCGGCCGCCTTCGAAATCGACGCCAGCAGAAGCCGCTGACCCCGTCCAGCGCTGGGTTCCGGCCGCCAGATCCGCCGCCACCCCAGATCTGGCGGAGAACAAAGATGCTCAAGAGCCACGCCGGGCTCCCAGCACCCACAAGTCGAGGAAGACGACGCCGAGCTCCGAAGAACTACACCGCCGGAGAAGATCCCCTCGACACCAAACCAGCCACCAGCCGCACCACCTCCTCCAGAGCGCCGCCGGCGGGAACTCCATCCTACTCTACCGTATGTACAGGCCAGGGACGGGGATCCCCCACCCTCCCGCTGCCGAAGCAGCCGGCGGAGAGGAGGAATCCCACGCCTCGCCGGCGTGGACGCGGTGAGTCGACGGGGATCGCCCAAAAATTCGCCTTCTCCTCTCTGCTACAGTGACGGTGGGGAGGAAAGGTCGGGTTGGTGGTGTCATTCATGATTCATGCAACCGCACACACAATGCCTCCATTGTTTTTTCTACTCCTCTGAGTCTGTGACATGTAGAATCGTAGCAGTAAACAGTGTTGGGAATACTACAAGGGTCAAGAGAACGTAGGTTTTTTCAGCTGGTCAAGAGAACATATTCGAGCTGTCAGTTCTGTAGGATCTGATATGATACATCATAAACGGACCATCCCGTAGTACTGATAGACTATGGGCTTGACAAGACTTTAGAAAATGACAGTAGGGTGCCTACACAAGAAATATCACATTCTTTTTCAACTGAAAACATTATGTCTACACATGCAACAATATCACATACCATAATTTCTCTCTGTCTCCTTAATTAGAATGATGAAATTATTTGTTTAAAACATCAGTGTGCGCGTGTGTGTGCTAGAATATGACAGGATGGATTATTAACCCAATTCATATAGTTATTTGTTTCTCCTGTGTGCTCAGATACATGAAACAAGGAATCAGATGAACTGGTAAAAATTCCCACCTGACGTTGTTAGGAGAGAGGAAGCATGAGATATTCATCATCATCTTGTGATATTGGGCCCGACTTCCCAACAACACCTGAATGGGGCCGCTAATTGTTCTCCTCTGCTTGCACTTGGGGACTCTGAATGTTATTTCCGCATATTTTTGCTACCTACAAACATCAGCAAGCTGATTTACATGTATTATGTTACCATATGGTTTAGTGATTTGGAGTGTAGTTTGGCAGAGCTTGGTGTTGTATGTTAATTTTTTCTTTTGGACTGAAATTGTACATGAATTATTGTTCTAAGTTTGTTAGTTTAGTCACCTTCTCAGGAGAAGCTTAATTGGTCTCAAAACTAGCAAAGTCTGGACGGGTTATGAGATGAACTAGAGAGGAGAAACGCAGCTGAAGAAGGTATTAGTCAGGTTTAACACAAGTAGCCTTGATGCAAGCTGTATATATCGCTGTATGTCGCCAACTTTTCTTCTGTATTATTTAGCTGAGCTGAATATGGCTGCATAGTGTATGATGACAACAGAATCTTGGCCACTGTGTTTTTTTAACACTTTGACATATCTTTCATGCAAGCAGTCTTATGCCATCCACTTGAAATTTATTTATTATTCTCAATGTAGTTCCCAATACAATAGTCCAAAATCGTGATATATTCATAGCTGTATGCATAGTTGCCTGGTATGTATAAATAATTTATCTGCAAGTAACCTGCTAGGATGCAACCGCAAAAAAAGAAAAGAAAAAAATGCACGCCACGTTAGAGCTGAACCACAGACACCAAATAAAACATCTGAACGAAGACAACACCAGCCGCCGCGGCAAAGCGCGGCCAAACCTTCTAGTTTTTTATATAGTCCCTGAAAATCTCTTCTCCATTACTATTGTTTATCGTTTTCAGGATGACCTTGTTGCCCGAGACAGCATTCCTCTAGAAACATCCTGACCGGAGATTTTCTACGTAGTATTTTTGGGGAAGAAATTGAGAGTTTAGCTGGGCAGGCAAGTCGTGAGAACATACGCTGCTCACTCTCCGCACACGAAGTATGCCGCGGCCGTCGCACGTCACCGCTCACCAGGGCTGCGCGGTGCGGCGGTCCCCGGCCCTGATCGTTCCCGAGTCATCGATCCTAGTCCGCCGCCGTGGACGCACGAGAATCACATAAAGAAGTGGGCGGTGGTCGTGCCCGTGGCCAAGCCACACCGTACGACGACGACCCACGACGACCACCACCGCGCGTATCCTATACCTTCTGGAAGCGCAATCCAAGTCACCGGAACATTAGCGCGTTTGCTTCACGGCACCGGGCACCGCACGCACGCACACAGCCGCCGGCGAAGTTACTTCGGGCTTCTGCCGGGGGGACTTGCCGAAACCGAGGAAAACGACGGCGCACGCACGGGCGAGTCTATGCGCGCGAGATGGTGCCGGAATGGGAGGAAAGCGACGGCTCCAGGATAGCTCCTGAACCAACTGTGAGGCAAGCGAGCATATTCGGCACGGGCTCCCGAATAACCGCATTCGTCGAGTGGCGGGCGACATCCGCAGGCCAGTGCTTTGTTTTCCCCCACGTATCGTATTCGTATGGATGGATCTCGTACGGAGACGACGGCGACGTCGGAGCTGTTAAGCGCCCTGTACCGGCAATGCGCCTCTCCGTGTGTGCTGCTTTCGTCGGGATGGAGTGTGCAACGAGCATACTTACACTACTACAAATCGGAGTATTACGGTCTCAGCCAGTTTTCTCATCCGACTCGGAGCAACAGTTGAGGATATTTCAGATTACCGGTGCCGGTTCTAACGTGCGGCTGGGAAACTAGTCCCCGCAGACGGTTTTTAAAATAACCCGCCTCTGCAACCTGTGGCGGGCGCGAATAAGATCCGACGCGCGCGTTGGAGGCGGCAGGTTTCTCGACCGGCTCCACCGCGTCGGAACGTTCGGATTTTACCCAGACATCCCGGCAGTGGTTGGAAGCGGCTAGGAAAAAAACAGGCTGGGATTGTATGCGTCGGTTACATTTTTTAGGCCGCTCCAATTTATCCGGAGCATCCGACAGAGTCCAGGCGTTTCGTGTTTATCGTTCGGGATACGATCGATCCGGAGTGTATACATTTATATGAAAAAGCATACATCCAGAAGGTACGTACTTTTCCGAAACTTATCATGCCCACCGTTTCAGAAACGAGCGAATTAATTAATATTGATGCTGAACAGTTAATCAGCACGTATAACTAAACAAGTGCTACTAGATGATGTGTATCTCAATAAACAAGTACCACTACTAGATGATCTATATCTCAATCATGACTTCCAAGCTGAGGTCATTGATTTTTCTAAGAATGATCAGCACAAGTTGATCAACCTTAAAATTCTTACCTTCGAGGAAATTCTTCCATCCCGGCTTGCCGAAGACAATGCGGTCGTCAGGTTTCGTGGTGTATGTTATGGTGGTGACAACCCCTGCTGTTCCAAGTCGTAGTCCAGCATTGCCTTTAGTGGGTAGGCCAGCCTCTTCTGCTATCGTCTTAGGTAGTTTCTACACATGTGTAAAGAGAGACCATAACTATATATGTAGGCATGTGTACATATGTACATCTATATTTTGAAGAGGTAAAGAGGCATGATAATGTTCGTTACCATATTATGTTGGTTCAGATTTGTGCTCGTCAAACGAGTCACAAAAGGAACCCCAACATAGTTAGCTATTTGGGGTAGAAGCGGAAGGAGACGGTACTTCTCATGGTCCTTTAGATGGACTCTTTGGGCAACTATGTAACTATCCTCTTCTTCACTCTCTAAATACTCATCAGAATTACTGTCAGAAGAATTCTCGTCAGTGTCCTCTGCGTTTTTGCCAAAGTCCATAATGAGAATAGATATTTTTGGATTTGGTCCGGTCATGCTAAAAACTAGCATGTCTCCTACTCTGAGATTGTTCAGCTTGATCAACTGTTCCCATCCTTTGCTGTACAAGCGAGTCTTGCTATGTTTGTTTTTCACATGAATTTTGTAAGTGCGCCCAAGAGAACGAAAAAACAAACTTCTGCGTACTAAGCCGAACTCTTGCCTGGCATAGCATGGTACAATATGTGCAGCAGAAACAACAACACATAAATTAGGTATATTATGATATGAGCACAAAGACAGTACAAGTATTTGATGTTGAACACAAGACATTCCTTCTTACCACTGACTTCCAGTGGCACTCTTGCAGATAAAGACTGAAGCATCTAGTGTATTTCATGCATGCGCAATCAATTTTGCATACTTGGCATGCCATATATATCCTGCTAATTAATTAGTTATAATAAACAGGTTTCACAACATGTGCATACAAATTCTAAAATGCATTTAGTGCTGCATATTCAAACAACATGGTGCATATTCAAACAAGAAACTCGAGCTAGATTTATATTAGCTACTCCCTCCGCCCTAAAATAAGTGTCTCAAAGTTGTACAAAAGTGAATGTATCTATACTTGTTTCATGTCTAGATACATCCACTTTTTGACAAATCTAAGACAGCTATTTTGGGACGGAGGGAGTAGAACAAACTGATGTTCAGCCCGAGCGGTCGGATATTACATTTCAGAGAACGAAACTAAACATAATCCAAATAGATCCTTGGCGGCTGCTCGTCGTAGTTCATGTAGTTCTCTTCATGCCAACTTGTGGTCATCCAGAACGGCGGCGCCGGTCTCCACAGCTTGCTCGGCTTGAAGAATTGTCGTATTAGCCCGAGCGGTGAGGACATCAGCCCAAACAGCCGCGGCATCAACTCGGACGGCCCCGGCATCAGCCTGAGCGGCGAGGACATTCCTAGAGGCCGCGACACACTCATCAAATCGAGCGGTGGCGACATCAGCCCGAGCGGCCGAGATATCAGCCCGAGCGGAGAGGACATTGTTCCGAGCAGCCGCGAGGTCAGTCTGAGCGGCCGCGATATCACTCCGAGCAGCCGCGATATCAGCCCGAGCTGTCGCGATGTCATACTGAGCTGACGCGATAGCAGAAGCAGACGAGAGTTCAGCAGCCGAGCGGCCACGACATCAGCCCGAGCGACCGCGCGCGCGAGATCATCAGCCCGAGCGGTCGCGGCAAATCTTCCTCCAGAGTTGCGCCCACCTGTGCCGCGCCTGTGGCCGACCATCGATCTGAAGTAACGGGTAAGATCAAAGCTAGCGGAGGCGGCTCGGAGAGGATCTAATCTACCATAGCGGTGGAGCTATCGAGTAAGATCTAAGCTACCAGAGCGGCGGAGCGGAGCGGATTAGAGGAAGAACGCACTTGAGCTGGGGATTGAGAGCGACGAGGAACGGCGGCCGGCGGTGAGCAGAGGGCCAGCGATGGGGAACGGTGTGAGGGGGCGGGGAAATGGGGCGGCGGCGAGTGGGTCAGGGTCGAGACAGGGTTTGAGTTGCGCGGCGGCAATGGGGAAAAATCCCCCCGCCCCTTCCCCCTGTATTAATTTTGAGCCAAAAACATTTGGCTTTGCCGCCAATATGCGCCCTTTGGACCTTACGTATATATTCGGTCATTCCGGATTTGACTCTAATCATAAAAATATCAAATTAATAGTGAAAAAATGGGGGTATGTGCCCCGAAAGAATCAAACAGGATAGGTGAAAGCTGGCACACGGGGCGAAAGGAAATGTGTGAGTGACAAAATCGAGTAAGTGCGAAATTCAAATGAGCAAACAGGGAGTTCCGGATTATGTCGGAACGGCTTATGTAGACACATTGTAATATTATTCGTATCGTTGGCAAGTTTATATGCTAAAATGTGAGTTCACGCAACAATTCAGGATATTATATACATTTGTATACTTCGCCTACAATTATCCTACAAAAACATGGTTGACCTGCACTAGGTTTCACACCATTTAAGGGTGACGGCCCCGGTCCCTTATACTGTTTGAAGCAAATCAGAGGCTTGTGAAAACTTGGGCATAATTTTGGTTTCAATCTTAATGATAATCCAAGGCATGTGCACAAGACGATGTCCAAATTACTATTTTTTATTACAAAACATGGTTTGTTTACTCAACATATGGAAGGTGTTTTGCACTAGAAGTGCAGAGACTTCTCTTGTTACATAGCCCTATATTTGTGAATGTCTTGCCGTTTTATAAATTTGTGCCTTGCCTTGTACAATTTAACTTAAGATTATATACCCACAACATGATACCATGCCAATCTCGTACAATAATCAAAGCCATATGCACAAGATTAGCTCGGAATGACGAAAAATCGTTTGTACCATAATGCCGGACTTAGCCGAATAAAAACGGACCACCCGGAGACAACCAGACCGAACAAGCCCGGACTTGGCTGCAGCCCAACCACGTCGATGACAGGCTGGGCTAGCGTGCTATCGGTCCCCGATGTCACAGAGATGTGTTGATATCCTTCGGGTATGACATTTTAAATTTGTGCATTTGGCTTTTACAAATATGCTTAATATACTCACAATTTAAAAGCTAGATAACTATATTTTAGGATTATGTAAGCTTACCCATAATACAAATCCATGCTAAGGGGATTTAATTTTGGCAAGTTTTACATTTTCTTTATTTCTTTCCTTAATGATTCCCTACATAAAATTGTAGAGAAATGTTGTTAATGAAGTAAAATGCTTTTAATTTGCACTGTTCAATCTTAATGATAATCCAAGGTATGTGCAGAAGATGAGGTCAAAATTCCTATTATTGTTACAAAACTTGGTTTGGTTTTACTTCAAGGTATGTGCACACTGATATGTAATTAGTTTCAGATCGAGACTTTCTTGCTAGCATTATTCTTGAATGACACCATTTTTAAATTTGTGCTATGTCTTGTACGTTTTAACTTAATCTAATGACACACCATGCCAAGCTTGTACAATAATCAAAGCCATATGCACAAGATTAGCTCGAAATAACGAAAATTCGTGTGTATCTTAATGCCAGACTTAGCCGAAAAAAACCAGACCACCCGGAGACGACCAAACCTGACAAGGCCGGACTTCGCTGCAGCCCAACCACGTCGATGACATGTGGGGTTAGCGTACTATCGGTCCCCCATGTCATTGAGAAGTGTTGATATCTTTATTGTATAGCATTTGTGCCTCTGCCTTGTACAATTGAAATCATGCTTGTATACTCACAATATGATACCGTGTCAAGCTTGTACAATAATCGAAGGCACGTGAAACCGAACCATCCGGAAATGACCGGACCATCTCAGTTCAGATCACCATCTACAATTTGCCGCCACGAAAATTGGGTCTGTGCCACTAGTCAATTACGGCTGTGCCATCAATTGTGATGCAGTGCCTTGTCCCGTCGCGTGGAAATTGTGGTTGTGCCACTCGATAGCTCGCCGCAGAGCGTCGGTACGTGGCCGTCGCGTTGCATGGGAACTTGGGTCTTTGGCAGTCAACACGCCGCCTCAGAGCGCCAGTGCCATGTCCCGTCAGATCCATCACCAGAATTTATTCCGATCCTTTAATTTTCATCTCCCAAGTTCATGAATCGATCAACCCCCTGGTGGCTCTAAGTTGACGAGGGAATATCTCCCCGGCAACAGTGCCAGAAACAATGCTTGTACGTCACACGTCAGTTGGGAACCCCAAGAGGAAGGTATGATGAGTGCAGCAGCAAGTTTTCCCTCAGTATGAAACCAAGGTTTAATCGAACCAGTAGGAAAACGAGGTTGCTTCGAAGGTGTTGGTGAAGGAGTGTAGTGCGGCGCAACACCAGGGATTCCGGTGCCAACGTGGAACCTGCACAACACAATCAAATTACTTTGCCCCAACTTAACAGTGAGGTTGTCAATCTCACCGGCTTGCTGAAAACAAAGGGTTAAACGTATCGTATGGAAAATGATGTTTGTTTGCATAAAACAGTAGAAAACAATGATTGCAGTAGATTGTATTTCAGATGTAAAAGAATGGACCGGGGTCCATAGTTCACTAGTGGTGTCTCTCCAATAAGATAACTAACATGCTGGGTAAACAAATTACAGCTGGGCAATTGACAATTGATAAGTGCATATAACATGTATGTGTGAGTTGTGGTGTCTACTATGAGATTCATTTGGGCATTACGACAAAGTACATAGATCGCTATCCAGCATGCATCTATGTCTAAATAGTCCACTTTCCGGTTAACATCCGTACCCCTTCCAGTATTAAGTTGCAAGCAACAGACAATTGCATTAAGTAATGTGCGTAATGTAAACAATACATTCATCCTTGAATAAAGCATTGCTGTTTTACCCCTAGTGGCAACAACACATCTACAAGCTTAGAACTTGCTGTCACTATCCCAGGTTAAATAGAGGTTGAACCCAACTATCATGCATAAATACCCCCTCTTGGAGTCACAAGTATTCACTTGGCCAAGGCTTCAACAAGTAACGGAGAGCATGCAAGATCACAAATAACATAGACATGATAATATAATATTCAGCTCCACATAGGTATCAATATAAGTCAGATCCCAGCAAACACAACATGTAGCATTACAATAAGATGATCTTGATCATGATAGGCAGCTCACAAGATCTAAACATGATGGCACAAGTGGAGAAGACAACCATCTAGCTACTGCTATGGACCCATAGTCCAAGGATGAACTACTCACGCATCACTCCGGAGGCGGGCATGGCGATGTAGAGCCCTCCGGTGATGATTCCCCTCTCCGGCAGGGTGCCGGGAAGAGCTTCAGAAACCCCCCGAGTTAGGGTTGACGACGGCGGCGGCAGCGAATATGTTCTGGATGAAAGACTCGGTGTTTTAAGATTTTCGCGTCTCGGGAATAAATAAGCGAATGGGCGATGTCGGCGGACCCCCGAGGGGCCCAAACCACAGGCAGGCGCGGCTGGGCCCACTGCCGCGCCACCTGGTGGTTTGGCCACCTCGTGGCTCCCCTTCGTGTCTCCTTCGGACTCCGTGTACGTGCTGGAAAAATAGGGACTTGGCCTTTTGTTTCGTGCAATTCCGAGAATATTTCCAGAAGTAACTTTCTGAAACCAAAAACAGCAGAAAACAGAGAACTAGCACTGTGACATCTTGTTAATAGGTTAGTCCCAGAAAATGCATAAAAGTGATACGAAGTGTATATAAAACATGTAGCAAATGGTATAATATAAGCATGGAACAGCAGAAATTATGGATACGTTGGAGACGTATCACCCCCTTCCGGTATATTATTCCCTCCTCTTCCCCCATCCGCATCTCACCCAAGCACCACCAACATCTCCCCCAAGCACCTCGTCTCAAATGGCCTCCTTCAAGCTCAGCAGGGCCACCTTCAAGCTCCCGCCCGCCTCTGCGGAGTAAGATTACCCTCCGTGCCCGGCAGACGCCAAGCTCCGTGTCTTTGCCTGGTCCATGTTGCGCTCTCCCCTCGATGCAGCGCAGGCCTGGCTCAACGCGGGCTTCAGCAGGCACTCCCCCAGCAACCCCATGTATGTATTCGAGTTCTATGGGAACGGGATGCCGAGGATCCACTTCACCAACCCCATCGACGCCGTTCTGCTACAAGACCGCTGCTACCACTGCGGCGGCGAGGGCATCATGTTCATCCGCGACCACCCCGACATGAACGACAACGACCAGTTCCCCCGTTGCAAATTCCTGCTCCTCATACGCTTCCAAGGGCCGACGACCAATAATGCTGGTCGGCCGTCGGAGCTTGGCGAAGTATGCACGCTAAGATTAGTCGGCGTCCCTCATGGAGCCAGGGGGACGGTAATCCATCGAGCGCATCGTCGCCGAGCTCGGCGGCAAGGTGGAGCAGCTGGATCTGGAAACGATCGGCGACCCCCTCGGCATCACCATCAAGGCGAGGTTCAGGGACCCGTCGAAGGTCCCAACGGTGTGCGACGTCGAGGTCCCGCCCCGCGAAAATTCGAACTTCTTCATCAGTCAGGTTGACATCGAAGCAGTCCCCGAATCACTGCCGTCTTTGCACGATGTAGACTAATTAGCTAGAGCTGGGTTCTGATCTCCGCAATCTCCAACTTAAACTCTGTATCGATGCTTTTGGTGTAATGACGAAACGCCCTTTAATTATCTACTAGTAATGTAATATTTCATTCTGCAATTTTATTTGTGATCAAATTTTCTGCACATGCTTTGATGTCTTTTTTATTTATTTATGTCGAAAGTCTGCCTTTTTTCTGGCCCGCCGCACGAAATATCGTAGGCGGCCCAGTTATTTTGCCCGGCTGCGGCCCTCATATTATCGGCGCCAGGATTTTCCCACGCCCGGCTGAGCGATTTTTGGAAGCGTTCGCATTTAGGCCGCCCCGGAAACCATACTATACGAGCTGGTTTTTACTTTGGAGGCTATTAATCTGTAATAACCGGCTAAGGTGTAGCGTATCGTTTTTTTTTTAATTGCTCCACCCACCGCTAGTAACAGACTGTAATACTCGTTTTTCTACTAGTGCTACAAGACCAAGTGAACCTTTTCCATAACCGATATGTGAGGAGTAGATGCTTCATGCTGCTAGACAACAGGAAAAGACAACGCTATCACACAGCTTTTATTATCTCAACAACTACTAAGTCCATCCTAATATACTGGCAAAAAGTTTAGTTTGCAACTCACGACCCGTACTCACCAAACAATTTAAATGCTCACTCCTCTTTTTTTTTTTGACAAAGCGCACTGCAAAAATTGAATTCCCGGTGCGACCGCCCCCACTTCGAAGCCGCCGCTGCAAATTACCATTCACAAGACACATGCATCACGACTACGGTTTGGACGGAAACACCGTCCAGCGGAAGAACCGTGACCGCATAAACAAGCTGTGAAACATTGCTTCATCACATCCAAGACCCCGCCACCGCCCGTACTTAGCAGTCTCGAACCCGGCTTGAGCTATAGATCGAAGCCTTCTAGTCTTCATGTCATAGCCACCTTGATGTTCCCCACTTCTGCTAACACACCTTGGAGATCACGGCGTCGATGTCGACGTGCCCAATGGAGCCGACGAAAAGCGGAACTTCATGACACACCCCGTTGAAATCGCGTGGGTTGATGTTTGCCGACGCGAACGACCGAATCCCATCGAATCCAAAAGTTCAGAAGCGGCATTCCCCAAACCATGAAAACCCCGGAGAAAGAGGAGTCTGGAACTCGTTGCTGGTCAAATTCAAGAATGACCGGCAACAGGAAGATCGGGGAGTTGGACGGGAGCAGACCACTAGGGTCGATGTCATTCCTTACTTTTCCTAGTCAGTGCTGCACCACACGGGTCGTCGACCTTCACCTTCTTCGCCGCACCCCGGGGGATTGGGGCTCGCCACCATTGCGGCAGTGGAGGCGCGAGGGCGACACTGTTAGGGTGTGGCACCTGGCATCGTCTAGAGAGCGACGTCCAGGAGCGAACCATTTTTCTTCTAGGACTATTGGCCGACCTCTAACTGTCTGCTTGCTTACACTCAACCTCTATTGACGCTCCTGCTCGATCAGTTCGTCAAATCTGGCCCATTACGTGTCTTTTAACCAAAATTTAAGATTATAACTAAACAAGGATGTTCATCCCAAACTATTTGCCTATATTAGCTTACATTTTTACTGAAATGCTCACCGGATTATGTGTGTATGACTAGACCATTTCCAAAAGTTTCTATGATATTGCATTTTGAGTCCAAGATATGAGGGTGGAACTACAAAATCAAATATCTCCCAACTCATCATCCAAATATGGCCTAAAAACTTATCATAATGGTCACTAAATTATGTGCGATCTCATTTTTCAATTATTTCCCATGCACTTTTAAGTTTTTATCCCAAAACGGGAGGCTGAAACCAAACAGGCAGGTTTCTAGCTACTATACACGCCAATTTTATAAATCCTAGTTTACAAAGACTCCTCTGTCCTCCCCCCACATGGTGCGTCGTCCCTCTGACTTTCCTTCTCTCGCTCCCTCATCATGTTTTGCTTTTTCCTCATGGCATAAACCCTATTCTATTGCGTATTCTATAGTGTTGAGACGATTGAGCGGGGATGGATGTTGTTGAAGTTTCACAATCCCATTAATTATTTATCATATGAAAGTGGTTTTTCTGAACACCATGACCTCCTACATGCCTAAAAAAACATGAAAAAAAATAGATACTTGTGTGGTTGGCCGGTAATAATTGTGGAGACATGTTGAAGTTGAGGGAGGGGGGCAGCCCCCCTCCCCTAATCGCAAACTACTGAGTTGTTGGTTTCAATAGGATGTTGATATCCAAGTACAAACTTGGAATAGATTAACCAGTTGTTACATTTGTCTACATCCATGTTACATGTTTAATTTGGCGGGATAAAATGGCAAGACAAAACCGAAAGCTTGTGTCAACGGATGAAGAGGAGATTAAGAAGTTCTATGAGAAATAACGCACGAAGAATCTCGAGGGGGGCTTAACATTAGGAAACTGTAAGCTGAAGTGTGCATTACATTAACAGTCTTATTGTAAAATAAAATGGCATCCCAAAAAAATGCTCACATTTTGTGTTTAGCATGGGGTGGAGATGGCTAGATACTATCAAACTGCATCTGTCTTCTCTGACGTGCTAAACACCATAACACCAAAACAAAAACGCTCACTTCGAGGTGGTACATTCAATAATCTATTATTTATCATAAGAAAGGGTTTTTTCTCTCTACAAAAAATTCCCATGCACTTTTAGTTTTTATCTCAACGCTGTCCAAACATGCAGGTTTCTACCATACACACAAATTTTATAAATCCTATGGGGTTTGTAAACCTTAAGGCTTCCTTTCATTCACAGGATTTGCTAAAGAATTTTGTAGGATTTAGACCCTGTGGGATTAATCTCTTTTGAGGTGTTTGATTCATAGGAATGTTACCTGTAGGAAATATCCGCGTAGTAACGTTGTATTGTATTTTCATGGGAAATCTAACATGAGCTTGGACATCATGGAAAAAATTATGTGAGAGTTCCTATTTCCGTAGGATTTCATTGGACTAGGCAAGTCAATATTACACAATCCCTTTTCCATCAGGTTTCCTACCCTATGAATCAAAGGAGGCCCAATATTTACAGATCATGCGTACCAAAACGGTCAAAGAGAGAGTCAGGCTTGAACAAGGTGAATCAATCTGACAGACGAGAGAACGTGGCTCCATGTCAGCGAGAACGCGAAATCAAAACTTACTCCAGCTAAAGAGCCTCTCACTATTAGAGTTTTATACTCCATACGTTTACAATTAGTTTGCGTTATGGGTTTAGTCAAAGTCATAACGCAAATATAAACATCTACAATTTTATATTCTGAAGTTTGACCAAATATATAGAAAAATATATAACATCTACAATTTTTAACATAATTAGAATCTTCATAAGATATGTTTTCATCATATATATTTAGTATTATAGATGTTGATATTTTTTCATATATAGTTGGTGAAAATTCGAAAAGTTTGGCTTTGAAAAAACCTAGAATGCGAACTAATTAAAACGGAGGAGTACTCTGTCATTGAGAAAAGAAACAAGTGATGCGAAAGACAGCTGCATAGGCAGTTCGGTTGACGCGATCTGTGACGGCATTTTAATTCGTGGGTCATCGATCACCTTGTTGCTCTGACACGTGGTCCCAGACATTCACATGTCCCACATGTCAGTGCGTCGGAGGTCACCGGCGGACGGCGGTGGCGTGGCGGATCGGGACGCCCCACGTGCGCTGCTCGTGCGAAGGTACCACGGGCTCACTTATAAATGCTGTCCTCAACGGCCACCTATCCCCTCCTCTCGCCGTCTCCCCCAATTCCGCAACCTTCCCCCAGCGACCCGCGAGGCAGCCCCCCCGGGAAGACTTTGCTTCTCGGACCAATCTCGCCGACGAGAAGCGGGGCGGCGCGTTCGACTCCCCATCGCGCGCGCGCGTGGATTCTCGGTGAGTTCCGCCCGCTTCCCTCTCCGGCCGGTTCGGATGGTCTCGGATCCAACTTCGATTTGGCATTGCTCTGTTCCCCTTTCCTCTGGGAAAGTCCGCGCTCGGCTTTCGCTGTTTCCTGGAGTTTTCTGGAAGGAGGCGAATGTTCTGGATTTGAAAAATTCGGGAGGTTTTACTTTTGTTGGGAATTTTCGATGCCACAGGATGATGCTGTATCGCCAGAATCGATGATAATCATGATATGTTTTATCGATTCACGTAGCATTTTCTGTTTTTGTTTTGTAGTATAAGCAGCTGTAGCATTTTCTGCAGGAATGTTTTCTCGAGTTAGCTCAGGAGGAGTACTTTTTACTACTCCAGTAATCAGTACTTTTATCTGTCACGAAAATGTTGGAGGCCGTAGATCTCAGAACACCTCGAGCTCAAATGGAATATAGCACTGAGGAAAAAAAACAGTTAAAAGGCCCGACAAGAAAAAAAAAGGCCCGACAAGCTTTCCCTTTTGCGATAACCTGCGAGAACAACCCAGGAAACTCTCTGGAAAATACCCCCACCCCCGTTCCCGTTCCCCACTGCGGCAATTGTCTCCGCCGTCTCTGTTCCACCGAAGCACGGGCGCCACCTCGGAATTATCACCCACGTCCTCAACCGCTCTACTGACCTTGACCTTGCGTGGAGCGGAGATCTATCGGGCTTGGCTTGATTTTATTTTTGTTGTTGACGAACCCTAAGTTCCTCGGATAGTTCCGTGAGTTCTGTTCTGTTCTGGTGTTTTTATTTGGTCGAATTTACCTCCAATCCATCTACTGTCCTGCGGATGTGCTTGCCGCCGCGGGGGAGCACAAATCATTTGCTCACGTTCAGTCAATTAATTGCAGAATTGATGAAGCGGTTGGACGAATCGAGGTTCGGATCGCTGAGCGTTTGATGCGATCGACCGAGGACTCCGGCCTGCAGATATGGACGTGGTGGGAATGGTGGGGCGCGGGGTGGGCCGCGTGCTCTCGCAGGGATGTACTCCGTCGCCACGCCCTTCCACCCTTTCGGCGGCGCGGTCGACATCATCGTCGTGAGCAGCGCGACGGCTCGTACCGCAGCACGCCCTGGTACGTCCGGTTCGGCAAGTTCCAGGGTGTTCTCAAGGGTGCCGAGAAGCTCGTCACCATCACTGTCAATGGCGTCGATGCCAACTTCCACATGCTGCTTGACAACTCTGGCCAGGCCTACTTCATGCGGGAGCTCGTGCCTGGCAGCGAAGAGGACTCTGGAACAAGCGCAGTAGATGCTATCAGTGAGCCTGAAACCCCTCCTCTGCGTAGTAAGAGTGACGGGAGCTTTACATTGGCACCAATGACCAGTTGGGCAGCGAGGAGGATCAGGAGGAACAAACTGGGGATGAGTTTGATTCATATGCTTATAGCAAGTTGGAGGAAGCAGTGGATTTGGCAGAACAAGCTGATGGCGCACTTCTGAGATGCTTCTGGTTAGTGTCAACGGGTGTGTTCTAACTGCTCCCATTTCTTCGACTGAGGAGGGTATGGAGGATGTGCAACTAAGAGAACCGCAGTTCCATTTGGGACCTGGGGAGAGCTCCAGTGGGGACTTCAGCCGCAGTGGCGAGGTGTGGGAAGCTGGCATTTTGGATGATTTATACATATCGCAGGAAAAAGTTAAGTTTGATTCTGAGCATTCATCGGAGGCCTTGGAGAAGCTTCGGGAGGTATCAGTTGCGAAGGATGAGTCACTTGATATCTCAGTTAATGAATCTGAAACGCTCCATGTGTCGGTTAGTGACGGTGAGGCTTGTGTTGCATCAACCCATGAAGCTGCGGTTCAGGTTGTAACTCATTCAGGAAACAATGGTCTGAATATTCAACCGTCGAACAACTTGGAAGTGATGCTCATGACGTTTCAGGGAAAATGATGAGGGCTATCAACCCATGCCCAACAAAGATGAGGTTCGTGATGTCTTGGAGAACAACGATGAGGCTTCTCAACCCTGATCAATGAAGATGAGGCTTGCGATATCCCACTGGTTCAGAATGATGAGGCCTGCAAGTCCCCATCTAAGGTAGGCAATGAGAATATCAAGGATGCATTTCAGGGTGTACCACGGTCAGCTAACAATGGTCTGAATTATCAACCGTTGAACATGGAAGACGCTGCTAATGATATTTCAGAGAACAACGACAAGGGCTATAATCTTGCCCAATAAAGATGAGGCTCTTGATGTCTTGGCGAACAATGGTGATGCTGATCAACTCTTGGCCGATGATGACGAGGTTTGTGATGTCCCACTGGTTCAGAACAAGAGGCTTGCAAGTCCCCATCGAAGGCAGACATGGTTTGTGATGATAGCAATGAGAATATCGAAGATGAAGTTGAGGGTGTATCATGTCAGGGAACGATGGTTTAAGCATCGCCCATTGATCGTGGAAGATGAGTCTTGTGATATTTCAGGGAACAAGGATGAGGGGTATCAACTCTTGCCCAATAAAGATGAGCCCTTGATTTTGGAGAACAATGATGAGGGTTATCAACCCGTAACCAATGAAGATGAGGCTCGTGATATCCCGTTGGTTCAGAATGATGAGACATGCAATTCCCCAACCAACGCAAGCAAGGTTTGTGATGGCAGCAATGAGAATAATAAGGCTAGTTTTAGTAGTATGATACTTTTAGAAGTTGCTTGGATTTGACATCACAAGATGATGGAGAATCAGGAACTGAACCCTGTTCGCCCGAATTTGACTACCAGAGGAATTCTGAACTTAGTCTGAGTAACCATTCTGATATTGACATAGATCTGGGGAAGATGGAAGTGAAACTGCGCACTGTGATCAATCCGATCCATTAAAGCATCTAGACGAAGTGGATGTTTCAGAAATTACTCAAGATGATAATATAACACAAAACGAAGACTGCTCTCCCCATTATGGCAAGGCATCTGACTTGTCCTCTGAAGGAGGTTCTCATGACAGGAGCAAAGACACCACCCCTTCTAAAATTGGAACTTTAAAATCTGATCGTTTACGGTCGTCCCCAAGAAACTGTGACAAAGACAAACTAGGAAGCATTCCAGAGAACCCAACTGCTGAAGAGGAACTATAAAGAAGAGCACCCTCAGTTAGGTTTGGGTAAGCACATGTCACGTTAGCAATTTTCTTCTCATTTTTACAAGTCAAATTTTATAGTTTTGCTTTGCTTTGTACTGGCAGGGTTTGAGATTTCTCTCTGTGGGCACATGCTACGGCCAGGTATGGGCCACACATCTGCGATGAAGTCTTCCAACAGCATCTTGTCCCTGAGGAGGAGTTTAAGTTGTCTGGACCATCAATAATAAAAAATGCAAACCTTATTGTCAAAGTTGGTGGTAACTATTTTGCATGGAGTAAAGTTTCTCATGTTGTTCTTGGGAAGGCTGTATTTGGTCCAGACTTCCACGTAGAACCCATTGATGCTATTCCAGTTGAACTCCAGGAAACACCCCGTTCGGGAGAAATTCTCTTGGGATGTCTCCCTCAAGCCGGAGATGGAGGCTTTGGCCCATTCCATTTAGGATATCAAGATCTCTTCAACGTAGCAATAGTGATTCTTCTGAGGATATTTTTCTTGACACGGAGACAGTTTGAGTCCAATGGATGAGCAAGCCCCAGAGAATAGTAAAAATCAGTCACCAAGAAAGCAATTTGTGCGGACTTTAATCCCCACTAGCGAACAGGTGGCATCTCTAAATCTGAAGGAGGGACAAAACATTATAACCTTTAGCTTCTGCACCAGAGTTTTTGGGAAGCAACAGGTTTATGCCTCTTTTTTCTAAATTGTTTCCTCTTTTATTTTGGGTATCTGCATATTGATACTTATTCTTTTGCTAGGTTGAAGCACATTTATATGTGTGGAAATGGAATGCAAAAATTGTCATATCCGACGTGGATGGAACCATCACAAGGTAAAAGTTTGTAGTTCGCTTTCATATAGCTTTTCATAGCTTAGTACTGTTCAATTTATTATGCCAGTCGCATCTGTTTGACTGTCTCACTAAACTGTCAGTGAAACAATAATTCTTATGGCAAACTAGCATAACTTTCCAGACAAATAATTTACTATTGTATATACAGTAACTTCTTATTATATGCACACTTCGTCAAGTTGAAAGCAATTTTGATTGAAAGAATAGATCTGCATTATACTAGATTCAAACAATTCATGTTCACAACTGAAATTTGCAGTACTATATTTGAATTGTCGTTCCAACGGATCTGAGAATATTGCAAAAAAACAAACTGCTGATTTAACCTCTGGATATTTGGATTGTTAAACTGAATGAATCAATAAATAGTTTTGGTTCTAGATTTACATGTGCAAACTTCCGTGCTTGTCTAAGATGACCCTTTTCTATTAATGCTGGAAGTCACTTCTTATAAACTCGAGGCACTATGCTTTATGTATAGTACTCCCTCCGTTCACTTTTATAAGGCATTTTAGCTTTTTTCGAATATGCACATATCTAGACGCATTTAGTGTGCAGGTTAACTCATTTTAATCCGTATCTAGTCCATATTGAAATATCTAGAGCGCCTTATAAAAGTGAACGGAGGGAGTAGATGATATACTAGAATGGTGGCTAGACTTCTTATTGGAACCATTAGGTCTTGGGTGGCACTCTTGGCACCTTCAGTTGAGGTGATTCATATGTCCATATGGTCTTGTCTATGTGAATACTAGACAAATAATTGGTTAAATTATACAGCGTGCTAACAGTGTGCATTATTTGTTCATTCCTCTTGTATCTTTCTCCCCACACTAATCGCTGGGAAACATCAGTGACTGTATTAGGGATTTATAAAATAACTTGGGTATAAAATTACATGGTTAAGTTTACCTCTTCTATTCTGGGTAGAAGGTGCCATGCTACTTTTTTTGACAACTAAAGATTTTGATCCACTGATTCTTTCATAAGTTGGATTATCACAGATAGTTTGTTTGCCTATAATTTCTTGGGCATGCATTTCCAGCAAATATTATTTTTAGGTAAACCGAACTGGATAGGTTGCCCTGGCTAACTTAGTTAAATCTAATCTTTGTCCGATGAACATTGCAGCTTGCATTATTTTTCTTTGAAGTGTAAAGCTTCTATATATGATTTGGTTTGCTATATATTATTACAACAGCTGAATCTGAGTTGTTAATGTTACATTCAGGTCTGATGTCCTGGGCCAGGTCATGCCTTTAGTTGGACGAGATTGGAGTCAGTCTGGTGTTGCTCGTCTCTTTTCTGCAATAAAGGTGTGATAAACAATTTTGAGTTTTCATTTTCACGTTTCATTATTTTTTACGAGATTGTACCCAGTTTTGCGCACACACGTTTCTGATTGGCCTTTTATTTTGTAACTAGGAAAACGGTTATCAACTAATATTCCTCAGTGCTAGAGCCATTGTCCAGGCATATCTGACAAAAAGCTTCCTCTTCAATCTTAAACAGGTACATATAATAGTTGTCATTTATTGTTTCCTTCTGTCCCTCTTTTCAACTTGTGGCGATCTGATCATATATGCAGTATAACTGCATGGATTATCTAATAGATGTATATTTTAATATTGTTAGTGTGTCTATCAAGGTGGTTATGTACTGAACCAAATACACCCTTTATAATTTTGCAGGATGGGAAAGTATTGCCTAACGGGCCTGTTGTGATTTCACCTGATGGTTTGTTCCGTCACTCTACCGAGAAGGTACTATCATCTATTAACCATTGGTTGAATACATGTTTTCTTAATTATGATTATTTTCTAAATTAATGTGCCATTTGGATTTACTTAATTCTCGGGATGATCTGTAGTTGATCCTCTGACAGTTGCAGAAAATTCGCTGTTAATGACATTTCTTCTTACTGAAATATAATTATTGTTTTGCATGTTTTAATTTTCCTCTGTTTTTCTCAGTTATACGAAGAGCACCACATGAATTCAAGATTGCTTGTCTGGCGGTAATTATCGAAATCAGCTTCCTGAGTTTGCTTGTTTAGCCTGCATTATTTGAAGTATAAAATATGTGATTTTATTTTTAGAATATGAACCCTGCTTAAAAAATAGCTGATTTTACCAAAACTTTGGATGTGGATTTTTTGTGTATTACAAGTTCATCTATTGCACTACCCCTGTTTATTTCTTCCATGGCATCATACCCTTTTAATACACGAATGAACAATAAGCTCGCATGATTAACTAAGGGTTTTCATGGGATTGGCTGGGGAACAGTTTTAGGCACATAAGGCCACAATTGTTTGACATCTCGTATTATTTTTCTTTGGCAGGACATTAAAGCACTTTTTCCTTCAGACTATAATCCATTTTATGCTGGATTTGGCAACAGAGACACAGACGAGCTTAGTTACAGAAAGATGGGAATTCCCAAAGGCAAGATTTTTATCATCAACCCGAAGGTATCTCAATTACACTAAGCCAAAGTCAGTAATGTTGTGCTTGTGTAGCTGCCTCGTAAGTGTTCTTGTCGGCATGCAGGGTGAAGTGGCCATAAACAGTTCTGTTGATGTGAAGTCTTATACCTCCTTGCATACCCTTGTCAATGACATGTTCCCTCCAACAACTCTGGTTGAGCAGGTTAGTTGTCACTCTGAACTGCTATAGTATTTTGCAGTGGTTCCAGTCTTCCAGACATAGTGGACCAGTGTTATATACTCCCTCCGTTTCTAAATATAAGATGTTTTAGCTTTTTATAGATTCAAATGTATCTAGACACGTTTTAGTGTGTATGTTCACCCATTTTAGTCTGTATCCAGTCCACATTTGAAATATCTAAAACACCTTATATTTAAAAAAACGGAGGGAGTACTTGTGAACATATAGCAGTTACCAAACACAGAAACAAAAAAGTTCACATATGGTTGGTATGGTCAGACACTTAATAGTTTCTATTCATTTCATTTTGATTACTTCCAGTCTCGTCCTTTACCGTAATACATTTGTCATATTATGTTCCTTTGCCTCGTGTATTGATTTTGAATATCCACGAAATCAGGATATTCATCACGAAAGGAAAATTATTTTAATCATAACTCTTGTAATCACCATGGATCAGTTATCTAACTAGATATTTGAACTTGCTAGACAGAATTTAGTGATCCTTGCTACATTTTCGTAAGGCCATTTCTCGCACATCTGTAAACTGCCACAGAGATAAATTCCTGTAAATATGCAAATTACGCTCAGATTAGCTACACTGAGGCAGATGCATGTTTATCTTTTTTCTTCTTCATTGTCCAGAACTCAAACATTCTTCTTCCTGTACGATGTATCCACATCTATGGACTACCCATCTGGGAGCATATAGTGACAGGGTTTCCGCTTGCTCATGCTGATTTTACATCTATGTGATTTTCTGTTTGTTCTGATCATCAATGATAATGCGGTGCAGGAAGACTACAATTCCTGGAATTACTGGAAGGTGCCGCTGCCAGACGTTGATTTGTAGTGTAGATACAGCACTAGACACAGCATGACAGGCAAGTTCGTGTACACTAGTTCTCAATCGCCACAGCAGAGTCCTCGGTTCTGTCCGACCTGTAAAGCATCTCGGAGAGTTTCCAGATATACTGTTTTGATCACCGTCGCAGAAGCTCCAGTTTTCCTTGCTCCGACCGACCGACCCAGCTCCATCATGATCATTCATCTTTTAGGTAGTGATCTGATCGTCACCATCGTGAGACTGATTGCTGCTGCGTCTAGAGGCCAAGACTCCCGGCATCTCGATTCACGACGAGGTAGCCCGATCTTGTTAATATGTAACCTGCGTTGCTTTCCTTGTTTCCATAGATGTAGCTTATCTGTCAATTAGATTACTCCTGGTACAGGGAAGCAACTGGGAACAGAGACTGTCGAACACGCTGTATGTTGCATATGGAATAGAAATACGACTGCATTTCTCGCCTCATTTTCGCTTCTGGATTGGAAGCGTCGGGTGTTCATGACATTTGGGTCTGTGGATGGAGCGAATGCGTTCTTTGTGAATCTGAACTTCTCATTTCTGAAAGCCGACCTCAGTAGTACAAACTAGCCCGTCGGGGTCGAGTCCTCATCTGCGACATGTTCTTAATTTTGTTCTTGAACATTGGCTCGTGTGCCTGATTACGCGTTCTTTGTGGTCATCGTAGGCAAAAAGCTCGAATATTTCAGCAAAGCTGGAAGAATTTGGCAAGCAGGGACCATTTCTACACCAAGCTTTCACTGTCATCTGGTGATCAAGCTTCAAGGAGGGCCCCGGTGTTGCCGGAGGAAACATAAAACTTCACTCTACTGCTTCCAATCGCGGAGGAGGAGGAGACAAAGGAGCAGCGCCTCGTGCTCTGAGCTCACCACCTTCCTTTCCACTCCTTTTACGGGTGAGAAGCTAACGTTTTTTGGCAACACGCAAGGGCAGGCAAGTCACATCTGTCATTTTTGCCCAACTCTACGCAACGCAATGTGCCACCGTGCCGTGCCACGGCCGCATGCACGGAAAAACATCACGAAGGCAGTCGGGGCCTCTTCGGATCGCAGGTTTAAAATAAAAAACATACTTATGAAGAATACAGGAATTTCACAGGTTTTCAAGTGTAAAACAGAGGATTGTAAAACACTAGAAAACTGCAGGAATAATGGTTTGGAGAAAAACATGGGAAAATTGTCTCGGTCCTACGCACTTGAGTATACAAAAGAGGTCGGAGTGGATGTTCAAATTCCTATGGAATTGGGGTTGAGATTCGCTGACTTTGCTCCCGCTGACGTTGAGTCACTTACGTGTGGGCCCCACACATGGTGGGCCCCACATGTAAGTGACTCAAAGTCAGGCAAAGTCAGCGAATCCAACGTCAGCGAATCCGCGCCCATGGAATTGAGGCATATGAATCCGATCCGATCCATAGGATTTTGGTAGCACCATCCTTTGAACCAAAGGCAATCCATAGAAAAAATTCGAATTCTATGAAAATCTTTTGAAATTCCTGCAATCCGAAGAGCCCCTCAAAAAGCCAGTATAATATTTACTAAATGATGTTTGGCAAATATTTCATCCACTAATGGTTGTTCAGAAAACTTTCAACCAGATATAACCCCTCTCCTGAAACGTTTGTTAAATTAGCGTTTTTGACAGCCCAAATGTAGCTGAAAAAAGAAATGGCAAAGTTATTTGAAATAAGTCATAGGATTTGGCCTTTTGACGTTCTCAGAGATGAGATTCTCATCATGCAGTGTGCCATCCGCATTGACGTTTTTTTGCATTCTCTTCTGAGATTCAAATACGTTGTGCTTTTGACAATCTCAAAACACAACTCTGAGATTCAGATACACAACTCGGGATGGCTTATTTCAAATGACCTAGTTATTTGTCGTCTAAGTTTGGACTGTAAAAAACGTCACCCTAATAGGCAGATTTCTATTTTCTGATGGATCATTAGTGACTAAAAGTTTCTTAAAAGGGCCATTTCGGACAAATTATACAAAATCCACGTGAGTACTTCAGCCACAAATGTACTCCCTCCGTTCCAAATTACTTGACTTGGTTTTGTCCAAATACAGATGTATCTATACTTGTTTAGTGTCTAGATACATCCGTATTTAGACAAACCCAACTCAACTAATTTGGAACGGAGGGAGTAGCGTGCAAGGATCACAGCAAGCCAGCAAGGCGTGCGGGTGTGACCAAAATCGAACAGCTATGCAACACGCTCGGCTCGCACGCACGTAACAAAAGTTAGCAGTGACAGTGACACTGATGATAACTAAATCAGGGGCGGAAATCTTCCGTGGATCGTTAAGAGTGAGCTAAGCAAAGGTGCGACCTTTAACCAGATGCTTTGCTTAGCTTAATCCCACGTCGCGGAGCACGGATCTTCCACGCTCAGACAGACCACGCGAGAGCCCCTTTCAGCCACCCTAAACCCCGGAGGTTCGGCCGTTGACCGCAGACCTAGCCTGCGTTTTACATTTCCTAATCCAAGTAGCTGAATCAGTACTACTACCATCAAGTAAGCATGCATCTTCATTCCGTAGTATTCATTTTGTTTCTCCTCGAATTGGGACTTTGGGGACACGACGATGTTAGCCTTATGATATCTTTGGTTAAGTAATTATTGGTGCTTTGTCATAGTGCTCTTGCTCTAGATGGCGATGGAGTACAAGAGGGCGGAGAATAAATTAAGAGGGCGGGTCATAATGTCAAGGCCTTTCCCTTTCCTTAGAAGAAGAAATTGAGACAATTTGTGCAGGTAGAATAACTTAAGATTTATACTAATTCCGATCCGCTATAATTGTCGGAAGAAACGGCCAGTTCACGTACAAATTAAACATTTAAAGCTTTAAACGTACAAGTGGTGACACTTTTTGGGGACCGGAGGGAGTATGAAAAAACAACTTTCAGTCCCTAGATATAGTAATCTCTTCATTTTATTTTAAAAACCTACATTTACAAGTTTGATTTTTTTTAAAAAAGAAACTATATGTAGTCAATAGTCCTACAAGTATGCAAAATCACAATGCAAAACTATTTGTACTATGGGCTACACAAAAATGATAATATATTTTGGAGATTTGAAAGTGTGTATACTCGGATCCACACATTTGTCATTTTTATGTAGCTCTAAATATAAAGTAAATAAAAATGATATTTTGCACATTAGTGGGATAAATCATTGACAGCATGTAGAAATTTTTCATTTTTTAAATATTTTTTTAAATAAAAAAAGAAATGGGGGTAGAAATCTCGATTCATACGCATATACTCGCTCCGTCCAAAAATAAGTGTTTCAAGTTTATCCAAAAGTGAATGTTTTATGTATAGATACATCCACTTTTGTTCAAAGTTGAGACACTTAATTTTGGACAGAGGGAGTACAACACTGTACTGCTATAATGGCGGCACCGGTAGGAGTGCTTTGCCAAAATTCACGGCTCGTCAGTCAGTTTCCTCCTCTGCAAAGATGTCGAGCTCGCGTAAGCCGAACAAGGAAGAATTGAAGCTGCTGCTGGCAGTGATGGCAGCTACGACGTCAGTTCGGCACGCAAGCTTCACGGATCGGCCGGCGCAATCCCCGAAGCATCCATCCATACATCGGTTCCTGATCATATGCATCGACACAGGCATGCAAAAGCAGTAGCGAACCAGTGAAGCAGTCGGCCCATGCCGTCTCTGTCTCTCTCAGACGATCCTTCTTTTCACTGTGCCTCTGAATCAGACGCCCACCACGCCACCGGTGAGCAGCGACACCCTTTCTCCTTCAACTTCTCCAGCGGGTTTGTTGACATTGGAGGAGATCGAGACAGCATAAACAAATGCCCACCGGCAACTACAGCGGCTAGTACCAAATCGACTCGACCGCCGTGTACTGTGCCACTCCGTGCGTTGTTTTTGGGTTAATCTGGGGGCATGGGCTCCCTCCTCGAATTCGAAAGTTTTGGCTGGTCTGGAGAGAGCTGCCAAGGATTTTGAGCGGACTCAGGTTTGATTCAGTCGCCCGAGGAGAGGAGATCCTGCATATCGAGCCGTACTGTCCATATGCTACAGCTCGGCCACTGCACCGGTTGGAGCTGGTGTTACGCGCTCCTCCTTATTGGCAATGACTAGCCCCGCCTTGTAATTTGCCCCGGTTAACCCTGCCATGATCATCACCCAGAATATTGTATTAGCGGCATCACTGACACTAGTGACAGTGTGACACTAGGAGTAGTATTTTTTGTTCTTGTCAAATCAAATGTCACGAGGTAATAGCTACTCCCTCCGTCCCAAAATAAATGTCTCAAAGTTGTCCAAAAGTGAATGTATCTATACTTGTTTCATGTCTAGATACATCCATTTTTTAACAAATCTAAGACAGTTATTTTGGGACGGAAGGAGTAGTAGATAGATTTAGACAGATAGCCACGGCGCATGTAAAGAAGAGAAGCGTGGAGGGAGCAGAGACGGGCGCGGAAGGCAAAGGCAAAAGGAAAAGAACACAGAATCCCTAATCGAGTAATCAGTAGTTCGATCCCGAAAGCCGATTTCCGCTGGAGGGGGCAGCGAGACACGAATAAAGCCAGAGATGGAGCAACGTAGTCTGCTAGAGCTAAACGAACAGTGAGCAAGCACAAGATACAAACAATGGTAGCGTACTTAGTTGCGTAGGGCCCCTGCCTGGTCTGGGTCTCGACAAAGCAAAGCGCACGCACTGCCTTCCCCGTTTGTATAAGAGCACTTCTCCGTGGATGACACTGCCATTTCTGCTCCCGACCAACTCGTCCCAAGCAGAGTGAGACAGAAGCTCGCGACAGCAAAGAAAGATGGCGAGCAGGAGAGGGGAGGAGGCGGTTCGGCGTGATCAGCTCCAAGCCGACGGGCAGGAGGAGGATTACATCGACATGGACCTCAGCTCGTCGAAGGCGAGGGAGTTCGAGTTCCACCACATGTCGGCGCCGCTGGACGGGCGGTGTGGGGAGCCTTCTCTGCCGCTGGCGTCCCCCGCAGACGAGCTCTTCTACAAGGGCAAGCTGCTGCCGCTGCACCTGCCGCCGCGCGTCCAGATGGTCGAGGACCTCCTCCTGGACCACTGCGCCGCGGCCGGCGCCAGGGGGAGGGGCCGGCACCTCGCCGTCAGCACGGCTCCCGCGACGCCGTGCGAGCGGTCCCGCGGCGTGTCCCCCGCGAACTCGTGCTTCGTCAGCGGGGAGCTCAACGTCGAGGAGTTCTTCCGGGAGTACGCGGCCGGCATGGCCTACGCCGACGACAACGCCTCCGCGGCGGCGGGCGGCGAGAAGAGGCCGTGGTCCAGGAGGCTCCGGTTCGTGACGCGGCAGCTCAACCTCGGCCGGCAGCTCAAGGCCTCCAAGGCCTACCTCAAGACCGTGTTCGCCACCACGAAACCAGCGGGAAACGCCGACGACAACAAGAACGTTCTTGGCGCGAAGGATCTCTCGTCCCACTCCTCCTCCCACGGCGGCCATCTCCGGGCATGGAAGAAGAACCCGTTCGGCCAGACTAGAAGCAACAGGTGCATCGCCGAGCAGAGCGGCGACGGCGGGACCCGTGCCGGCGCGCACCGGAGGTCCTTCTCCAGCGCCATCGTCCGGTACTCGGCGTCGAACAAGACGTCCCCCGCGCCGGCGCCGGCGCCGTCGTCGTGCTCGTCGACGTCTTCCAAGTCCTCCACGTCCACCTCCACCTCCTCGTCGGTCCGGACCTCGAGTGGCTCCGACGGCGCGGCCGCGCCGGCGCTGAGGAGGAGCAGCAGCGCGTGCTCGGAGGCGGAGAACCCCATCCAGGGCCTCATCGCCTACTGCAAGAAGTCCCAGCAGCTGGCCTCGGTGAGGAAGAGCGCCAGCGACACCGGGTTCCGGTTCCTGTCGTCGTCGGCGGCGTCCAAAGTCGCCGCGGAATCAGAGGGGCTGGACGAGCTCATTGAGATTTGCAGAGGATGATCGATCGATGCCTGTGACGAATGCTAAAATGTACAATGATATATGCGTTGCATTCTGAAATTTTGTGGTACTGAAACTTGTGTCACTACTCACTATGGTGTTGCTCGAATGAACAGAATCTGAACTTCCCAGCAAGATTGTATCATTGGATTATGCTACTCGGTAGATTACTCGCAGCCAAGTAATAAACTGGTCAAACAAGTAAAAAACTCTAGAAATCGACGAAGATGTAGAACGCCAGACTGGACTATGTAGTACACCTGTCTGACCCTTAAATTGCTTTGTAAGTAGTAGTATATGATAACCACATCTGGTTAGTGCTAGTGCTAGACAAGATGCATATATGATGTAGTATAAAAATAAGAGAAGTAACAAGACCACGAAGTCAAGCACCTATTTAATCAAAGGATCATAATACTTCTGCAGAGTCGGCTAATATTAGGAGGTGGATTTTCAGAACCTGGATACATATGAACTTTTATTTGATACAAACTTATCCCTATCACTCTCGGAATTGGTTGGAGATAGGTTGATTATTTTACTCACGATTTCAGTCGATTTACTTATTTCAACCGTAGTTAATTGATTTTTTTGAGAAATATTGTTTCCTCGGCAATTCACTTTTA
Source organism: Poa pratensis (assembly GCA_947311845.1). Classification (NCBI taxonomy): domain Eukaryota; kingdom Viridiplantae; phylum Streptophyta; class Magnoliopsida; order Poales; family Poaceae; genus Poa; species Poa pratensis. The sequence continues at coordinate 22,522,330 of CAMZMU010000065.1, forward strand.
ATAAACACCAACTGAAATATTTAAAAATGAAACTAGAATTTTCTTATAATGTGCAATGGGGGTATTTATGTGGAGAATGGTTTTTCACACTACTAAAATACGTTTGATAATTAATTAATTTTTTCGAAAAATATTTGACCGGTTGCACTTTAAATATGTAATTTTTTCGAAAAATATTTGACCGGTTGCACTTTAAATATGTACTAGATGCCTAATTTCAAAAATCAAAGTGTTTAACTTTTATTGCACTGTAAGATTGTTTTTGAACTAAATTTGGTTTTATATATTGCTTTGCATTTTATTTTCCAACTTTTGTTCTACTAATGTGCTTTAATATGCCAATGATTGTTTAATCACTGAATTTAACTTTTGTGTTTTTCTGGAAATGTAAAAAGAAATGTATATAACCTAGTCGATTGGAATTTAAAATTAACCGGGGCGGGTGTCGATTACTTAGACCCTATATATTTTTATAGAAAATATGATCATTTCTAACCAATGCAAAAAATCACAAAATTAATTGTCGCCTTCATAAAATGACTCATTTTTTGCACATATAACATTGCCATATTTTGTTATGTATATTTGCACGACTAAATTTCTACTCAGTTCCCGTCTGCAAGATTTGTTTTTTGAAAAAACAGAAATATTTTCTCTGTCTCCTAATATAAAACGTTTTCGCAAGCCAAAATAGCAAAGATCTCTCGTATATATCAGTCAAAATGGCTAAAACATCTAATATTAGGGGACATGGGGAGTGCATTTTTTCCTGAGTTTTAAATGTGGGTTTATATATCTACCTAGGTTCCATTTAGCATTTCCCGCGTATATATCAGCCGGCCCCTGTGCTCCCATCGCATTCTCGCATTTCTTCAGAACACCGTTAATTCGCTTTAGAACCAAGGCACGAAGATACGACATACCAAAGCAAAGATCTCGCACTTTTCACAGAATCATTCAAGGTACGATCAAAGATAGCAAGACACATGGATATATCATCATCATGCAGCCTGACAAGAGCATCATAGGCAGAGCCAAGTAAATAAACCTGCTTTCTCTCTGACAGTTAGATTTCATATGATTAGTTAATCTGGATCAAAGCCACGATCGATCATATACACTTTCAGTCATCCCATGTATTACCACAGCATGCCTGTGCGCGAAAGCAAAAATACACCGGCAAGAGCAGGGTATCTTGTTTCAAGGAGACACCAAGTTCGAGTGGCCGACACACACACGAACAAAACTTGCAACCTAGAAAGGGCTTCACATTCCACTACACCTCACATCAGTATATGTAGTATTATAGTAGTTGCCAATACTAATATCATGCTCATCTTTAAAGCTAAGCACCATTAAGGAAACAAGCTTGGACACTATTGGCTGAGCGGCAAATTTAATTTGAAAAGGAAGAGAGATGAGAACTGAGAGTGCAATGTTGGGGGAGACAATGGAGGGAGGCACACAAAGCTTTCTGTTCCCATCAATGGCTGTCTCATGCATGTCTGAGTGAGTCGCCATTGGATCGGATCTCCCGGTACGCATCGGCATGGCACACACAGGGAAACATGCTGCGTAAACAAGGGTGTTCTGATTGATACGGCCGGCTCCACGCATTGGAACTTCTCCAGATAGGCTTCCGCCCCGCTATATAAATATAGCAACCACCCGATACAACTGAGATCGCTGGGGCAAACAGCACAATCACGCCCAAAAGGAAAACAAAAGAAATGAAATAGAAAAAATGTCAACAACGCTAGATCGATGAAAGCGAAGATGATCCGCAACTGCTGCGCCCACCGGAGAATTCCACCACTCTCCCGTGCCGCCGGATTGCCGCGTACCAAGCAACACCTTCAAGAAGGAATGCGACGATGACGACGCTGCTGCCCGGACTGATCCTAGGATTTCTCCCGGTACACGGATGGGAGTGGGGCAAGAGTACAACCGATGCCCTTCAAGAAGGATGGCGGCGCCCGGAGGCGTCACCACGTCGGTGCCGATAAGAGCCGATAGGGACTTCTCCCCACCCCTGGCACTCCACACCGCGGTCAAACCGTCAACTCCACCTAGCTCGCCGTCCACGAACATACGCCAACAGTCTTGGAGTCATCCACGACGTCTCACCATGGCACAATATGCGAGGCCGGCCGGACCGGAAAGAACAAGCCGTAGATAGTGGACGACAACACCGCAGTCTCATGGGAGGGCACAACCTCCACCGCCAAAAGGCAGTAGCAGACCGGACACAGCAGCAGGAGCACATCGGGCCACTCTGCCCGGCCGGGCCCAGATTGGGCCCGTGAAGCCCCCGCCGCCGCGCTGCAGCAGACGTGGCCGCCGTAGTCGTCATCCCCATCACGAAGTGCTCTTCAGCCCAACCGAAGGCGGCAGAACGGAGCCCGAGCCGGCCCACCCTTACCCAGATCGGGCCCAAGCAGCAACGCCACCACCTCGCCGCCATCCGGCCTGTGCCGGAACGCCGCCGGCCGAGCCGCACCGCCGTCGGCCGGACGCTGCCCGCGAATCCCCGCGAATCCACGAGCAACTCCTCCAAGCACGCGGGTAGGAGCAGGCCACCGTCGCCGGCACCGCGCGGGCAACGCCCGACGGCCCTCGCCGGCGGCGGCGGGGAGGGAGTGGGGGAGGAGGAGGGCTGGAGGAGGCGCTCCTGGCGGCCCGTCCCGTCGCCCGCGGGGGCAAGCGAAGGGTTTTTTTCACCGAGCGAAATTGAGAATCACCGACTCTTGTCCCACGCATTGGAACTTGGAAGTGGATTAGTACCTTTCGACATGCTTAAGTATTTCTGAGAGGGCCATTTGTGTTTCATGTACATACTTTGAGAGGCAGCATATATACATGAGCGGTGCGAACAACTGCTCAACATTTTGCCTTTTGAAGTTAACAATTGCTGGACGTTGAAGGATAATGAAATGAAAGAAAACCTGTTAGTTTTTAGTTGGTGGGCCAAAGTTCTTGGGTACTTAAACCAGTTTCAGCTAATGAACTAAGGTTTTGCATACCATTGGTAGATGTTGACATAATTTTAAAGAATAATACAAGTATTTGAATAACACAAGTGCAATGCAGAAAACAAGGAGCAGATATCCATATTCTACTCTGTGCTTAGGGTCATGAACTGAAAGCTGCAACGCAACAAACAGGCTAGATCAGCTAGCCCGCCACATCACACAACCGAAGGATTTTCTCCAAGTCAATTCTTCAAGGCGCAATCAGGAACATATATATTCTCTCCCTTGGCTTAAGCACCACATGATGGTGAAACCACACCAGAATAATTCAAACCAGCAGCACATGAGGCTGCTAATGATATCGCATAAAGAGCACTGCCTCTGCTTTGTCACCATCTAGCTGATCAGCAGGATCCCACTCGGTGATTAAAACAACTCCGTTAATGCCGTCGCTTTAAGCGCGGAGATCTCGTAAAGAAATTGGCAAGAAAAACCGATTCTTCAACTGGAGAAGCGCATGCCATATCGCCATCACCCAAAAAACCAAAAAAAGATTTAAAGGCAAAGGCAGGCGTGTTGGTCGAGCCATCAACCTGACGTTGCATTACTTTGTCATAAGTACCGTATTCCCGGCATCCCTGTAGGAGCCCACAGTTAGCCAAAGTATTTGTTGTTTATTTAGCAAATGCGTTCTGTCGTCCACCGTTTCAGGTTTGCGAGCTGCGACTTTGTGCCTTTTCGCTCTCTGGCTTAACAATGAGCTCTCTTCTCCCTCTCTGCATTTTCTTCAGTGGCCTCCATGAATCGGACATGAATGCGGTGCTGGCCTGCCCTGGGTGAAAGTAACCTTTACCTAGAGCTACATCCTATCGGGATTCCGGTCATGGGTAGTGGCATTCACCCAGAGCTACGTCCTATGGCTATCGGGATTCAGGGTCGTGGGCTTGGTGATAGCCGGTTGAGATTCAGATTTGCGAACCCTCAGTAGCACAGAGCTAGCGCGATAGTCTAGAGCATCTCTAGAAGATACGGTAAAAGTGGTCAAACCCATTTATTTGTAGTTTAGATTAAAAAATAAAATACGCACTGAATATATCCGTCAAACGGGGTAAACAGTAATATATTTTCCAGCTCCCCGGATATTATCATCTAGGTACCCCATAGAACCCGTTTTGGAGTCGATTTTTGTGGTGAACGGGAAACGAGTCAACGCTCCCGCCGGCGCCGACGACTACCGAGCTTGATTCCACGATGAGGACTCGATTCAAGCGTCAATGTTCGATTCCGGCCAGGAGACTCAGTTCCGACCGATTTTCAATGCCATGTTCGAGTATCTCCAGGAGCACCTCCATGGTCAAACTCCCCCATGGTAGCACCTTACCTTTATGGGAGGAGGCAGATCGAAACGGGGAGGCCAACGGTAGAAGAGCTAGGCGGAGTGGCCGTGCTTGTAGCCCAATGGAGGCACCTCCATGGCTAATCTCCCCCAATGGGAGCACCTCCATAGGAGGAGGCTGGTCGAGGCAGAGAGGCCAGCGCTAACAGGCCAATGCTACCTAGCCAGACGACGGATGGCCGGAGGCGCTTCGTTCGACGATGATTTGATGGGCTCGTTGGGAAAGAAAAGAAGTTTTACGCTTCCGTGTCCCTCTTCTACAGTAGAGAGAGGCGACTCAGCGGGCGACTCGATGTTTCGCGTCTTCGGTGGCGATCCCGCCGCTCCCCTCCGCCTCCGGTCGCCGTCCGGGCATCGTGAGGTGGGGGGGAGCTCCGGCTTTCGTTTGTGTGTGTAGTTAGGGTCTACTTATAGGTGTGCGTGCCTCCCGGCGGCAGCGAAGACGGCGGCGCTGATGTCGGTGTTTTGGGTGAGGTCCTTCCCCTCCTACCGCTGTTCCGGCGTCGTCTTCGTCGCTGGGGAGGTTGTGAAGGCTCTGTGTCGGGTGCGCTCCTCCGCGTTTGCTCCTCCGGCCGGCCGTGGCGGTGAGGGGAGGAGCGGGCGGAGCTTGGCGTTCCCGTTTTGTTCGCGGTGGTGCAGGTGGTCTCTGTTGATGTCTCAGCTCCGGCCGGCCGTGGTGGCGAGGGGAGCGGCTTCTGGAGGCTGGGGGTGGTTCGTGGTGGCTGGCCTAGGTGGCGTTCCGTCGGCGGGAAGAGGGGTGGTGCGGTGGGAGTGGTGCTGTGACCGTGCGTGTTCATCGCGTCAAGGTGCCGTCGCGCAGCGGTGGACGAGCTTTGCGGTCTTCTTCAAAGAGGGGTGGCGCTCTCTCCTCGGTGGATTGCGGTACGGCGACGGCGGCGTCGCCTAGGCGTCTTGGGAGCCGGCGAAGGATCTGATTGAGGTTTCTCCAGGGTTCTCAGGGTGCTCTGTGCTTTTTGCAGGGGTCCGTTTGTAATTTTCTTTTCTTTTTAGACTTGCTTGTAATTTGCGCTGAGTTCTCTGTTATATGAATCAGATCCTTTCCTCAAAAAAAAAGAAAAGAAGTTTTACGACAGATCCATGTGCATTGATGCGGTATGTGACAGCCTAACAGTAACAACCTCTAGAAAGATTTAGACTAAACGTCAACTGACGGACACGGTGTTTTGATTCACGGGTCTAGATTCACCCGTTATGAAAATATTTTTTTAAATACATTTAAAAAAGTAAAAAATCAAACAAAAAAAATTCAAGGTATACCTAGACATTCTATATTCGCACAAAAAAGATTCACGAAAAAAGACATATTTTGTAGGCTGTGCAAAAAAGACAAAAATTGTCTCTACATAGTCATTTTGGAGCACCGGGATTTGTCTTTTTTGCATAGCCCACGAAAATGTATTTTTCCTCGAATTTTTTTGCACGAATATAGAATATCTTGAGCTACACCCGAATTATTTTGTTTGGAATTTTTTGACATCTAAAATACGGTTTTAAAGTAGTAGGATCATATACTCTTGCGACTCAAAACTTATTCCCGTGAACAGACAACATACTACTATACACTATATATTAAGGCAGTGCACTTTCGAGCCCTGAGAGCCTCCGGGCACTGTACCTGCTACAGTAAGTACTGCCGTACACTGTAGCAGTCTACAGTGCCCCCAGGTACTGTAGCGAGTTTTTTTTTTTGCATACAAAACATCGCATTTTTTGCGTCGACGAACAGATTCCATTCCCGTGATCGGTTTCGAATATTGTTCATTCTAGCTTCTTAATTTATGATCTAAAATCGTCAACACATTCAACGAATTTTGTCAAATTCGTCGCGCTCAATCATCCGTTTGAATTTTCCTTTCACAAGCAGACGCACATCACTCTTCCAAACAACCCTCATGTTTTAGCCTTTTTTATTTCGACAGACATATATATATGTATTTCTACAGCGCTTACCATTTTTTGCAGTAAAACCCTCATGTTTTCCAAAAAAAATAAGCATGGCGAGGTCCGCCGCCTTCTCCTCTCCCTCTTCATCAACAGCCGCGTGCTCGAATGCCAGTAGCTCGCCGGAATCGACGTTTTCGTCCTCAGCATCCGCCGCCGCACTCGACTCCCGCCGGCGACGCTCCGGCGACTATTTAGGGGCGGCGCCGCCACATTCGCGTCTTCCGCATCCACGCGCACCCAGCAGTCACAGGCGCACGTCCCAGTTTGCTCTGGCGTAGCGCCGCCGTGCTCCACGCCGCCGCGGCAGCACCCCGCCATTGCTGACGTCATTGGGACGTCAGCGTGGGACCTAGCTGTCGGCCTCTTCTTCTTTTTACAGGAAATTTTCAGGGAAAAAAAGTATGACAGGTGGACCCCCAAATATATTTGAATTTCAGAAACTGAATAATATAACACATCCAATAACTTCAAAACTATCCACCAGGGAGAAAAATATATATATATATATATATATATATATATATATTAAAACAATAACAAAAAAAACATTTCTTTCTCACTAAAATTTTAAATTTGAATATTTTTAAATTATAACAACTTTCAAACACGTTCATTTTATAAAGTAAGAATAATTTATTCTAATAAAAAAATCCCAATATGAATATTTTTTGAAAAGTAAACACTTTTCAAACAAACACATTTTTTGAACTTCAAAATTTTCAAAACCTAATTTTTTCAATTACGTACATTTCCAGATTTAAACTATTTGCTAAATTAATTAATATTTAAACATAAACAGAATATAATTCCTTTGATTATAATAATAAATAGGAAAATTATAGCAAGATAAACCCATACTTGCTTAAACTTAAAAAAAAAGTGCCTTCATAATTTTTTTTAAAGCATCCCAAATATGAACAATTAATCCTTCGAATTTCAATAATAATTTCCAACTTCAAAAAACTTTCAAATGTGAACGTTTCCAAAATTAAATTGTACCGCACAACCAAAAAAAAATATAGCAAACATATCAACATGAGCAACCAAAAAAAAAATGTTACCTACTTATATCATATGATCAAAATGCAAATTGTAATATTTCCCAATTTTCAAAACATTTCAAATGTGATCATTCAACAAACACAAACAGAATTCAAATATGACAAAAAACAAATGTTACCTACTTATATCATATGATCAAAACGCAATTTGTAATATTTCACAATTTTCAAAAACATTTCAAATGTGATCATTCGACAAACACAAACAAAATTCAAATATGGCAAAAAACAAATGTTACCCACTTATATCATATGGTCAAAATGAAAATTATAATATTTCACAATTTTGAAAGCATTTCAAATATGAGCAATTAATAAATGCAGAATAAAATAAAATCAAACAACATGTCAAAATTTATGCAAATATAAGAATATCATAAAACACATCCAATAATTTCAAAACTATCCACCGTGGAAAAAATATACATATACATATATACATTTCTTTCCCACACTCATATTTTCAACACAAATTTTAAATCTATTTTCTTGGTGATACTTTGTTTAAGCCAACGTCAATCAAAATTATTACTGCAATCTGTGCATTATAAGTTTTTAAAATTTCTCGACCCCATAAGCACTTCCAACACAAATTTTTAAAAATAGTTTCCCAACGGTAATTTTATAGGTCACTTATCTACGAAGAACAAATTTTTGACTTTAATTTGCAAATTTATCTACCAAGAACAATTTTTTGACTTCAATTTGCAAATTTTGCACCAAAGGCACGACATGCAAATAGAATTCAAACAACATTTCAAACTTTACGAAAAATATAAGAATATAATATAACACATCCAATAATTTCAAAACTATCCACCGTGGAAAAAAAAACTATATGCATATACATTTCTTCCCCACACTCATGTTTTCAACATAAATTTTAAATGTATTTTCTTGGTAACACTTTCTTTAAGCCAACGCCAATCAAAATTGTGACTGCAATTTGTGCATTATAAGTTTTCAAAATTTCTTGACCCCATAAGCACTTCCAACATAAATTTTTAAACATAGTTTCCCAACAGTAATTTTATAGGTCACGTATCTATCAAGAACAAATTTCCGACTTTAATTTGCAAATTTTACACCAAAGGCGCGGCGTGACGACGCGCCAAATTCACCTAGTATAGAAGAACAAGGCTTCTCAATTCAGAAGCCTTCAGATGTTTATGGGTAAACTACGGCTTTCTAGTAGACTATATTAGGAGGGACTCTAATCCCGAAAGTTGATCAATGAGAGTTTTTTATGACAATCAATACCATATATTATAGTAGAAAATGGTACATGGTAAAGATACATGAGCTGGCTACAGCGATTACAAAATAAAGACTAAAAGAGACGAGCAAATCTTTGAGATTTTCAAGCTCTTTCTTCTTCTATGATAGAATATAGAATCTTGTACTTTTCTGAACCAATTGCAAAGATACTAAACCACAGACCTGTGAATACCAACGAAGGTTCTCCCATAGTTTTAATTTTGAGTTGCAATACCAACGCTTTGGGCGCGCACGCAGTCATTAAAGTAATCGACCAACAACGGTAAGAGTACCAACATTGATATTTCAAGGAAAAGCAACCGAACAACTTAGTCGACATCATTGGGAGCCGAGAGAACGAATCACCATTGTCGAGAACGCAGTAGCCAAGACAGATACTGCGAGGACAATCCTCATCGCGGAAACCATGTGAAAAAAATCTAAGATCGTTTTGGCGAAGTAAAATCTGAAGAACCATACCTAGACACATATAATTTTTCAACACCATCATTGACGTCGGGAAGGAGATCTCCTCGTCTAGTGAAGGGCCGAAGATTACTTATTGTAAACGAAGCCATCTCCATCGAAGAAAAAGACGACTACCAAAACCTTAATCCAATCTATTGAGAAACACTAACTTTATTGAAAACTCCACTCGTAGATCGGGTTCCCCACCCCTCCTGAGTCCTGACGCCGCAAGGCCGGCCGGAGGAGGGGGAACCCACCTATGGAGGAAATGGAGGTGGTGGTGGCGGCTAGGTCTGGAGCCCTCATACGGAATTGTTAGGGAGATTTCAAAAAAATAAAATCCGTGACTTGATCTAGTGATTCGAAAAAAAAGGCTTCTCAATCCAGAACCAGCACGACCGTGAGGCATGAGACAGCCAGAGCGGGGCACAGGGAGGAGCCGGGACTGGGTTTTAGCAGCGGGGTGGAGCTGGCACGCGCAGAGCGTGTAGTTGGGCCGATCGAGAGTTTATTAGCACGACACGAGCCCACGAGACACAAAAACCCACCGGTGACGGAGAGTTTATCAGCACACTACGAGCCCACGAGCCGGACTCCCAGGTAATCCTGGACGTACCCCTACACTCCCAGGTTTCCTTCTGGCTAGGCCGGAGATTTTCGATGTGCTCGGTTTGTTCTGACGATACCCCGACCATGGTGTTTTTTTTTGAAGCAAACGTCTATTTTATTGATCAATTAACCATAATGTCATTACAAAGAGACTCGCGAATACTATCCGGAGCAACCCCACGCCAGACAGAACAAACAGAAGAAAAACTAGACTTGGCTAATCCATGAGCAGCATAATTCAGAGCACGGCCAACATGCCGAAAAGAGCAAGAGTTGAACGAAGTCGCTTCATTCTTGATATCTTGAATCACCAGACCAATCAGTGATAGGTCTGGTTGCTCTGCCTTGACACGGTTAATAACCGAGAGGCAATCAGAGCTAAAGATCACGCTGGAGAATCCCTCTTCCTTGGCGAAGATAACAGCACGTCGTAGAGCTATAGCCTCCGCGATCTCCGGCATCAGGACCTCCTCCTGTACTTCGTTGCATGCGGCAAGACAGCGGCCAGAGTGGTCGCGGATGACCACGCCAAGACCCGTGCATCTTGTAGAGGAAGAGATTGCCGCATCCACATTGACCATCACCATCCCCTACGGCGGCGGAGACCATTTGGGAACTGACAGTGCAGTCTCACACCTGTGGTTTGGGGTAGGCTTGTAAAGATGGGTAGCAATCATCTGGATGTATGCAAGAACCTTTTCTGCAATCGATCTGGGATGCATGAGAGGTTCTCCCTCTCTGATTTTGCTACGGGCATCCCAATGTGCCATAAAGTAACCGTAAGAACAGTAGACTCCATCTGCGAAGCTCGACCAATGAAGTCAAGAGTCCAAGACCTTGCCGAAGTGAACGTTTTCCGCTGCAAGTTGACAGGGTACTCAGCACGAACCAGCTCCCATACCTCCCGAGCAAACTGGCTGAAAAGCAAGGTGTGCTCAATGTGTTCAAAACGCCCACAGAAAACACAATTGGCTGATGCTGGAATTTGTCGTTTCTTCAATTGATGACCAGAGGGGAGACAGTCATGAGCAAAGCGCCATAGGGTCACCTTCATCTTGCTAGGAGCCTTGATCGACCAAAGAGATTTCCATAGCTTTTCATCACGTTCAGTACCAGCGGAAGATCCCTCGTGTGCCATGCACCGTTGGCGAGTCCACTAAGCAGGCTTTAACAGGCTTCAGCCTGCCCTCCAAAATATCAAATTATTTTTTACTACTGCTAATCTGGTCCTAGTCCATTATCTTGGCCCATTGATTCCGGCACTCAGTCCAGCGGCGCAGCCCATACAGCTCTCGCCATCCCACTCGCACGCACTAACGCATAGATATGCACGCTCGGTTTTGCTCAAAAAAAAAAGAAAGATATGCACGCTCGGAAACTCCCCTTCTCGACCCGCAAGCAGAGCAGCAACCGTTGCTCGCTCGCAGGGGACCGGCCGCCTGCCGATGGATTGTACACTGGCGACAGGCGACCGAGGAGCCAACGGCGACGGGTGATCTGCACCAGCAGGCAGCAGCCACGTGCCCACGGCCACAAGTCCGCGACCTGACGGGAGCGACGCCAACCCTAGCCGCTGGCGGGGGCGATTTGGGTGGGGGCTGAAGGAGCGCGCCGGCCTGCCGGGCTGGCGACCGTAGAGGACACTCGACAGACGCGGCGCAGCTGAAATAGGAGACTACGACCTGGGAGGCTGGGCGCCTCGGCGTTCGGCAACAGACCAGCAATGCGTATTTGTCCAATCCTCAAACTAGTCCTGGATGTATTAGTGTGAACTGTATACTTTTTAGCTGAAACTTTGTCTTAGATAATGACTATTTTCTTCAGAAACAAAGTTTAATTTACTTGCTGTTAATTTTGAGCCCACCCTACAATTCTTTCCTAGACTCGCCACCCAGAACGGACAGTGTAGTAGCCAAACCTTGTGTACGGCCAAGAAGCAAAATCATCCCCACCATGCCGGCTGATAGGAACTTGGAGAATTTTCACTGCCACGTGTTCAGGGAACAAGGCACGAACATGGTCAGCATCCCATGCCCGACGGTCATGGAGGAACAGCGAGTCGATGGTCGGATCATTTGCAACAGGAACCAGAGTCCGAATCATATGCGGATGGACTCCCGGAATCCAATTACCAGAATCCTTGTTGAGGAGCCACTTCCGATCCCCCATCGCACACCCTGCCTCAGTAAATCTCTGCCAAACAGGATACTTCTCCAAGTAAACGAAGAAGTACGGGGTTTAGGAGCCTCCCAAAAGTCACAATTTGGAAAGTATCGCCCTTTCAAAACCCTGGCAGTGGCGGAGCTGCGTTACGGCCGACCTGGGCCATGGCCCGCCCAGAATTTCATCAGTCCTTCGTATTTCTTGTTGGGCCAGCCCTTTAAGACTCCAATTCTAGGCCAATTATAAAGGAAAAGCGTGTTCTTTTGCAATCTGGCCCGCCCAGAAATTCTGCTGGAGCTCCGCCACTGAACCCTGGCACAGAGAGAATTTGGATCTGTCAATAGGCGCCAACCTTGCCGAGCTAACATGGCCTGATTGAACAGGACTAGGTCCCTAAAACCCAAACCTCCCAACGATTTTGGGGTAGAAAGCCACTGCCAAAATTTCCAATGCATTTTCTTTCTCCCCTCTTCGACTCCCCACCAATGGTTAACAATAGATTTACGCATATCCTCGCACGTAGCCAGTGGTATTTGGAAACAGCTCATAACATATGTAGGAATTGCTTGGATGATGGATTTGATAAAAACCTCCTTACCAGCCCTTGACATTGGTCTATCCGAGCATCCATTCATACGTTTCCACAAGCGATCATACAAGAACCAGAAAGTACTGACCGGCGAACGACCCACCTCGGTAGGCATTCCCAGGTACGAATCATTCAGGGCTTCAGAGTGAATGTCCAGCCTTTGCATGACCTCCTCTTTGACAGCAGCTAAACAATGAGACCCAAAGAAAATAGAAGATTTATCTCTATTGATTTTCTGGCCAGAACCTTCACAAAACGTTTCTAAGGTTTCATGTAGCGCGTCAACCCTTCTTCGGTCTGAACGGGCAAAGAAAATGCTGCCGTCCGCAAACAGTAAGTGTGAGATAGGGGGTCCAAGTCTGCCATTACGAATACCTTGTAGCTCACCTTGGGCCTCCCTTTGTTGCAGAAGACAGGATAATTCTTCCGTGCATAGAAGAAATAGGTAGGGGCTTATAGGGCCCCCTTGCCTTATACCCCTTGTCGGAATCACCGGTTGTGTCAATTCCCCGTTTACGCGAACAGCGTATCTCACTGAAGTCACACATCTCATCACGGTTTTAATCCATATTGGACTGAAACCTAGCTTCACAAGGCAACCCTCTAGGTAGTTCCATTCGACCCGATCATATGCTTTCATCATGTCCACCTTGAGAGAAAAAAAAATGCCGCTTCGATTGTTGTTGTTTAATTGTGTGGAGGCACTGATAACATGAAAACACACGTTCGTTGGGAGACCCCAATAGGAAGGTATGATGTAGTGCAGCAGCAATTTTCCCTAGATATCTACCAAGGTTATCGAATCCAGTAGGAGTCAAAAGGGCTCCAGAAGGTTGTCAGTGGCGCTGTTTACGACAACTGACGTGAAACCTGCACACAACACAATAAAACTATTTTGCCCCAACGAAACAGGAAGGTTGTCAATCTTCCCGGCTTGCTGAATACAGAGTATTAAACGTATGGTGTGGAGAGTAATAATTGCAGAAAATAACAGAGAACAGATGATTGCAGTTGGTGTTTTTATCAGTGTAGAGGAATGGACCGGGGTCCACAGTTCACTAGTGCTGTCTCTCCATAAAAGATAACAGGCATGTTGGGTAAACAAATTACAGCTGGGCAATTGACAAATAGTGAGCGCATGACAATGCAATATATGACAAGCTAGTTTATTATAGTATTTATTGGGCATTACAACATAATACATGGACCGCTTACCAGCCCCATCCATGCCTAAATAATCCACTTCCGGGATAGCATCCGTGTCTCCAGGGCTGGGCCGGCAAAATCCGGGGTCCTGTGCCAAAATTTATGCCAAAATTTGAACTGATAAATAATTAAATTATACTGATGGAGTATATATGACATAACAATTAAATATATTGAGAATCATACCTATTCAAATCTAAATGGCATAACGTTTATTTGAACATCAACATTATTTTTGTGTTCTTTGTAATGAAATCTTTAATGATATCCTTATAATCAATCTTCTCCAACACTACGCTCTCAAGTGCTATTGTGGCTAAATCGTTGAGTATTTGTTGTGTCATTGTAGTACGCATATAGGACTTCAATATCTTTAGATTAGAAAAGATTCATTCCGCCGATGCAACCGTCACGGGAATGGCCAACAAAATTCTGTATGCAATACTTGCATTGGGAAAACAATGGTTTATAAACTTCAAAACTTCTACAGGCTCCGTATTTTATTTTAGCATGAATTTTTGAAGAAACTTCAGCTCAACAAACAGATCATTGGTATCAATATCAGATTATTTATCCTTTTAAGGGCAGCCTCAAGATGGTCACAAGAAGACTTCAAACTATCCTAAAATGTCAAGTGTGGAATTGTAGATGCGATCAGAAAACACAGGATACCTGCGGTTTTGCCCGTCGCCGGCCGGCCAGCGCAGCGGAGCCGTGGATGGCTGGATGTGATCGATCGATGCGTCCCGTCGCCGGCGCAGCGCAGCTGTGGATGGCTGCCGGCTGGATGCGATCGATGCGTTTCTGTTCGTAGAATCGTAGCTAGCTGCCTAGCTGCGTGCGTCAGCGAGCAGACTGATGGATACACGATGCGTCGATGCCGTTCCGTATTCCGCTCACCCATGGGCCCACGCGAGAGATCAGGGCCCGCCAGAGACGGAGACGCGCGCCAGCGGGCCTGTTCTGCTTCCTTCGGCACGCGCGAGACGGACGAGGCAACGCGCCAGCGGGGCCTGCCTAGCGTTCACAGTACAACCCAATTACAAAATTTGGGGCCCCTAAAATTCATGGGCCCTGTGTGGGCCGCACCAGTTGGCACCACTGTGGGCCCGGGCCTGCGTGTCTCCCGTTAGTATTAAGTTGCAAACAACAAATTATTGCATTAATCAAAATGTGTAATGTAAGCAAACGCATTAGACTTAACAGCAGTACCCTTAAGCTAAGCATTAGTTATTTTATCCCTAGTGGCAGCAGCACATCCACAACCTTAGATGTTCTTGTCACTCACCCAAATTACTGGAGGCCAGAAAATGTGCTTGATGACGTGAAAACACACGTTCGTTGGGAGACCCCAAGAGAAAGGTATGATGTAGTACAGCAGCAATTTTTCCTTGATATCTACCAAGGTTATCGAATTCAGTAGGAGTCAAAAGTGCTTCAGAAGGTTGTCAGTGGCGCCGTTTACGACAACTGACGTGCAACATGCACACAGCACAATAAAACTAATTTGCCCCAACGAAACAGGAAGGTTGTCAATCTTCCTGGCTTGCTGAATACAAAGGATTAAACGTATGGTGTGGAGAGTAATAATTACAGAAAATAACAGAGAACAGATTTTACAATAGGTGTTTTTATCAGTGTAGAGGAATAGACCGGGGTCCACAGTTCACTAGTGGTGTCTCTCCATAAAAGATAACAGGCATGTTGGGTAAACAAATTACAGCTGGGCAATTGACAAATAGTGAGCGCATGACAATGCAATATATGACAAGCTAGTTTATTGTATTATTTATTGGGCATTACAACATAATACATGGACCGCTTACCAGCCCCATCCATGCCAAAATAATCCACTTCCGGGATAGCATTGGTGTCTCCCGTTAGTACTAAGTTGCAAATAACAGATTATTGCATTAAGTAAAGTATGTAATGTAAACAAATGCATTAGACCTAACAGACGTACCCTTAAGCTAAGCATCGGTTATTTTATCCCTAGTGGCAACAACACATCCACAACCTTAGACGTTGCTGTCACTCGCCCAGATTACCGGAGGCATGAACCCACTATCAAGCATAAATACTCCCTCTTGGAGTCACAAGCATCTACTTGGCCAAAGTATCTACTAGCAACGGAGAGCATGCAAGAACATAAATAAAACAGTAGATATATTGATAAACATCTTGATCAGAACATCACTATTCATCGGATCCCAGCAAACACAACATGTAGCATTACAATAATATGATCTTGATCATGTTAGGTAGCTCACAAGATCTAAATATGATAGCACAAAGTGGAGTGACAACCATCTAGCTACTGCTATGGACCCGTAGTCCAAGGATGAACTACTCACGCAACACTCCGGAGGCGGGCATGGTGATGTACAGCCCTCCAACGATGATCTCTCTCCGGCAGGGTGCCGGGAAGAGCTTCAGAACCCTCCCGAACTAGGGTTGACAATGGCGGCGGCGATGGAACTTTTCGTGGATAATTGCTCGGGTGTTTAGGCTTTTCGGGAGGAGGTGAATAAATAGGCGAAAGGGCGGCGGCTGGAGGCACCCGAGGGGGCCACACGCCACCTCGGCGCGCCTGGGGGGCTGGCCGCGCCCAGGTGTGGTGTGGCTGCCCTGGGTCGCTTCTTCGTGCGCCCTTCGGACTTCGTCTTCATGTCGGTGAAATATTGAGGTACGTTGATTTTCGTCCAATTCCGAGGATATTTCCTTAACAGGTTTTCTGAAATGGAAAAATAGCAGAAAACAGGAACTGGCACTGTGGCATCTTGTTAATAGGTTAGTCC
Source organism: Poa pratensis (assembly GCA_947311845.1). NCBI lineage: Eukaryota > Viridiplantae > Streptophyta > Magnoliopsida > Poales > Poaceae > Poa > Poa pratensis. Next base: position 22,538,814 of record CAMZMU010000065.1, read on the forward strand.
CAAAAAATGCATAAAAATGCTATGATGTGTATATAAAACATGTAACAATAGGTATAAAACAAGCATGGAACATCAAAAATTATAGATACGTTTGAGACGTATCGGTATCCCCAAGCTTAGTTCCTACTCGTCCTCGAGTAGGTAAACGATAATAACAATATAATTTTTGGAGTGACATGCTACCAACACAATCTTGATCATATAGTAATGTAAAGTATATGAAGTGAATGAAGTGATCCAAGACAATTGTCTATAGTTTGCTAAAAAGTAAACAAAGAGTAAACATAACATATCATACAAGTAAAAACTTTTCATGGATAGTACTTTGGAGACATGAGCTATGAGAATTTGCATAAGAGTTAGCTCACCAAGCAACATTTTCAAATCGAAAGTGTTTGACCAACACAATGGAAGATTTAAGTTTCAGCATTTGCTTCAACTTTCAACTTATTTATCTCATGGATAATGTCAATACAAAGCAGTATAATAAGTCTAATATGCTAACATATAACAATTCTTATACCAAGGTTGACACTAGTGTTTACTTGTGGAGAATAGAAAGAAGTAGGAAAACTGACTCAACATAAAAGTAAAAGAAAGGCCCTTCGCAGAGGGAAGCAGGGATTAAATCATGTGCTAGAGCTTTTTAGTTTTTGAAATCATATAGAGAGTAAAAATATATTTTGAGAGGTGCATGTTAATTGTCCACGAATGGTAGCAGACGATACAGTATTACCCATGCCAACCAGACTTTTTAAGAGCGGCTCCCATGAGGAACGTTATTTCTGCAGCAAGCAGATCATTCCTCTATCTCTTTGGTTTACACATGCAGATGTTTGACCGAATGCTCAGTTAACAAAATGTGAAGAGAATAAGCGGTTAAAGTTGTAAATTTATCTTTTATGGGGCTGGGCACCCCTTTGCCAGCTCTTTTTGCAAAATTATAGATAAGCAGATGTAAGCTGCTAGTCTGGAGTAAACTCTGATTGACAAGTGTAATAAAGATAATCCACTACTTCCTCATGAGCTAGTAAACAGAGACACAAATAAGGAGTAGTAACAATTTTGAATAATTTAAAGGTAGCACATGAAAATTTACTTGGAGTGGCGCGGAAATACCACATATAGGTAGGTATGGTGGACACAGATGACATGGATTTTGGCTCAGAGTTTTGGATGCACGAGAAGCATTCCCTCTCAGTACAGAGTTTAGGCTAGCAAGGTTATTTAAGCAAACACATAACGTCAACCGGTACAAAAAGAACCATATGATGAACATAAGATAAAAATTATAAGACTCCACACTGTCTCCCTTGTTAACCAAAACATTGTTTTAATAGAAAATATCTAGACTTTGGAACTACCAATTATGACAAACCAAATAACTTCAAGCTTTAACGGTAGTTCTTTATTAATGAGCCTTTACTTACATGATACACAAGTTTAAACATTACTTACTTAATAACTCAAAACAATAGAAAAGCATCAAGTTACTCAAGACAAATGATCTACAAGACCGTGTAAGCATTTTTCTTTATACCATTACCACATGCATAGCATTTTCTGTTCCAACCAAACAACAATCAACTTATTTAACAACTCTCCAAACAAATATAAGTGCGGCAAGAGAGTACTTTCTATAAAAGAACTAATAGCTCTGACAGGAGATACATGCAAAACAAGAGTTAAAAGCATAGCAGCGCTAGACAAGAATACTCAACAAGTATAAGTGAAGAATATGAGTATTCTAATGAAAAAGCGGAGCGTGTCTCTCTCCCAAACAAGAGTGCTAGGGTCCAACTAGTTATGACCAGAAAACAAAACAAAACAAACTGAAAATAAAACACACAGACGCTCCAAGAACAGCACTTATAATGTGAAGAAATAAAAATATAGTCTCACTAGAGATGACCTGATAATTTGCCGATGAAGAAGGGGATGCCTTGGGCATCCCCAAGCTTAGACGCTTGAGTCTTCTTGAAATATGTTGGGGAGATCCAGGGGAGCCTCCCCAAGCTTAAGCTCTTCACTCTTCTTGATCTATTTTTATCACCCTTCTCTCTTAATACTTGAAAACTTCCTTCACACCAAACTCAGAATAAACTTCATTAGAGGGTTAGTGCTTCAAATCATAATCTCACTTGGTTCTGTAAAGACACATTACAAGCATCATTTTAAACATTAGCTACTGTTTACTAGCCTTATGTGAAGCTCTTCCATCTTTAAAGAATTTCACTTAACACTTGTAAAAGAGAAAATGCAAAACTAGACAGAATCTATCAAAACCAGAACAGTCCATGAAGACGAATTTTTTCGAGGCACTTACGTTGCTCAAATCAGAAAATTCTGAACTAACGAAAGATAGGTAAAAAGCTCAGGCTTCTGCACAAAATTTGTAGATTAAAATACTGTTCCATGATTTTTCACGAATTTTTTCCGTGAGGCACAGAAATCTGTTTCTGGACAGCAAACTAAACTTTTAGCATATCTTGCTATTAGAGGCTATTCTTGGCACAACAAAACGGAAAATCAAAGATACAAAGGAATTGTTACAGAAGTAAGATAATTACTTGACTCAACAAAATAAAATAACAGAAAATAAAATGGGTTGTCTCCCATAAGCGTTTTTCTTTAACGCGTTTTAGCTAGGCACAAAGCAGAAATCAAGTATTATCAAGAGTGGAAACATCAACACTTTTAGCTTTGGCCCTCTTACTCTTTTTCTTACTCTCAAGTTGAGGAAATATATGTCGACTTTTCAAAGGAGTGTAGAGCCTCAGAGTACCTTTATTCATATCTATGAAGGCTCTAAAGAGTTTCAACAACGATCTTCCAAGGGTAATATGGCCTTCCCCTACACATTCAATAACATGATAATCAATAGATACCGTGGCACCCATAATTTTTGTGAAAATTCCTTCAGCAACTCCCAAAGAGGTTTTGATGGAGTTATCAGCAAGAGTTATGTGGATCCCACATTTAGAAAGATCCCACAGTTTTAAGGAATCATAGATAGACTTTGGCATCAAGTAAAATTCTGTCATAATATCACAATAAGCATAAAAAATCTCTCCATTAATTGCAATTTTTAGTGAAGGGATCCACCCTGAGGATTTGAAATTAAAAAAGGCATTTTCATGATTTTTATGGACCACATCATAAGCCTTTCTTAACTTAGACATTTCTGACTCAAGGGCATCCATCCTTTCGTGAATGTCCTCAAGAGCTAGATTTACTTTACTAGTTGAAGACCAAGATGCTACTATTAATTTTTTTAATGGCATTGAAGGCTTGATCCCCGTCATGATGAAGGAAATCCCCTCCTACTACAGCATCCAAAGCATACCTATAGCAAAGAACGAGACCGAAATAAAAGCTACTAAGAAGCAAGCTTAAGGTGATTCTAGGCTCAGTTCTTCCATAAGATTCAAAAATTCTAGACCAGGCATCTTTAAAGCTTTCTTCACTACCTTGTTTAAAAGTGAGAACTTCAGTTTCAGGTGACATAACACGAGGAGTAGGACTAGACATGATGAATAAAACAAGACAACCGAAATAAACTAGATGAAGGAACTTATTTTTTTTTGTGTTTTTGATATTTAAAACAAAATAAAAATAAAATAAAATAAACTAAGCAAGACAAAAACAAAGTAATGAGATTGGAAGTATGAGACTCCCCTTGCTGTAGCCTCTTGACTCCCCGGCAATGGCGCCAGAAAATGTGCTTGATGACGTGAAAACACACGTTCGTTGGGAGACCCCAAGAGGAAGGTATGATGTAGTGCAGAAGCAATTTTCCCTTGATATCTATCAAGGTTATCGAATCCAGTAGGAGTCAAAAGTGCTTCAGAAGGTTGTCAGTGGCGCCGTTTACGACAACTGACGTGGAACCTGCACACAGCACAATAAAACTACTTTGCCCCAACGAAACAGGAAGGTTGTCAATCTTCCTGGCTTGCTGAATACAAAGGATTAAACGTATGGTGTGGAGAGTAATAATTACAGAAAATAACAGAGAACAGATGATTGCAGTAGGTGTTTTTATCAGTGTAGAGGAATGGACCGGGTTCCACAGTTCACTAGTGGTGTCTCTCCATAAAAGATAACAGGCATGTTGGGTAAACAAATTACAGCTGGGCAATTGACAAATAGTGAGCGCATGACAATGCAATATATGACAAGCTAGTTTATTATAGTATTTATTGGGCATTACAACATAATACATGGACCGCTTACCAGCCCCATCCATGCCTAAATAATCCACTTCCGGGATAGCATTGGTGTCTCCCGTTATTACTAAGTTGCAAATAACAGATTATTTCATTAAGTAAAGTGTGTAATGTAAACAAATACATTAGACCTAACAGACGTACCCTTAAGCTAAGCGTCGGTTATTTTATCCCTAGTGGCAACAGCACATCCACAACCTTAGACGTTGCTGTCACTCGCCCAGATTACCGGAGGCATGAACCCACTATCGAGCATAAATACTCCCTCTTGGAGTCACAAGCATCTACTTGGCCAAAGTATCTACTAGCAACGGAGAGCATACAAGAACATAAATAAAACAGTAGATATATTGATAAACATCTTGATCATAACATCACTATTCATCGGATCCCAGCAAACACAACATGTAGCATTACAATAATATGATCATGATCATGTTAGGCAGCTCACAAGATCTAAATATGATAGCACAAAGTGGAGAGACAACCATATAGCTACTGCTATGGACCCGTAGTCCAAGGATGAACTACTCACGCATCACTCCGGAGGCGGGCACGGTGATGTAGAGCCCTCCGGCGATGATCTCTCTCTCCGGCAGGGTGCCGGGAAGAGCTTCAGAACCCTCCCGAACTAGGGTTGACGACGGCGGCGGCGACGGAACTTTTCGTGGATAATTGCTCGGGTGTTTAGGGTTTTCGGGAGGAGGTGAATAAATAGGCGAAAGGGTGGCGGCTGGAGGCACCCGAGGGGGCCACACGCCACCTCGGCACGCCTGGGGGCTGGCCGCACCCAGGTGTGGTGTGGCTGCCCTGGGTCGCTTCTTCGTGCGCCCTTCGGACTTCGTCTTCGTGTCGGTGAAATATTGGGGTACGTTGATTTTCGTCCAATTCCGAGGATATTTCCTTAACAGGTTTTCTGAAACGAAAAAATAGCAGAAAACAGGAACTGGCACTGTGGCATCTTGTTAATAGGTTAGTCCCAAAAAATGCATAAAAATGCTACGATGTGTATATAAAACAGGTAGCAATAGGTATAAAACAAGTATGGAACATCAAAAATTATAGATATGTTTGAGACGTATCAGGCACTCAAAAGCAATAAGAGCATTATTCGTGATCAGCCTCCCGGGCACAAAGGCACTTTGATGTTCAGACACAATCTCCGGCAGTATCATTTTCAACCTATTGGCCAACACCTTCGAGGCAATTTTATACAACATAATACAAAGGCTTATAGGTCAAAAATTCTTCAGTTGGACTAGGTTTGCCACTTTGGGAATAAGAACCACAATGGAGTCACATAGTCCCTCAGGAATGGCACCCCCCTCTAAGAAGCTCCGTACAGCCTTGCATATATCCGTACTGAAGAAATCCCAATGGGTCTGGTAGAAAAGGGCCGGAAAGCCATCCGGCCCAGGAGCTTTGGTCGGGCCCATTTGGAAAAGTGTTGACTTGATCTCCTCATCAGTGTATTCACAAATAAGGTCAGCATTCATGTCATCAGATACTTTGCGAGGAATAGCAGCCAACACCGCATCAATAGACAGCGTAGGCTCAGAAGAGAACAATTGTTCATAAATGTGTGTACCATGTCTTTGATGCCCTCCAGATCCTCGCAGCGTGAGCCATTCTCCCGCTGTAGAGCAGTAATTTTATTTGTTCTCCTGCGTGCTGAGGCTCTAGCATGGAAGAAAGCCGTGTTGCGATCTCCCTCTCGGAGCCACTCAACTCGGGAACGCTGCTCTGCCATGATTTCCTCTCGTTCAAACATTTCACATAGTTCCCTCTCAACCAGCGAATTTCAGCTTCTATGCCTTCGACGAAACCCAACCGTAGCGCTTTGAGCTTTCTTTCCAACTTGGTGATTTTATGCCGAACAGCACCAAAGGTATCTCGACCCCACTTCTTCAGAGAATCGGCTACCCAGTGCAAAGTAGACCAGGTATCCTGGAGGGTTGACTCTCCAGTCCTACTCTCGGTCCAAGCATTCTCCATCAACCCCTTGTACTCTGGTGCCCTCAACCATGCAGCTTCAAAGCGAAAACCATGATGCACTGGTGTTCTTGCAGCATCACCTTGATCAGCAGCAAGTGTGATGGAAATAGCAAAGTGATCATATACCGTTGTGATCACATTCTCCACTCGGCAATCTCCGAACACCCGAGAAAAAGCCTCATTTGCAACGACACGATCTAACCGGACTTTGACGTGATCATCCCCTCTCTGATGGTTATTCCACGTGAACATAGGCCCCGAGAAACCTAGATCAGTCAGCCCACAATCATCCAAACAATCACGAAACAAAGCCATCTGTGATACTGGTCGTTCCCTTGAACCCAAATGCTCGTGTTGGTGCAGTGCTTCATTAAAATCCCCGCAGCATATCCAAGGGCCAACCCATTCACCACGGAGCCTACGGAGCAGACTCCAGAATTCATGACGATGTTCTCGCCTTGCTTCACCGTACACAAAACTTGCCCTCCACGGTACACACCCATCGTAGGAAATCAAGACATCAATACAGTGTGCATTAAAACCTTTCAACGCGATAGAGAACTCCGCAGCCAGAACAGGGCGAGACCACCACTTAGTCCCACACTACTAACAACAAAGCTCCCAGAAAAACCCAAAGACCACATGAAGTTCTGAGTTCTCGTATCCTTCATCTTTGTCTCAGAAGAAAGAGGAAGGAGGGTCGATATTTCCGCAGCAACCAGCGGATTTCTCCCACCACCGAGTCCGCCCCAGCCCTCGACAGTTTAGGCATAGGATACTCATTGAGTTTGGTGGGGCTTCACTGTAGCCTCCGCCTGATACGCCGATCCGGTTGCCATTTCAGTTGTCGTGGTCTTCAACTTCTTATATGTTTCAGAACCACCAACATCGCCACCATCCCCTTTGGCTTTGGGAATCGTGGAAGGAGCATCTAAACAAGGGCCCGATAGTGTGAGGAGGAGGGCCTCAGTGCTCGATTGAGGGTTTTGGCTGGTCGTCTCCTTTACCCGGTACACTTTCCTTTTCTGTCCACTGACACGCTGCCCGTCAGTTTTGTTCAGAGCTGCAGAATTAGCCGCAGGAGCATTTTCTTTTGGTTTCCTACCTCGTGGATTATTTGCCTTCGAAGGGGAGGTGACGTCCCCATTGCCATCCATGTCACGATTGTGACGAGCTGACGCACTCGGCGTCTGTGATGCTTGGCCCGATCGGCCAGTGCCAGGCCATGATCCTTGTCCACTAGGGAAGGACTGGCTAGAACTCGCTCATGATTGCTTCTTCTTCTTTTCATCAGGAACACAAAGCTTCGGACCGTGGTAGGGTAGCAACCCTCCTCGTCCCTTTCCGTAGGGTGTGGGCACCCAGTTGAAGAGTGTCCAAAGAACCCGCACGAGAAGAAGAAAATCGGCAGATTCTCATACATGACATTGTAGAGATCAGTAGCTTGGCGACTCCGAGAGAACACAGACAGGCAACGCACAAGAGGTTGTGTAACATCAATCAGAACCCTGACCCGCAGGTAATCACCCCAAGCACGCCCTTTATCATCCACATCCATCTTCACAATCTTACCAATTCCACTTGCAAAGGCTTTACCACGCTGATCGTTCATCAGCCCAAAAGGGAGGTTCAGGATCCTTGCCCAGACTACAAGCTTATCAAATATTATATCGCCCGGCCTCAACTTGGGATCAAACTCGTTGAGGAGCACACAATGCCTGCCAACAGTCCACGGTGACCCATTCTGCACCCTGCTCTTATCACTTTCCTTTGCAAATTCAGCGAGAAAGACATTGGCACCCAGGGGACGTAGCTCCAATCCCTTAGGGTTACCCCACGCGGGACAGAGCGCTCATGAAATTGTGGAAATACGCAATGAATTTGGTGCCAAAACCTTACCCACAAGCGCCCATTGCGGGCAGTCCAGATCAACAGTCTCATCGTCCAGGAGGAAAGGAGTCGCCTCTTGGGCCGTGAGCTTGAGCTGCCTCATCATCTTCGCGACGCCATCCTCCGCAGCGTCCACAGTCGGAGGACTCCCAACTGAATCACTGTTCCGCGGCAGATCCAAGGAAGGAATCGCCAGATTCCGGTCAGAGCCATGCTCACCGGACTTGGTCCCCATCACCTGCTTCTCCTTCCCGGCCATCACACTCCAAACCTCGTGATCCCACCGAGCCAAGGACGGGCAGCAGAACCAGGTCTACCCTGTGATCGTACCGAGCCCAGCGGAGAAACAAGAGAGGAAGGTGTGTGGAGAGGCACAGGGAGAGGCGTCGCACACCGTGGGGAGAGATCGGGAGGCCGATGACGAGATCGCGCCGCCCAGAAGTTGTCGAGGAAGATTAGGGTTTGCCGCAATCGCCGGAGCGAAGCCCTAGCCCTAGCCTAGCCTAACCGACATCAGTTGTTTGGTTTGTGACTTTGTGTCAGATTTTTTTTTGATCGTAACTGAAGTTTCAGACCTTGTTTGTACGGAAATGTTTTAGCATCCTATTGTCCCTTTGTTCGGTGGGAGGCGCGTTCTCGTCGATGGCGAGACGTCCGTGGTGACATCGTCTATCTCAAGATTTGACCCGCCGCATTCGTCTTTCAAAAGTACTAGTAGGAGTAAGATATGCATGTGTTCATAGAGATGAGTATATACGCGTGGTGTGAGCGTCTCCGTTGTACCGTGTTTCTGAAAACAACTCTAAGATCATTTTTTCCAACATTTGCCGAACATGGGTGACTAATGTCTTGACAAAGATCTTAGCTAGTCAGCATTTTAGTGTGTTGTGTTTTGTGTCAAATATTATGTACGTGTTGGGTTAGTTTTGGACTTGGAGTTGTAATAGGTGTGGATAGGTACGAGTAGTGTTCGAGTCGAACTCTTGTAGCCTGGGCCTCCCATATAATGAGGGGAGCACCACACGATGTAAGCTATGACGACTTGATAGCAACAGACACGCAGGGGAGCCGGCGGCTTGTGCCGGCGCCTAGGGCGGCCAGGGTTGCGGTATCAATGGGGAGGTGCGCCCGTAGTCATGCCCCGCAGATGTAGGCGAGTTCGCCGAACTGCGTTAACAAATCTCGGTGTTGTCATCGTGCTGTGATTGCTTGGTTCTCGGTAGATCGATTTTGCGCCTACGACAGTAACAATTGGTATCAGAGCAAGATTCGGAGGCTGTGGTTTTTGATCTAGAGAGCTGCCAAGTCGATTCGTTTTGGTTTCGTTCGTCATGCAGGCGATCGAGTGCACCAACAGAGATCGAAAGCGGCGGCACGGAAGTAATCGGGAAGCAGCGAGTATCCAACAGTGCGCCAGATCCGATCGTGGCGGCGTGATATAAAAAGTCTGGGCGAGATATATCAATCGTGACTCTCGTCGAGATCGGATGGAGCAATCCGAGCGCGTACAGCGGTATGTGGATAGCACGTGTAGGAGGCCTAAGGTATAGGCCCAGCTGGGGCATGCGGCCCAAGCAGGGCTGGGGTTTAGCTGGTCCATGTGGGCAGGGCTGTCTGGCAATGTGTGCGTGCGGAGGTCGCTCAGGATACTGACGTACGCGGATGCTTGGTATTGGACTGTTGGGTAGTACTGCAGCAGGGACGAGATTTGTTTGGAATCAAAAAAAAAGCGTCAAGTATCCTGTGTGGTTTCCATGGGGAGCAAGAAAAGAAAAAAAAAGGAGATTGACTAGGAGCTTTGGGGCACGTGGGCGTGAGAAGGATGCATGCGATTCTTTCTTTTTGGTACGTGCATATGGAAGGCTCTAGTATGTTCCTTTTGATTTCTTTGCTCAGTACACAGGTTGTGTAAGGGATGGAAGTGGTGCACGGAAGACAGACGCGGAGTCATAGGTTCACAGGAAGATTGACAAGGTTTGGTCAATGTTATTTGATCTGAGCGTTGTATGGGCGACGCTCGATGATGTAGCATGGGGCCAAGTTGATCAAGATGGACTGGATGCGGCGAGTGACGACGTGTTGGAGCGTGTCGTGAGGATCATGCATACACAGGGTGCCGGACATTGCACGGAAGGTGGACTGGGCACAGGGTGGAGCATGGGTGCAGTCGGATATGTTCGGCTGGGTCGGACTGGACAGTCTGACAGATCGACGGGAGGTCGATCGGGCAGAAGACGGTGAAGATCGGCGACAACGACGTAGGAGCGTGAGGGCTGATGGTGTCCGTACTCTGTGGCGTGACAACACGTGGTGCATGGTTATGCGTGCTTCGACATGTATTGACGCGGAGTTGATTCAAGATGGCGTACGCATGGGATCTTGAGGTCGATGGGGCGTGGGGTGGATTGATCATCTACCAAAGAGTCATGTCGAAGGTGGAGCTGGAGTCTCTGAGGGGAGATTTCACTCGGCTGCTAGAGGGGCTACGGCGTAAGCATGCGGAGAGTCGAAGCCTAGTCAGCGGGAAGGCGAGAAGCACGTTGTGTCGTGGGTTTGTCACGTCAGGTGTCATAGATGACTTCGTAGGTGTGGGATTATGCGAGTCAAGCATCTCCGAGCTTGGGATCGCAGGAACAAAGATCAACACAGATTTACCCAGGTTCGGCCCCCTCAATGTGAGGTAAAAGACCTACTTCCTGCCTACCCTAGATTGGTATTGATATGATAATCGAGGTGTTACAATGGAGGCGATCCGATCTGGTACTCGCCGTATGAGCTAGGGTTTGGGGCTTGATAGCTTGACCCGCTCTAAGTCCTGCGAGTCCTCTTTATATACACAGAGGCTCGCTAGGTTACAAAAGGAAACTTCCCCATAAGGAATACATCCACAGAGGCCTACTCGGAGACTACTTGGTCTTCACGTCCTCCGGGATATGTCTTCTAGATCTTTCCCTTATGGCGGTTCAATATTGGGCTTGCTCCCAAGTGGGCCTTCGTCCGTGCGAGTAAGTTAAGTCGCACTGGGCCGCGGGTTAATCCAGAAAGTATTCCCCCGACATTAGCCCCCAAGCGTGGCCTGAACTTCATAGTATTTCTTGATCTTGAATGCTTAGGCCGCGCTTTTCCTTGTTTCGCGGCTTATAATTGTGCAAGTTTGGCCTTGACTCGCACCTGGAAGATCATCTGACTTCGTGAGCTTCTTTGTTAGAGTATCCTGATAGCTTCAGAACTTGATGACGATCTATCTTCAAATTTTTGATGATAATATGATATAGCCCCCAAGGATTGAGAGGATGTTATGTGGTAATCATCTCAATTCTTCTCAGAGAACTCTGAAGGTCATCACCTGTAACTTGATATCATGAATAAAACAATTGTTAAGTTACAAGTAATTGTAATTGGTGTTGCCGTACTATAAGCAGTACATCGACCTCTAGTTAGGCCATCTGAATCCTTAAGTGGGCACTCGCGCGACTCAGTATTTCCTAGGAACATGTGTGTTCAGGGTCGAGAGCGGCCATGATAGGCAATCAAGCTCGATTGACGCCACACCCCAGTACTTTGGCCACATAATGCGAGTAGCAATCCAACTTAAGGTAAATTTGATAATTGCCAATAAATCGGCTGTTTCAGGGTAACAAAGACCCCAAGAAACATAATGATATTGCCATGATAGGCTAAGCTATGATAAGCTTTGATTATGATGACACATAAGGTCGCGCCTAGGTGGCAACCGAGTGTTATACATAGGGTTGGATCGCGCGTAGGTGGCGATCCATGGTGATACATGGGGTCGGTCGCGCCTAGGTGGCGACCAGAGATGATACAAAGTTTACGGCCGCGCCTAGGTGGCAGCCGGTTTCTGATACAAGGGTCGATCGCGCCTGGGTGGCGATCAGATGTTGCATAGGTCGCGCCTAGGTGGCGACCAAAGTTGAAGTTCTAGCCCTGAGTGGCTGTGATGATACTCAGCTATAAAGCTGGAAAGGATGATGCTTGGCTCTGATTAGCCTTTTCTTATGTATAGTACGGTCGCAGGTGTGCGACGTTCCAAGGGCGAGGTGCCTCGAGACGATCCTCGAAATCATGGCGTTCGCTGCTTTCTTCCCTTACATCCAGCAGGTAGTACGACCCATTGTTTAGCTTCTTGCTGATGATGTAGGGTCCTTCCCATGGAGAGGACAGCTTATGCATTCCCTTGTGATCTTGTTTAAGTCGCAGTACTAGGTCGCCTTCTTGAAAGGTGCGGGTTTTGATGCGTCTGGCATGATAGCGTCGCAAGTCTTGTTGATATACTGCTGACCTTGATGCTGCCAAGTCTCTAACCTCTTCTAATGTGTCCACCGAGTCTTGCCGAGCTATCTCATTATCTGTCTCGATGTAAGCCGCAACTCTTGGTGAATCATGTATGATATCGCTGGGCATGACTGCTTCTGCTCCATAGACCATGAAATATGGTGTAAATCCTGTGGATCTGTTAGGGGTTGTTCTCAAGCTCCACAGTACTGCTGGCAGTTCTTCCACCCAACATCCTGGAGATGCTTCGACCTTTTCAATAAGGCGCGGCTTAATTCCATGGAGAATTTCCTGGTTAGCTCGCTCAGCTTGTCCATTGCTCTGCGGGTGTGCTACTGACGTGAGGTCCAATCTTATCCCATTGTCTGCGCAAAATATCTGTGTAGCCCCTTCAGAGGTGTTGCTCCCATTGTCTGTAATGATACTATGGGGGTAACCGAAGCGGAATATGACCTTCTTCAAGAACTTGACTGCTGTTTCAGCCTCGCAATCTCCCACAGGTTCTGCTTCTATCCACTTTGTGAATTTGTCCACCATGACTAAGAGGTGAGTTTTTCCGTTTGAAGACCGTCTGAAAGGCCCTACCATGTCAAAACCCCATACGGCAAAAGGCCATGTGATGGGTATTGTGCGAAGTGCTTGGGCTGGCATATGATCTTGCCTAGCGTATCTTTGACATCCATCGCACACTCTGACAATTTGCTCTGCGTCTGCTAATGCTGTTAACCAGAAGAATCCATGTCGGAACGCCTTTGCCACCAAAGATCTTGACGAAGCATGATGGCCACAATCGCCTGAATGAATTTCGTGCAAGATTTTTCGTCCCTCTTCTGGTGAGACACATCTTTGGAATGCTCCTGATACGCTGCGCTTGTATAATTCGTTGTTGATGATTGTATAGGCCTTTGATCGTCGTATGATTTTGCGCGCCTCAATTTCATCGTCCGGCAGCACTCCGCGACTTAAATATGCCATGTATGGCTCTGTCCATCCTGGCTGTTCATGCAGGGCTGCGACTAAAGTTGAATCATCCTCTGGCTCTGCAATGTCAATCTCTGCTGGAGGTTTGACTGATGGATTGTGCAGTTCATCCAGGAAAACATTGGGTGGGACTGACTGTCTGTTGGATCCAAGCCGAGACAGGGCATCCGCAGCTTCATTTTGTCTCCGATCAATATGTTCAACTTGGTATCCAGTGAAATGTCCAGCAATTCTGTCCACCTCTCTCTATATGCAGCCATGTTCGCATCCTTGCTGTCCCACGTTCCGGAGACCTGCTGTGCCACCAAGTCTGAATCGCCAAAACAGCGTATGCGACTGATGTTCATCTCCTTTGCTATACGTAGACCATGAAGCAGTGCCTCGTACTCCGCCACGTTATTTGTGCAGTTGAAGTGTATCTGTAACACATACCGCAGCTTGTCTCCCTTGGGAGATGTCAGAACAACTCCAGCCCCCGAGCCTTGCAACTGTCTTGACCCATCAAAATGCATGGTCCAGTATTTGGTTTCTGCCATGCTAGGAGCAACTTGGATTTCTGTCCAATCGTTAATAAAATCTGCAAGGGCTTGCGACTTAATTGATGTGCGCGGCTCGTAACTGATGTGATGTGGTCCCAACTCGATCGCCCACTTAGCGACTCTTCCAGTAGCTTCTCGATTACGAATGATATCTGCCAATGGTGCTGAACTCACCACAGTTATTGGATGCTCTTGGAAGTAGTGCTTCAGCTTGCGACTCGCCATGAACACTCCAAACACCAACTTCTGCCACTGTGGGTAACGCTGTTTGGAAGCTGTGAGGACTTCGCTCACGTAGTATACTGGTCTCTGGACAGGGTATTCCTTTCCTGTTTCTTGTCTCTCCACAACCATGACAGCACTCACAGCGCGGGAATTTGCCGCTATGTATAGTAGCATTGGCTCTTTATCTTTTGGAGCCGCCAGAACTGGAGCATTTGTCAATTGATGTTTCAAGGCTGTCAGAGCTTCGTCGGCCTCTGCGTCCCAAACGAAGGTGTCTGATTTTTTCAACAGTCTGTACAAAGGTAGTGCTTTCTCTCCCAATCTTGATATAAAGCGACTCAAAGCTGCTACGCAACCAGTAAGCCGCTGTACATCTTTTATCTTTTCTGGCTTTTGGAGATCCATCACGGCCTTTATCTTGTCAGGATTGGCCTCAATGCCTCTTTCTGATACTATGAATCCCAATAGCTTTCCTGCTGGTACTCCGAAGACGCACTTTGTGGGGTTGAGCTTCATGTTGTATTTTCTGAGATTTGTGAATGTCTCTGCCAGATCACCAATAAGATCCTGGCTAACTTGCGACTTAATCACAATATCATCCACGTAGGCATGAACGTTGCGACCTATTTGCTCATGTAGGCAATTCTGAATGCATCTTTGGTAAGTCGCACCTGCGTTCTTCAACCCAAAGGGCATGCTGACATAACAAAAAGCTCCGAAGGGTGTGATGAAGGACGTCTTTTCTTGGTCCTCCCTCTTCATCTTGATTTGATGGTAGCCTGAATAGGCGTCCAAAAAGCATAACAGCTCGCACCCAGCAGTTGAATCAATTACTTGGTCGATTCGCGGCAAAGCAAATGGATCCTTTGGACAAGCTTTGTTAAGACTGGTGTAATCAACGCACATTCGCCACGTACCGTTCTTTTTCATAACCAATACTGGATTTGCCACCCATTCCGGATGGTATACCTCTGTGATGAATCCTGCAGCCAGCAAGCGAGCTATTTCCTCTCCTATTGCCTTTCTCCTGTCATCATGAAAACGCCGTAGTGGCTGCTTCACTGGTTTAGCCGCAGGGTTCACTTTGAGGCTATGTTCTGCTAATTCTCTTGGTACCCCTGGCATATCTGACGGCTTCCATGCGAAGATGTCTTTATTTTCCTGGAGAAAAGCGACGAGGGCCTTCTCCTGCTCTTCTTCCATGTGTGCTCCAATGCTAGTTTGCTTGGATGAGTCGCCAGGAACAAGATTTATCTGCTTAGTGTCCTGGGCCGCTTTGAATTTCATTGGTGGCTCGGCAGATGGCGTGGTAACCACACTCATATCGTTTGGGTCCACCTGCGACTTATAACCTTTTAGTTCTTCCGCGGCACAGGCGGATTCTGCGAAGCCGCATCTCCTTTTCACATTCTATTGCTTTTTCTCTATCTCCGTACACTGTGATGACCCCTTTTGGTCCTGGTATCTTCAACTGTAGGTACACGTAGCATGGCCTGGCCATAAACTTAGCAAAGGCCGTTCTTCCAAACAAGGCGTGATATGGGCTTTGGAATTTTACCACTTCGAAGCTTAGGAATTCACTTCTAAAGTTCTCTTCTGTTCCAAAAGTTACCCCTAGGGTTATTTTCCCCACTGGCCGTGCGGACCTTCCTGGGACAATGCCGTGAAATACTGTTGACGTGGGCTGCAGGCTGGAATCCTTGAGTCCTAGACGCTGGAAAGTATCGTAGTACAAGATATTAATGCTGCTTCCTCCATCCATAAGCACTTTGGTCAGCTTGTATCCTGCAACGTATGGTGCCACAACCAGTGCCAACTTGCCAGGTTCCCGTACTGTGGCGGGTGGTCGTCGCGACTCCAGGTTACCGCGTATTCTGACCACCTTAACCAAGCGGGTGTTGCTGGTATCACGGCGTTCACCTGCTGACTTCTCCGGCTCAATTTCTCTTCCTTTTGGAGGTATCGATAACTATTGTGTGATACTGCCCCGTCTGCCTGGGGTTACTCGCGCCGTGCTGCCCAATATTTGTGTTATGAGCCGCACTAGGGTTTCCTTCATGGGAATTCCCCCCGTTGTGTTGGCTCTCTTCTTTCCACTTTTTGTAATAATGGCATTGCGCCTTGGTATGGTCCGCTGGCCGTCCATCACCTGTCGCATGAAGGTCGCATGGCCGGTTGAAAACTTCTTGCATATTGATTGGACGGGAGCCGTATCCTCGACCCCTTCCACGCTGGCCTCTGAATCCTCCACGCGCATTGGCGACGAGCCCTGAGTGACCATCTTCGCTTTTGCGTTTGTTTTGACTCGTTGTTGTGGCTCGTTTGCTGCTGCTGGGGCTTGTTGGAGTTTTTCTTTCCTTTTGCAGCAACCTCCTCTTCTTCTCCGTCTGACGCGTCTCTGGTTTTATCTGAGCTGGCATATTTGTTAGCCGCAGCCATCACCTCGCTGAGGCTCTTGACTTTATCCTTCATGCGACCCAGCTTATGAATCAGCGGCTCAAACTTGCAGTTTTTCTCCATCACCAGGACGGCTGAGCTTGGTGGTATATTATCTGAGGAGTGTATTATTTCTGCCACCCTTTTCATCCAATGGCGACTTGACTCGCCTTCCTTCTGGACACAACGCTCTAAATCTTCTATATTGCAGAGTCGCTTGCAAGTTCCTTGGAAGTTCTTAACGAAGGCATCCTTCAGTTCCTCCCAAGTATTTATAGAGTTGGGAGGCAAATTTTGCAGCCATATGTGCGCTGCTCCTTCTAGCATCATGTTTAGGTAGCGTGCGCAGATCTCTTCAGATGCGTTTAGGATGCTCATGCCCATCTCGTAATTGTTGAGCCAAGTGGTTGGATCCATGCTGGCGTTATAGTTTGCCACCTTGCGTGGCCCTTTGAAATCTTCAGGAAAAGGTTCCGATCTGATCCTCAGTGAAACACGCCGGTCCCTTGAGTCGCGAGGACAGGGCTGTGGGCGCGCCTGCGGGGTTATCTGCGGGCCGCTTTTGCATCAATGGCGCATTCGCCTGCGCTTCTGCGACTTGCTCCTGCTGCCTCTGTGCGACTCCTGACACGTCTCTGGTGGCCTGCTTGGACGCTTCTTTCTGCTGTAATCCTGTGATTGGCTGGTACGAGGGGCAGCTGTGCTTCGGCTTCCGCCCTATTGGCTTGTTGCAGGACTGCCGTACTTAGCATCTGAATCGCGCGCCGCGCCTCAGCATTGACCGGGTCATCGCCTGTTGGTACCATCTGAGTCAAGATATTAGCCGCAGCATACATATTATCGACAGGGTTCTGGTAATGGCCCTGTGGGGTGTGAAACCTCCTTGGTTGTTGCTGGGTCTCTTGATTTGTTGGTACCCTTCCTTCCGCAGTCGTCTGGATTCCCGTCCCGCGGCTGGAGTGAGCGGGATTTCCACTGTTGGTTGAGTCGCGCGCAGCTGTGTTTGCGGGTCAACCTGTTGTTGAGTCGCAGCCAGCGCGGCTACTCTCTGCCGCTCCTGTTGGATTCCTTGGTTTATCTGATCGAGCCTGCGGCGCTCTTCTTCCATCCTTCGAACCTCATACAGGAGCTCGGCCCTGGCGGCCTCAATTTCTGTTGCACGGAGGGCGGCGTTCGTGGCTGACACAGGGACAAGAAGTGGGTTGCTTGGGGGTGCCGATGCCTCGGTTTCTCCAGCAGTTCCTGATGCGCCTGCTCCTCCGGCCATGTAAACCGCGACTTGTGCCATCTCTTGATCTGGTGATGATGTGATTTCTGGTGGGTAACCCCAGCAACTTTCTTCAAAGGCAGGTATGATGGACCCAAACTCTTGCGAGTCCATGCTTTCCACGGATTCTTCCCCGTCATCGGCGACTTCTTCTACTGAATCGCCTTCTGGACCGATCTAACGGACCTGCCACCGATGAAGCCGACGAAGACGTTGATGGATCCGAACGGGATGACGTGGCCGGTCTCCAAATAATCTGCTTCCGGCCCCCAGCTTGAATCGTCGATGAGGGGTGTGCCATTGACCGTGATGATACGGCCAACAACAAGATCTTCAGCTCCCTTCATGGATCCTGCGCGGAACGTGACGCTCTTGACCGCAGGCCCCACGGTGGGCGCCAACTGTCGTGGGTTTGTCACGTCAGGTGTCATAGATGACTTCGTAGGTGTGGGATTATGCGAGTCAAGCATCTCCGAGCTTGGGATCGCAGGAACAAAGATCAACACAGATTTACCCAGGTTCGGCCCCCTCAATGTGAGGTAAAAGACCTACTTCCTGCCTACCCTAGATTGGTATTGATATGATAATCGAGGTGTTACAATGGAGGCGATCCGATCTGGTACTCGCCGTATGAGCTAGGGTTTGGGCTTGATAGCTTGACCCGCTCTAAGTCCTGCGAGTCCTCTTTATATACACAGAGGCTCGCTAGGTTACAAAAGGAAACTTCCCCATAAGGAATACATCCACAGAGGCCTACTCGGAGACTACTTGGTCTTCACGTCCTCCGGGATATGTCTTCTAGATCTTTCCCCTTATGGCGGTTCAATATTGGGCTTGCTCCCAAGTGGGCCTTCGTCCGTGCGAGTAAGTTAAGTCGCACTGGGCCGCGGGTTAATCCAGAAAGTATTCCCCCGACACGTTGGTCGAACTGGACGTCAGGGTTCGAGAGATACGTAGAACTCGGCATCGGTCGAGTATGACTGATGGTTGTCTGCAGTGGGGACTGAGATGGTGTGGGTGCGCGACCCAGATAGATCTTGGCCAAGATTGCAGATGCTCGACGCGGTAGTAGCGGCGAGGCGTGCGGTAAGCACGGGACACAGCGACAGATAGGGCTGGACTAACGAGCTGCTCGGATCGTTAAGGCTCGGCTCGTTAAGGCTCGAGATCGTTAAGGCTCAGATTGTTAAGCTTGTTAAGAATAACGAGCTGAAACTAAAGCTCGGCTCGGTTCGTTAGACGTTCACGAGCGCTCGCGAGCAGCTCGTTAAGACTCGTTAAGAAGATGTAAAAAACTTAAAATGCATCTGAAAAGATTTCAGCCATAAAACGTATAAAAGTAGTTTAAAAATGACAAATCGACAACAAATAGTTCACAAACTCATAGTAGTTTCACACACTCAAATGAAAATAAATATTGCTAACTTGTTAATCGTTGGATGGGCTACAACATATAGATTTGTAGCCATGCTGCCACGACGCTAACGATCTTAACGAGTAGCTCACGAAACTCGTTAGTTTGAATGTTAAGCTCGTTAGTATTAACGAGCTAAAATTGCTGCTCGGCTCGGTTCGTTAAGATAACGAGTCGAGCATAAACGAGTCGAGTTACCGAGCGCTCAATAAGCTTAACGAAATTCGAGCTTTATGTCCAGCCCTAGCGACAGACCAGGGCACTGACGGTCAGACATGTGGTCAGACATGAGTGCAAGGGGTGCTTAAACAGTGTTGGCGAGTATCGGATTCAAGTTGGTGACTGGGTTTATGGAGATTGATGCATCAGGTGATAGACAAGATTCTGCCGTAGGGAATCTGAGAAAGTGTTGGAGAGTCTGAAATGTCGGAAACGTGGAGAGTACATGGCCGTATATTCTGTGATGTTCAGTGCACATGGCAAAGTCCGGATGACTAGATACAGAAGGAGGCGGAGTGCTATAGTTGTGGGACATGTAGAAGACTATCCAGGATGAGACGACTGTGAATTTGACTCAGGGTGACTAAAAGGCGACGGTGAAGTTTCTTCAAGTTGAAAGCATTTTTTACGCAGACCACTGGTCGGTGTGTGATGGTGTTGAACGGGAAGAAGGGACTACAGTTGCAGGTGGAGTCACGTGGAGTCTGGGAGTAGCAGTGAAACTCATGGAAGTCAACTCAAGTCCGGAGTACATGGAGGTTTGACGCATTGACGAATTCAAGGTGGTGGACAATATTCGCCAAGGTGGAGTTTGTTGTGTTTTGTGTCAAATATTGTGTACGTGTTGGGTTAGTTTTGGATTTGGAGTTGTAATAGGTGTGGATAGGTACGAGTAGTGTTCGAGTCGAACTCTTATAGCCTGTGCCTCCCATATAATGAGGGGAGCACCACACGATGTAAGCTATGACGACTTGATAGCAACAGGCACGCAGGGGAGCCGGCGGCTTGTGCCGGCGCCTAGGGCGGCCAGGGTTGCGGTATCAATGGGGAGGTGTGCCCGTAGTCATGCCCCGCAGATGTAGGCGAGTTCGCCGAACTGCGTTAACAAATCTCGGTGTTGTCATCGTGCTGTGATTGCTTGGTTCTCGGTAGATCGATTTTGCGCCTACGACAGTAACATAGTGGGATGAGTTTATACAACCAAACACACTCTAAAACCTTAGCTAGTCCGCATTTTGCGCGGTGCATTTAGATCAACATCAGTCTTCGATGGCTTTACATCAAGATCAAGTCCGACAACTTTATTTCCTATCCTGACCAGGGATTCTACTTGGGGTCTTGGACTTCTTCGCAGGCTCGATCGCAAACTTCAAATCCACGACTAAACGAAACACCGGTCGAGGGAGATCTCGTCATCAACCCCATCACCGGACCTTGGATGACGAGGAATACGGCCTTCGCGTCACCTTCATCGACAACCTTCTCCCGTCCTCCTGTACGGCTCGGGGGGAGAGGGAAGCACCATGAGTCATCACATCCTTCCCGCGAGGTGTTCGTCGCGGAGGAAAACAATGACGTCAATGCCAAAAACTTGGAAGTTGTCGCAAAGGTTGCGGCTGCCACAACCCTTGCGTCCCAAATCAATGAGATCCCCGTCGGTCAGATGAGAAAAGATCAGATCATGCAGATACGCCAAACAGCTCGCACACGAACAACTCAAGTAAGAAAAGAATGAAGTCATCGCCGCCCGCTGGTTATGATAGAGGGCATGTTGCGTGATGGAAGACGTGTGTCGCGCACCACCGACACGGTGACACCTTCGCTACCCCATGCGTAAGGGACGGTTTGGTACCCGTCGCACTGAGCAGACGGAGCTCTCCTCGCGCCGAGCAAATGTTCAAATATGGGTCAAAATTTTCAAAATCCACGCGCAACCCTCCTCGTTATTCATTGTACGGAGTACCACCGTTGGCTAACGACAAGATGCCAATGCCACCAGGTACATTGAACCAGGCACGCGCGCGTGCCACTGGGCTAGGATGCTACTACCGGGCGGAATATCTTGCCTCCGGCCGGCGTATGGCCGGGACGTCACCGCAAGCAGAGCAATCTACCTAGGTCACTTGGCCGGACTCTGGCGTGTCCTCAGGTTTCTTGTCTGGTTGCCGCCGCGCACGCCGATCGGAGCTCCGCTTCGACGATCCATCGGCTACCTGTGAATTGTGATCCACAATGGCGCATCATCCTCCGAGATGGATACTATGGATAGGATCGGATAGATGACGAGTAGTCTATGAGATGGGTTCATCTCTTATCCCTGCTGTGCTGGGTTTGGGGTGCAGAGGAAACCGACGACGTCGTTGAAAAGTCCATGCATGCATCAAGTAGGTGAAAAGTCCATTCATTCGCCTAGCTACAGCCTGCTCTTACCACGAGTACATATCATGGATTCATGGTTACGGTTAATCGCTCCATCCCTGGTGCAGCCATATGCGAATACTCCCTCCGTTACAAATTATAACATGTTATATATATTTTAATATAAATTAAATACGAACCAGAATGAGTGAATCAACACACTAAGGGCTCCTTTGGATTACAGAATTTTGAAAACGTAGTAATAGGAAAAACACATGAATGAAGTATCATGTGAAGTGGGAGAACTTGCATGTGGCAAGATGGTTAGGAGGGTGGTTGTACCCCAGCCCACCAGAGTTCAAACCCCAGGTTTAACGCTGGTGTTTCTCATTTAAGGCGAAATATTCTTCAGTGGGAGGCGACTTTTCCGTCGACAACGAGGCGCCCATGGTGACTTCATCAATCTCAAGACCCAATCCGCCGGCTCAGTCTCTCGGAGTTGCTCACAGGGGTAGGGTGTGCGTGTGTGTGTTCATAGGGGTGAGTATACGCGTGTATGTGAGCATCTGCGTTGTACTATGTTTAGCAAAAAAAGAAGTATCATGTGAAGTTGATTCCCACATGATTCTAAAACGTAGTAATTTTGCAGAAGATAACTTTGGATGGTGCACAAGAATTTTGAAGGATTGATAAGAGAGAGTAGAGAGAGAGAGATAGAGTGAAACTGCATTGGACTTCGCCTAGGAAAATTGAAATGAGGTTTGAGCTCATGTTGAGAGACCTATGGAATTGGGCCATAGGAATTTGTTGATGGCCCCAATCCTATGATCCAAAGTGCTTCCATAGGATTCAAACCATCCAAAATTGCTACGTAAATCCAACAATCCGAAGAGGGCCTTAAAACCGTTTAGTTACATCCGAATCAGAAGAAGTTAAAAATATATTTTGAAACAGAGGTAAAATATGTTAGGTGTGAATCGAATAATTGTAGAACCGGCCAATTAAGGTGCCCATCTTTCTAGCATTGGTCAGTACGTACGGTACGACTGTAGTACGTGCTGCAATGTCCCCACTAGAAGGGAAAGGCGCACGTTGTTGCGCCCGTTATTTCTTAGGGCCGTGATGATCAAGAGATAAATAATTTTCTTCGTTGGCTAGAATATATATTTAATTGTCGTGCTGTAGGAAATCTTATTATACCCAGACATCTATGTAATATGAAAAGATGCAACAAAGGAACATAAATGTACCATCCATCATTTGTGTATGTTGTATGCTTATGCAAATAAAACCAATGTTGCCGACAAAGTATTAACACCCACTTAAAGGATGCAATTCAATGCAGTTATGAGATACACAACTAAACTTTGATTAAAAAAGGTTGTTGAAAAGCAACAATATAACAGCAGCTTCCTCGATAACCAACTGTTGGAGCCATGAACAAGCACAGGGGCATTCCTCCCCATGTCCTTGATACAAGTAATCTTCACAATCTCCAACAGTGTCCTGTGTAAGTCTTAAATATCAGGTAATCAACTCTACAGACAAAAGAATTATGCAGTGGCTGCTGCTAAAATCATGTAAAAAAACAAAATGAACAAGCATTGGCTTGCATTCCATCAGTTATGTAGCTATAGATAATAATTGGACTCAATCTGTACATCATATATCACACTCAATGCACCAATCTCGGCAAAAGAAATACACCCAGCATCTCCAATCGTGCAGAGAAACAGATCCGATGTGAAACTTGACAGAAAAAAGGAAAATGGTGCTATGACTGTTCACAGAAAATACACTACACATCACCTTCATTTTATTTGCCTGTATACAACAAAGTTCCAAAGCAATGCATCTGTTTTGCCCAGAGAGATGTCTACACATGCAGATTGCTCCAAAAGGATCTGCATTTCCAGGAGTAAACAGGATCATCAAAGTATTTTACATGGCATTTTTTGCGAATGGCAAGCTATGGTCCTAAAAACAGAAACCGAGAGCATGTACCATGCTGTTTTCTGTTTCTGAAATGCCCGAATCAAAGAAAGATCGAAAAGAGAGTATTTATTCTGTCCAAGCACAACTGGAATCAAACTTATCTTCACACAAAGAGATGTAGTTACCAACGATAATGAATTGCAGTTTATTCTGACTGAGCAGAACTGTGTTCGTGCATGCGAAGTAAATAAAATCCTTTCAATCTAACTCGTATTCACACAAACGCAGTTAGCAAAGATACAGTTGATGGCATTTTGGAGCTCTAAACTACGCGTGCATACATGAGCCTGAAAATAAATTGATCTTCTTTGCACAGAACACTCCTCTAAATAGGCAAGGACGTTGGCTTCGTATGCCGATTAAATAAAGCTCTAAAACGAAGGAGCACTAACATGAGTAAAAAGGGCATTACAAACCTGTTTGACTGAATATATCATCTAAATTACTGTGATGCAAGGAGAATGGGACGAAAAAGGTGCATGCCTCTTTAGGGATCTGCCAGCTCAAGATCGGTCGCAAGACAGCGATGGAGCATGGCTTGTTGATCTGGAAATTCACTATAGTGTCCAGCACCTGCGCCACCATCCGGTTCTGTGACTTCATTGTTGCTAGACTATCTGAGATTCTGAGCGGCTATGTAGCCGCTCTGCTGCAGGCTGCCGACCACTCCGCCCAGCAACGACTGAAACATTAGCCACGCGAAGTTTACCCACTGACATCTGATCACCATGCATATGAATTGTAGTGTGTAATAGTGGTACCAGTAAGGGTAAAGTCAAAGGAAATCCTATAAATAAAGATAACAAAGAGAAATCACTTGGCCTTCCTAAAGAACAAACCTGTTCAAAGGTGGTTATTTCTAACCATTTCTTGCTGGGCGTGAACAACCACTCGAACAATCCATCGATATAGATACGGGATAGGTAAAATATCTTGGCTGGATAAAAGTCACCTGCATCAAGCACCAAACAAATTGCTATTTTTATTGAATCTGATTCTTAATTCTATTCTCCTTCCACAACAGATAAATAAAGTACTTGATTCTGATCCATACTGTTAGCTAACAAACTACATGTGCTTCTTGTGATTAAACGATATAACATGTGCTTTAGATTTTTGAACTATATGTGCGTAAAGTATGCCTCCTAAATACATATGGTACAATAATATGGTAGCTAGGGGTTCACATGATTTTGGAGATGAAACTGGATTCACTAACGACGTTGTGGTTTCCTGTGCAGCGACCACAGCCTTCATCACTCAATTAACAAGCTAAATATACCTTATTCTCAACTAAATGTATGATTCTATACATTTAAATGAACAAGGTAGTGTAGAAAAACCTGTGGATTAACAGTCATATATTTCTTTAATATATTCTTGGCCAGTCTATCCTGCAATGTCCTTATTCTCAACTTGCTCTTGAGTCAAAATCATTCTCAACTTGCTCTTGAGTCAAAATCATTGGCTACATGGGCAACAGAGAAAAAAGTGAAATGTACCACAATGGACTGGCAAGACAAGAGCTCGGTACTGTGATTATTAAATAAATTCACATCCTTAACTAAATCTTTATCTGAATAAAAAATTCAGTGGTGTGATTAGTTCAATATCACAACTCTCTTGTTCTATTGTTCATCCTAAAATTCCTGCTGCGTATCTAGAATTCCTGATAATATCTTCTCCTTGAAACGACTTCAGACACAGTTACACATACACTGGATAGTAGGCATAGGCATTCACCATTTCACCAAGGCAGAAGCCTTGTCCGTCCCCTGCAATAGCCCCACCTCGTACTGTCGTACACAGCCTCCTCCATTGCAGTCCTAGTGTACAGATGTCAAAAGGAAAATTATTTTTCAAAACATGGAAAACAAACTGGCAAGAGAAATTGCCGCAAAAGCAAAAAGTACATAAGAGGCAGAAATGCACCAGAAACTGAAATAGTGAAGGATAGAAAATAAATCAGCTCAGAAACCATCGATACAAACTTATACCTTGGATAACTACAGTATGTGTGCAATGGTTTTCCAATAACCACAATATCATGAATGTGGTGTATTTACACCGATTAAGCATTTGAAGATTGAAGTAAACACCAACAATCAGAATTGCTATAAGCCTATCGATCATGGACAAAGTGGCATGTTTCTTTGTTTTGTTTTTTGGTCTGTTGTGCCTGTATATAGCAACAAGTTAAATAAAATGTGGGAGAAGACTCCATGAGTCACAGCATCATTTATCTTGATTTCTCCATGCACATAGCTAGAACTTCAAAATGAACTGAACCACTTGCACGTGAGTACCAGCGTGACAAATCTGATAATTTGGCATACAAGAACAAGGCAATTTATCTAATAAATAATGAAGGGAGGCAAAACATTTTGCTAAGCTAGCCAATTATGCATCTGCACAGAACAGACAAGAGTCTGATGTGAAATCAGAGGGCCGAGCAGAAACCTGAGGCATGTTGCCGCCGGCGAGTGGCCTCCAAGCCAACGCCCGACCAGGTGCGGCGGGAGTGAGCTGGCACTGAGGAGCAGCGACCCGGCGCGTACCGCCGCTTGGGAGCCTGGGCCTGCGCCGGCGGCTCCTCCAACCTCCATCATCGACGCCATGCGGACAGGAGACGCTTCCCCAAAGGTAGGCGGACATGGTTTGATGAGTCCTTGGAGATGAAAGTTCGCGGCAATCGATAGGTGGAAGACGACCTTAAACACCGTGAAGCAGACCAGATGCTGGACGGCTGAGGCTGGTGGCGACCTGGGCAATGGGCGACCTCGGCGGGATCCCACAGGAACCCCCAAAAGCAACATAAAAAAGAATGTAAGGAAAATACCACCAAAAAGAGGCATCAAAATCAGATCGATCTGCTCATCGCGGCGCTGGGGCACCGGCGGGCACTGGTTGAAGTGCCACTTGGGGCCGAAGCATGGGTGACGCGCCGGCTGAAGGAGGAGTCCTCGGCCGCAGCGGAAAGGGAGTCTTCCGCGAAGGAGAAGCCGAAGATGGAGTCACAGCGTGCGCGCCCCGGCTGGGCGTCCAGTCCGCGGTGCGGCCAAGCATGTCGTTGCGGGAGAAGGGCATGAAGGGGATGGAGGCGGGGTGCTGTTGGCACGGCGTTTCCGGCGGCGCTGGGAGGCCAGTGAGGAGCACCACGGAGACGCGGCGACGAGGCTGGGGAGGGCGGGCGGTGCCGGAGCTCGTGGCGCCGGCCTTGGCGGCGCATGTGTAGGAGGACTCGGGATGCAAGATGCAGCAGCCCGTCAACGGTGCTTGAACGGCAATAGTCGGTATTGCGCTAGTACATCTGGACCATCCACCGTTGGTCGAATGGCTCATGTGGCATCAAAACCTGCGAGCAACCACAACTCGCCGTTTCTTGTGGGATTGTATGCTGTAGAGATGTCACCGGCCAATTATTTGTCTGCCCTCCCCGCATGCAATTTAGGAGACCAATCGATTGGTGCCATGTCACGCGTGGGCGATCGGGAGCTACCTACGTACTTCTGGGTTCAGATGGAAGTGTGGATTTTACCCTATCCTAGCCCCTGTTTGCTGAAGGCAAATTACTCTTCTCAGTGTGGCTCGGTTTGCCTACTCCGTGCAACCCTAGAATCTAGGCGTTGTATTTCAAAATAGACTTTAGCCCCGTTTTATAAATAAATTAAACGGTCAAACTAATGGTTAAAAATTAGCACAAATATAGCTTCGCCATATGCAATCACCTGATATCTCGTTGCACCTTTCAACAAGTTCATTTCTGGGCGTTATCCATAGAGCGTTTATGGTCAACCTCGGCGCATTTAAAGCTTTTGTATCTGGTGCAATTAACACGATCGACACCGACGAGGACATGCACAAAGGCGAGGCCAGTAGGAGGGCTTAAATAGGCTAAATGATTTAATGGTGTGCTAATGTGAGAAAGAGATATTTAGAAGCATTCATGATGACCAGATCATGATACAATTTCAGAAATTGAGGGATCGTAGAGGACATTTGCCACGCGAGTATGATGTGATTTCTTAGAGGTACATGTTTGTTTACTAGTTTTAGTAGAGAGTTCACTTTGTCTTTTTGTTGTTGCTTCTCTAATCCTAGATGTATTAGTGTGTGATTTTAACCTGAAAATTTGTGGTATTTTGTCTTAAATATTTTCATGTCTTATACGTTTAGTTAGTCGTCGTTAAATTTCAGCCTACCCTTTAAATAATTCCTGGACTCGCCGTTGGACATGCATGCATGCCATGCTACACCATACACCACGTAGTTCGTCGTGCAATAATCATAGAATCCATCATGCATGGAACTTGCCTAGAAACGAACTTCTTACTTTCTTAGTCGCATTTTTTTTTTACTTTTTTTCTTGGTTATTTGGATCCATAATAGACACGTACATTGGGACCTCCACAGATCCCGGATCTGTTCCTGCGCAGCGGTTGGCTACATTTTGGTTAGGTGGGCCACCACGCGATCTTATGGACTTGATCTTTGGTCTCTGAGCAGCGGGCCATGTTATCAACATGCAGGAGATAGTTTTGGTATGCTCCACGACATAGCTACTTCGGTTCTTCTGTGGCTCCGGTATGTGTGGTATTTGTTGTGGTGTGTGCAACCATGCGCACAAAGATCTCTAATCATGCGGTGTTACCAAAAGATTGTGCCATCAATTATAATCGAGTACGACTAGAGTAATTGCTTGCGAAGAAAGTCTACATTGGAGTATAGCCTAGAACAAGCCTTTAATGTTAAATCTAAGAACTAATTATCATATAACTAGTCATACTTACAAGATTTTCTTCCGAGAAGGTAATATATACCGCATAACTACAAATATCAAACACGCGTCTACGCCAAATTTAGAGTAACCCAGATCCACTCCTCTCACAAAGAATTTGTTTCACTCTCCTTGCACCGATTTGGATGCATGGTTGTAGTGTGGCAATGTATTTTGTACGCGACAGTAGTGGTTTCTCCTGTATACACTTCCACGCTAGAGTTTCATGATTTTTTTTAAAGAAATTACTCGGTCGCACTGAATTTGGCTTGCTCAATATATAAGGTTTGGGGTCATATTAATGCGTTAATACTTTCTTTGGTGGTGCAGGGCAGGTTTTCAGTTGGTTGGCGGTTTCTTCTCTTCTCCTTGTGAGAGGGTTCGATGACGGATCAAGCTCTGTATGTGGCGGTTCATGTGTTGTGTTGTTGTGTTTGCGGAGTAAGTGTGTTGGCGTTAAGGTTCTTGACTTGTGGTGTGCGGCTTGCGGGGTTCTGTGCCATCATGTTTTCGTTTTATCCGTGTGTCTTTGCATGCGGTTTCTCTATTGCTGATGCTTATGTTATCTTGTTGGCCCATTGGTTCTGACCCCAGTTTAGTATGTGTGCGCTTGTGCCATATGGTTTTGGCCAATGTTTCCTTAGTTTCTTGATGCAAATTTGGAGCTCCGGTTGGTTGCTGAGTAAGAGGTTATCGCTATAATTACATCAAAATGCTAGGTCCGCACCACCATATTACTTTACCAACACAATAGTGTCGGCAGAGGTATTGCCACAACATTATTGTCGGCAGAGGTAGGGTATGTCCAGACAGGATAACTGTCGGCAAAGGTGGGGTGTATCCATACAAGATAACTGTCGGCAAAGGTAGGGTGTACCCAGACAGGTTAACTGTCGGCGTAGGTAGGTGCATGCCCACAGATAATGTGTCGGCAAGTGTATCATCTGTCGGCAAAACTTTCACCGACTGCTTTTGCCCCGACTCTTTGAAAGGACAAGGATGTCGCCTAGAGGGGGGTGAATAGGCGATTAAAACTTTTCCGGTTTAGTCTTGATAATTGCGGAATAAAACTAGGTGTTTAAATTAACAAGCCAACAACCTAAATAAACTAGGCTCACCTATGTGCACCAACAACTTATGCTAAGCAAGACAAGCAACAAGGTGATAGCAATATAGAATACTTCAAGCACGAAGGCTATCACAATATAAAGTGCATAAGTAAAGAGCTCGGGTATAGAAATAACTGAGGCACGCGGAGACGAGGATGTATTCCCGAGTTCCTCCTTTTTAGGGGAGTACGTCTCGTTGGAGAGGTGTGAACCAACACAATGGTTCAACAACCACAAAGGTTTCACCTTCTTCTCCGATGAACCGCACCACAAAGGTTTGGTTCACCTTCCACTATCGAATTGAGGCGGAAATCCGGAGCCTTTCAACAACGATCCGGGGCACAACCCACAACGGGATTGGGGGCTCCCGAACAGCTACAAGTGACCACACAAGGGTTTCAACCACCACACAGGCGTTTAGGGTCCAAAGACCCAAGAGTAACAAGTTCACACGCTTTCAACTTCCACGAATCCTTGTGGAGAGCACACCGATGCACCAAATGCAAAAGGCAAGAGCACAAGTACTCAAATCCTTCACTCTCAAATTCCAACTAAGCAACAAATGCTTATGGGGGAATAAGAGAGGAAGAACAAAGAGGAGATGCACCAAGAACTCCAAGAACAAGATCTACTAGGTTCCCCTTACTTAGAGGAGAGATGGAATGGATGAATATGTAGATCTAGATCTCCTCTCAATTTCCCTCAAAGATATGCAAGAATCATGGAGGGAATGAGAGAAAGGCAAGCTTTTTCCAAAGGTCAACAATGGAGGAGAGAGGGGAGAAAAACTTACTCAAGAGATGTCCCAAACAATGAGGAAGAAACCCCTTTAAATAGTCCACTAGAAAAAATGGCCGTTGGGCTGTTTTTTCCGTGAGCTGGGCTGAGCGAGCCGGCCTGTGGCCCGGCCTGGGCCGGCCAGGGAGCCGGCCTGCTCCCCGAGCCGCCCGGCCTGGAGCCCGGCCTGGGAGCCGGCCTGCTACCCGATCCGCCCGGCCAGGAGCTCGGCCTGGGCCGGCCTGGGAGCCGGCCTGCGCAGAAAAAACATTCTAAAATCCATATCTTTTTCATTAAAACTCCAAATGAGATGAAACCAATTTTGTTGGAAAGATAACTACGAGTGCTCACTGACGAGAAAACCTTTAAAAAGCTCACTGAAAAAATATGGCCGTTGGGGCTGTTTTTGGGCTGAGCGAGCCGGCCAGGGAGCCGGCCTGGAGCCCGGCCTGGGCCGGCCAGGGAGCCGGCCTGCTACCCGAGCCGCCCGGCCTGGAGCCCGGCCTGGGCTGGCCAGGGAGCCGGCCTGCTACCCGATCCGCCCGGCCAGGAGCTCGGCCTAGGCCGGCCTAGGAGCCGGCCTGCGCAGAAAAAAACATTCTAAAAACCATATCTTTTTCAATAAAACTCCAAATGAGATAAAACCAACTTTGTTGGAAATATTAAGGGTCGCAAATATGGAGGAGATATCACACATGGGAGGTGTGGACCTTATCTCGAGGAGGACCGGTAATATTTCCAACACCGAGAACGCAACAAGTTTTCCATCCAGACTCCGTTTTCAATGATCTTGGGCTTGCTCCGAAGATAATCACAAGCACTACAAGATCATGCATATACACATCATAGTCCATCATGTGAGGAGGATAACACAAGAGACGAACCGGTAACACCTCCAACATCAAAAACACCACAAGATATCCAAATGAAATCCGTTTTTGATGAACTAGAGCTTGGTATGGAGAAGAACACAAGCTCTAAATTCTCACATGGATAAAAGCCAAATAAGAACCAAGAAAGATGATATGCCAAATATGCAAAGGTTTGAGCTCTCCACAAAGGTGCGATCAAGTTACTCACTTGAGAGCCCCTCTTGATAGTACGCCGTCTATCCTATAACCCGGTCTCCAAACTAACAACATGAGACCGGTAAAATAGAAACCCTATCAAGATCATACCTTTGCCTTGCGCATTCCACTTGAGCTAGATGATGACGATCTTGATCTCTTCAAGTGGACCACCTTTCTTGATTGCGCTTGCTAGCACATGCTTGATGAAGACTTCTTCAAATACTCCCCCATACACCATTATGGGAGAGCCTCGCTTAGCTCCGTCTTCATGTATCCACTTGCGCTTCATTCTTCTCTTGATATAGATGATGGCTTGGAGATAAACAGGAATGTTCACTCAATCTTCTTTTGCAAGCCATGCTTGCAATAAGCTCAACTCTAGATGACCATTCTTCATATAAACCCTTGAATAGTGCATTGATCATCATGTAATCTTCTAGAGTCCAACACATGAACTCCAAACTTTTCCTATGGACAAGATCTATAAAGATATCTCAATGCAAACATTAGTCCATAGGGATTGCCATTAATTACCAAAACCACGCATGGGGCAACACATGCACTTTCACTCTTTATCTTCTGTCGGCAAGACTCTTAGCGACACATTTTCTGTCGGCAAAAGGTACCTACGCCGACAGATGATTCTGTCGGCAAGTGACTACCGTGGTGTAGTGATAGCAACCGTAATACTAAAATGAGTGAATTATGTACAGAATAAGTCTAGATACATTTGAATCAAGAAAATTGAAATGGCAGGTCCCATGCCTTACATTAGTGAACTGATGGAGTACCGCAGTGCCGCAAATTACGTAAATTCTCTCACGCCCTGTGACAAAACCTGCTAGGAGCGCCGGCTGCGTCGACGACAAATGCCGCAGTGGCCAGCCGGCATCCGTCGCGGCGTGAAGCAGCCGCCACATGCAGTCGTTGAGCTCGCCAACAATGTGTAGGAAAAAAACTGAAAATACAAATATTTGGGGGAGGGGGACAAAACACTCTATTTTCTTGCATCCAAGTCCGAAAAAAATTCCTTCAATGATTTCCCAAAGTCGGGGGAGGGGGGGGGGGGGGGGGGGGGGGGGCAGCGGCCCCTTGACATACACATAGATCCGCCTCTGGCCATGGGTATGTGGATGTGACAGTGCTGCCACTTATGCATGGACGCTCTCGGCTAGATCGATTAAAATCACATAGCCATCACGCAACGCGACAACCCCTAGGAAGCCTGAAGCTATCAACAAGAGCAAGCAACTGCTGCTTCTGGTAAGAGTGGACGCTATGCCTCCCATAATTAGAAGTGAAATCGGTGTGCCACATACCACATAGATCTTCTCTTCCCTCTCTGTATATCCAGTGAGGAGCATCAGTCGGGATGGCGCCGGCAAGAAACTCCAAGGACGCAATCGTCGCATCCTTCACGGCATGCAGGAATCTCCTCGGGTGGCTCGACGTAACGACCCCCATACCTAACTCCACTACGATGACCTGTACTACTCCCCGCATCGCCCCGGAATGCTAGCTCCAAAAGTTTTGCTGGTTGCATCCCCTAGAACTATCATAGCGACGACGACGACGGCAGCCAACACGCCTTGTATGAAATTGCTGACAACTGGCTTGAAAAACTTCAAGAAAGGTATTGAACATGAAGAAATCAATGGAGTTCCTGGGATGAGAGGGGATGGATCGATGGAGTTCCTGGTATGAGAGGGGATGGATCGATGGAGCTCCTGGTATGAGAAGGGATGGATCGATGGAGTTAGTACGTGTGCACTGAGCTTTTTGTGTAGAGGGCTCAGTTTATGGCAACGCGATGCAGAATCATTCATGTTTTACCGAAGTTGGTGCACTACTAGACTTTCTCTGTAAGAGACGCCCTACTTGTTATGTTGCAAGGTTTGACGTGTAGTACGTTGTAGTCTTGCACCATCTTATAGGTATAGAATCCGCTCCAATTTCTTTTTTGAGAAGGAGAACCAATAATCCAATGCACATCAAGGTTTTCCCTTCTTTTCTTGCATATATAGACCAACACAGATTTTCCTGGTGATCAAACTTAGGTATATGCACCTAATGAGAACTATATATCCTTGTTCTAAAATGCATGATGTCGTACTCAAAAGTGTGCAATCAAACTTTGTTTATCTTTGACAATCTGTTAATAATACTTATTTCAGAATTGTTAATTCATCATGAACAAACATTTTAATTATACTAGTATATTGTAATTTGGAATGGAAGGGGCATCCGGGCATGCATTGTGTAAATGGCCTCCTTCTCCAAAACATGAAATTCACACGATTTTTAGGTGAAAATAAAAGGAAGAAAGAGACACGCACATGATAATTCCTACCCTGTCCACTTACCGCACCAGTGCACGCACTCGACGTCAGGTAAAAGAGGATCATGGGCACTTGGGCAGCAAGACGCCAGAGAGAAAACGGTGAAACCGCTCGGCAGCCGATCTATAGCCGCCCGAGCGCTTGGATCGCCATTCGCCCACACTCTGCAGCCACAGAAGCGCCGGCGAGAGCGAGGCGCGGGCCCGGAAAAATCTGCCCGTCCACCTCTCCGCCAATCGGGTGGCGGCGCCCACGTGCTAACCCTTCCACGTCCCCCTCCCCCGCCTCCACTATTTCTATCCCATCGCCTGCCTTCGTTGCGCACAAAGCGGCTAAAGCTCTACCTTCTTCTTCTTCACGGCTCAGCCATGGGCGACTCCTCATCCTCGGCTTCCTACATCAGAATGGTATGTCTGTAGTATTTCAATTTAGATACATAAGTGCGCGCTGCCGTCAGATGATCCATAGATTTTGATTGAAAATGCTTGTGCTGCCGTCAAATAATTCCAGGTGCACCATCTGATAGAGAAGTGCATTTGCTTCAACCTGAACAAGGAGGACTGCATGGAGGCCCTAGAAAAGCATGCCCGCATCAACCCTGTAGTCACTTCCACAGGTATATACCATATATGCCTAGCTTAGTTACCTACCTACTGCATGCACACTGTTCAAGCTTAGATCTGTATGATATAGCTAGCTTGAGCTCATACTGAATCCAC
The DNA here is from genome assembly GCA_947311845.1 of Poa pratensis. Taxonomy (NCBI): domain Eukaryota; kingdom Viridiplantae; phylum Streptophyta; class Magnoliopsida; order Poales; family Poaceae; genus Poa; species Poa pratensis. Next base: position 22,573,230 of record CAMZMU010000065.1, read on the forward strand.
TCTTTGCAAATTCTGCCAATTGAATATGTCATGCACGATCCTACTTATGCCAGCTAGCTCTTAGATTATAGCAGCTAGCGCACAGCTTGTACATGTCATTTCATGTGAATATATATATGGTAGCATCAATTCGATCTCATTGATTGGCAGTGTGGAAGGAGCTTGAGAAGGAGAACAAAGAGTTCTTCGAGAAGTACAAGAAGGACTGCGAGGAGCGGAGCATCGAGGCGGAGACGATGCAGCGGATCCAGAAGATGCTCTCCGACGCCGCTGCCTCCAAGAGCTCCGACGAAGACGAGGGTTAACACTAGCTAGCAAGCTTGTTATCTCGAGCTGATCATGCGCATCACCTCTAGCTAATTAATTGTATCATCATGTCTTCCGTTAATTTGGATCCATACGTTTAGGGGATCGAAGGTATTGCACCTAGCTCATAACAGGCTAGAATCCTATAGGTGGTAGCATAATACACCAACTTAAAACCATGCATGTGGCACGACTAGAAGTGTCTGCAGTGTATACATATCTATGCATGGAATATTCAAGAGGACCTACGTACGGCCCCGGTCTACAAGTGCTAGCTCTAATCTTATCACCGCTGATCCTTTCGTGGCCACGTGGCAGTAAGTGCCGGTGATGACGTGTTCAGTCCGATCAGAACCCAGGCGTGCACAAAAAGTAGGGTTACCTCTGCATAAAAAACATAATCATACATACATAGTAGATTTATATCTTAATTAGGTCTCTCCTGATGCAGGTTTCTTAACACGGTTTTATAAGTATTTTGCTTATATGTAATGAAGAGACATCCGAAAAAAGATAATGAAGAGAGGAGAGGGAGATGGTAATTTAGCTTAAATACAATCTATACATGTGGCCATAGACAAAAAAAAATCTCTAACCCATTCATACACATGAGAATCAAATGATTAAATTTTAGATACAACCGCTAATAAACATGCATTCACTTGTTGTCTAAAGTTTTTATAACTCTCATGAAACATGCTAACAGATGGTGCATTGGGAGAGCACTTAAGCTATCTTATTAGATGTTAACAGATTTATTCGCTCTCTTCTACAACAACAATCATCCTATATTTGTGATAAGACAAAGAGTTTGCGGGGGTCATGCATGCCCCTGATCAGATCATAAGTTTCTAGACTCCATACCTTATTAATCTAAAATATATTAGATATCTAATTTGAGGTTTATATAATACCCAACTTCATTATTCGTAGATACTAGGTATTGATTCTCTGCCTAATTTATCAATAAATAAAAATACAAATTCTCACACTGATAAAAATAAAGGTCAAAAAACTAAAACTACAACTCGGATATGTATGTCTTGGATTTGATACGATTGTGTATATTGTGTACCTTTTCTTTATGAAAATTATATCTTTGATCCCTCAACTATTGGCAAAGACTAAGTTTGGTCCCCCAACTCCAAAACGAGACATTCTGTTCTTTAGGTTTCAACTTATCTAGATTTAGTTCTTTGCTCCACTGTAAGCAGTTTACATGGCAAACAATTTGCACATATGTTAGTTTTCGGAAATTAATCAAAAAGCATGCGGTAAACGAACACAAAATGAAAACTTAAGGATAAACAGAAGTATTTCAGTAAAGTTTGTCGAATATTTTAAGAATTTATAAAAATCTAAGAATAAGAATATTCAATAAAGTAACGTAAAGTTAAAAGGTTTATATTATTAAAAATCACAATGTTTCATTAGATTTTTTTTACATAATCCTTATTTTTAAGTAAATCCCTCTTGTAAACTATTTTCAATAAATTAATAGTTTTCTCAAAACTATTTCCGAAATTTATTAAGGTTTATTTGGATTTACCTTTTCCACATTTTCTTACATTTACTAGATATTTTAAAATATAACTAAAAATACTCTATTTTCTTCACCCGCCCCTTGTTTCCCTATTATGTGTTGAGTGGACTATCAATGTGCAAAAAAATCGTGGCCATGTCACTGTTTAGCGCAACTCTCGATGGGGGAATGGGCAAAGTATTTTCTAAACTAAAACATTGAGCTGTCGGAGTTCGAGGGTAAACTTAAACATTGACAATATTTGAGGACTAATTTTTTTTAAGGATATGTAAATGTTTACGTATGATATGCACATATGTTCCAGGGGTTGAACAATGTGCATGGCTCCAATTAAGATCTTATCTTTACGTCTCCATCATCAAAATAGACATGTGGTCATATGGATAGAACATTGTGCATGGATTCAAAATAAGTTCTACTCTTTATGTCCCCGTCTTCGAAAGAGGAGAAGAAAAGTCTTCGTGTATTACTGGATATGCATATTAAATTTGTTTACGTTATTCAGTATCTAGATCTTTTTGTTCTTTTCTTATGTTCCTCGATATTAAGATCATTTGACATCAAACATTCAAGATACAAACTTAATTTAGAAAATCTAGAAAATAATTTTAAAGTGACGCGTCTGTATTTCTAAAATAGGCTCACTTATCCAAGATACAAAATCAAGTTTGTAGAATCCTAAAAAAAACAAGGAAATCTAGTTGTTGTGTCTAAAATCACAAATATGGACACAAAAAACTTTGTACTGCTGATACATTTAAATGTATGCCTTTATAGACTAGGGTTAGTTCAAAACTGCGGCACTCTTATTATTAGTCGGAGTTAGTACTATTTATGTGCTTGACTTGCTAGACCCATGGAAGCCTACAGGAGTGGCAAAGAATGTCGATAGATACCTCTGCCATACTTCTTGTGACGATCCAGTGTGATCGGTTTTTGTCCATATTGGCGCCTGGAGTGAGCTGAGCTGGACATCTACGGTCGTATATACACCTCACGGTATCGAGGCGTGCACCAATTTGTTTGGCTGACATGTACTGAGATTCTCTTGAGAGTTGAGAGTGACGCCACTGGTCTCGTTCCGGGTACAGTGGTACTAGCCAGTGCATTAATGGTAACGCAGGCATCAGGAGGGGGTTTACACAGGTCGAACTCTCGCTATCATGACTGATCAGTCGAGACCATATGTTTTTCTGTGAGCGAGATATGATCAAAATAGCAAATAATGCACTACAAATGGGCATAGGGGAGAGACACAACATGTACTGTATCAGGTAGTTCAGCATTGTAATGACTGTCTGTAGCCAACCAAAGCAGAGGCAAACAACAAGAATTTGCATAGCTGAATCTGCTGAAGACAACAGGTTCGGCATCCAGATTTCTGAAACCGTGCTACTTCAAACACTGAAGTTCCACGAACAGCGCTTACGGTCAGGCTGACTATGCTACGTGTCGTGGGGCCGAGCGTGCTCGGGCTGGTGGGTGAACTCGTAGTCGAGGTGGACAAAGGCGCGCTCGATCTCGGGCAGGCTCTCCAGCTTCTCCTGCAGGGCCTCGCCGACGTCGTGCGCCTCTTGCAGCGGCATGTCGCACGGCAGGACAATGTCCACCTCCACAAAGTAGTGGGAGCCGAACGTGTACGCCCGCACCGTGTCGATGTGCCTCACGGCCTTGTCATGGTTCCAGCACAGGTAGGTGAGCTTCTGGAGGAATTCCGGTGGGGCTGACTGGCCGACCAGGGAGTGGACGTTCTCTAGCACCGTCATAGACCATGTCCTGATTGTATAGATCGCCAGCTGCACAGCGGAAAAGAGAGACTGTCTTTCAAGATACGTATATTGCAGTTTTTCTAGATTTTCAGATAAATGCACAACAGGGCATCGTCCATGTCTTGTGCAGCTTAACTGATAGTAGAGAACTCAAATGATATACTCCCTCCAATCCAAAATAACTATCGCAGTTTTGAACTGGACTTAGTTCAAAACTACGACACTTACTATGGATCAGAGGACGTAGTACATGTTTTATAGTTCTATTACACAAGAAAAACAGATACGTCATTTTTGTACTTACAATGATAGCACCCACAGGGTCAATCCAACCTTCAAAGTAGTTAGCAAGAAGTGCGGCCACAAGCCCAATTATGTTGGTGATAACATCGAAAAAGTGATCCTGTGCATAGGCCTTCACAATCTCGTTGGTGAATGAGCGGCAGTATATTACCAGCAGAAGCTTCACCACTGTCACTGCGAGCATGATATCCACAACCCATATTTCCTGTCCTTTTGTCAAGCGAAATTCACCTCCCTGCAGCACAAACACAATCGAATATTACGCACCGATTGGCATCGCGGTAGATCACAATTATCTCATTTGCTTGAGCCGCTTTTAGATAGTTGGGCATTTGGCTAGTTGCCTTCTTCAACAAGTACAAGAGAATGCAGTCTAGATATGGGCATGTGGTAAACAACTATGTTTGACAATCAGCTACATGTAGAGATGAAGTGCACAGACGAGAAGGACTTACATTAGATATCAATGAGCGTGTGGATTCTAAGATAATTTGAAGACCGAGTGTTGCCATAACAGAAGCAAAAACAAGTATTCCCTACATAACAGATTGTGGTAAGTTGTCAACAAGAGGAACATGGAAATAGCAAGAACGGCCAATCATTGAATACAGTAGTAAAGAGCAAATATCATGAAATTTGATTGATATGTAAGTTTTAATGCTGCAAGATAGATTGATAGTGCTAACCAAGATTGTTTTATGTGGAGTTCCAAGGATTAAGGATAACATAAACTTTGCTAGGGTGCAAAATTTTGACATCTTACCTGATATAAGTTGTTCAGATAACAGGATAAATGAGCATGATTGAGCCCCGGTTTACAACACTTAGGAAAAAAGAGGTCGAATTTTTTAATGAATAAGTGTACTACATACTTCTGTTCATTCTGTACTCAGCACTCATTGAGTAATTCTCCTCATTTTGGGTAGCTAATTTACTGTTTTATAGTTGAAGTAATATCAACTTACGCACCTTTTTGTGAAACTACAGAAGAAGAAATATTCAAGTCTGCAAGAAACTGTATCAGCTACATCATTAAAAATATGAAAAAGTAGGTCAAATAAAAACTCACCAAAGGTTGCATGCGCCTTTTACCAATTGGGTACCTGTATGGATTTGGTGTTTGCATTGAAAAGGCAGCAAACCACAAAATAAATCCAGATAACAAGTCAAGTAGAGAATCCAGTGTTGAAGCAATAATAGCCAGGGAGCCACTCCTTATTGAGGCATAAACTTTTGCAGCAAAAAGAACCATGTTTGCTATGTTAGATAATCGGATGGCTAATGTCTCACTTCGGGCAATTTTCTCACGTTCTTCCTGCAAGTAGGATAAAATGAAGGTATAAAGGCATTGCTTCATTTCGACCAAAGTTCTGTACAATTTATCTACAAGGAAGGTTTTCTTTATGTTACAAACCTTGGACATTCCAGGAAGGCAACCACGCTCTGTCAGTGTATCCATTTCACCAAAACCTTCCAACATCTCCAGTTGCTGTTGATAGTATTCAGCCACATCTCCAGGGCCTTGAGCTGTAAAAGGAAATAGAAATTGTGGATTATGGATTATGGTATCAGATTACCACAATAAGGTCCAAATAATGAGGCAACACTCAGCTCAAGTGAACTCCACAAAAAAAAATTGTAGAGCTGAAAAATAAACAGCAATAAATTCCAAGGAGTCAATTTGGGCACACCTCTTGGATATGAGCTATACATATTCTAAGTTCATGACGACAATTCAGAACAAAATTCGACATTATGAAGAAATGAAGACTGATTAAATACCAAAAATATCTAGAAGTTCCATTCCACTTTTACAGGCAGTGCAATACCCATCCTCTATCACCCCCAAGTGATACCTTAATTTTCAATGATCACTTTTACAGGCCATACAGAAGTAGACACCAGAATACTAATAAATTTGTTATCGTTTCAAAGAGAATCATGATGCTACATCCATATAAGTACAAACAACCATACATCATCCCCCTAGTTTAGTCTTAATTTTACGAGAACGCGTTAATTTAGTGTTCAATCCCAGTCCAGCGAATGGCAAACGACTAATTGATAAAACCAAATTTGGAGGATATGACAACTCTAACTACTGAACTCTGAAGGCAAACAGTTACACAAGTTCAGATCAAATCAACCAAGTCATAGAGGTATTACTAGCTATCAATAGAAAGAGGGAGCGGGTGTGCAGGTAAACAAACGAGGCAGACCTAGCACGCCGAGGCAGTCACGGAGGCCGCGCGTCGGCGGCTTCTCCTGCTGCGTCTCCTGGAGTCGGAAGCCGTCGAAATTGAGCCGCCAGGGCCGGTCCCCCACGCACAACCCGCCCCCTTCCTCGACGGAGCGGACGAGCAGTTCCTCGCCCTCTCCCGCTCCAGCCGCCGCCGCCGCCATGCCCTCCGCCCTCCCGAACCTTAGCAGTCAAGCCACACAGCCCTCTCTCGAGTGTACGCAAAGTGTAAGTGCACGCCAAGCCGCGCGCCCCGAGGAGGTTGGGTGTGAGTAGAGACAGAGTAGCAGTTCAGCAAAAGGGTTGCGGCTTGCCAGGAAGAAACAGAGACTGCCTTTCGTCTCCGCCAGCCTCCCGCCCGCCGCCGCCGCCGCCGTAATAGGCGGGTAAAGCGCCGCGGAGTGGACAGGGCACACCGGACGGCCGTGATTTTACGCGGGTTCTGATCCGGCGGAGGATGCCACGGCAGCGAGACCCAGCTAGAGTAAGTTCCATTCCATGTGCGTGTGCGTGTGCGCTTCAGAATCTGATGCTCACTCGCTTTCCCGCGAGAAAAATCTTGTAATCTTGAGATACGCAATCGATGAGAAACTAACCACTATGTGTAGCTACCGCTAGATGCTGAGCCGGTGCTGAATTGACGAAAAAGAAGGGGAACAACCATCATTCCGACATGGCGAGGGTGATCCACTCTATTCAGTTCAGAGGATGCAGATTCATGGGAACCAAAACAGATCAGAAATAAGCAGGTGCCCAATGCCACTCATCTTCGGCCAGTTGCAGAGTGGAGAAGGTCCAAGATTACCAGTTAAAGACAAAGAAACACTATGGCAAATGGTGATGCTACGTCAAGTCATCAATAGGATCACTTGGATATTTTTAACAGATTTTCAGTCACGGAAATCCAAATGGCATGTTCGAAGATGGTACAGAAACCCACTTTACCCAGGCCTGCAGGATCTCGATTTTTCTTTTAAAACGGGAAATTTCCGGAAGATGTGATATCTGCAATACTATGGAGGAGGGTATTCATATACAAAAAGTACCTAACAGAATAAGAAAATTACAGCTTGGCCATTAACTTTTATGTAAAACACCCTATGAGGGATCATAGAAGCGCGATCAAGTCCAAACTCGCCGCCACTGAATAGCATCATCTAGACACGGCCGCCCTACCACCACCAGGACCATGGCCACTTGGGGCAGCACGGGCGCATGATGTTGTCCCGAGACTAATGAATATCCTTCGCAGGAGGAAGCAAGAACTCGAGAAGCTCGAGTGCAACGAGGCCGACCTCTTGGCCAAAAATAACAGCGTCCAGACGACGCCATCGATGAGGAATGGCTGCAGCAACAGCAGACTTCGAAGCTCCCTTCATCATCACCTTTAACCAGTAGACACCAAGCTTCTCCTCTCCTCTTCCTCGCCACCGAGGCCGGCTAAGAAGAAAAAACTAGCATCAAGACTATAGAGCTAGGGATGGTGGCGCTTATTGCAAGAGCCCGCGCCGAATATTTCCTCCTCCTCCTTCCTCGGGAGCACACCTGAGGAGCCCAAAAACTACCGCCTAGCGTCACGGTTGGGCACCATAGAGACGTGGTGAATAAGTTGACCCACAACGGCACCTGATGTGGCCCGAGAGATCCATCACCCTACTCCCAGCCGCTACGTTGAACCAAACTAGGCAAAGCCTAGATGTACTAGACTACTGAGGTAGGCGCCTCGCTTTAGCCACTTCCAGATATAATCTCAGTCGGGTAGAAGAGAGATCTCTTAAACCTAGTATAGAGAGGAGAGAGAATAATGAGGAGAGAAATGAGAGCCCTAGCGAGACCAGGTCCCGATTGACCAAGCAGCCATCAACACATATCACATCATCACATGCTTCAGGGCGAGGAAATAGGCGCAAAATAAGCTGATGGAAGTCCAGCTAGCTGTTATAAGTTACTGAGTTATAGTGTTTTTCCGAGTGGGGCTTTTTGGAGGCTGAGCTCAATGTAGCGTGTTTTTTTAACTCCTCGAAATAGTCATTTTGAAGTTTCAAAAAATCCAGAGGCAAATTATTATTTGTAGATAGTTATATGATTTACAAGTGTGAAAAATTCAATTTGAAATTCCTTATATTATATAAGATTTTTTATTAGAATTTTTAAAACTCGAAATTATCAATTTTTGAATTTTTTAAAAGCCGAGCTCCAATGAGTTCGACCTCCAATTGTAGTTTTTGGGTTTTCCCCTAAGAAAATTTGCCTCAAGGCTGCACATTTTCCAACCACACGTGCGATAGCAAATATGTAAAACACTGCTTATCGTGATATGAATTTTGTAGACTTTTTTGATAAAGGTTATTTTATCTATACTATTATTAAAAGAGCAAACCTGTGTTGATACATTAAATCTGAGCCTTTTAATATTTGGCTAACGGTCTAGATTGCTCCAATGTTTGACAACTCAACACATCTTTTTGTTTTGTGATAATTACGGGATTTGCCACCGCTAAAAAAAATAAACTGTTCTATCCCCGACGCTCTGTTCTCCTGGCTCGCCGACATGACACCAGAGCGGGAGACCCTCACACGGGACGGCGGCCATGGCAGGAGAGCCCGGGTTCTCGTGCTTTGCCGCACCGCGTCCTGGCCTGAGCGAGGCCGACGACGTGCCCTCCTGCTCGAGGCTGCACGCGCGCCGCCGTCCCCCGCGCGACTTCGTCGTCATGCCCGCCGTCGCTTGCCTACTGTGCCCGTGATGGCCACACCATGGCCAGCCGTGCTCGCCGCGCCCGCGTGCGTCGTCCCGCTGGCCGCCGCTGCCACGCGCCGGCTTGCCGTCCCTGCCCTCGTGCTAGACGCGATATCCTCGAGCTCAAGCCGCGCTGCTTCGACCTGGCTCCTAGCTGCTAACTCCGGCCGCTCACCTCCTTCCCCATTGGCAGTCAAACCTCCACCCCACCGGTGACGCTGCAGCCAAGTAGCCGTCCTACACAAAGTACCAGCGCCTGGTGCCTGGTCGCCTGCGACGGACGATGCGCAGGGAGAAAGCGAGCATGAGGCCCGTGAAGCCAGCAACCTCACCTCCGGTCACCAATGCGGCGCCGGAACAACGATCCCATCCTCACCAGGCCGTTGCGGGCAGCCGTCGGCATCAGGCCAAGGAAATTTTACAACGCTGCAGAGCGCAATCGGCAATCGAGCAGTCCTCTACGCTCCAAGCGCAAGGTGCCCAACTCCAAGCCCACTGCCCGATTTGGTCAGATCTCACCTAGCCCTGCCAAGATTAGTGATGCACGGACTGGCTACTCGATTTGGTACAACCAGCTCGCTGGACGAGAGCAAAGAGATTTTCAGGTCACCTGATACAGCCATGTCGATGGTAGAGAGAAGTGTTGGGATTTGTTTTAGAGAAGAAAGGGGATTTTTTTGGGTGGCTGTTCAAAATACAGTAGAGATGTGTATAGCTGGGAGCATTAAAACGGTGACCCTTAACGTATAGCGTGAGAGCAACGCCATCGTCACAGGCCATCCAGATCCACTCGGTGGTCATCGTCGGCTGCTCCGATGGTGGAGGGGATGAGGTGCTGTTGTGTTTTGGGCAGGGAGTGCATGAACTGTTCGTGTGTTTTGGTCATGAAGGAGATGAGTCACTGCTACTGCTTCTTTTGCAGACGGACATTGCATTCGCTCAATGGGTTAGCTTAGCTGATTTGAAAGATAGACGGAAAGATTCATTGCTGTTAACTGGTAGAGAGATTAGCCTGTTGGGCTACTCAGTATTACTCCTGCTATGTTTTACATGTCAGCTGAATGTTGTTGTGTGCAGCTTTGACAGACTTAATATATAAAAATTCCACCATACTAATGAGAACGTCCAGTCGCTCATAACTTGGAGATATCAAATATTGGCACATGTTGACTATAAAAGTAAGTGTGACCCAATGGAAGAGATTTACTCTCATACAAATGTTGCATCATTTATATATCACTTCATCTGATTTCTTGCCTTCAAGACAATTGTCAATCACGTATTTAGAATTTATTTTGGATTTCATGAAATTTCACTAACCATTGTGCTTGACTTTTATGCTCCAGAATAAGGGTTCTATATATTGCGACACTCACGCACGTTATCAGCTTCGAGCGACTGGCATTGGTGTTGTAGTATTAGGGTACAAGGTATATACAAGGGTTCTACATATTGCGACACTCACGCACATTATCAGCTTCGAGCGGCCGGTATATGTGAAGATTTTTCTCTCCCATTACAACATATGATCATGTTTGCTATATTATAATGAATTATGAGACGTGCGTTGCACATACACGTGTACTAGTTACTACAAAGTATCAAAAAGGATACTGCCTCCGAAAGAAAGATAAAAGGCGTAATACAAAGATTAAAAGAGAGCCAATCCGGAGATCACGCTGTCACCCACGTGCGATAAAAATAGCTTACTGCAGTCTCTGATCGTCTAGACACCTCTATAAACGGGTCTCAAAAGTCCAAAATAGACAACCCTGAACGAAATATGTGTAAACAAGTAGACGACCATGAATCTCGTAGACTTAATGTAGTAAATTGATTCAACGTATTAAACTGCAATCCTCAATCTATATATCAGGAGAAGGAGGGCGTGAACCACGCCGGTGGCGGCCAACTTGGGTGCCACCCGAGCGCCTTAATCGCCTTCACTGTACTGTCTTTAAGGCTGTACACGCCTACGTCCCGCTCGCTGCAGTGATCGGTGGATCTATAGCGACGGCGGAGGCTCTCCTTGTATCGCTCCGCAGCCTTCGCCAGCTGGTCGTTTGTGAAGTAGACGCCACCAGCAATGAGCTCCGGGTGCTCCCTCGTGGACACGCAGAGCGAGCTGTTCACCCCTACAAACAGCGCGGCCTCCCCGATGTCATGAGCCTCCTCCCACCTCCCGGACGCGTCATCCAAAACCTGCACCATGAATGAGCACTTCCATGTCCAACTCCAACCATCCTCCTTCTCCTGCTCCTTCTTGATCAGCACCATCAACCTCCCGTCGAGCGCCGCCGCCAGGTACTTACGGCCACGCCACTCGTCGTCTTCCTTGGGCAGACTTAAACTTGAAGACGTCACCACCTTGCCCGTGAACTCGCCATCGTGCTCCTCCCAGGCCTCCACGACGCCGGAGAAGGTGATGGAGTAGAACCGGCCCTTGTGGTGGATCGCGTCCTCGACTCCGTCGCGCGATGGCGCCAGCCTCCACGCCGGATTTCGAGCCGTCGCGAAAGCTGTGGCTCCGAGTCCTAACGTTCGGTCCAGAATGAGCATGGCAGCGTAGCTGCCGGGCCGCGGTGTGGCCGAGAGGACGACCTTGGAGTAGAAAGAGAAGCGTATCTCGTCGGCCTCAAGGTGCGGGGGCGTTGTCTCGTCTGACGCTTTCAACGCGTTGGCGTTAAACCACGTGAGATCGTAGTCGTACGGCCTGCCGCCACCGTACACGGTGTCCCTGAATGGTTTCATATCGAAAGTGATCCACGGGGGCGAGTCGTCGAGGAAGGGCATGGTGGTGATCGCCGGCAACGCGGCCTGCTCGCCCGTGACTGGGTTGATCATGTGCATGCGCGCCCGCTTGTCGGCCGTGACGAGCCACCCGCCCGACGAGCCGATGATGACGCGGTCACGCAAATTTAAATAGGGATCCGGGACTCGCACGGTGGCGGCACGCCGGTCCGCAAGGGAGAAGACCGTGGCGGTGTCCCACTCGAACTGCTGGCCGCGGAGGAGGAGCCATGGCGCCTCCTGCTTGAACGCCTCGCCAAAGACCGCGGTGAAGGCGAGGCGGTCGACGAAGCTCAGACGGGCGTGGACGTCGGCCGCAAGGTCTCGCGGGAGGTTGGACCAGCCGCCGCCCGTGGAGGCGTTTGTTTGCGTTCTCGGCGGCGGCGCGTCCATGGTGCTCTGGACGCTTAGAGCCCAGCTAGGGCATACGCTATATGGCTTTCGATCCGTTTATGTGTCTTGCAGCGGGGGGCTATCGCAGTGTCGTGTCCGCACAGTGTACGAAATAGAATCCTCAACGAACACGTGTTGTTCGCTGTGACCTTTCCTGTACATCGACCCTGGCTGCTTGATGAAATAGGCTGAAACCCCACTATATTAATATAGCAACCACCTGATACAACCAACGAGAGACACGGTTGGGGCGACAGTCAAAACTCACCCAAAGAAAGAGAAAAGAAGAAAGAAAAAACGACATAGGCGGATTGACTAAGCGACGGTGACCCGCAACCGCTGCGCCCTCTCCGAAGAAGTACCACCACGCTCCTAGCACCGAACCGACGAGTACCAAGCAGCACCTTCAAGAAGGAAAGCCACGCTACTGCCCAGACCAGCGAACTAGTCCTAGGGTTTCCCCGGCACCGAGGGAAGCGGATGAAGGTTAGCCACGGCGCCCTTCAAGAAGGAAAGATGCCATTCGAAGGTGGCACCGCGTCGGTGTCGGATGAACCGACAAGGATTTCTCCCGAAGAACCCCATCCACAACCCCGGATGATTCGTACCGTCGGAGTCCCGCGAGGACGAGTCTCGACACCACCAGACTAGCCGCCCACCAACATGCGCCAAACGGTCCCGAAGCCACCATCGTCGTCTCGCCGAAGTAGCCGTCACGAGGTCTGCAAGATAGAGGTGAGGAGAAGAATGAACCGGGGACAGCAGTATCGCGGCCGCGCGGGAGGGAACAACCTCCACCGCCGAGGGCAGTAGTCGACCTTCGACCGGACGCGGCAGCCGAGCACACCAGTCCCCGTCAGGTCCGGCCGGGCACAACGGGACCGTAAAGCCCCCGCGGGGGCACACCAATCCTAATAGGGTCCAGCCAGGCCCAGAAAGGACCCGTGAAGCTCGCCGCCACGCTGCAACAGGCCGACCGACGTTGCCGCTGCCCCTTCTCTCTCTTCCTCTCTTCTGACTGCAAAGCGCCCATCAGGTCTAGTCGGCCCGCCCAAACCCATATGGGCCTCGCGGGCCCACATCTGGGCTGCAAGGTTTGGCCGGCGCAGCCCTGGTGCACGCCGTCGCTGCAGCACCGCTCCGCCCGCGAGCCTACACGCGCCGCCGTCACGGAACTCCCCGGCCAGAGCCGGACCACCGCCGCCGGCCGATTGAGCCCCGCCTCCATCGAAACCGACGCGGGGAGAGGAGAACCGCCGCCGCCGGCGCCACCTGGGCTGCGCCCCGGCAGCCCCTGCCGGCGGCGGTGACGAGGGAGCACAGAGAGGGTGTGGACGAGGCGGGGAGAGAAGAGGTGGCGCGCCGCCGCCACGGGGGGCGACGGACGCGCGGGGGAGAGAGAGTTTCTCCTTTTTGCTGATCACCTTCGTAGCAAAATCTGACGCTTCCCACCCTGGCTGCTTGATGCCCGGATAGCTGCAATTTAAAGCCAAGAGAGTAGAAGCTTAGAACAGAAGCGATCTTGTTTCCGATTAAAAAAGGGTTCTGCTTATTTTGAGTAAGACGAGCTCGTAGTTTAATTCTGAACAAACAGGAAGATCTCACTTGATAGTTGAGGGATTTTCTAACTGTAATGCTGCAGTCATCTCAAAGAAGAAGAAGGCACACGAACCAAGTGCTCTCTCAAGTCTGAACCTCTACTGACATCTCGATCAGTACTTGGGTAGGGTCAGTTGCTTGGAGCCCCACCTAGCACCATGCCACCGAGCTCTCACTTGCATCTGCCCTTCGAGAGGACGTCGCCCAACGAGCGAGACGCGTCGGCGGCGAGTCCTGCCGGAAGGAAGGGCGCCGTTCCATCAGTCAGCTCCGTCGAGTTCACGCGAGGTGTTCGTTGCCGTGGGCTGATCGAAAGCTAGGACGTGAATTAACCATCTCAGGCCGAGTCCCGAGCCCAACTATGATTAAACCAGAGTGCCCATAGCCGCGAATATGGAGCTACGCTTAGAACTGGAGGAACGAAACGGGACAGGCCCAGTTGGATGCTGGAGGTGTTTTTTTTTTGCACTTTTCATTTTGTTTGGCTGGTTGCGTTTTCTTTTCTAAGTTTCTATTTCGATTGTAAGTTATGTTCCTTATTAATTTTATTATTTTCACCCAAATTTTTGTTAAATAATCATGAGATGTGTATTTTTTTCAGTCGTAAAGAAAAATATCTTGTGAACAATGCATTTCAATTGGCACCAAGAAACAATTAATACAACAAATGTTTACACGTGCAGGAGGTGAATATTCACTTAAAATTCTATTTATATACTAAAATATTTTTCAGGAGTCGGTAACATGAATTTGATGTGATTATTTATGAACATTGTTTATGAGCGGTTCAAGAAAAGTTATAAAATGTTACCCTTTTTTTGCGTAATCCGGTAAACATGTTCAAGTATTAAAAATAAAAATATTATGTCTTTCAAAACTTATCCTCCCTTCGTCCAAAAATAAGTGTCTCAAGTTTTCCCAAAAATGGATGTACCTATACATGAAACATGTCTAGATACATTCACTTTTTGGCAAACTTGAGAAACTTATTTTGGGAGGGAGGGAATACATTATAAATTTAAAAAACACAATAAAAATATAAGTAATGCCCATTTGTCTCAAACTAAATGTTCCTGTATCTAACCAAAATGTTCATGTCTCCCAAAAACATGGATAGTAAATCTGCCATGTGTTGCATTTAGAAAAAAAAATGGTATATAAAAATACTTAAATTGATAAATACATTGACAATAAAAAAAGAAGAAAGTGATAATGCTAAAAAAGGATGTTCATGTATTTATGGTGAGAAGAGAAGAACAAAAGGTGATTAGATGAAAATATATTAAAATACAAGGGAAATATAAGTAAGAAATAGAAGATAAAAACATAAATTAAAATGGAAACATCAAAAGACGAAAAACTCCCCTGATGCCGCGAATAAAAGAATTGAAAAAGTAGTAAAACATTTCAAAAGAAGCTGGAAAATACAAAATCAGTGCTCTCGAAAAAATATTCTTAAAATCTCATTTTGGCCACCGATTTGTTTTTGTTTTGCACAGAGCACCACAAATGTCATTTCGCCATGAAATTTGTCACATGTGTATGGACCCCGAAAGACGCATATTGGGACCGCGGAAGACACGGAGAAGATCCCTCAGGATTGCAGGCATGAACATCCCATGACCGACGGAGCCGGGCCGTTCAGTTGTGACCGTGGTAGCTTAGAAGATACGGGAGAGGATCATGGGCGAGATCATCAGCACCGACTAGTTTGTCTAGTTTTTATGCAACTTTAGTTTAGATTTAGTTTAAATTTATGTAAATATAGTTTGTGCTAATAGTTTGAATCGAAATCGATGGACTAGTTTGGATAAAATTGTATGAATTTGCATTAAAAAATATTTAGGGAGTTAAGTTTAGGGAGTTCCGTGGCGTGTCGCTTCTTCCTCGCCGCAGCAGAGCACGTGTAGAGGTGATAAGGTGGCTTGATGATTGTCAGTCACTCAAACGAAAGCGAGAGGAATCGATCCATATGGTTGCAACCGTACTAATGTCCAGCGACTAAGGATGCGAAAACGGGACCCATTTATCCCAATTCGTTTCCATTTTATGCATAGCTAGTATAAAACAGCTCGTCTATCCAAAGCCACCCGGACTTTGTGCTGCATGGCTGTCGTCAGCTCGTGTTTGTTCTTCTTTTTTCATTGGGTATAGCTCCGTGCAGTGGTGCTGGAAGGTCAAATCGAGATCGGCGCCGGCCGCACGATCCGTCATGTGTACATGTCTCCGATCGAGATCTGATCTGGGGCCAATCATGCAGTAGGAGGAGAAGTACAGGGTGGTACAACTAGGTACGTACGGTACAGATGATCATTGAGAGTACATTATTGTGATAATAATGCTCTCTCTTTAGGGAATTATTGTGGTATACCCTGATGCACGCTGGAGAAAGATTCAGAAAAGTGGGGTGAACATGCTCGTGTTTCGTGTATGAGGGACAGAGCATCAGCAGCGATTTCATTTTCAGTGCTGATACTGTCTGAGGAGTAATTAATTTAGCAAGGCTAAGATCATGTTTGGTTGACAGCTTGACGCACCATGGAAGTGTCGCCAAGCCTTTTATTGTCATCAAGTGAATTTATTTTTCCCCAAGGATAGATAGAGCCGCACGTCAGCACATGAGCGAAAGAAAGCTAATCAAATGCAGAAACAACATCAGATATAAAAGCACACGATCGATTTGTAGTTTCAAGTGCTTTGAACTCGCAAATAACATTCGCGTCTCCTTACACGCATGTCTTGAGCAAAGGTAAAACAGAAAGCAAAGCAGGACTTTAGCTAGACCTGGTCGCTTGACCATAAAAACAAACCGAAAGAAGTATAGATAACCCCCACAAGTTTCAGAAAAAGGACGCAGCACCCCCTCAACTCTAAACTAGCACATATGACCCCCACAAGTTTGGGAAACTAGGCAATTGACCCCCTAGCTCCATAATAAGCTGTTTTCGTTGGTGGTTTTGCACATGTGGCAAAGAAAAACCAGTCAACCACCGTCTTGGACTCTCCTCCTCTCTGGCTCACCTCGTGCCCGCGGTATGGCTCGCCGGCAAATGGCGGACATGTGCTGCCTAGCCCAAAGAACCAAGGGGAAAGGTGCTGGAGGATGAGGTGCTCACCCTGGAGACTATGGAACACCCATCAAAGGCGGGGGAGCTTGGTGGAGTGAGTATTGACGGCGGCCGGCGTTCGGGAAGACGACACCGCGCACCGCGGTGACGAACGGCGGGGTCCGAGGTCAATTCACTTGACGATGATGAAGAGGACAGAGAGGCGAAGATATCTCGAGGGTCACCTGGACGCGGGGGAGGCCGAAATGACGGCGTTATGGAGTTGTGATTTCGGCGACCTCGGTGCCGTACTCGTCGCGCACCTTGAGGCTGCCGGAGTTGAGGATGAAGATCGAGTATCTCAGAGCGGCAGGCCCGCGTGTTGGAGATTAGGGGAGCTTTGTCCTTGGCCGCGCCGTCGAGGACGCGGAGCTCGCCGTGGGGACGCACACACCGGGTCGCCATGGCGCCGGGCATGAACTTCGTGGCGCTGGACAAATAGAAGATGGGAGGATGAGAGGGGCGCGGATGAAGGACGGCCGCGGCGGCGGGTGGGCTGGACGGCCGCGGCAGGCGGCCTGGCCAGCGGCGTCAGGCGCGTGGCGTCAGTGACGAGGTGAGAGACCCGAGTCGTGAGGAAGAGGATAAGGCATTTTTTACTATTCTACTTCCACGTCACTAATACCACGCAGGAAAACCACCTAGGGGGTCAATTGCCTGGTTTCCCAAACTTGTGGGGGTCATATGTGCTAGTTTAGAGTTGAGGGGGTGCTCCGTCCTTTTTCTGAAACTTGTGGGGGTTATCTATACTTCTTTCAAACAAACCAGAACCAGACAAATAGTCCAGCACGCGGCACACACAAACGCGGGCTTCGGCGCCAGCTGCGGCAAAGCTTGGCCTCGAGAGCGCACGAGGCTCGACGGAGAGCGCCGCCGCTGAGCACGTACGTGTAGTTACACCATCCGTGACACCGTACACACGTGAGCCGTGCCGGCGTTGCGCGCGGTCGCCGGCGGCTGCCACTAATTTAGGCGCCGATCTTGCAGTTGTAGCCGCCGCCCATGTCCTCCTTGATCATCTCGAGGTCCCTGGAGGAGGCGACGGCCATGGACATGGCCCGCCGGTGGCGACTCGCCCCCTGCTGCTGCTGCTGCTCTGCCGGGCCGCCGTCCGGCAACGCCTTATTCCGGTGGTCGTCGGACGCCGCCGGCACGTCGTCGAGGGCGGCGAAGTTCTCCGGCAGCACGAACACGCTCTGCGACGCCCGACGCTGGTGACGCCCCATCCGCTGCGACGACATGGTCGATCGAAACTCGAAAGGTTTGGTGCTCGGTCGAGGCGTGCTGGCTCGACTTTGGGTGTATGCGGCCGGTGGTGTACTGCTGTGGATTCGAAAGAGAGCAGGGGAGGTCGAGGCTTTATAAAAGGAGGAGGAGGTAGCAAGCGCAGTTTGGACGGTTACGCACAAGTACGTTAAAAGTCGGTGAGAAAGAGGCATGATTCGGTCGCTAACTGACAACTTTGGCCTCACGCTCTCACGAAAAACCAGTAGAAAAAAAGTAGAAATATTTCCACTATTCTCAAGAAACCATTTAAATCACAAATATAAGAGTCATTTTATCACAAGAAACCGTTTAAATCACAAACTGCAAAACTGTGCGGACCAAAAAAAAAAATCGCAGCACGGACTGGATAGGGTTGGAGAAGGCCTGCATCCGTGCATGCATGCACCTTCTGACAGCGCTGTAGAGTGGAGAGGCATGTCGCCAAGCGCCAACGGTTTTCATAAATATTTTGGATCTCTGCAACCGTGCATGCATGCACGCACGCAGATCAGTCCTTATCCTCTTCTTCGGATAATTGTTGATGGGAAGCGGTGTTTTTCGTGCGTCGAGGGAGTATTTGTAGCTCTCGAGTTTCAGTGTTTTTTACTACAACTTGTAATCCCAGAGAGGCTCTCAAAAAAAAAAAAAAAAAAGAGTTTCAGTGTTTTTTGACATTTTTAAAAATCGAAAATAGTATTTTAAAGTTGTAATTTTTTTGACATAATCAATGTGAATATATATATATACATGTTCTTTATATCGCCTAGGATTGTTCGATAATACGTTTTATTGTAAGCTACACAGAATCACGTCTCTGAAAAACCAAAAACGTAACTCATTTTATTTGACACATTTGTATTTTTTCTTTTGTTTTGGTCACATACGAAAGAACATTTTGCTGTAAATTTGGTCCACTTTATATATATGTACCTATATACTTTTTCTCAGGATTTTTTGAGGCGCAAACGTAAAAAAAAACTCGGGAGCTAGTAGTGTTTTTCGTGTACTAGTTCGATGCATACTTTCCTTGGGCTCTTGCGTATGGTACATGCTGTTTCCCCGTGATGTTTGTATCATGCTCCAGATGGCGAACTGAACTGAAATGAACTGGTTCGGGAACGTCAAGACAGCTCGCTCCACGGAAGCTCTCCTCCCTCCTCCTCTCTCGAAGTCTCCTCTGTCGTACCTTTTGAGAGTCGTCTACCGACGGCCGGGCCGATCTGCTGTCTGCCTCGCCGGAGTAGCCGGCCGGGGATGGACTAAGAGAGGCGCCGGATGTAGGGCTGTACATAGTAGCTTCAATAAAGTTAGGTCTAGTTTGTTTAGGCTGTATGCCTGTCTTTGGCGCTTTGCCGACTCTTGGAGTAGAGTGCTAGATCCCTCCGGCCGGATCTGGTACGTACTGGTTCGATGCTTCTCTGCTGTGCAGCTCCGGTGGCAAGAGCTTGTGCAAGTGGAGGGGAGGAGGCCAGACATCTCCGTAAATAAGGCTGCGAACCCGAGCTCGTCCGCCCCGGCAATTTGGCACAACGCTGGGCGGTTGCCGTCGAGATCCTCCGTCGTGCTTCCGTGGGGAAGCCAATGATGGAGATTTACGGCGCTAGCTCGTTCAATAAGTGCTGCTGCTGCTACTACCTCCATGCATGCAGTTTTCAGGTTCCTCAACAACTCCTGGCCGGCCTCGGTGGCGGGGGGGGGGGGGAGAAGGAGAGAAGCATGTCCGTCGGCGGTGCTGGATGGTGGTGGGGAAGCCTGCCTCGCGCAGGTCTAGGTTCTGCGTTTCCCGCGGCGATTCCCAAGCGGTGGCGTCGTTTGGCCACGGCTATCTCTGGCCATGAGGTTGGCCTCGCCGTGCTCGTCTGCTTCGTCAGTTCGAGCTGTTTCTTCCTCCGAATTGAGAGGATCTTCAACTGCCTCGGTGCGGCACTGGACGCCGCTGTCAGCCCAAGTGGCCTAGTCCCCGGTGCTGGCAGTGACGGCTGCGCTTGGAGGCGAATCATCGGCGGTGAAGTTCTTGAATCCGATTGCGTTTCTGCGGTCGCCAGTAGGGTGCTTTGTGAAAAAATCCAGGACCTGGGTGTAATTTTCATTTTTTTTCGAGGTTCTTGCTGTAAAACTGTACCCACTGCCTGATTAATGCAGAATCTGGGTCTTTCGGGACCTTTCCCTTGTTCAAAAAAAAAAAAACTGGTTCAGGAAGTTTCCTGCCGAAAAACATCGATCGAATCGAATCGCCGAACGGAACAGAAGAGATGGCGGCATGCGAACCGAAACCCGATCAATCAGGGCACCGCGCGTCAATCAGCAGCGACTGATCTGTTTCGTCTTGCCATCGACGGCGTGGCGAGGCGGGCAGTGCGCACGTTCCCGAGTGGTGGCGCGCGCGCACGGGCGAGGCCGAGAGGAGGAGGGGAACATCCCCACGTTGATCGGGATTCCGGCGTCACATGGGTCGGCAGCGCCACCATTCATTTGCTTCTTCAGTTGTTGGTGTGGTGGCCGCCCGCGCGTCGCCAATCTATTTGCTCGCTGCCGCTGCCGGTGATCATGGTCGATCTGCGGGAGCGTACGTGTGCGGCTCGGTGTGGCGGGGCGGCGTCCAACTCCATCGCGCCGGCGCGCCCACCGGACTTGTCAGGCGCTAGCTATCGTGTAAACCACGCCGCCGTGCTTGATTGCTTCTTCTTCATGCCCCACGTGGCCACGTCCACGTGTTTGTGCCATGGATATTGTGTGGACGACAGATTGATCAGTCAGAGTAGCGGTGGTAAACGGTGCTAATTAAGAGAAGCGCTCATTACTAACTATATTAAAGACAAACGAAACGGCGGCCTCGCAGCGCCCCAAGTTACTGTAGCTACTGTAGATTTCTACAGTAGTTGCAGTGTTCCCATCTGCGCCATCCATCGGCGATCGGGCGGCACGCACGGACCCGCGCGCACCAATTTGCGAAAAGCCCCCTCACTCACGAGAAAATGCTTCGCGCTCCAATGTTCCACGCCGAAAAGGACCTAAAAAAATTACATCAAACTTCGAGTACTTTTTAGCAAAAACGTCCAGTTTCCCCCCCCCCCCCCTCGCTTCTCTCTCCCGCGACGCCGCCGTGTTCGCCGCTGCCGCCGACGCCTCGCGCCGCCGCGCTGGTCCCCGCCGCCTAAATCGACGGCCACAGGCGGATCCGCCGTCCTCTCCTCTACCAGCTCGCCGACGGACGCGTGCCGGGACGCCGCGGACCCGCCGGAATCGTCGCGGCCGTGCGCGGCCGTGCGCGCTGCTCTCCGCCGCATCCGCGGCCCGCCGGCGACGCTCCGAAGACCTGCAGCCAGCGGCGCCGCCGCTCCCGGGTGCTCCGCGTCGAGCCGCGTCGGGCGCGCGCACTGGCGCGTCCTGCCTCGCGGTAACGCGCCGCCGGCGTCGTCCTCGCCGCCGCCGCGGCTCCGCCACCCCATGGCGTCTGCGTGACGTCACGTCGGGCCTGGGCCGGCCAGTTGGGCCGCCACGTGGGCCGGTCTGCCTGGCTGCTGCGGTTTTTTTCTTCCCTTTTTTTCCCCCCGTTTTCTTATTTCCAATTTTTTTTTTGCAAATTTCAAAATACACGGAATTTCAAATATAGGATATTTTGTAAATATGGCAAACAAATTTCAACCCCATACACGACGTCGCAGTGGGCCCGGCCTGTCAGATTTTCCCCCTTTTCGCATGATTTCCCACAAATTGTAAAATTCCTTTTACTTACTCTAATTACTGAGCTAAATTAAACATCTACTACAAAATCAATACTTCTCTAGATCTCCACACTCTCTAAAAAAGGATATTTTCCCAAAATTTGATTTTTACCAAGATGCACTTTCCGAAATTTGAACAATTTCTACTGTGACGTCAGAAATTTTAAATTTAGATACATCCACTATGATAAAGTGGCCAAAAAAAAAAAGGTTGACTACTCATGCCACACGACAAAAAAAATCAAATTTGAACATTTCCAAAAAGTAGTTACCACGGCAAAAAATCAAATTATTTCCTCTAATTATTGAGCTGAGAAAGTACAACGGTAAAAATTCAAATTATTTCCTCTAATTCCTGAGCTAAATTAAACATCTAATATGAAACCAAAACTCCTCCAGATCTCCACACTCTCTAAAAAAGGATATTTCCCCAAATTTGATTTTTACCAAGATGCACTTTCCGAAATTTGAACAATTTCCCGAATGTTCTCTCTGCATTTCAATGATTTTCAAATACGCAGCCCCGTAAAATTTACAGCAAACGGAATTCAACTTTCGGATTTGGCTACTCGAATCTTCCAAAATTCGTCTACATCTTTCGAACTAACTTCGGGATCTGGAAAAAAAATAACCATATGCTTTCCTTGCATTCCAACAATATCCAAGTCTATTTTCATATTTCAATCCTGTCGTCATAGGACGGTAAACGAATTTGGACGTTTAAAAATTTCAGCTGCTTTGCGAAATTAACTATTTTACTAACGTGAAAGTAAATAAAATCCACGTAACTTTCCAACACGACAGATTTTCAGAACCTACACAATTTTCAAACACAGACACTATTTGCATTCTAACGATCCTCAATATGCCAAAAAAAACAAATTTAACATATTTTCGAACTCTCCACACAAAATATGCATCAAAATAACAACAATTAAAAGGAAAAGAAAACAACCTGACGTGTGGGACCTACGTTCCATAACTTTCACAGTCACAATAAAATGCTGAAAAATATGAAAAACATAACTTTCAATTTGTTACTCCGAAAAATGCAAACACCATATCAAAAAAGAAAAAAAAAACATGTTTGCAAACTCTCCACATAAAAAAAAGTGGATTTTTAAAAAAAATACCATACGATAGTATGAAAAATATGAACAACATATCTGGCCGATCAGAAGAAATGAATACTTGCTATTTATGCCAAAAAAAAAAAAATCAAACTCCAAAATGGGTCAACATTAAAAAAAAAAGATGTAAATGCACTCCCTCCAAATATATGAAGGTAAATCTTTCCACAAATGCTTAATTCGATGAATAATTACAGATAATACAAATTCATAACCCCTGATTACGGATTATATTTAAATTAAATTTCTAAGTCCAAAATGGATTTCAAAGATTCACAACAGTTAACTTCCTCTACAAAAAAAATTCAATTTCTTTCGTGAAAAAAAAGAAGAATTCCCCAAATAATTCTTCCTCTCGAAACATTCAATTCTATTCCAAAGTTTCAAAATAAAATAATATGATTTAAAAATTCGCAACAATTAAATTTCCCACAGAAAAAAAAAACTTCATGCAAGTTTGTAAACAGAAATTAATAATTTGCAGAATTGCGATCTTCAAATTTTAAAATTTCATCTTCCTTCCAAAATACCACTATTTCCCAGACTATTCGAAATAAAGTAATTCATAGAGATCAAAAAATTATAATTGTACCCCTTTTCCATATTTCCGTACATCCAAATTCGAGCACAATTTAGACATGGATATTTCCAAATTAAAATCTTCTGCACCTTTCTTTACAACATAGAGCAAGGGTGCGGCGTGACGCCGCACTAAATATTACTAGTGTAAAATATACATCATCAAAATCGTGATTTTTAGGCAACCCAGAGCGACCATCTCGTACAGCAGCCCTAAAATAGGGCACCATATAGCACATGTGTGCTCCAACAGCTGCCCTACTAGATCAAGTGATGTATATTTTGTTCTACAAAAATCGGTGCCCGCACCGGACCGGCGGCGGCTCAATCAGGCCTCCCGCGGCCGTCGAGAAAGCCGGAGGGGCGGCGGGGTGGTTGCATAGACTTGGGCACGGCCAGAAGGAGTCGTTGTGACGGCGGAGGGGCGGCGACAAAGGGGTGACTGCGGAGACTAGCCGACGCCGGCGGAAATCAGGGCCACCGAGCGGAAGCGGGGTCCCAGCAGCGGAGCGGGGTGGCGGCGGGGTCGGGAGGGGTTCGAGGAGGACTAGATACCGGCGGCGGAAGGGAACCCGCCTTTCAGCCGCGTGCGTGAAGTTTCAGATTGGCGGTTGGAGTCGCCCGCGCGGCTGCATGCGTTTTAGGGCACCACCCTTGGTGATGTATATTTGTATCACCTGATTATATCGTGCCGAATTTTTTTTGTCGAAATTTCCATCACGGGCTGCTGTTGGGGAACTCCCTGTTAATGTAAAAAGTTGTTATTTATTAATTTGTATCACCCATTGAAGATGCTCTACAAATGAGTCTGTAACAAATAATCGTTTCAATATTCAAGCTCCTCAGAAATAGAGCTCCCTCGTACTCACTAAGTTTACTGAAATTCACTTGAGGCACAAACTTAAACTTATGACACTCAATAATACATAATATTGCTCACTTCCCTGGGCACTGTCACATAATTGCACAACAACAATAAGTATCTGAACAGTAGCTCCGCCTGCCGTTGAAACCCCTCCGGTCACAGAAATGCTGGCACTGAAGATTATCGCCCGGCATCAGGCTTGGTCGACAGTATGGAAAAGGTGTACAGATATCTTCCATTACAGCAGGATCTGCCGACAACGAAGTATATATAGCATCCCCCGTTAGTAAAAGCATAGGTAGTACAAATTGCATGCACCACACGAGATTTTCTGAATAACCAAGGTGTGTTCATATATGTGTTATGTAAAATTGGCCCGATATATAAAATATTGATTGTACCTTTGTTTCTCCCAGCTGCATCGCATGTCAATAAAGTGGTAGGCGTCATCAGAAGAACTACCAAGATTAGAACCCTTGTGTTGTTCTTGAGAAGCTCCATCGGGAGTGGTTTCCTATTTCCTTTTGCTACTAGAGCTCTATATTCCTTTTGCTTGGTATTTCTGAAACTATTATCTTGCGGTGGTATTTAAACAAAAGCACGGTGAAATCTTGGAGGATCTTTCATGTAAAAGAAAATATCAGAGGATTCGAACCATATCATAATAATTTTTTGAGATATACCAGAATATCTTTGGCGGATTTCATGTATAAAAGAATATTTTGCAGCCAACTTGTTCTTAAATGGCTTCTAGATTTCCATATCTGAAATATTAATTAAAACCTTTGAAATACCATAAGTGCATATCTTATTAAATTATGGAACTTATTATTTTCTTATGGTATTTGGTAAATATAAATTTATGTGGTAGGATGTCAAATATGTATGGGGTGTCATGATTCCGTCTAATAAAACAAGATATTTAACTCTTGGGGTATTTGAATTCAGATTATGCGGGAGACACAAAAAGATGTATGTAAACTTGCGGTGATTGCCAATTTCTTGGTAGGTCACTGGTTTGAGAGAAACTTTAATGGATTACAGTGTCACTTGCGACGAAGTGCCCCTTCTATTTGACAACGAGAGCAGCGGCGGAGGCAGAAAAATTGATTGAGCGGGGCCGATCAAAGAAGACAACTAGCAATGCCAAAAAAGTGGGGTCGATGTGCTAGCAATTTTTTATTGAATATATCACCATTAATTAAATAATTGTCAAAGACAAAAGGATGTACAATTCCATATTACTCAAAAGAAAAAATGCACGCTCATTTTCAATGTATGACGTGGGCATCTGTCGATATTCTGACAACAATATCATTTTCAATGTATGTTACCAAGCAATCACTTGGGAATCCATCTTCCATTTTGTTTCGAAGCCTTGTTTTCATAAATTTCATACATTATCTCTTACCTCCTGAATGAACAATTTTGTGCCATGGATATTTTGTCCACAACAGATTAATCGGTCAGAGTAGCGGTGGTAGAAAAAGAAGTGAGCGAAGATCGACGTGCTAACAAATGAGTCGATCTGTAACAAATAATCCTTTCAATATCCAAGCTCCCTAGAAATTTCTAGAGCTCCCTAGTACAGTACTCACTAAGTTTACTGACATTCACTTGAGGCGCGAACTTATGAGTTGACACACGATGGTACATAATATCGCTCACTTCCCTGGCTTAATTGCACAACAACAATAAGTATCTGAACAGTAACTCAGCTTGCCGTTGAAATTCTTCTGGTCACAGAAACGCTGGCATTGAAGATTATCGCTTGGCAGTCGGCTTGGTCGACAATATTGAAATGGTGTACAGATATCTTCCATCACAGCAGGCTCTGCCAACAACAAAGTATATCGGCATCCCCGTTAGTAAAAGCGTGCATAGCTAGTACAAATTGCACTACACGAGATTTTCTGAATAACCAAAGTGTGATCATATATAAAATTGGTCCGATATAAAGTATTGATTGTACCTTTGTTTCTCTCAGCTGCATCACATGTCAATAACGTGGTAGACATCATCAGAAGAACTACCAAGATTAGAACCCTTGTGTTGTTCTTGATAAGTTCCATCGGGAGTGGTTTCCTATTTCCTTTTGCTCCTAGAGCTCTATATTCCTTCTGCTTGAATATTTCTGAAACTATTATCTTGTGGTGGTATTTAAACAAAGGCACGACAAAATCTTGGAGGATCTTTCATGTAAAAGAAAATATCAGAGGAAATCAAACCATATCATAATAATTTTTCGAGATATGCCTGAATATCTTTTGTGGATTTCATGTATAAAAGAATATTTTGTAGACAACTCGTTCTTAAATGGCTTCTAGATTTACATATCTGGTATTAATTAAAACTCTGAATACCATAAGTGCATATCTTATCTTATTAAATTGTGAAACTTATAATTTGCTTCTGGTATTTGGTAAATATAAATTTATGCGGTAGGATGTCAAATATGTATGGGGTGTCATTATTCCATCCAATAAAACAATATATCTAACTCTTGGGATATTTGAGTTCGGATTATGCGGGAGACAAGAAAAGCCGTATGTCAACTTACGCTGATTGCCTATTTCTTGGTAGGTCATTGGAATGAGACAAACTTTAAAGGGTCACTTGCGACGAAGTGCCTCTTCTATTTGACAACGAGAGCAGCGGCGGAGGCAGAAAAATTGATTGAGCAGTGTCGATCAAAGAAGACAACTAGCAGATGCCAAAAAAATGCCAAAAGATGGGACGATGTGGTAGAAAAATATTTTATATTGATTATAACACCATTCATTAAATAACTGTCGAGGATAAAAGGATGTACAATTGCAATACTCAAAAGAAAAAAATCTAGACAACAGGAGATGAAGCAATTAACACTTCTCAATTGAAATCCACTCGACGTGGTGCTTCATCAAACTCATCTATAATTGCATCTGTCGATATTCTGACAGCAGTCTCCCTTTCAATGTACGTTACCAAGCAATCCCTTAGGAATCCATCTTCCATTTTTGTTTCGAATCCTTGTTTTCACAAGTTTCATTGCTGAAAATGCACGCTCAGTGGTTACGGTTGAGAACGGTAAAGTAAGAACACGACGAATTAATATGATCATTAAAAATACGGTTGAGAACGGTAAAGTAAGAACACGACGAATTAATATGATCATTAAAAATAAGTTAGTTCTTTTAGCAATGATTAAATCAACTAGTTTCTAGTATAGCAACAAAGAACATTATATAACTGTCAATCAAGTGATAATCATCATTTTTTCGGTTGCTGCAAGTTGTTGACAAAGCTCTGATATAGTTGTCAAATTCTGAAACTTTGGGTTCGTAGGTATATCATGCTCATAATGCCGCAGTTGGCATCCCAGATTCTCCCTTTCTTGTTCTTTATAATCAGCGGGGTAGAATTTTTGAAGCTAGAGAACAGACATTATCAATGTCAAAAGAATTGAATGAGTTTTGGGGGTCCAAGGACGTGCACATAATGAGAAGCTTTGTTGCTTGTTTGTTGAATCTAGAATTTAGATCTTGTGCTTGCTTATCCACAACTACCATGAAAATTGCACACCGATAATGGTGATCAACTGAACTCTCATCAGTTGCACGAGAATTAATGAAATCCACATATAACTGACCAAAGTGTGTTGTTTTAACTACACGTTTCTCACAAAACAAAAGGACATCAGATCTAAGCTTGCTCCAACGATAATCTCTTACCTCCTGAATGAATAATTAATTAGTTGTCTTCACGTCATCCATGGCATTCACAATATCTTGAGACTTTTGTCGCAACTTTTTGCATAACATATCTGTGATTCCCATAAGTTCTTTCATGACATGTAGAATAAATATGAAGTCGAAAGACATCATCAACTTAACAACACCATTAGCCTTTCCTCGTGTTGAAGGTGAAGTACACGAACCTATAGAAATAGCAATGATTTAAGTACCAAAAATGTTGGATTGTATAGCTTCAAAAGTCTGCAAACATATGCATAGTGAGAACTCGATCTAGTCTCACAAGGCCGCTGTAAAGTTCCAACTTGATTAGCCCCACTTATAGTTTCAAGCTCAATGAGATTCTCCATTTCAACAAATTGATTAGCATGCAACTCATCATTTCTCTTACTAGAAGATCGACACGACTGTAGTGACAACAAGAGCAAGATGATCAAAAAAGTTGTGAACATCGGCTACTTCTTTAGCTGTGGCAACAAGAGCTAGTTGCAACTGATGAGCAAAACAATGAACATAATAGGTATAAGGACAATTTTCCACGAACTTGGCTTGTAGTCCATTCCACTCCCCACGCATGCTACTAGCACCATCATATCATTGTCCATGAAGTTTGTTAACATCTAATTGATGTTGAACCAAAACAGAAGATAGTTCATGTTTTAAAGTAGCTGAACATGTATCCAAAACATGAACAATATGAAGAAAAAGCTCTCGAGTGAAACCATTTTTATCAACAAAGCAAATAACCGCAGCCATTTGCTCTCTTTTTGCTTCATCTCTTGACTCATCGGCAATCAAGAAGAGCTTACCACTACCAATCTCTTTATGAAGTTCACGTTGCACATTGGAAGCAATGATATGCAGAATTTCCTTTTGAATGGGTGGCGAGGTATACCTAGAATTTTTTGGAGCATTACCCAATACAACAACACCAATTTCCTCATCATAAGCATCTAGCAATTTCACCATTTCAAGAAATTGCCTTGATTTTCTGAGCCAATACTTTCACCATGTCCTTGCAAGGATTACGCTTGGAATGTTAACCACCGAAATACATCAATTGTTACTTTGAGCCGCAGCCTATTTCTCTTGATGTCTTCTTCAGTTTGCTTCTCCACTAATTGTTCCATATGACATGACTTGTTCTTCAGATTATCATAACATTTGACAACATAATTGTGAGCAGATTTACTATCCTTTCACATGTGAGTCAAGAACGAGCAGCCCTTTCCGTTGTTAACTTTCTACCATTTTCTGAACCCTTCCACTATAAACTTATCAGATCTTTTCCTTCTTCCCAATGGCTTCCTATATAATAGAAAGCACGTTTAAAACAATATATTGCATCTTTTGTAGGTGAGTATTCTAACCAAGGGAAGTTTTAAACCAATGGTATTGAAACTTGCGTGGATGGTATGTTGCATCATCAAGAGGGTACTCATCTTTGTGAAATTGATATGGCCCATGCTTAATATATGCCAAACAAGACTTTTCTTGATTATTAGGAGGACAATCCCAAATTTGGCCCCGTAGACCCGGATCCCTTTCTACTATCAAAACACAGAACCGAAGGTGGTGGTGGTGCTCCTGATTGTTGGTGGGGCAGTTGGCATTCTTGCTATTACAGGTGTTGTTGGCATTTCTTTTTCTTCCAAACCTTCTGGTTGTAGTTCATCCAAGTTTGGGCCAGCAACACAATTAATTTGTTCTAAACCATCATCAACTCTTGCTTTTTTCCCAAAATACGAATGCATGTTCTGCACCGGTACAATCTTTTTTTATATTTTTAGCCATGATTATCATGAACAATGAGCACCATACACCATCAGACATCAGCTATGACTATGAGAATTTATCCTATTTCAGAAATAATAAGGCTAAATAAAAATATGGCACATCTAAAAGTGTGAAAGGAGATACAATCATACAAGGGGCCTGCAATCATAGCAAACAAATCATAGCTAGATCGATCCAGATTCTAGAGACTAGTAGGAATCAAAATTTGAAAATATGTACTTCTTCTTTTGAGAAGCTTAGAATCCAAGATCGGAAGGGAACAATGAGACAAGGGTGAGAGGGGGCAACGTCTTGGGGACTGCAAGGCTTGTCCGGCGCCTGCCTCCTTGCATTATACGGATTACACACCTCCAGTTTGGAATTCGGAGAGGATTGAGCATTAGGGAATGGCCTGGTGCCCTGGTTTGTGGTCGAATTGACCACAAAGCGAAAGTGGGAACAACCGAACGAGAGGAGTAGGGCCACGGGAGAGGAATGAGAGGAGCATGCTGCCTCGTGCGTTGCCTGTTTCCTTTTCTTTTATAATAGGACCAAAGGAGAGTATGAGAAGGAGCAGAAGTCAATTTTCTTTGGGGCTAATTTTTTGTTTGCAAGTTAGGGGAAGGGGGTGGCCCCCTGCTGCCTTCGCCTCTGAATGAGACTACTATCAAGACCGCGTACTGGCGCACAAACCCATGCAACATAGCAAGATGAAACATATTGAGATCCGTCATCGTTTCATTTGAGAGCATGTGGCACGTAGTGATATTGAGCTCTCTTTTGTGCGGACCAATGAGAAACTTGAAGACATCTTCACAAAGCCCCTAGATGAATCAAGATTTTTTTTTAGATTTGATGAATCAAGATTTCGAGAGTTTGAATATGAAGTAAATGTCTTATATTCAAGTAAGGTGGAATGATGGTCTTGCATGCTGACCAATATTAGTCGTTTATCTTGTTTAATGTAGGCATGAACATATGAGAGTGTAGTTTACTTCATAAACCAACAATACTCTTATTATGCGTAAATAGAAAATTCATGCATTATAGTCACTCTGTGGCAAATAATGCTCCAGTGATGAATATTGA
Organism: Poa pratensis; assembly: GCA_947311845.1. NCBI lineage: Eukaryota > Viridiplantae > Streptophyta > Magnoliopsida > Poales > Poaceae > Poa > Poa pratensis. Next base: position 22,604,183 of record CAMZMU010000065.1, read on the forward strand.
CTTTTGACCCAAAAATATATATTTGCAGTACTACTCCCTCCTTCCCAAATTAAGATGCGTATAGTTTTTTTTTGGGTAAAGTCAAACATGTCCGAGTTTGACCAAGCATAGAGAAAAAAGTGTTGGGATTTATAATCCCAAATTAATATTTTTAGAATGATCATGAGATATATTTTTATATCATGCGCATTTGGTGTTGTAGATGTTGATATTTTGGTATATATAATTGTTCAAACTTTAAAAAGTTTGACTTTAAACAAAAACTATATGCACCCTATTTTGGGATGGAGGGAGTCAAGTATACTTAAACATGGTGGCCTCGGCCACGGACCTCCTCATGCGAGGAGTTGAACATAATTAGTTCTTAATTGTTTATTAGACCATATGTCACAGTATCTATGAAAAAAACATTCAAGATTGGCTTTTATTTTTGCATCTTGCAATCTTATGTGCATATTACCATATTGTCTTAGTTACCAAGTTCTCATCCCAAGCCAATATTCTAAACTCAAAAACATCTTAACTAGTTCCATTTTTTCTTCATCTTGGTGTTCTAAAAAAGGTAGCGGTACAACCAAGGTAGGAGCCGGTACTACCACACCTGGATAGTGCGCATACTTTCAGTTTACACAGTGCCCAAGAGCGGCAGTACCGCTCTCACTTCTGCGAGTTACCAGAGCGGTACTATCGCTCTCCACAGCGGTAGGACCGGTCAGCGATATCTTGTGGTTAAGTTGCCTTGGAAATATTCCACATGACAATGTGTTGATTACGATATGATGCCCACAACAAACTACACAAGTACTCATCATTGTATTGTAGTAGTATTACGTTTTGTTTGGTTCCATCTTTCATAAATCAAGGTCTCTCGAACATTGCTTCTACCTCTTCGACCTCTCTCAATTCCTTCACCTTCTCCTTTCAATGTTCTTTCTAAGTGCTAATTAGCAATCATCAGTTTTCGTCAAACTTGTATTATCATTTTTTCTACCATATGAGTGGTGGAAAATTAAATTAATTTGTTGTGAAAAACATGTGTTGCCCACTGGATGATAATTGTATTCTTAGCAAATGGTTACACTTTAGAATCTTTGTTTGTTGAATTATAAACCTCTAGCTTGAAAATAGCATTGTAATAATAAAGGGGTTAAAATAAAACTAATATAAAAATAATATTATATACTATCTTTAGGCATTATTTTTTAGTTATATTTAGGAGTTAGGACTACACCTTCCCTAAAAGTTAGGACATCATCTCTCATAAATGTCGAGCGGTACAATAACAAGCCCTAAGATCCATCGTTGTCGCCTTGTCGATGTCCCAAAATGTATGCCAGTGCCTTACATCGACACATAATTATTAGAATATTTAAAACCGATACGATCATAACATACAATCCTACAAATCAAACATAAAATTATATATTGTATATACTATTCAGATAACAAAAACTTGCTCCAAATGACAGAAGACCGAAAACACAATCCACTAGTGTCTCCTCCTATTGGCTGCTCTGCCTCTCACCCGGATCGCCCAGCCCTATCCGACGGCTGACATACATCGATTCCTCAGCCGCTAGCGGTCCAGATCGAAGCACAAACACAGAGAAAACACACACAGAGAGAAAGCACAAACACCCAGTCACACACCCACCACCGCACAAAACAAGCCAAAAAAAATCAAGGACCCGAAGAAATCATCGACCGGGAGAAAAGCGAGCGAAAGAAAAAAAAGTAGAGGAGGAAAAGCTTCGGAGCTCGGATCGGCGATGGAGTCGGGAGCGAAGGCGACGAAGAAGGCCGGCGCGGCCGGGCGCCGTGGCGGCGGCGGGCCGAAGAAGAAGTCCGTCTCCCGCTCCGTCAAGGCCGGGCTCAGTTCCCCGTCGGCCGCGTCGGGCGCTACCTCAAGCTCGGACGCTACGCCAAGCGCGTCGGCAGCGGCGCCCCCGTCTACCTCGCCGCCGTCCTCGAGTACCTCGCCGCCGAGGTGAGCCAGCCACGCGCGGGGTCCGACCTCACGTACGACGGCAACCGGCCGCGGAATTAGCTCTGACTGATTCCCCTCTGTTTTTTCCCCTTTGCTATTTTTGTCGTCTACCAGGTGCTCGAGCTGGCGGGGAACGCGGCGCGGGACAACAAGAAGAACCGGATCATCCCGCGGCACGTGCTGCTCGCGATCCGCAACGACGAGGAGCTCGGGAAGCTGCTCGCCGGCGTCACCATCGCGCACGGAGGCGTGCTGCCCAACATCAACCCCGTGCTGCTCCCCAAGAAGACCGCCGCCAAGGAAGCCAAGGCGACCAAGGAGCCCAAGCCGCCCAAGTCGCCCAGGAAGGCCCCCGCCAAGAAGGCGGCCGCCTCTTAGGCCCGGCACTGACTGAACAACGCCGGTGCCCCGTACCTCCCTCCTCCCCTTCTTTGTCTGTCTGTCTTGGGTTGAACCACCTAGTCGTCGTTGCTGTGGTTGTTCTTGTTGCATGTCACCGAGATCGGTTGATCCTTGTTTGAACCTAATATGTGTGGCTTCCGCGTAGGTTCGGATCAATCCGTACTCTTTTACCTTAACACTGGTGTATGTATGTATGTTCGGGGAGTGTGTAGTGCGAGGGAGGGATGGGAGGAGGGAACTGTGAATCGCTAGATCCTGTTTGTAATAATATTGTGAAGATCTGAAATATCAAGGACTACTGTTTGCAATGTTTATTCCGGCTTTTGATGCGTGCTATTAGGGATTTGTTGTGTTCATTTGGATGCTTTGGGTATATTTGATTGCTTGCAGGGAAGTTGTTGAGGGTCTAGATCATTGGGGGAAATGTTACTTTCACCTGATAATGTTTGAATCAAAGTGAAAAGCTTATAGCTTGTAATTGGAATTTATAGATCATTGAGTGGTTGTGTGGCAGAATTCTTGCAGGGAAGCTGTTGACGAAATGTTGCTTTCACATGATCATGCTTAAATTTCGAAATGAAAACCTTACAACATTTAATTTGAATTTATAGATCATTGAGGGGTTGTCTGGTTGAATTCTTGTTATGTCGGTTCATTCGATGAATAGGCTGCAAAAACATCGCGGTGTTGATAGAAACCAAATTTAGGTATATCTATTTTGTTTGCATTTGAACTTTGTTCATATAATACTTTGTTTTCATTTCAGCTGGTTGATCAATACTATCGTGTCTGAATCATAGCAGTTATTGGAAACATATAATTTTGGAACTCATTAGTTGGATGCATGGTGGCATATATCTTCTTTATTTTGGGTTGTGGTTGATTCACCTGATAATGTTTGAATTTCAAAGTGAAAAACCTATAGCTTTTAATTGGAATTTATAGATCATTGAGTGGTTGTGTGGTTGATTTCTTGTTATATCTGTTCATTCAATGAATAGGATGCAAAAACATTGCAGTGTTGATAGAAACCAAATTTAGTTGTCTACTTTGTTTGCATTTCTTTTCAGCTGGTTGATCAGTACTATCGTTTAACAGCTTTCGTGTCTGGTTCATAGCAGTTATTGGAAACATATATTTTTTTGGAACTCATTAGATGCATGGTGGCATATATCTTCTTTTATTTTGAGATGTGGTTGCTCTGTACATTATGGCAACATATATTCATGTAATACAAGTTTGGAACCCATGCTAGATTGTTGTGTAATTTGTTACAACACATAATAAGTGGGCACAGTTTTGTTGTATTCCTTGTTTGTAGTATCTTTTAGCATGTCATTATGTATAAAAAGTCATACAGAGGAAGCGGATGGAGTAAATTGCAGCTACATGAATACAAATCGACTGGCTTGCTGGTTATTTTTAGATGTCTACTTTAATTTTCTTGGGTTCTCTCGCGTCTTGGTTTATACAGTTGTGAATTATGTAATGGTTACGAGTTTGTGGAATTGCTGTATTGTTTTTATGTTTTAGTCTGTGACTTCGTCTACTTTTCTCAGAATGTTATCATAATCTAGATTTTGAAGTTGTCTCTGGAGCTTGTTTAGAAATCATACTATTGCCAGTTTTGTTGAGATCTGAGTCTTTGTTAAATTGGAGAATGAGGTATCCAACAACCTAGTGTGCTAAACTAGAATCAGTTAGTAGGTATGGTCTGAAACAATTTTTCTACAGAAATCTTTGCATATGATTTTCAACACAAATCTTTGCATATGATTGTCAAGTCATCAATTTAAATGTTTGAAACAGTTTTTTCATCTAAGTATTAAGATTTTGACTGAAGATTATATCTAAAACATGACTTATTTGTGAATTAGAGTGGCATTAGTTTCGTTTTTCGTTAGTCCCTCTTGCCTCTTGGTGTGATTTATTTTGATGAAAAATAGAACCTAGGAGGAATTAGTGTATACAGTTGGAGATTGCTTGGTATTCTCTAATGGATTGGGAGAAAAAGGGAAGCTAATGTTTTGATTGTTATTGGAGTTATAGCTACATGAGCATACCACAGTGTTGTTGCATATGTTGCCTTAATATTCAAACATTTTCCTCATGTCCAGGCCCATGAGCTGGACTACGAAAAATATATTTATTAATCGAGTCCGTTGAAGTAATAGGCCATTTTCTATAAATGATTTCTGATAATATTGATATTGAGGTACTAATAATATAATGTGCCTCTATGTTTCTTAGCTGTACCAGATGTTGTTCTATGCTGCAAGGTTATGTACATGTGTTTCTTTTGCATTTGAAATTGGTGTTTCAGAAATTCACTTTGGCACCCGGGTGCAAATGCTCCTGTTATGTTTGTTAAAATTTTAAAAATATAAAAACTTATCAAAAAAATCTGAAAAAAATTGGGCACGAACATATACATGTTTGCAATATTCGTGTAAAATTGCAGAAGCAAATGACACTTTATGTGGTCTGTGCAAAAAAGACAAAATATGTGGCCGAAATGAGATTTAAAAATGCATTTTTCAAAGCACGGATTTTGTCTTTTTTTGTACAGACCACATAAAGTGTCATTTGCTTCCGCAATTTTACACGAATGTTGCAGACATGTATATGTTCATGTCCAATTGTTTTCAGATTTTTTTGATGTGTTTTCATATTTTTTTAATTTTGACAAACATAACAGGAGCATATGCACCCGGGAGCCAAAATGCTCTCTTTTCTGTTGCATCTTTCAGGACTGTAGCGAGTAAGCTGTGTTGTCTGCATTTTCATCGTTAGGTTGATTTGCCTAATCATTTTGCTTTTCATTTTGTTTGTAGAGTGATCTTATGGTTAGTTTTTGTTTCTAGAGTACTCCTGATTCGTTTGGAACAGTGGACGAGTGTTAATCTCACCAACTTCTGAACAAACCATCACACAGAATAGTCACCTGCCAAATTTTAGATGAGTTCATCAGAAGATGAACAAGCCATTCTAGACCGAGGTACACCGCGTCGACAATTCAATGAACGATGAATAAGTGCTAACTGAATTTGTGGAACTAAACTGGTTTATTTCATATCTATGATGAAACATCTGGTGGCTCTACATTGCGCTGGTGAACAACTAGGATGATGCATGTTACGTTCAAGGAAATGAAAAGCATGCACCAGAACCTAATGAAATCCAAAATAGTTGCGCATATTGATTTATCGTTCAAATATCTCGTGCATATTGGTTTCTTGTTCATCCAGTCGTTCAGATATCTCGTGTATATTGGTTTGTTGTACATCCGATTAAACTCTTGAAATAGGTTTTCGCCCCATTTTATAAATAAAGCAACATGCCAAGTAACTCCATACAAAGTCACAAGCACGAAGGTAAGGTAGAAGAAAGAGCGCTGGGGCAGCAGCACAAGTAAGCCCAACAACAAGAAAAAGCATGGGGCGAGGGGTACAATAGGAGAAACAAAAGCCTAGGCCAACCGGCGCTAGCTGCGAGAGGTAGAGGAGATACGCCGCGCGGTACCCAAGAGTCTATCAAGCATGTCATCTAGCCACCCCCTGTCGCGCTGCCTAGCAAGCGGGTGCCACTGCTACAAGAAAACCATGAATTTAAACATGGAGTCAGAATCATGTCGAAGAAACACCCGCTCGATCACCATCTTGTTGCGAATCGTCCAAAGAGTCCAAACCATCGCGGCGAACACAAACCAGAAGAGGCGTCGCCTCCCACCGGTACGGTTCGCCTGGGTCTCCAGGAACTCGCCAAGGTCTGAGGCCTGCCAGGCAGGCCCAAGCGCCTCGTGGACGAAGTTCCAAAGAAACCTGGCAGCAGGGCAGGTGAACAGGATGTGGGTTCCCGTCTCAGGGATCCCACACATGGGGCAGAGCCCATTCCCCGGTCCACGCCGCTTTTGGACCTCCACCCCTGAGGGTAGACGGTCCCTAAGTAGTTGCCACACAAAGATTTTGATTTTTAGGGGAAGGGGGGGCCTTCCACAAAGGGGAAGCCCAAGCTCTAATCGGACCACTGAAGAGACTCCAATAGGACGACTTTACGGAGAAGGTCCCAGAAGGTGTCAGGTGCCATGACACAAGGTCTTGACCTCCTGGCAGCGCTTCCGGTAATGCACTCCGTAACTCCGTCCAAGTTGTAGCCTCGACTTGCCCAAATGTTCATCGGAACGAGATGTTCCAATTCCCATTCTGCATAGCCGAGGCCACCAACTGCATCGGTCCGAACAGATAGCAAACAGAGATGGGAACCGATGTTGTAATGGCCTATCCTCAAGCCACGAGTCCAGCCAAAAGAGGATGCTCTCTCCATTCCCAGTGGAGAAGCGCGCACCCTTTCTAATCTCATGCTTGATGGTTTGGATGGACCGCCAGAATTGGGAGCCATCGCAGCGGTCACAAGCAAGGAGGGGGCGTCCCTGCAGATATTTCGCTTTGATAAGTTGCAGCCACAACCCCCCTCCTCCCTAAGTATCCGCCAAACCCATCGCAGCATAAGGGCGGTATTCATCTTCCGCGACGCTAAAATTCCTATGCCCCCCATGTCCTTGGGGGCGCACACATCCGCCCATTTGACATTTGGTACTTCTGACGCCCATTGGCTGCCTGCCAAAAGAAATCGTTGCCAAGGCTCCGCCTTGGCTTTGACCCGCCCAACAAGTGGCTCTAGATCCTTAATAAGAATCCTAGAATCACTAAGCGGCATCCCTAGATAGGTAACAGGGAAGGTGGACAACTTGCAGTTAAGGTTGTCCGCTATCCGTTGTTGCTCCTCTAGGGAGTACCCCATGATCATGACTTCACTCTTGTCGAAGTTAATCTTGAGGCCCAACATGGCCTCAAAGCAGAGGAGAAGGAACTTGAGATTAACAATGTCAAGTTCCGAACCCTCCACCATGATCATGGTATCATCCACATACTGGAGGTGGGTGACCCCACCTCCAGGAATAAGGTGTCCGACCACACCAGCGATGTGACCAGCCGTCTTGGCTTTATCCAAGACAGTCGCAAGAACGTCAACGGCCAGGTCAAAGAGAAGAGGAGATATTGGATCCCTTGTCTTACCCCGCACGAGGACCTAAAATAGGGACCAATGTCCCCATTAATATTTATCGCCGTGTTGCCACTCATGACGATCTGCATAATCCAGCATATGAAGCAATCATCGAACCCCCTACGCTCGAGGCCTGGCGAAGGAACGCCCAGTCCAAACGATCATAAGCCTTCTGAAAATCTAGCTTAAGGAAGACACCCTTAAGATGTCTAGCCTTAACTTCATGGACAATCTCATGAAGCGCTAGAATTCCGTCATGGATAAATCGTCCCTTGATAAAGGCGAACTGATAAGGGTGTGCGAGTCTCTCCACAACTGGTGCCAAGCGTGCAGCACACACTTTGGCAAGCAGTCTCTGTATGACGTTGATCACCGTGATCGGTCTAAATTGGCGTATATCAGTCGCCCCCACAACTTTAGGGATCAGGGTGATTACACCAAAATTGAGGCGAGACATAACCAATGTTCCGGTATAGAACACTGGAACATCGGCATAATGACCGCCTCAATACTCCCCAAAAATTCTGGAAGAAGGAGACAGGAAGGCCATCCGGGCCCGGGGCCGAGTTGGCCTTCATCCCCATAATAGCTCGACGAACTCCTCAGGGCTGAAGGGAGAGTAAGCTCCGCGTTCTCTCCATCCGAGACTAAGGCCCCTAAGGGCCAAAAATCAGCGGCTAACGCTACCCCCGTGCGGGGTCCCTCCGTAAATAACTCCTTATAGAAGGAGTAAATATGGGCGGATAGTCTTTGGCCTCCTCTAGTAGGAGGCCATCCGCCCACAAGCACGGTATAGAACACCTTCGTCGACGTCCATTAGCAATCGCATGGAAATATGCCGTGTTAGCATCACCACGGAGGATCCAATTTTGGCGACTGCGTTGTCGCCAAAAGATCTCCTCGCCTTTGTAGATCTCCATAAGGGAGGTCTCCAAGGCATACCGATGAAGCCAGTCATCAGCAGTGAGTCCCACCATATCTGCCGCCACGTCGAGCGTCTGTATCTGGCCGAGGATATCTGCCTTATTCTTACGCAGCTCCGCGCCTACATTCGCGCCCCACCCTCGCATAAATTGGCAAGCGACTTTGGCACAATGGTGCCAAATATCAACCGCATTATAAGCTCGAGGAGGGGCTGCGACTGCCTATTCCCACTTAAGTCGAACTGCTTCCACAAAGCCTGGCTGACCAAGCCAGAACTCCTCAAAGTGGAAGCGATTCGATCTAGGTGGAACCCCTCCTCCAGAGGACAGGAGGAGGGGGAATGGTCCGAGCCAATCCTAGTGAGCGCACGAATCGAACACAGAGGGAAGGCAATTTCCCATTCCGGCGACACTAAGACCCTGTCGAGCACACTCCGGATCGGGATCGCCTGGTTGTTGGACCAAGTATACCGCGCCCCAACACGAGTGATCTCGCGTAAAGAAAGGTCAGCAATCCAGTCATTGAACATGCACATCCTAGGGAGGTCCACATTATCCGAGCTCTTGTCATCAGGGTAGCGTATTAGATTAAAATCCCCTGCCACAACCACAGGGGTAGGGCATCGCTCCACCTTAGACTAGAGCTCAGCTAGGAACTCCGCAGACCTCCGGTGGTCCGCGGGGCCATAGACGATAATAACCTCCCAACGGAGGTTAGACCGTCTATGGGTGAGAGACATGCTCACGAAGAACTCCCCGCGATCCATATCTTCTACCTCGAAAGTATCCTCCTTGGCTGCAAGGAGGATACCGCCGGAGTGCCCCGTCGCGGGGAGCCAATGCCACGAAATCTTGTGGCGACTAAGACTCTCCAACTCGGAGATCGAGAAGTCCTGACGAATCGTCTCTTGAAGACCCACAATGTCCACATCTTCGTCTCTAAGATAGTTGATCAACTGGCGTTGGCGGCCCTCTTGCCCGAACCCCCTCATGTTCCAAATAAATGTGAGGACATTCATTGGGAAACATTGTCGGGGTTGGTCCCCTTAGGGGGGACCGATCGGGCCCTACTAGAGGTCGAGGGCCGGGCTTCTTCCCAACTCGGGAGGAAACCTCGGGGACTGCAGAACCATCAGGCACGGGAGGGGCTCCACTACCAGACCCATGCGTCTCCTGCACAGGTCTGGAGGGTGCCGGGGGCCCCTGCCGCTCACGCTCCGCCTGAGCGCGAGCCGCCGCTAGGGCCCCCTCATAGACCTCCTTAGCCTTAATAGCCGCAATCTGCTCTAGGCGCGGCCCCCGCTCACCGCGGAAGACAACGTCGCAATCCGCCGCAACCTGGGCCAGGTGGTCTAGAGGAACCGTGTTGAGAACCGAGAACCTGAGGGGGGGGGTAGGAGAGGGGGAGGAGGGGGAGGAGCAGGTTGCGACGTACCAATCCCAAGGTCGCGCGCCTCACGCCGGCGTGTCGCCAGCGTCGTGACTGAGGGCTCCACCACCTCGCCCTCAGCCCTAGCCCGTGTCAGGCGGGCACTATGCCTGGTGGGCTGGGGAGGCGAAATCAGGCGGCGCTGCGGGCGCGCCCTGGTGCCAGCCACGGGAGTGTCGGGGAAGATCGTGACCGGCTCCAGGACCGGGGAAGCGGAAGTACCAGGGGAGCGGGTATACCAGACCGCCCCCAGGAAGCGCGGGGTGTCTGGCGCAACGACCTCCATCCCGACACTCGTCGAGTCCTCCTCTCCCTCCACCTCCTCCTGAGGTGGGGAGAGAAGACCCAAGGAGGCCAAGACAAGGCCAGAGAGGTCCAGGGAACCCGGGCCCTCACAGAGGTTGGAGCCGTACTGTGCAAGTGGAAGTCCAAAGGACTGCAGGGGAGCAGGACGGGAGAAGTGGAGACCGTCGACACACGCCAGCTTCGCCGGAGCACTCTCAACCAGAGTCCCCAGCGGCAGAGTGAAGTCTAGGCGAAGATGCCTGAACCTGGGACCCCGTAAGGGTCGAGGCCCCCGCAATAGGAGGCTGCGAGGGAGGGGGTGCGGACCCCTCAGGACGGGGTAGGGACTCCTCCCCGCCACCGTCGACGCCGCCAGACTGGTCGTCCCCCGAGTCGTCATCCTCCCCCTGGACGTGCTGTGGCGTAGGGAGGGGGAGAGGCACGGCGGAGACACAGGGGGTGACCCTGTAGGGTCCACCACCAACTCAGCCTCCACACGAAGCGACCTGCTCGCCCCGTCGAAGTAGAACGGCGAAAGTAGGCCGGCCAGCTTGTCGGGGTCTGGGACCCTGACGCACAGCCGGACTGGACCATCTCCCGAGAGGGAGCCACCATCCACCTCGTGAAGAACTCCCACTGTCCCGGCAACCAACTCAATGATGGGCCCTGTCTTCAACACACGTGGGATCCCATGGATGGGCCCTATCCATAAATAAACTATAGCACATCCGATTAACATAAGGAGAGCGCTAGGCGTCCCCCAGGGGATCTGGGGGGAAAATCCCCCGGGTCCCCTGCACGACACGTGTCCTTCTCACTGGCTCCAAATCCCACCAAATCGCGACTGAAGCAAAAACGGTTCGAATGTAATAAGAAGTTTGTTCTATTGCAGCAAAAATCCAATTTCAACCAAAAATCCCCCGCAAATGGTTCATTGAAGCAAAAACGGTTCGCGCGTAATAAGAATTTTGTGCTATTGTAGCAAAATGTCCAGTTTTCACCAAAAATTTCGTAAATGTTTCTACGAAGCAAAAACGGGTTGTTTGTAACAAGAATTTTGTACTATTGTAGCAAAAGTCTAATTTTCTCTCAAATCTCACAAAATTCTTCTACGGAGCAAAAAGTTTCATTCGTAGCAAATTTTTTGTGTTTCTCGTAACAAATGATTCTATGGAGAAAAAGTTATATTTGTAGCATCGCCAGCTCGCACTATCCTAGATGCTTTTAGGGAGCAAACCGCGCGGCGTCAGTAACATCGCGCCCGCACCTGGTAGCATCGTCGGTAACAATGACATGCGTCGTCGGTAGCAACGTCGTCCACACCTGGTAGCATAGCCGACTCGTCGGTAGCGATGACATGCGCCGTTGGTAGCATCACGTCGGTAGCAATGACATGCGCCGTTGGTAGCATCACCGGCTCGTCGGTAGCGTCCGCTCGTTGCATTACCGGATACCGTCGGTAGCATCGTCAGTTCAAGAGTAGCAAATTTTTGTGCTATTGTAGCAAAACTTCGCAAATTTTGTGCTATTGTAGCAAAACAATTTATACTATTGTAGCAAAATAACAAAGACATGCACCGTCAGTAGCAAAACAATTTATACTATTGTAGCATCGTCGGCTCGTCGGTAGCAAAGACATGCATGGTCAGTAGCATCGCCGGCTCATCGGTAGCATCGTCGGCTCGTCGATACCTACGCCGCGAGCCGTCGGTAGCATCGCCGGCTTGTCGGTAGCATCATCGGCTCGTCGGTACCAACGCCGCGAGCCGTCGGTAGCATCCGCTTGTAGCATTGCCGGATAACGTTGGTAGTATCGTCGCCCGTTGCTATTCGGCTCATCGATACCGACGCCGTGAGCCGTCGGTAGCATCCGCTTGTAGAATGCCGGATACCGTTGATAGTATTGTCGGCTCGTCGGTAGCAACGGCGTGCGCCATTGGTAGCATTGCCGTATGCCGTCGGTAGCAACACCGCGTGCCGGTAGCATCGTCGTCTCGTCGATAGCAATGTCATGCGCCATCAGTAGCAAGGCCGCGAGTCGTCGGTAGCATTGCCGCCATAAAGCCCTAAAGATCTGTGCTACAGTCGTCGGTAGCATTGCCGGAGACCTCACCGGAGACCTCGCCGGAGATTTCGTAGCTACAAAAATGTGCTACTGTAGCAAAATCGACTTCGCCGGAAACATCACCGGAGACATCGACGAAGACTTCGCCGGAGACATCGTAGCAAATGTTTTCTCTATTGTAGCAACACCACAAAGCAATAATAGCACAAATATTGTTATATTGCAGCATCGTCGCAAAAATTCTTCCGGCGAGGTTCTCCGATAAGACTTATGATGCAAAACAGTAGAACAAATTGTAGCAAAAAATTTCTTCTTGTAATGCAAATTCATAAAACGTATGGGGCAAAAATTCAGGCATGGGCAAAGACCTCGTAGCAAAAACATTGTGCTATTTTAGCAACACCACGAAACTATTGCAGCAAAAACAAATATAAAAATTACAGTATCGGAGCAACAAATTCCGGCCAGGTCCTCCGATGGCAGCACCGCCCACCACCGATAGTAGCACCGACGGCCTTCGATGGTAGCACCGCGCACCACCTATGGTAGCAGTACTGCCCTTTCCTTGGCAGCATAGGCGCCCACCAACGGAAAGCACCCCCGGCAGCATCCGGCGGGCTACTTGACAGCATAGGAGCACATGGACGCCTGGTCGCGGCCTTCGCGCTGCTGCTGCCCCGCGCGGCGCCCATGGCCGGGCCTCTGCAGAGGCACTGCTGCTCCGGCTGCAGAGCATCCCCGGCTGTTCCCCTCCAGCGACGATGGCGGGAGGGACCGAGGACGACGCC